>VCAZ01000049.1:0-732500 GCA_005784505.1 Bagarius yarrelli | reverse complement strand
ACGTGACAATGCAGACTCGGCGTTAGATGCCTCCGCTAGCTTCTGCCACGGATTTTGCCAGGTTTGGGTTTTCTTGTAATTTTGCTAGCTCGCTGGTGGAGTTGCACGTCTCCATCATCGCAGAGAACGGGTTAGCTTAGATGGCTAATTCCGTTAGCGCTGTCCTGCAGACTGTTGGTCCGTTGACCGGCTAGAAGAGAATGCTTAGGCGGTTGAATACACTGACGCGTGTTGTTTTAATAAAATCGAGGAAATTGCACAGTTATTTAAATGGGTTGGTTTATTTGATGTTTAGGGATCCACATTGTTGTATTTCTGTTGCAAAAGTCGCAGGTATGTTGTAGTCTGCCAAATCCCCCTCCCTCCGCCCCCCGTAATAGCTGCTCGGCTAAGTGGCTAGCTGGCTAGCTTTTTGTGGCACCTTAACGATTAATTGCATCGATAATAAGGGAGGGTCTCGACCTGAAATATGATCATCGGCACAGTCAAAATGTACTGCAACAGCAATTGTAAGCGTTTCGATGTTATTTGTGTGAACAGTGGACACAATTTACAATCGAATAACAAAATCAGTTCATAAATGCTTGAGGAACTGCCACAGAGCCGTGCAAGCAAATTAATGGCAAACGTTGTGGTTGTGTTTTCACTGCATTTCATTCGATTTGATGTGTGTTTCCACTTCACCGTAATTGTGCACAATTAGGCAGATGTGTTTTCTGTGTGTAAGGATGCAGTTAGCAGATTGTTAAATTTAAGATGGCAGTAGCTAAATCGCTGATCAATGCTGACTTGCAGGAAAGACACATTTTTATTGGAATTGGGTCGAGATGGTCAGAGAATTGGGGTGGGCAATATGGAGGCAAAGAACTAATGTTACAAGCAGGCAGTTGAATAGAGGCATCTGTGAGTGAGATCAGGATCTTACAGGAATTTATTTATTTATTGTACACATACAGGCAGGGGCACTAGAAAAAAAATCCTGATATTATAATTTGATCACCCCATATAACCAAAAAGCCCCACCCCACCTTCTAAAAATAATAATTAAAAAATATGAACAAATTGTGCGAGTCCCGTGTGTGTAGACCTAAATGTTGTCTCTAATCACAGTCAGTTCTGTACAACATCCATGATGCTGTCTGTGGAATTTCTTTTGGAGATATTCAGTGATATTTTGTGACACACTTTAAACTTAAAGCTAAACATCTAATTAATAACTTAATAATATATTAAAATAAGTTGAAGTTTTGCCCAGGCTAAAATAATCAATCAGGCGGTTTTAACTTCCTATGAAAGATATTTATAAATACTGTTATCGGTGAGTGATCGAGAGGCTGTCTTCAAACCAACAGGAAAAGTAGAACTTTAATAAACGGTAGAACTTAACAGAGCAGATGAAAATAAGACTTTTCACCCACCACATTTTACCATCTAAAATAATGGCTTTGCTAGTTTAACAATCTGCCTGAAATAGTTAACCGACCTTTTTAACCCCCCACATGACCGTAAGATTAAATTCATTGTTGTGGAGAATGAGGCTTTAGATAAGTAATGAAATAAATAAAATATTGTAAGTAAAATTCTTACAAAATTATATAAATGTAACAAATGTTTTGCATTTTCTTCCATCACATAATTAAGAGTGTATAACACTGTAATGACTATAACTGTAATTAACAGGCAAATCCATTAAGATTCAGGGTTTCAGTAGGTCAGTGCAAACGTACACTTTAAAAGGGAAGTTTTACATTGCTTTTATTTTTATAACATTCGAAGGAACTTAAATATTATTTTTGTAAAATTACCAATCGTATCAAAGAGTTATATTTATTTCAAGTTTTCTCATCAAAATGTACCATTATAAGCATGTATACTTCAATCACAGGCAATGTGGTCTGTAAGCAATTGGTCAGTGACCTAGTTACAATTTTTGTATTGGCTCTGCTCTTTAACTCAGTGGCATTAAGCTTAAACAGCCACCCGGGTTAACTTTTAGAAAATTATTTGTTAAACAATTGGAAACGTTTTATGCATAAAAGTAGTTTCATATTTTGCAAATTAAAGTCTAAATAATAAAAATATATTTAAGCATGCTTTATGTAAGCCAAATGTCCATGCTGTCATCTGTCTGTGTGTGTGTGTGTGTGTGTGTGCAGAGAATCAATATTTTGACCTGCACATGTTCTTAATGCTAAATCCATATCGGTTATATGTAGTTATTACATCAATTACCATTACTTGGCACATCTGCCCTTTTAGTCTATTTCTGTTTTTGTTCTAATGGCCAGCAGACACAATAGAACAGACACTTTTTATCAAAATGATACGAACAGTGATCATCTCGATTTTTATAGACTGTACATCCTAACCATTTTCAATAATCATATAATATCAGCTTGTGTAAAAAGTGAAGAAGAAAAACAATTGATACTCTACCAAGTTTTGACAAACCAAAAGATCGTTATTTATAGGATGCAACTATACAGTACATTTTATATCCCTTCCACAGATACTTGTGGAACATGGGGGCCAGTGGAAGTCAGAGGAAGATCCACTACCTTTGCTGGAGATGTACACAGTGGCTGTACTATGCTTTGCAGAGGCCACCCCCTTTCTTTATCCTGGATGTGAACATGCCACGGTTGTCCTTGAGAAGTTAGCTTTGTGAGTAATAAGTGACTGAAATATAATCAATGTATTACTATACATAACTTTAAAATAATTCAATTTAATGTAAATGTATTAATTGTATTTTAGGAGTTGTCTGGATTTTTTACTCTCACTTTCGGTGAAAGTGCCTTGTGCCCTATGGGAAGAATTTCAGTCTTCTGTGAAGGTTAGACAATGTTTATTTACTTCACATTAAATGTACCTCTCTAAGGCAATCTCTATTATTGCTCTGGAGAAAAATAATGTAGATGGGCCAATGCATTGGATGATTTTAATTTGACAGTAATATAAAACATATTTAGCATTAGTTACACTTGCAAATAACAATACATGGCAAGAATTTACTAACAAATGCAAATTTTCTCACCTCTTTTTATCATCATTTTCACAGGTGGCACATGGTATTCTTCGGGGCAATGAAAATTTGCAGCTTAGTACTCTAATGGCTCTAGCTAATGAAAACGGGGTTTGGACAAACCCCACTCTGTGTGAAATTCTATCAAACAATATATCTAATATTGAGAAAGGTAAAACATGCCGGTGTTTTTCATATTGTTGTGTTGACTGTGGATCACTAAGACAAATAGTTCTGACAACAATCAGAGGTTTATTTGTGCAATTTGTTTGGTTACAGTTCATGAGCTTCTAGCTCAGGAAGGACCTACACTGCTTGATATGCGTATAAAGCACCTTATCAAACAGAAGTGTGTGGAAAAAGCTGCAGTACTTGCAAAAACATGTGCAGAGTTTCCTGAATTTGGTGGAAAAAAGAATTTCAAGCAAATTTACCTTGTATGTCTGTGTGAGACAATGTCACAACAAGAGCTCATACAAGAGGTAAGTGTTTATTAATATCTAATAAGTTTTTTTTATTAAGACAGTTATGGAAAAGATTCTTACGTGTATGTCGACAATTAATGTAATGTTGGAGCAAAATGTAGTGTAACCATGTGGAAAAAAAACTGTAGATATTCATCAGTGGTCAAATACCAGTACATTTGGATGTAAAGGGAGCAGTAAAAGCTGTGTAACACATTGTATAGGTGTAACACAGTTTTTTGTTTTGAATTTGTCTTTGTCAGATAAAGGATATTGACTGCAAAGATGCTTTGGATATGATTTGTAACTTAGAATCTGAAGAAAATGAAAAAGGTGCCCTGAACCTTTGCACTGCATTTTTCAAGCGTCAACTTCTCCAAGGGGACGTCTATTGTGCCTGGTATGACTGTTTTTATGTCTTAATAAATGGGTTGTTCCTGCGAGTTGTATACTTTCCACAACCATAATGTGTGTGGGTGGGGTATGTTTATGGGTCTTCCTAATATTAACACCCAGTGTGAAGAGAGTAAGATATCTCTCTCTCTCTCTCTCTCTCTCTTATATATTTATATATATATAAACACACACGATTTGTTTTACATACAATCACAGATTCCAAAAGATTTGACTGTTAATATAGTATTAAAAGGAATATTTAGAAAATTGCATTTGCTTGGGATTCATTTGCATGTGTCTCTTTATAAGTACCAAATTGGATACTTGGTGATCGGCACGTAATGTTTTGGTGTTTTCTTAATAATTTAATTTGCCCAATTGTCATCAGGACTAGTTGAGTTCAATTATCTAAATTTACTTTACAGGGAACTGACACTGTTTTGGAGTAAGCTTCTAATACGTCTTGAATCAGCACAGGCGTTTTTGGACCAATGCAGACTGTTAGCACAACTCTCTGGCAGTGTTTACCATATACTTCTCCTCATCAAAGTTATCCAAGCAGAGGTACAGTTTGATTTTAGATAACACACACACAAAATTAGAACTGTTCACTTGGAGGTGATATAACAAATCAAATTAATGTTTGTAAATTAACAATTTTTTCTTTTCAAGGTTCAGAATGAAGGACTTCCAGTCTGCATTGAAATGTGCATTCAAGCTCTAAAAATCGGAGTAAGTGACAATGAAGACTGCAACACAACAATCTGCAAAACTATCTCCTGCCTGCTGCCCCTAGACTTGGAAGTGAAGCGGGCATGCCAGTTAACTGAGTTTCTTGTTAAGCCCACTGTGGATTCTTACTATGCGGTGGAAACACTATTCAATGAACCTGACCAGAAAGTTGAGGAGGAAAGTCTCCCAATTCCGAACTCACTACGCTGTGATTTGTTATTGGCCTTGAAGACACAGTGGCCTTTTGACCCTGAATTCTGGGACTGGAAAACTCTGAAGCGCCACTGCCTTTCTCTGATGGGGGAGGAAGCATCTATCGTGTCCTCCATTGACAAATTAAATGACAGTGAGGAAAATGAAGGGCTAAATGATGCTGATGAGAATGAATTCAGGCATCTAGAATTAACCCTTAGTCCAACAAATGAGGCTAGTTGTATTGAAGCTGAAAGAAAGAAAAAAAGAGAAATGAAAAAGTTGAGAGAAAAGGGATTTGTGTCTGCAAGATTTCGCAACTGGCAAGCTTATATGCAGTATTGTGTTTTGTGCGATAAGGAGTTCCTTGGTCACAGGATAGTAAAACATGCGCTGAAGCATGTCCAAGATGGTATTTTCCGTTGTCCAATATGTACTAAGGCATTCGAGACAAGAGCAGTTCTTGAGCCTCATGTAGCATCACATGTGAAACAGTCGTGCAAAGAACGGCTTGCTGCTATGAATGCAAAAGACAAAAAATTCATTTCAGCCAAACCTTTGTTGACTGACTATAAACAAGACCACAGCAAATCAGCTGTAAAGGTTGAACAGACTATGTGCCCTATTAATGTAGGACCTTCAAACACTAAGCCAAGCACTGCTGGAAATGATAAACCTAAAATAGGCTCTCCGAAACGAGGAACCCCTGTACGTGATGTTGAAAACACTGAAGACTGTTCTTGTCCTGTTACAAGCTGTCAGAAAGTATTCAAGTATTTTAGAAATTTGGTTGCACATGTAAAGGCTCACAAAAATGAGGAGGAAGCTACACATTTTCTTGAGGTGCAAAGCCAGAAAGCAATTTGCCAGTATTGCCGTCGACAGTTCGTCAATATGACTCATTTAAATGATCACTTGCAGATGCATTGTGGCGAAAAACCGTATTTCTGCATTCAGCTTGATTGCAAATGCAGCTTTAACTCTCATGCTGAACTTCTCATGCACCGGAAGGTGCATTCGGAGTTCAAGGCACAATGTATGTTTCCAAACTGTGGGAGAATATTTAGTGAAGCTTACTTACTCTATGATCATGAAGCACAGCACTACATCACTTTTACTTGCAAAAGTGATAATTGTGGCAAGATATTTTACTCTCTATCTCAGCTGAATTTACATCAGAAAGAACACATGAAGTCACAGTCTGAATTTGAGGACATACAAGTTCATAGTGAGACAGTGAATCAGTCTTTAAACATAGAAGAGGAGTCAAACCAAGTTGCTGATGTTCCACAAGATTCAAGTCCACAGAACACAAAACACTCTACCGAGAACCCATTAAACTCTACTCATAGCACAGTAGAGATTCCTGATTGCTCTTTATCTAACACAAGTGAATCATCAGTTGCACATGACCAGTCACTTGCTAGTGGCCCTTCTGTTGCACACACTAATGAGGCAACTGAAACGCCAAACACAGCTTGTGCGACTCAGTCTGGCATTGAGTCTGTAGACCAGACTAGTCTTCGACCATGTTGTGTGAAACTGATGCCTATTTCAATTCATTATTATGATTCTGTTTTCGTAAATGCTCTTAAGAGCTCTGATGCTATGACTGAGTCAATTTTAAATGACAGAAAGCTATTTTGCTTTACTTGTAAACAGCTGACGACCGCTCAAAAGACACCTGATTTACAAAATGGAACTTCAACAAATACACTTGTACAGTTATTGCCACAAAAGAGTATGGAAGATGAAGCAGAGAATCTTAATCACATCTGCCCATTTGAGACTTGTACACGAAAATATAGCACCTCAAAAAGCTTGTCAAGACATGTTAAAAATGTGCATATGGAAGCTTTTGAGGAATGGAAACTTTCAAGAAAGTACAAAAGGATTGCAGCAATTGCTGCAAGAAAATCCGATCATAAACACCCAAATTTTCAGATTTCCAAAAAAAAGATAAAATCTTCTACAAAAGCAATACTTTCCCAATATCCAGAAATCAAGCAGATGAAGCTTCAACCAGACTGTACAGATGCAGATCCTGTTCCACATCTGTCTGCTTCTATAAACACACAAACCTTTGGTGCCAAATTTTGCTCTCAATATGAAGGCGCTCAGAATGAAACTCCAGCAACTGAAACGTCACAGATGGCTCAATCGTGGACTTCAGCTTCATTTGATGGATACAATTCTGATTACTCTCTCCAAAATCACTTTACTCCAATGATCACCCCTGATGGCTTACAGCAGTCATATCCATTATACCTATCACACAATGACCTACTTTCAGAAAGAGACAGTTATGCTCCTTCCTTATCTGAAGACGGCAACACACTATCAACAGGAAGCATGCATTCCCACTCCAGTGTAATGAATGAAGCTTCTAAATATGTTTCAAGCTCTTTAAGGGTGTTACATGCTCTTAATGTTGATCAGACATGCGAAATATCACAAATGCCTTCAAGTGAGGAACTTGGATATCTGCAGATTAGGCAAAACCATAACAGTGGTGTTACAGCTGATGTTAGTCATTTGCATTCTGAGCCAGAACAGAATTTCAATTCATATTTTTCATCTTATCCAGAGGAGGCAAATTCCACTTCAGTACAGACCCTGTCAAAGCCAGAAAAAGAATTCACAGTCAGTGAGGCTGATCCACTTTACTCTTCAATTAAAAATCAAACCCATTTTGCATCACCCATTTGCAAAGAAGAACCTGAATGTTTTTCTGTTTCGAACGCAAGTTCCACAGCAATGGAAAACGAACAAAATAATGATTTACTTGCACAGGAAATGTCACCGGTGACAAGTGAAGACATCTCTTGTTGTGATAAGAGTGTTACAAGTGCTAGTGAAATCACGAAAATGAAGAAAATAAGATCATCCAAGAGGACTAAGTGGCCTGCAATAATAAAAGACGGAAAAGTCATTTGCTGCAGGTGCTACAGGGAATTTACCAGCACCAAGTCCCTTGGAGGACACTTATCTAAGCGCTCACAGTGCAAACCATTGGATGAAGTTGATCTAACCGCTGATTTGCCTACATCATTTCTTGATTTTCTAAACGATCCCGATATTTCAAGCATTCCAATATCTCTTCACAGAAATGACAATAATGGGCAGGATTCACAGTCAGTCATCCATCAGCAGTCAGAGTCAAATGCCCTTAACAGCAACAACTTTACAGAAATTCATAGCCCAAATTACAGTCATCAGAATGGCCACCTGTTATCTGGAGACGCATCAGAAAGTCCTTCCATTGACCCCCTTAATCAGAGTGAAAGTTTACCTGATGTGCCACCTCTGAAAATTCTCGATTTGTCAGAAACTGATACTGAAAGGAATTTAAAAACGAATTCTTCTTCTTCTCATGCTGAAGATGGCAATATTTTAGAAATTGAGCAGGCATTACAACGCTTAGATTTAGTGGATGGACTTACTCAAGATGCCCTAAAAGTCAGAACACCTACTTTGCAAAATCTTATGACAGTCACTAAAACAGCAGCAAAGACCAAGGGCAGTTCTAAAATAAAAAATCAGGAGGAATCTGACCTGAAAAATATTCTCAAGCCATTCAGATGTTCTGAACATGGCTGTGTCTATGGTGCGATGACAAAGGAAGCTTTATTTAAACACTTGGTCCGGGTACATGAATTCTCTGAGGACAAAGTAAATGAACTAAAGAGAAACCCAGAGAGATTATCACCATACATTTGTCACTTGTGCTCAAAGACATTTACTAGAACCACAGGCCTTAAAATCCACTATAAAAATGTACATCATTTGTCAAGGGAGGAAATATGTAAATTAAAAATTGGTAGACAAAGCAAAAAAAATAAAACCTCTAACTCGCCATCAAAAGAGGCAATAAAGAACGTTGGCAGCACTCAGACAAACAGTATTTTATCTGTGCAGTCTACTTCAAGTGTTACTTTTGGCATGGCAAATACTTACATAAAGAGTGAACCAGCAGACTTTGCAGGACAAACGCAATGTCTTAATCAAGTTGCTCAAGTAAGCAATGTCATTAGTCCAGCTGCTTTGTCACAGAAAAATTCCTCTCCAATTTTGTTATCAGAAAATAATTTAAAACCCCTGCAGGGTCCATGTGACACTGCAAGTAATCATAACACTGCAAGTGTTCAAAGTTCAACGGTAGATGTTAATCAAGAACGAGCAGCGGGAAACACTCTTCCTCTTGACAAACACTGTGTTTTGGAGCAAGCTGCTAATGCCTCATCTACACACATTGAAGAAAGTATAACTGAACAAATGGACAAGTTGAAAACCACCAAGCCTAAGGAGAGGTTAGAACCCATTAAAAAAGATAAACCACACAAGAAGCATGTGGGCAAAGTTGATTCTGGTGATGCAAATGATGAAGTTAGTTTGTACAGGCCATACCGATGTGTCCATGAAGGATGTGTGGCAGCCTTTTCTATACAGCAAAATCTGATTTTGCATTACAAGGCAATGCATCAGTCCGAGGTCTTAGAGGATGCAAATGAAAACAACAGTGCTGATCATGGTGATGGGTCTGCTCGTATCCACGAATTCAAGTGTCAAGTGAAGGAATGTTCAAAGGTTGTCTCCAAAGTTACAAGCTTACTCAAGCATTATCTTTTGCTCCACAGATGCACTATAGAAAAGGCTAGTGCTTTGCTGTCAGGTGTTGAGATAGGAAAATTTCAGTGCGATCAGTCAAAATGCTCTGCATGTTTCACATGTCATTTAAAATACATTGAACACATTAAGAATGACCACAAAGCAATAAGAGTTTCTGCAGATGGAGACTTTGAAAGTGTCGACCTCACATTTAAGTGTGAGTATGAGGGTTGTGACAGGGTCTATACCACAAAGTCGAATCTTCTAAGGCATTTCATGAAAAAACATCAGACAACTTTTGAAACTATTAAACAGAAACAAAAAAAGTGTGAAGCAGAAACGGAATCGCTAAAAACACTTGGCACAAATCCCAATGATGGGAAGGAAAATATTTCAAGTAACAAAATCAAACTGAAAAAGAAAGGTTTAAAGAAAAAGGATGAAAAAGCCCGTAACCATTGGACAAACTTTGGAAAGCCTTCTTTAAAATCTATGGATGAGGCTTCTGCCATGTGCTCTGGACAATTTCCTCTACAGTACCCATGTATGATTAAAGGCTGTGACTCTGTGTCAAGCACAGAGCGTAACATAGTTAAGCATTACACCACTCACGGCCTTACAGAACGCTACATAGAGAATCAAAGGAGCCATTTTATATTCTGTAAGAAGAGTACACGATTTAAAAACAAAGAAGGGGATAACTCGGATGACATCTCATCAGATACCACTGAAGTTGGAAAAGCTGATGTCAGCAATTTTGAAGTTCAGGGGGAGTCACCTAAAAATAGTGATATGGCTGAAAAAGCTGATCCTCAGCAACAGGTGGATCCCGTGGAAGCTGTTGCTCCCACCCAAAAGACTGATTCCTTGCAAATGGCAGATCCTCTGCAAAATGCTATACCTACACAAAAAACCTTTGATCCTGTAAACTCAGAGGATGTAGAAACTAAAAATACATCTTCTTCTAAAACTGAGCAACTGACTGTTGCAAACTGCACATCTGAACAAATACCAGTAAAACGCAAAAGGGGACGACCGCGCAAGTCGGAACAGACACAAAAAATTTATCCAGAACGGAAACATAGTCTAAGACATGGCACTACAGACAGCAACCTTGTCCCAAATGTTTTAGAGTCTACATCAGATCCTGCTGCCCATCCCCATGAGCAGGCAGAGACTGGAGTTGCACAAAAGCTTTTCAGTCCTTTAGGATTAAAGGCATCAATACTTAAGTTATTTGAAGAGCCTCCACCTACAAATAATTTCAAGAGGAAATCTTCTGAAAGCGATTGGACTGAAAAGCCATTAAAACGAAAACAAAAAATTTTTAATGCTAATAGTATTTATAAAACTAATATGTTCCTGAAAAAAAGTGAGGACCAGAATATGGTTCATTTCAGAAATCCTCTCAAGCTAGAGTCCGTTAACAATGTTAAGATCGTTATGGATGGAAGTTTTTCTAATGGTGCTGATCTTTTGCTGAAACAACTTCAGGACATGCGGCCTACTGTCATCCTGAAAAAGTGGCTGTGCAGTTGATGACTGGCTTTGAGACTGATGTCTCTGTCTCTTCAGAGTTTTGCACTCAGGATTAGATAACATTACATGCTGCAGACAGGTACATCAGCTAACAGTTTGCCTGAGGTTTTTCAACTGTTTCGTTTGATTTGGGCAGACTGACAAAAAAGACAGATTCCTATTCAAAATATTGATTTTACATTTTGAAATACCATTATGTACATTAGGGTTTAAATGTTATGTAGAAACATATTTGTATTTATGAAGTCAGTCCTCTTTTAAAGCTTAGCATTTGCTAAATGTAATATTTTACACACATGCCGAAAAAAATGTTTTGATATATCCCTATGGGATCTGTTTCTTTTTTAAGTATATATTTATTTTTTACTTCACTGTAGTGTATAGTAATGTATATGTCTTCCACACAATATTCAATAAAAGTAATCTGAATGCTTTCTGTACACAACTGTTATTCATTAAAGCTGCATGACTAAGATATAATATATATGTGTGTGTAAACAAAGTATTTTCAAAGATATACTTTTTGTTTCAGATCATTAGACTTAAATATTAGGCATAGTTAACCCAAGTAAACAGAAAGTCACTACAGAAACTGTTTTTAATAGGTGATTTATAGGGGACTATCCAAGCCTACCTGGCCCTATGTGAAGAAGTAATTGACCCCTAAACATAACTGGTTATGAAGTAATCAAGCATTCGCATAACTGACGAGTCTTTCACATCACTGTGGAGGTATTCTGGCCCACTGTTTTTAGTCTAATATTTATGTCTGTTTGATGATCTAAAACATTGAAGTGCGACAAACACACAAAAAAATAAGAAATCAGGAAGAGGCAAATATTTTTTCACAGAACAGTAAACTGTATATATAATTTTGCTACAAGCTCACTTAAAGTATTACATATCTTTACTTTCCACAGTTTAATTTGTTTAAACAAATAGTGTTTATAATACTTGAAGACTTATATAATAATTATAGACTGTCTATGGCTAGAGGGAGAACATGAGCCTCTACACAGACAGTTTTTGTGTCTCAGTTCACCAAAACTAACCAGCCCCGAAGTCATTTGGAATAGCTGTTGTGGAAAAACTACCATAAATGTCATAAAGCCCTTGCCATCTTGAGTGTAAGATGAAAATCCTAAAATGTCTCCAAATATTCTTAGTTTTTGTAAGAAAACCTGAAGATTGAGAACTGTTGTTTATTCTGTTTTAATTGAGACTTGATTCTATGAAGATCTAATCTCAAAACTTGCAGAAAGATAAAATATGCTAAGGTTAAACGGCTGAATATCGCTCCTAAAGGGCAAAACCATTCAAGAGGCTACCAATCTCTGCTAAATCGCACAACCATTCATACGACTGTATGCCACGTTCATGGCGTCTTTATACCGCCTGTTATAAAAGTAGCAGATTATAACACTGCACGCCGCCTTTTTGGAAAAAGCAGAATCTGCCTAACTTTTTAATTACAACCAGTTTTCTGTCTTTTAAACCAATTACAATGTCGATAAAGTAAAAAAAACAAACAACCCTCAAACATATACGGCGTAGCTCACCATTTAACCGTGATAAATTATTACTAACAAAATGCTACGTACATTTCTGGCCATTCATCAGCCATGGCCATCCTCGTTTCCTGGCACGTCATAAGGCATACGTCAGAAGCGCGGGAAAAACAACAGGAAGTGATGTGTTCTCGCAGCGCATGTGGCTAAGATATGGCTACCTCATCAGTATCAAAGGTACATTTTAATTTATGCATGTTTCTATAGTTTTGTATAACTAGTGCATCAAGTGGTTTGTTAAAATCGCCCCAGTCCACCGTCTTTTTCTAATGTGCCTCCTCACCTTAAATGACTGTAGGGTAGGATGTTTATTTTTAGATGCTTAGAGTACTGTAAAACTTTATTGTTCATTTGCAATACGTGTCAGTGTATTTCAAATTATTTTTGATGATGCAAATTTAAAAAATAATATTTATATACCTTTTATACTTATGTTTAAAAAGATTTAAGGTGGAACAGCGAATTCAACTAAAACGCTACCTAAGTTCAGACTTTATTACTAAAACTTTTGCAGCCATTGATATATGATGCATTTTGTGTTTGCATGTCTAGGCATATGTTTCTTAAATAATTGCATGATACCTTGTATTGTGTATTTCAGTTATTAATTATTAATAACCAGCTTCATATAAGCAGTATGTGGGGACTGTTACCTGAATCTTAATGGTTATTCACTGTCTACAGGACACGATGTTGTTTACTGTTTTATATTACAGAAAAATATAACTTTAATTTTTAATTTTTTTTAAATTTTCTATATGGTTAGGGATGTTTCGTCTTCAAGCCAGGTTCTAATAAGAGAAAGCGAACTGCAGATGCAGGTAAGTCAAGCACAGGTAGTTATTTTGCTATATCAGCCACGTGGGAACATTTGTTCCCCAATCATGTTACTGACATAAGCTTTGCTGACATTTTACTGATTTAGTGTTATGGTTTTTGTCATTTCATGACTGTAATCAAAAGATTACTTTGTGGATGGAAATGCTGACTCTGCGTATGGAAAAGAACGCTTTATTACTTGTCAAACACTTTGGGAAAAGATTAAAACAGACACACAGGTTTGAGGACTTTAAGTATGATTTTGCTTGGCTTTTATACTTGATCTTTTTTACTTGAATTTAATTTAACCTGTTTTTTTAAACCAGATATTACAGGATGACCTCAATAAGAAAATATTAGACAGTCTTTTAGAATTCATCAAAAAATGCAGTTTAACCTTCCAGTCCAGAGCTGATGACTGGGCATCTCTCATGAGAGAAAATGAAATACCGACAGCCGCTCTGCTGCTTGGTATGTGCACAGTCATTATTTAAATAGAATTTTACAGTCTATTAAATACAATTATTAACATTAGTTAATGATCATCTACCGTATTTCTATTAGGTGTGAACGTACCAGATCATGACATGACATTTCAGAGCCTTTCTGACCTCTTAAAGGAGTCTGTAACCCCCTTTGCTGTTTCTGTCCAGGCCCAAGAATGTGCAGGTGTGTTGTTTTTCTGTTGTATAATTATTCGTGGCAAATTTATTTTTATTCTGAAATTTAATAAAATTTGGGTGCAAAATGCTTTTTTGCAGCTTTAAAGAATCTGATGCAGAGGGTATTAGAAAGATTGATGGGAGCTGGTGTGTCAGTGTCCGATGATGAAGAAGACTCGAATACAACTTTACCAAAAAAGAGAGTATCCTGCTCCATGAGTGCACTTTGTCAATGGTATAAGACAGTAACAAAGGTAAGACAATTTTTTACATTTGCTTCAGAGGTTGCCTTGCCCACCAAATTGTGTTTGAAATTAAACCCTTAAATAATTCTACTTGACATTTAAGGCTTTTTGTGTTTGTCCTGTAGAAACAGAAGTCACCAGGGAAGAAACGCAGTTCAGTAAACGCCATTTCGGAGAGTCCACCAGTTTTGCTGATTTTTAAAGATTTTGAAGCATTTAATCCACGTGTTCTTCAGGACTTTATACTTATCTGCAGGTCAGTTTATTCCCATCTGTTCCCATCAGTTTATTCCCATCTCTTTGATTCTATAGATCCCATAGTGGTGAAATTTACAAGGTTTATGGCAATCCAGCAAAACTGGATTAAATACCAAATAAATAAATAAATACCAAACACAATGATGTAGTGCATTTTATTCAATACTTGATATTGATGTCTGGTTATGTTTTAACAGTCGGTACATCCAGGAGCTCCCGCTGATCTTCATCTTTGGCATTGCCACCTCTCCTAGCACCATTCAGCACATGTTACCACACTCTGTGTCATCTTTGCTGTGCATTGAGCTCTTCCAGTCACTCTCCTGTTCTCAGCACCTTGCAACAGTTATTGACAAGGTATTTATATCTAGCAATTGTTTTATTTATTCATTTGATTAATTTGGTTTATTTGATGATGATGATGATGATGATTTATAGTATTGGTTTGATCATTTAGTTTTATTTTGCAGCTGATTTTGACCTCACAGTTTCCATTCAAGCTCAGTGGGAAGGTTCTACAGGTGCTGGTGAGCATTTTCCTGTACCATGACTTCTCAGTCCGCAACTTTGTGAAAGGCCTGCAGGTTAGTAGATGCAGCAGAATTCTAATTTTGGTGCATATTGTGAATAGTAATAGTAGTAGTTGTGTTAAGACAGTATCCTTATTTGTGGACAGTTGGCCCTTTTGGAGCACTTTCACTCGCAGCCTCTCAGTGTGCTCTGCTGTGAGAAAAAGGCGTTTCTGGCTTACGCACAACAGTTGAGCCATGAGGATGTGGAGATGGTCCGCCAGCTGCCCTCTTTCATGAGGTGACCCATTTCTCAGTCTCTGGGAAGTTAAAGTTGCCTAAAAATCAAACATTTACAAGTAGCTAAGCTGCTTATTGTAATTGAGAGGCTACCATACATTGTTTTGAAAATCAAATTGCCTTAAATTCTAACTTCAATGTAAATTAAATTAACCTAGGGTGGTTCCCTCCTTATTTCCCTGTACTAATTTCATGACAGGGTTTTTTTTAATGAGCTCTGTTTAAGGACATTTTGGTAGCATTTTTTAAACCTAGTAATAGTTGACTAAATGAAGTAGAAGTCTAACATTTTCCTTGCCATGTTTTTTTTTTTATATTAAAAATTATTCCTACAGGTTTGCTAAATATGCCTGCTGATGGATAGATAGATGCTAAGTAGAAAATAAAAAATGGAATTTCACTTGGACTAAGTAGCAACCTAGTTCTGATGAGTTAAATAGTGCGGAGACAGTGGTGGTAAGGGCTCTTTGACTAATGTGACTTTATATGTTGTCCCACTTCATCCTACTTTACTATCTTTTCAGCGAGCTGATGCAGCATGAGTGTTATTACCTTCTTTTAGCACCTTAACATAATCCCTGTGTATCTATAAATGTGCTAAATGCGTAGGTGCATGCATTATAGCACTGTAGCTATTTAAAGGATAGTCTTTTATCTGACCTAACTTTAATTTCAGGTATGTAGAGTCACAAAACGCACAGGAACAGGTCCAGCTTCTCACCAGTGATGAACATGTAAAGGTAAGCTCTTTAACTTGAACAATTTGAAGTGTGAGGAATAACGGCATCATAAATAAAAATATTTCAGTATTGAGTAATCGAACAAATGACCGTTTCCTCCGTTATAACACCATAAATGTTACTGACAAAATGCAGTGTTATTATTGTATAATTTAATATTATAATTGCGCTTAGTATAGCTATTTTTATCCTAATAGCCGTAGGACCATTAAATTAGATGGGGGTGGGGTGGGGTTTAAAGATGGGTGCCCCTAAGTGTGATTATGGGTAGTATGAAAGAAATTCACACCTACTACAGGAGTCCGAGCGATGGCATGTCCAACAATTTCAAAGGCAGCTTTCACAAACTGGAATTATAAACACTTCTTTTCCCTGGTTAAGGTGAAAGGAAAGACTATATCTATGTAACTTATGACATGCCAAGTAATTCCAATCTAATAAAGAACTTACAACCTTAAAGTAAAGTAAATTAGTGTACAATGTTTTATAATAATCATTTATTTATTTACCTTTATTTAATATTGGGGGCATCCAAGTTATTTGCCATATTTAAACCTTAAAAAAACTAAAGTGATAGTTACCTTCACTAATAATTAGTTATATTTATAATGATAGACAATGATAACTAAACTATAAACTTGGTTACTATTTGTGAGTCGTAACTATAATTACATTTTTAAAGTAACATGCCCAACACTGCTCATCACAGAGTATCCAGTTATTTCAGGTGCCGTTTTTTTATTTTAATAATTACTGTAGATCTGTGTACTTTTTTTAACTTTTTATTAAACCTCAGTTTAAACCTATGTTTTATCTAAGTCATGTTTTTTTGTTATTTCAGCTGGCGTGTCAGAGGTTACTGAAGAATCTTAGAAAATATCATAAAAATTATTATCCCATCCTCCGCTGTCTGCACGCACTAACGTCGACTTTGCCGAAGTATCCATTGGGCAAACAAGTAAGATCATAAACAGTGTTTGATACCCACTGATGCATCTGTTTTAGGAAAAATCTCTTAAATGTTACTCCTTATGTGGTAGACTTTATTCACTTTTTTTTACACACTTTTTATTTTAAGATACGAGAGTTGCATATATCCTGCCTTGAGAAAAACATATGGGAGACAAATGAATATGAATCTGCTCTGCAGCTACTGAGGTAACAGATTCTAACGTGTCTGAGGAATTTATTTAGCCAGAAATCTTGTTGATGTTCATGAGAAATGTAATTTGTTATTTCTGTGTAGATGAGGTTACTTTAATCAATTGCATATTTATGGTCAATGCTGAATTAAAACGTTTTTAAAAAAAAGTGATGGAAGGATGTGATGCAGTTAAAGTTTCATTTTATAAGGCACTTAATGTGTTTAAAGTTACAGGACAGTTTTAATGCGAGTTTTCCCAAATCTAATTTAAATGTTTTCTTGCATTTCAACATAATAGGTTGCTTGCTAAAGACGAGCTTGTAATGACGCTGAGAAAGTGTGTTGACATTCTTAATCCTGGGAAGACAAAGCTGATGAGAAGTGCTTTGCAGCAGCTGGAACACTACCTTGTCAAATTTGATCAGTTGGACAGTAGGTGTTTACACACTGTAGCTAAAATCTGACTATTTTTACTGATATAGCTACCTTTATGGAGTTTTAGTATCTTGCGAGGTATAACTTGTCAGCTATCATCCATCACTGTTTAGATATTACAGCACCACTAATGAGTTTATTAGGTACAGCAGTGTTACAGGGATTTATTCATAGCACTTGTACATGCCTGTTTCTACACCTTATACCTGTCAGACATTTAATTTGTGTTACAGAAAAGGATTACTCATCCAGCAGTTTTGTTTGGTTTTAATTAAAGCCATATTATGACGTCTGTTAGGCAGATCTATAGAGGATCTTAATGAAGAGGAAGTCACTTCACCGGATAAGGATCTCCAAAAGAAAACAGATCTTTTCCAGCTTCAAAAAGTAAGGGTTTCTCCGGCTTGTTTTAGCTTGCTGAAAAAAGGATTTACAGTGTTGCCTTGAATTGCGAGTTTAATTCGATCCGTGACAGAGTTTAGAATTGAAATTACTCGTATGTCAAATCAGTTTTGGCCATTAAAATGAATTGAAATGCCATTGTTCCGGTCCACCAAAAAACACTGCAATTTTTTTGTTACATGAAAAATATTTTAATGAATAATGAATATAGTAAAATAAAAAAATACAACAGAATGAACTGTAATAAACTGGTTTTAAGTATAATGTACGACATTTACCTTCGGAGATCAGACGCACATGTCTCACCTAGCTATCGTGAGTCACTGACAAAAAAAAGTCATGGGCAAAACAAACAACAAACTAACTGTTGCAAGGTCGAAACCCAAATTTTAGTTCACAATTCAAAACAAAAAATTGGCCGAGAGACGGCTTGTATCTTGGTTTTTAAATTTTGCTGTAATTTTGCTAATGTATTTATTCTAGACTCTCCTGGAAATGAAAGGCACAAGGAGATCAAAGAAAATGAGTCAGTTTGCGGTACTGAGAAACGAGGTTCTAGATTTTGTTGATACTCTTGTAAGGTAAGTAAAAGTTGTCTTCTAAAACAGGTGGGTCCCCCCCCCACTGGTTTAATTATATAACTCACGTTTGATATTTGACCAGAAAGCAATTTTTGAGCATTATTTCACAAAATCCTGTTTCCTTCTGGTAAATGTTAAATAAGTAGGAGGAGTGTCACTCTTATGCTATTAATCTTATTAAAATTCCACAACTGTGTAACAAGAAAATATAGCATTAATATTGACCAGGACGGATGGAATCTGTGCAACACACTGTATTCCTGTAGTTGTGTAAATGCAGTGGGAGAGGGGATGGAGACCAAAAGTTTGAAAAACAACTAAAAAAAATGAAATGCTGAAATGTAAATAAAAAAAAGATCACACAATAAATTTGTGTAAATTACCATTAATGAATTACAACGTACGAATAAAGAATCCTAAAAGATGTTTGTCTTTGGGTAGGGGTGGGGGAATGGGTCTCTGATATTTTTATTTATTTTTTCCCTGTGAAAAAGGAATTTGGAAGGAAACGTTTGGGTACCACTATACTAATGTAACTAGACAGGAGCTAACAGAAGAGGGTGTGTGTGAGATAACAAAAGTGCAGTGACTTTATTATAGAAAAGCATCATTGTGCGTGCAAGTAAATGAACAATACACTACAATGCTAGAGTTGATTTAAAGAACCACATGCTTTAATCCAGTAGATCTATTTTATCCAATTAATATTAGCTCATAAAATTAAGCCAACAAAGATTTAAGTAGAGTTTATTGTTTAGTACTTCTGAGCAGAACTGTTTAAAGTTCAGTGGATAGAATACATTTATTTAATTGTTTGTTCAGGAGCCATTTGTCACCACCAGAGTCGCAGCCACTATATGAAGTATGCTACTATAGCTCCTCAAACATTCTGCGACGCCACCTTAATGCAACTCCACGTACCTCTATTCAGACTGCACTCAGCCACCCCTTCTACTACCTGCAGGTAATTAACCTCTTATTCCTTTTTTAGGTCTGTTAGAAATCTCTACAGAATTATGATATGTGCTGCTGTTGTGACTTTTGCAGAATGTCAATCTGAAAACAGATGCAGGAACAGTTTCCAATGCTGCTCCTGATATCTGCATCGCCTACAAGCTCCATCTGGAGTGTGGGAGGCTCATCAATTTGTATGACTGGTTAGAGGTAAGACCATCAAACACTATTCTGGATAGAAAAAAATATCTGTATTGTCATAAGAGATAAATGTAAGTCGGTCTGGCTAAAGGACGTCTGCCAAATTTTATAAATGTTAATCTATTAAATATTTTCTTTCTTTGTGGACAAACATGTAGGCTTATGCAACAGTAGCTTCGGCTGCAGAGGGTAAGGATCCTGACTCGGAAGAGTACGGCAAAGTTGATGAACTCAAGCAGTATCCTTTATTCACAAATAGAAAAAATAAAGATCAGGTCTGGGTTTTTGTTACCAGCTGTTGAACTATGGTCATAACATTTAATTTATTGCGACTGAATATGTCTATGGACAGATTTTGTATATTCTATAAATTATTGATGCTCTAAAGCTTGAAATGACATAGTAATTAGGTAAATCGGATGAGAGTTGTTTAAATAGACAATATACATTTTATATAATAAAAAATAGCATATAATAAAATTTTAAACCTAGTATTCAATAAAATAGAGAATGAACAGTGATATGTTTTCCTCCATTATTTTAGCAAAACCAGAGCCTGTTTTATAAAGTGAAATCTTTTTACCCATAACTCAATTAATAAATATCTTTTTTTTTTCAAGCGCAGGAAATGAATACATGATTGTAAATGTATCCATAATAAAGGTTAATTCCTGATTCAGTAAATCTGATTGACTTACATTTTGTCATTATTTGTTCCAGCTCTCCTGACATTAGAAAGGGTCTGTGTGGGTGCTTTTTTTTTGTTTTATTTCAGTCAAACAGCAGCCAAAGCTTGTTTTTTACCTGTTTAATTATTTAATTTGACTTTAGTATGCTTAGAATAAAACTTGCAAACATTTGGCCAACTCTTTTCTCTTAACTGAAATGAGTTTGATTCCTCTGCCTGTAGCATTCTTTACATTTAAACCGGTGACATAACCAGCTTGTAATGTGCATTGTTTTGTGAATGTTAATAGTTTGTGTATTGCCTTTAACTAATCAGTGCTCGTTTCATCCAAGCGGTGTCTGAGCTGGAGTTCCTGGGGTTTGTAAAGTCAACCAAGCAGAAAACTGACCACGTGGCACGACTGACCTGGGGAGGATGTTAATGGTGATTTATTATGTATTTGAATAAAAAAATATTTTTGATAATGTCTATTGTCTTTAATCTCTAACAATTTATGTTTTGGCAAAAAAAACACAAACCATTATATTAATTCAACTTATAGTAGTGAAGCTGAAGTCTAACACAAGAACAATTGGTCACAAGATGAAAATACACAGATATAATCTGATACACTTTAAAAGGTTTTGTATAGAAGATTTAGTGGATTTTGTGTAGCTATGATGAACCAGTTTGCACAATTGTGAATAATTATCGTCAGTGGCACTGCTAGCAGTTTTGGGCTCTATTAAAAAATTATGCTGGGCGCCCTACCATACCAAACATACTATTAAATTACTGCTAGTACTGTTACTACTAATAAAACATCTCTTGGGCCCCCAATGTGTGTGGGGCCCTTAGAATCTTCCTAACATTTTACCCCTTACTGGTGCCCCTGGTAAAGGTGTGGCACAGCAGCTAGTATTACTGTCTTGGGTTCTAGGCTCCCGGCTAAGACTTGAGTATTTTGTGTAGAGTTTTGTTTAACCTGGTCCTGGCTCTAAATACGTGTATGACATCCCAACTTTGTCCCTGACCACGTTATAGCATACGAATAAGTTGAGTTTATAAATAATAAATGTAAAACCAGACATATCAGCTCAAATATGTATTTTTTTAAAGTACCACTGAAATATACTACTTAACATTTGAAGTTGGTTACGCATTTCCTATCTTAGAACAACCCTGATGAATTTTTTTTGATCAACTTTGAATGTTGACTGCTGTATAAACGTCCTAAACTATGGTTAAAAAATCTTTATCTCTGTGAGGACATAATTAACAAGAATACTTTCATCTGTGTAAAGTTTGTACACTTTCAGTACTATCACATACTCAACACTGAGGTGTAGCTCAGCTTTATACGTTTAGTTTGAAGGTCCAGCACCTTTCATCAGTGTTATCTGTTAACATCTCAAACAGTTCCCAGGTAAATGTTCCAATAACAAAGTGATTAGAAGAAAGGGTTAAAATGTCTCCCTGTTCAGTTGGTCATAGGGAGTCTGGCCATTTTTATATATTACAAAAAATATGGTGAATTCTGTTTTTTTAGTCCATCATAAATGTATATTCTTATGCAAATTCATGCACAGGCAGAAGATAGATTTTTAAAGAACCAACATGCACAACATCCTGTTAAAAAAAGCACCACACAAAGGATTACATACACACAGGGTTTAATAATAAAATGCTTTCATGTACGCCAGGGTGTCAATCTCAGTTCCTTTACACCAGATTTTACTAATAACAGCTCTGGGTTTAGATAATGAGTTAATTGTGTGTCTTAAATGAGGTAAACGCTAAACACTGAACTTTGTGCTCCTCTGCAACTGGAGTACAACACTTTCTATACACATACAAAGGGAAGCAAACCCCCCTCCCCCCCCAAACAAAAACAACAAAACAGCTCCAACACATCATAAGCTTAATGTATTGAACAGATTAGCTTTGTCAAGTCCCAGTAAAACGCCACAATGATACAAAGTTTAGTCTTCAGGCTACACTTGATTGGCTAGTGAAAAGACTATCAAGCTTTTAATAAGAAGGGAAAACTCCAGCTTTGCAGCACTCTGGAAATACTCACAAAGAGGTACTCCACTATTTGGATTTTCATCCATGCTAACGTCTATACACGTGAAATAACCATAAAAAATTAAGCATAGCAGTATCTGTATCGATACATTGTGGAATGAAGAAAAGGCTCATATTACAGATTATATGTAGGCCACTGGTAGAATAAACAGACATAAAAGGTCCGTTACAGACGTTACCAAGAGGAAGCACCCAGGTTCACAAGGAACAATAATATGTACTGACAAATACTAAAGACAGCCTCTGTCAGCATGAGTGACACTGGAGCAGTTTTTATTTTAAGCCAGGTCTGTGGTGAAATCAGAGGACATTCAGCTCAGTAAACGGCAACGCGCCGCATCGTGGCACTGCGCTGGTGATCTCAAGATACATCTTAAATTAAAGAAAGAGAGAAAAAGCATATCAGTCTTTAGATTGACAGAAATTAATGTGAAATTCATGTGGGATCTGGGAATTAATTGGACATAAAAAAAAAAATCACTTACAGCTAGCAGGCTGTTCCTCAAATCGCCGCATTAACTGATCATGTGTGAACTTCACAAAGGTGTCGTATTGTTCTGTGTGATAAATACATCAATCTATGATTACTACATCAATCGTTTCAATTTTGTTAAAAACAATGCCAACAGATCAGGAACTAATCGAAAAAAAGTTAAAACATCATTTAATTACAACAAACATCAATATTATTCCTAGAAAGTTCTAGCTATGTTTCACCGGATGTTGAGGAGTTGTTTTCGGAGATTCAGCGCATTCCAAACCCCCAAAAAAGCATCAAATATTATAATGACGAATACAATAATGGATCAATGTTATGTAATTTATATTAATATAAATCTGTCAGATAGCATTTTCTATCATCTTAAAAACACACATGGTAACACAATGTTAGAATCCATCAGTCAATAAAAAACATGTCAATTAAATAGTCTTTAGAACTGCCTCTCAATTCTTACACAATTTTAAACAAACCTGCCAACTTGGATGTCATGATCTCCTCATATTCTTCTCTGACTTTATCTTCATGTTCCTTCAAAAGGCGTTCGCATAGCATACCGACTTGTTTGAAAGTGAACAGTGGCTGCTCTTTCCGTGTGGGTGAAACAGCTCCAGATGATGTCTCTGTAACAGAGGGTTTTTTGTAAGTTTGGATGCTGATATTAATCTGTTCTCATAATGCTAAAACCTGGAGTGAGCACTATCACCCGAACAATAGTCAATCACAAATCGGCACCGCTTCCATATAACCGAGCCCAAATCTGCAGATTCTCCTTGATTAATCATTGGCCGTTATTGTCCCTTGCACAGCGTTTTGTTCTATTAAACTCTCTTCTTTATTATAAGTTTTTTTTAACACCCATGATATTCTTTTCCTGCACTATGACCATCAACATTTAATATTAAGTGTTCACAATAGAAATTACAGCCTTGTGTAAATGCATCAATAACTGGTCCGACACTAATTGGTAAATGCTTTGTATCATAATTATCCAACCTGTTTTTACGTTTTTGATATACAATTTATTGCGACGGCTCATTATGAAGAAAACTGATTTATGACGTCATTTGGTCCTTTCTTAAACATGTGCTAACTATTTTTTTTCCTTAAGAGACTTCGTTATTTGGTATTATTACTCATCTTTAAGACGGAGTCCTTCAGTAAAAAGGACAGTATTGGAACACGCAGTGTTAATGAGCACGCCGAATAAAAACATTAGAGACTCCGGCTCTCCTCACCGTGAACACTGGATCCGGACAGGAGCGAACCGGGAGACTGACACATGAAAGTCTCGGGCTGCTGAACGCTTCCATCCAAATGCTTCCGCTTCTGCATGCGCTTGTATTCCTGCTTTATGTTAGCAAGGATTTGTTCTGTTAAAGAAAACAAACACGGGGTTAATAAAACTCAGTAAATGAAGCGTTTAACGAGCGCATTGCGTTCTACGAGAGGCCATTTTATCCACCGACTGTAACGTTACGCACAAAAAAAAAATCAGAATAATTATCTTCATCGCAATAAACACAAAGTGAAAAATCAGTAAAGTATTAAAGTGGAACTCAGACCTGTGGTGAGTGTGACTGAGAGCTGGCTAAAAGGACTCGGCTCCTGACGCAGGTAGTTTCTCGGGGCCGATGACTGCGATACTGGGGCGCACCTCCTCCTTTTCGACGATCCCGGACTCAGTAAAGGGTCGAAATCCATCGTCCTCTTTAATGTAGCTCCACAAGCCATTGCTTTTACTCTAAGATACGTTTACACTTCAAAACACAATCGAAAAACTGATAAAATTCAGAGATAAAACGTCGCGTTCGCTCGGCCCTTTTAGCTCATGAGATGCCGATAAAGCGTCTTCTTAGCAAATCTGTAGCTAGCTAGCTAACTTCCTGCTAGCGATGCTAGTTATTTAAAGGCCGCTTTCTTAGTTAGACTGTCGAATATTTTATAAACTATTTACGGTAAATATCAAAAGAATCCTTGTATTTGTCCTTTTTTGATTTCTCTTGTCGTCATCGGCCTCCGTTACAAAGGAACTCGGTATTTTTAAGCTAAAAAACGATTTCAAGCACAAACACAGTTAAACAATTTGTACTTAACTGCTTGTTTATCTTTCGCCACCTTTTTTTCAGAAAGATCTCGTTAATTATTGGTTCTCTTTCTTCTTCGCCGTTATTTTTTTCCATCAGAAAGTTATTTACTGCCCTCTTGTGGTACATACCTTGTTGGCCAGCCATGATTTGAGATTGTAGCCAACCAAGTTTCATACAATTTAACAATCAATAAACAAAAAAACAACAACAACTTAAACATAGTAAATTAAATAACTACAAAAATTCAGCGAAAATGTATGTACATAAAAAGTGCTTAAAGTAAATGTGTTTTAATAATGTTTAAACACTAATGTATTTGGAGTGCATTTAAAAAACAGATATAGTCTATGCAAACTTTACAGCCACATCTGTGGCATTTGGCAGACAGTAACATCATAACAGATAAAATTAAACAAATATATCCTTTCGGAAACTTTTTATACTTTAGAAAAATGAAATATTAAATATATTATTTTGCCAAAAGTCACCTAAACACCTGAACATCAGATCCATATGTGGTTCCTCTTCAAAGTGTTATTACATACATTTGGAAGCTCACAGTTATCTAGAATGTTTATGTATGTTGTAGCTTTACATTATTCCTTCACTGGACATTATAAGATAGGAAGTGGTGTCACAGTGTTTAAGTTGTTGGACTGCCACCAGAAAGACCAGGGTTTAATTCCCAGTGCCACCACTGTGGGTCCCCTGAGCAAGGCCCTTATTGCTCAGTTTTTTTAAAGAAAGAGAGAGATACATGTAAGTCGCTCTGGAAAAGAGCATCTGCCAATTGATGTAATTGTATATATATGAGCTCAAACACTGTTTCCGCATGAAAATGACAATAACAATGACTATAGCATGACAAAGTTCCATTATGTCATGGTGTGTTATGATTGGAGTGGAGTGAAGTGATGGTTTTTTTTTGCAAAACCCTGAACTAAACACCACTGACCTTCTTTAGGCTGAACTAAAACGCTGACTGCACTACAGACTTTCTTACAATTACAATACCAGAATGTGATATCACTATATAAAGGGGAGTGGAGATTTTTTTGGTTGATATAATGGGTGATTTTTTTGTAGAAATGTAGGACTGCATCAGCAGCTTTCTGTTTCATTTTAGGAGAATGTAGACTTGGGCTGCCTTGATATTGGTTTAGGTTACGCAAGCAAAGTGCTAATATGAGTACCCAGAAATTTAAGTGCTTCATTCAGAATCATTTAAGATTGGGGTATTCTCTTACATAAATATCCATCCATTAAATCATTGTTTATACCTTCTTATTCCTAATCAGGAGAAAACCAGAGCCCGCAGTAAAACTACACAAGTTTTAGGAGAACATATAAACTCCATACAGAAAACCCCTGCAGGGATACACACCTGGAACCTTCTTGCAGTGAGGCGACAGTGCTAAGCTACTGTTCTGCACCACTTACATAAAATTTTGACAGTATAAACAGTATAGAGACAAAAATAACAATCAACATCAAAATAAAATGTATAATTAAGGATCAAAATTAATAAATATTTTGGCATATTGTAGTGTTTCTTTTTATTTATACAATTTAACATAGATTTAGGACTGTTGAGTCCAAACGGCTTGTGTTTTACAATAATAAATCCCACTGCGCTTCTAAAAACATTAAAGAATATCAAATCAAATATTTCAAACATTTTCTTTCACCTTTGCCCAGATTTATGTCTTGATGCAGTTTGGTCACAGAGCTTAGGCGTTCCTTGAGCTTTATTTCCTGGTTTATGGTACAACATGCACTGTAAACTGTGGGATTATATGCAAACGGGTTAGTGTCCATTTTAAATCTTGTCTAATTATTTTAATTATTCTCAGTCTTTAAAGACACATAAACTGGATATTTTAATATTTTTTTTTATAAGTTTGCAATGAAGTTGTGTCTTTATGTGATTATGGTTGTGTTACTGTGTGCAGACTGACTAAAAAAGTAAAGTAAAAATTTAGTGAACTTATTAATTGAATTATATGAATGATCAAATTATAACAAATTAAATAAGCAGCTCAATCAATTTGGGGTCACAACCCCATGTCTTGACTCTAGTCCAACTCCACTATAGTTTAGGTGTTTAGATTTAACCTTTACATCAGTAGTATAAATAGCGTAAATGTAAACTCCAATATTGATCTTAACCCTAGAATGATTTTGGGCAGAATGAAATGGAAACTTAACTCTTGGGAACTCCAAGGAGTATTTTATATTAACCAAGTAGGAGAATCATTATTTATTTAAAAATTTATTTTCTATTTATGTAGCATTTTAAAAAATATAGGTATATATATTTTTTGCTGGTGCTGTGTGAGAAATATGACGATGGCAAAACTATTTGACCATTTTCCATAGCTTCAGGTGTTCCAGCAAGGGTAATAATAATAAAAAAAACCACTAGCTATTTAAATACTTTAATGTCTTGGTCACCATCAGACTCAAACAGTGTATTAAATTATTGCCAAGTCAACTTTACTATCTAAACCGAGTAATATTTTCAAGTCAATAAGTAACTCGAATGAAATTAATACATTTGAATAAACAAGTATTATACAAATATAACCTTTTTAAATTTCCCTATAGTACACGAATGGGTAGTATAAATAGTCATCTAGGTGAAGTAATGTACAGTCATGTCTAAGTTGTTCTGCTTGTATGTTTGAAGTAAGCTAGTGCCTTTAAAATGGAACAGGAGTCAAACAGTAGCTTACTGAATATAAATGCCATACAAAACAGAGTTTATTTTAAATATTTATTTGTTGAATGAAAGCCTTTACATTGGGATAGGAATTCTGATGATTCGTAGGACACATGCTCAACCCTCGAGACAGACACAGACGTTAGGATGAAGGTATTGTGACTGGGAGAAAAAAACTTCCATTGATGAGGAATATAACAGTTGACAATATAAACAGAAGATTACTATATATAAATTAAAACAAAACAGCACCAGCAGAAGCAGTCAGTGTTGTCTTATGTTCAGAATTCTGTAAATATTTCCTTCACACATCGTCAGAGAACTAGACACTATAAATACAAACTTGAGAATCCAGCTTAGGTTTGACCAATTAAAAATTGGTTTTTATTACAAATTTCAATTTAAATATAGATTTACACACACCAGTGTAACAGTCCAGCAAAAAAACAAACAAACAAAACAATGCGGTTCACCAAGTATAAATAGACTGTAGACAATTTGTACGTTACAGGTTTGTAAAAAACTTTTGACTGTTCTATTAAAGATCTGGGCAGAAGTGTGTATAACAGGTATCCATGTGCAAAAGAGCAAAGTATTAATATGGTATAAATGGTATGTCTTACTGACTATAGAACTTTTAAACTATGTTGGGATGCTGCAGCCAAATCAATCTAATTGGATAACGAAACCAGATCAGGTAGTTTGAGTTAATAATAGATGGATATACCAAACGTAAGTTTATTAAACATGCTAAAGAAATTTCAGCATTTTGGCCATAAATGATCACATGGCACATTGAAACGGTAGCCTATTAGTATTTGAATAAATGTGTTGTGATGAAAACAACAAAAATATTTTTGTTAGGACTGCTGGGACATTGACTATAGTTCATGATGAAGTTTTGGGATCTTAGCACCATTTCTGGATTTCCTAGAATTCAGATTGCTACTGAAATAGTAGATAATCTTATAAACATTAATACACAAACTCGTTTAACTGAGGTAATATGATAAAGTCAAAACTATATTTTTGCAGTGCTGACAAAACAAAAAAATTGATTTATCAAAGCGATTAATACATTTTTAAACTTGCAATCAGTGTTAAATCAATCTAAAAATTCTTCCTATCAAAATTAATTTCTAAAAAAAATGACCTAAATCTAATTTGTGGAAAATGACCCTTTTCAGCAAAAATAGAAATTTCCATTGACTTCACGCTAAAACTACGACAATCCAAAACCAACATCTCCCGTGACCTCACACAGGCCTGACAACAATGCTTTATGAAAACATTTAATTTGAGACAGTCACAACATAAACCACCAAAACGTTTAAATCGATTTTTGATTAATTTAACCGGTGCACTTCGAGATCCAAAGCCAATTCAATTTGATGCAGAAGACTCTAATTTTATTAGCATTTAAACGTCAAACAATGCATGAAAACCACAGAAATTTAAGGGAAAGACTATTAAACTGGAATCTAATTAATGATGTTCATTACAAAGAGGTGCTTCCAATTTTTTATTCAACAGCAAATCCAGGCAAAGTCCTCGTCTCAGTTAAAATGTTAAAAATTTGTGCTTTAACTGGCATGCGACTGTGTTGTAATGTGGGTAATAGATAAACAGGCTGCAATCGATTGCATCACTGTGGATCTCCAGACTTGGGAGCTGAAATACTTCTAGTATAAATGAATTAAATGAAGATGGCACATTATCTTAAATTATTCTTCTTTGCTTTTTACTTCTAGTAATATAGGCCTAGCAAAGCTAAAAAAAAGTGTACATCATTCAAAAACATCTGTAACAATCTGGGATAGAAAATGCAGCTTCTTTGGTAGATCATCTCTTGATTGGGATAAGGAGCTAGCTTATAAGCAACAAATAAAAACAAATGCATGGTTATCCTTCATAAAAACCCCAAATCATTTCCAACACCATTTAAGTTTTACAATTCTGCAATAACAGTTGTATTAACAACTGAGTCTAAGGTTTACCGACACACGCAAGATACGGGACATTATAACTTATTTTATAATACTTGCGTATACAACAAACATATATACACACACAAACATTTCAACTTGTCTTTGGTTGTAACCTTTTCTTTAAGGCACATAACAGCTAGGCAAACCACTAGTTCATTATTTGTGCAGAACTGCATACATAAATGCAAACCTCAAGCGACAGTGCAGAGCCATATAGCTTTAGTTATTATCTTTCAGTTCGAGAACAAATTTTAAGATTTTAGAATGACAAAAGTTGTCATTCTACAACACACAAAAGAATTCTTCATTTTTCACCCTAAATCTTGCACACTTAACACTGGGACCATAATTTTCAATTCAGTAAACCTTCAACTATCAACCAAGATAGGCATTAAGAAAAAAACTATTAAACTATTAAAAAGCAATCGATATTGTTGTACATTTAACAATAAAGATGCCACATTAGTGTCATTTGCTCAATGTAGTAAAATAAAAGTGCTGAGATTCATTAGTAGCAATAATATAGTTTAAAACCCCAAAGTGAAATATCTGAATAATACTGATTAAATGAGAATGTATATGCTGGTTTATAGCATCCTTCATACCTGCCCTAGCTCTGCCACTAATACTCAAAGAAAGTGCTCAGAGTGTGGACCTAAAGGGACTGCAGTCCGTCTCCCTTCAGCACACTGCCCTTTCACACTCTCACAAATTCCTGAGAGGCCCAATGATCTGTTCCAGTTATGTGGGAGCATGGCCAACAATGTGTGCTTATATAAGTCTGGAGTTTTTAAGAAACTGTATTAGAACTTTGTAGATAAAGGTGTATTGGGAAACCGTGTGCACCAACATCATTCGTTGCTGTCGCAGCAGTCTCAGAACAGTAGGGACGTCCAGCATCTACAACCACAAAGTAATGGGTTAAACATCAAGCTCAACCTTTCTTTTACAACACATTTTTCAAGAATCTAAAAGTCAACTATGGGTTAAACTTGGACATAAGGGCCTTTCTCTCACTCCTGCCAAAACAAGCAATGTGTGCATTTACCTCATTATGTTCCAGACAGGCAACCATGATCTCAGAGAGAATGACCACACCGCTGCGCCCCACCCCTGCACTACAGTGCACAAGCACGGGTGGGTTTGTATTTTTTGGATCGCTGGTGCCGTTGGTATGCCGTCTCACAGACTGAATCTCCTCCAAATATGCTAGAACAGAGATTTGAGGTGTTTACTGAGCCAGTCAAATTTATTAAAAGACAAAAACTTAAAGACTGTTTATCTAAATTTAAACAATTGCACTGCTAAACGCAGATCAATAATGCACCTTAGATGGAAGTAAATACTTTTTGATTATGTGCTACAAATTTACACACACTGTTAAAAAAAAAAGTTGACATTACAGATAACATTGTAAGAACATAGTATTTTTGTGTGACTGTTTAGCCATTTGAGACCTGTTTAACTTACACAAAAAGCCTTTAAAATCCTCAGGACAGCTGTGATCAGGCCAGTCTGTGTATTGCAGGTGCCAGACAGTTCGCTCCTGACCCGTCAGTAGGTGTTTAATCTTCAGGCCAGTGGTAGCGTAGCAACCTGAATCTGTGCGAAAACGTGTGGTGATTTTAAAGCGCCCGTATGTAACAGTGTTGTGGCGGGAGCCTAGACGGGGCCAGTAACGAAAGCTCTTTTCTCGTCCTCCCTCCTGCAAATCAGAATAAAATCAGTCAAAAAATTTAACTTGACTATGCATGCAAGTAAAAAAACAAACAAACAAAAAAAACTTGTACTCACCTCTTCAGCAGTGACCATAGCAATTATGGCAACCCCTTGTTCCCAAACCATCTGCCAGAAGTCTTGACATGTGTTAGGGAGAGGCCCCTGAGCTGCGATATAATTCCAATCCTGTCCTCCTATCGTAAGCTAGTAAAAGACATGAACAAAGAACATCCTATGAACTCAATTATAGCAATAACAAGAATTAATGTTAGCAGAGGGCAGCTCTAAAATGTTCTGCAAACAATACTTAATGAATACATGTAAAGCACCTACTTTAATATGTGAGGCATTGATGTATCCCGTGTTGTTCTCTTTAGTGGGCACAAGCTCCACTCGTGTGTCATCGTATGGCAGCACGTCGTGGAAGCGGTTTCGCTCTGCATTCTCAGGAAGTTGTGCAATTCTGCACTCGCTGCTCGGCCATTTTTTGGGTAATTGCTCGTATTCTGTAAACACCAAGCCCTGCTCCAGCTGTTGCTCCAGTATCTTACACTAAAATAATACACAGTCATGAGTTTACATTTATGTATGAATGTAGTAAAATGTTTTTTTTAACAAAAAAAACATGTACTGGTTTAAATATTTAGAGAAAGGTTATATAATATATAAAAACATTTAAAAAATAACCTTTTTACAGACATGGAGTTAAAATTGAAAACAGATTCCTACCCTGTCATCATTTGAGGCCTTCCCATGCTCATCCTTGGCCTCATCGGTTATTGGAATTCGTGTAAATGTCACGCCATTAAGAGTCGCCAGCTTCAGAGGACCCGTCTTCTTCATCTCTGAACGGACGCCTTTCTTCATGCCCTGTTGTAAGAATGGTGGTAGCTAGAGTGAGATGTAGAAAGCCTACTATAGAGGCATTACTGCATAGGGACTCTCCTTGAAACCTAAGGAATGCAGCCAGCCGTGTTTGCCAACCCGCTCAACTACATTTTTTACAGGTACAGAATTTACCAACTGTCCCCTCCTATCACCAGAAATAATCAGATCTTTCATTTCAGCTGCTTCAAATGCCCAACTTTATCTGTTGTTCCACGTATAAAATTGTCAGGCCATATATACAACATAGACAATGAGACAAACTGGGCAAATTCTGGCCATTAAGTAAAAAAAACCCAAACATTTAATTTATCATCATGTTTAGTTGTGTATGAGAACCTCACAGTTACCCCAAAGGTCACTACATATTACATGCATTGTTGAAAATGTAGTTTGTATCGTCTTGCAGACAGTAAGACAACAGTTTATTGTCAAAATAGGAAGAGCCCCTTAGCATTATAATCTAATCCTTAAAGCACCACCATGGTACATTTGCGCTTGTTTTCTTCATGTGATTGATAAGCACATCTCTCTGTTACCAATGTTGTAAATACTGTCGCTAATAGAGGGTTTTCACCTATATTAAGTTTTGGTTAGTTACCCAAATGCATGGCCATACTGGAGATACCGGTAAGATCTGTTTAGTTCAGTGCCATTGTTTACTTTCAGTTCTGCTAATTTGATCGACTTCCTGGAATAATAGACATTACATTTATAAAGAAATGATTGTATGAGAATGACTGGATGGAGAGATTTGGTCAGTGTGGCATTTAACTGACCGTAATAGTGGTATTATTTCATATAAATTTTTTTTTGTGCCATATAATTCTGTCGCCTGTCTAAAGAAATTCTCCCTTAAAGTCATTCTACCACTATGACTCTGAATTTCCCATTAAATTAATTAATAGACATATGTTTACCATTATTTCCTACAATATAATACTTTACAGAAACTCAATTCCTCATAATTTCTCAAAAGATATATTTTACATACTTTGAACCAGATATTTAAAGATATTTATCATTTATAGCAAAAATTCTACTGAACCTTTCAATTCAAGTTATATTTTCAGAACTTGCTAAACACATTCGCAACCAAGTGTTGTGTTTTGTGTAATAGGTGCAAACACTACACTCAGCTCGCTATGAGCATAGTGCCTAGCATGGTAGATGGATACTGATAACCTAAATTAGGAAATATATCGGGATATAAATTTGGCCATATTGTCCAGCTCTAAGTCATCATTTACAAGACTCACAAACTAAATTTGTGAAGAGGTACGACATGCTAACTGTCAAAAGATGATGACATGCAAGCTATCGAAACTGGCAAATTTACATTCTCATGGCTTAGTTAAAGGATACAAATTGTTGATGAATACATAGTGTTGCTTTAATTTGATTTCTTATCTTCACAATGTATAACCAATGATGCTTTCTTTCTTTTCTTTTCTTTCTTTAAGCAGATTAGGCTGCAAGTAAATATAGCTAGCATGATACAACCAGCAAAAGCTGAAACTGTTTAGCATACACACCATTTTAAATGCAAGCTAATTGAAAAAGAACTTACAGGTGGTGGAAGCCCATCGATGTTTCTTCGTGCAGATGGCACATCTGAGACAGGTCTTTTTTTGATCATCTCCCTTTTAGACTTGCAACGACTTGGGTTGCTCAGATCTCCTTCTGAAACTGAAGGCATGATGGCATCTGCCTCACTGAATGGGTACAGAGATCCTGTCTCATCCTGCTCATGAATACGAGGCTGAGGTTGAAAACCCAGAGTGTTGGGGATAACCTGATCCAAACTGGGGCTGAAAGAATAGGCAGGCAAAGGTGCCTCCATTACAGGAATCTCCAAAACATTGATATGTTCTTTGGAAGATTGTACTGCATCCTGAGACTGAGGTGTGTGTCTTCCACCATCATCCTCAAACTCCTCCTCTTCTCCACTACTGTGGACTAGCATGGTAGCATCAGATAGGGATTTTTTGTGCCCATAGTGCACATCCTCTTTCAGAGCCTCCTCAGCCTCTGTTCTCTCCTGGAAGACATCAAGCGCAGAGGTAGAAGCAGAGGCAGGGAGAGCAACAGATGGAGCGCGCTTTGATGGCGTCTCAGAGGCAGAAACTGACACAGTCCTCTCCTTCAGCCTCATGGTTTCCAGACCATATGTCAGGCCAGCAAGCTCTATAGAGTTGCGCTTGTGAGTATAAGGGCGTCGTGTGGCGGTGGGAATGAGAGGCTCGCTCATTTCTTGCAGCGAGTGTGCCACAGGGAGGCTATCTTCCTGAAAAGTTTGCACAGAGTGGTGTACACGGCGCGTGATAAGATCAGGGCTGCTGCTGCTTGCATGAAGGTGACGTGACAAATCTGGTGTGCTGTTGGCTGGGCGCGGGCGGCTGTAGGGGTAAGGTGGAGGCGGTCGGTACACTTGAGCCCCCATGATGTTGGGTGCTGGGTAGGCATGGGCCTGTGCCAACTGTACATCTGTGAGCTCAGGAACGCTGACAGCACCCACCACTGGCCTCCGCTCACCTGGGTATGGGTATGGTGATGGGCTGTGAAAGCTGTAGTGGAGGTGATACTGAGCTGCTGTTCCTCTGTGCTCACGAATCTCAGGCTGGCTGTACACGAGTGGATCGGGTCGGCTGTAGGCATAAGAGTTTCCGATGTTGAGGTTCCTCATAGAGTGGCTGTGACGTTCAGGCATGGCTAACATGGCACTGTGGTTCTTCTGTCGCATGACGCTCTCATAGTCAGGCGTCGCACGGTACGAAGGTGGGATCAGGACGCTGTGGCGTTGAGTGGGCACATAGTCAGGGCGTGTGATGTCACTGCCGGTGATGCTTGGATTTGAGGACATTGGTGATGGTTGCATATAGTGCTGCGGGTTGGTAAGTGAGCTGGTGCTGTGGGCACTGTACACACTGCCATTCCGGATTCTTCCATTGTACTCATGTGGTGAACGGTCTAGACTGGTCTGAGAGTGATAGTAATAGCCGTTGTGATTGTTCATGTAAAGATTGTCTGAGAGGAGAGAAAGTCGCCATGAGGTTAAAGGGCATAAAATATTTTATAGACATAAGGCTGTATAAAACACATTTATGTTTCACCTTGAGACGATTTGTAAGGCTCCCGGTAATGGCTATTGTAGTGAAGCTGAGGCGGTGGCATCATGTATGTCTGAGGCTTAGGCTTTTTTCAGCACAAAAAAACAAAATAAAAACAAAAGGAAGAGTCACCACTGATTGAATTATAACTTAACATTTGTTTTAAGAGAATTGAAGTGTACAATAATGGGCATAACAGGCATTCTTTTTCCATAAAAAAGGCAAATGACCCGGTAACCATAAAATAAAACTGCAAACCATAAACCAAAAACATTTAGTTTATTCCTACCATTGAAATTCTTGTGGAGGAGCGTCGTCTAACTGGGTTCACTGTTGTTGGTTCAGCTTGGCTGTCAAAACAGAAGAAACAGAGTGAAACAAACCAGATTACAGGTCTTCAACTCTACTGCATCTCTTGCAGTTGAGAAAATTTGAGCATATTCCAGGATCATGTTTATGTCAAGGTTCTCAATTAGTAAAAATCAAAAAATGTGGACCTTTATAAGAACATGCTGCAGGAATGTCCAGATTTACACATGACAATAATGCAACACCTAATAGTGCATCATCTTAGTTTTGGAAAGGATAAGGGGAGTCTGTGAACAGTAGGTGCAAGCTGAAACAGTCTTGCTCACCCCTTGTTAGATTGCAAAGAGGGACGAGAGAGCATTGGAAAGCGAGGAAATGATAGAGTGAGAAGGGACTTCTGGGAGCTTTCAGAAGCTGGAGCTTCAGATTCCTCCCTGGAGACAGGAAAATGATAAGGATGAAGTAATAAGAAGCAGGAGAGATACACACCCCATCTGCTGAAAGGGATGGACTAAAAGACTTACAGGGTACTTTTGTTGATCTTATAGAACCGGTGCCGTGCCAGGCACATTCTGCACACGTATTTGGAAGTCTCTATATCTTCCTAAAAGAGACAGAACAGTCACAAAAACCAAAAGCATTAATTACTATGCCCTATTGTCTTTAGATGTCAACACTGATCTATGTGTTTAAGATTCAAAGGTACACCCAGCATTTCTGTGTCATGCGTGATGCACACCTATCTATTAATATTTACAATAGTAGAGAGTATAAACCGCATAACTGCTGGCCACTTTGAATAAAGAACTTGAGATAATGAGCAGAAGCAGAGAAGCACAGCACTTACAGTCTGAAACTGAATGGTGTCTTCTTTGTTGGCCAGCTCCAGGGCAAAAAATGACTTGTTGTGAGTCATGTTGTTAATGTCATTCCAGCTAAATTGGGAAAGAAAAAAAATGAGCGAAACCAAAATGCCTTAGATGCTTAAAAACCTACACGTGCACTATATGATCAAAGGTATGTAAACAGCTATTACACTCGTATGTGTGTTGCCCAGGCTGTTGCCACAGTAGGTGTAAGCATGCAATTATCTAAAACATTTTCCTTGCTCTAATATTCAATTTCCCTTCCATGGAACTAATGGGTTGGGTCTTAATCTGTTAAAGTATGATGTTTTTGGTAAAGAACTGGGGTGTAAAAAGCCTTGATCTAAATCTTACTGGGATAATACAAAGATACTCATTGCTTACTACAAATCGGGTGTTTCCACCCAACATCAGCGCCTAAACTTCTAATCTAATGCCTTTTAGAATAGTGGAGGCTGCCTCAGCAGCAAAAGGGGATTAAATCTATAATGGCATATTTAGCATGCATGTGTGTGTATTAAGTGTTGAAATACCATTGGCCACATAGTGTATAAAGTAGAATTTGGCCTTACATTTGTACAAATGTATGAAGTATATGGTGACTTTTCAATATAAACAATATTTTATTAAAATCCGCCTAACGAATACACACCAGAATAGAAGAGGTGCTTTTCCATTTTTGTGCTTTACAAAAATCCCATCCAGGCAGGAACCAATAAGTATATCTGCACCCTGGCTGTCCTGTGTGGTATTAAACACAAAAAGCTTTTAAAAAAATTATCATCAGTGACTAAAAGAAAACTGCACAAAATATGTATACCTGCCACTAACTTTGTCAGAACATAATGACATGGAATAGATATTGGTTTACCTTTGCTTGAAAACTTTCTTGACCGTAGCCTTCCATTCGCTCAACTTCTTGCATGTACAACAACTCGGCTTCTTGTACTGCCATACCTCTGTGAGTGTAGAGTGGAGTACAATCGATTTATTTTGCAGACATGAACCACATCAACAAACTGTTTCTAACCTAACCACATTATTGACTCATTTTCACACAGGAATAATGATATGTAGCCTTCAAAACAATTCCAATTTGACAGCTGTACACTATTACAACACAAGATTACATGATGGACAAAAAGACAACCTTGGACTTTTTTGTGCACCTTCCAATCCAGTTTAATTTTAAGTCCTTGATAAATATCAGTGAGTTTGCATTTTACTTGCTTGTCTTAAAATGAAACAGATGTTTTTTTTTTATGTAGACTTTTTATCAAGCTAGAGAAGTTGCCATAAATATAAAAAAATCTATAACGGACTTATGCTCATGTTCTCACCGGTAGCTCTGATAAAGCAGGGCAACTTTTTGAGTGGATTCTTCGATAACCCTCTCATCTTGAATCCAGTCCTTTACAGAACGAAATGCAAAATGGATTTAATAACCGCTAGAAATCTTTAACAAAAAAAGTTAAATTAAACAAACTTACCATAGGAAAAAGAACAAATTTCTGTAGAAATTCCTGCGAGTCATAGCGGTTAAAATCCCCAAAGTCAGCTAAAACAAGAGCAAGTACAAACCACATCAATTTAATAGTTTAATAAGATCTTGTCCAGCAGACTCGGTATTTATTCTTTTAAGCAATTATAACACATTTAATACAACTTGCTCTTCTGAAAACGTTTTACAAGAAAAAAAAACCCGACGTGCCAGTTAACTATTGTCCCTTCGTAACCACAACAGTCCATTAGTAACAGCAAGTCCAGTCATCCTTTTATAAACGTACACAAGATATGACAACAATCTAAAGTATAAGCATAGCCACAAGCTTCTATGCACAGCATTGCTAATATACAAAAATAGCCATGTGCTGGTGTTAAACACTTGAGCTAACCACTCAAAATCTAAAGACTCTGAATGAGCAATTATTAGCCAGAATACAGCAGAGCAATTATAGCATTTTTTCTTTGTGTGAGATGCACATGGGGAAGTAGTTTAGATCTGGCTGCAATCGTAAGTGATGTCAGTTCCCCTGCTATGCTAACTCCAAGCCAGTGACTTATGCTGCCAGATATATCTTTGCCAGAAGAGTTTGAGATTCTTCCACTTGGCAAAAACTGAGTCCAGAAATCTTAAGCCTACAAGCTCAGATAGCTTAGTCCGGGATTGCAGCTTAAGTAACTTAATTATCAGTGACCAAACAGACAAGGGCAAAGTTTAAATATAGTTTTCACAATGGCATATAGCAGTATGAAATCTAAAAAAAAAGCCTCAACTAAAAACTATGCTGTTACAATACCTTGTACAGCCAAGCCAGCTAACCGGATGCCTTGTTCAATCGAGCAAGGAATTCTGCCCTCCAAAACGTCTTTCTTCAGCTGGAGATAATACTGGTATCTGTTGGAGGGAATTCGAACATTGCAACAAAAAACATTATTCAATTTTTTTTTTCTATTATCTTAAGTGCCATAATCAGTTAGAACACCATGCCTTACATACGATCAATACAGATCAAGCATATTAGTCACCTGGTTATCTCTTGTTGTAACTGAGAGACTGTTGGCACATAGAATATGACTCCAAAGTAAACAGTGGGCTCCTGTCCATACTTGTCAAGCTGTTTCTTCAGAGGCTTTTCTAAATCAATCCATCTCTGCTGGTTTTGTTTGTTAATGTACCAGAGACTGAAATACATTATCTGCAAAATGATCAGAATGTCAGTAAAGTATACAGGTTAAAGTCTCACATTAACTTAGAAAATCCAGGGCAAAGAAGAAAAAAAGAAAAACTTAGGCGCTCCTCCACACATCAAACTTTCATGACAACTTGGACAAATGTGCCTAACAAGTAGTAATAAACTGTTATAATTCATGCAGCACTTGCTCTAAAACAGAGCAAGTGCTGCATAACTGTTCATAGATTCTATCTGGTCACTAAAGAATCCCAGTCACGACTACATGGTTGCCATGTCGTTCAGACAGGTTTACACATCCTTTACTCAAAGCCCATTCTCAAGGACAAGCCACAGTCAGATGCTGTACACTATAGTATTAATAAGATTTCACATTTTAAGACAACCACATGCATAAAAAATATTGCACACAGGTGGATTTTGAATAAACAAAAACATTTATCAAAACTCTAAACTAGAGTTAAAAACGATATTGGAAAAAACTGAAATTGCGATATTTTTTTCCTGCAAAAATATATATATATATATATATATATTTTTCCTGCAATATATATATATATATATATATATATATATATATATTATATATATATATATTATATATATATATATATATATATATATATAAATAAATAAAACATTACAAAAAGATTTCACCAGATGACTTGAGTAGCTCCATTTAGAAACAATTAATTATTTTACAATGATTGGGGTGATTTTGTAGGGGAGTGCATCTTTGTAAAATCTAATACACAAATAGAATAGAACAAAAATACAATTAAAATAAATAGTGCTCCGTGGTTCTCTACAGAATCAGATACAGAAATTAAATAATCAATTGTATAATTATACTGTAATTACATCGCACCTTACCACATAAATTATTGTTCATAAGTGATTGTTCCTTGCGTCTGAATTCTTTCAACTTGGTTGAAATGTTTACACACTAACAGGCCTTTACACAATTAGCAAATGCTAAAATTTCACTCCATTTGTAAACTATGCAATTAATTCACAAATCACACGTGTTGTGAACTGTGAATACACACATCCTGCAACGTGACCATTGCAAATACAAACATTGCGATGTTGATGCTGAAACCATATATACAGCCCTAGGGTTAGGGTTAGGGTTAGACCCTGTCTACCCTGAAACATCAGTGCTGGCACACTTTAAAAAATGACTAGACTATGTTGCAAAAAAAGTACATATGCAATTTATTACAACACAAACCTCTCGTAACTCGAGTCTCTGAGCAACTGCCTCCAAACATTCCTGGCCTGTGCTCTCCACAGAAAGTGTAAACTCAACAAATTCGCCATTAAGCAGCTGTATGCGTGTGACCAGGCAGCTCTTGCTGGAGACAGTATATCTTCGTGTCCTCTTAAGCTTCAATCCAAATGGTAATGGCATGTTTCACCAGCAACACAGACCTGTTAGAGGCCGGAATGATTTCCACAGATTCACTTAAAAATTAAGCCATGGGTAAACGAGAAAACACGTCTGGCCTCTGAAGGCAGTAATATGGATCCCTAAAAAAAGAAAAAAAAATGGAATAACATTACATTTTTACATTTACAGCATTTGGCAGACGCCCTTATCCAGAGCAACTTACATTTCTCATTTATATAACTGAGCAATTGGGGGTTTAGGGCCTTGCTTAGGGGCCTAGCAGTGGTGGAGTGGAGCTGGGAATCAAACCCACAACCTTCGGGTTGGTAGTCCAACATCTTAACCATGAGCCACCACTTCCCCATTGGTGGTTTAACACTTTAAATAACTGTTTATCGGTTATTTCATAATTTGTGTACAAAAACTTTAAAAAAGTGTTCCTGATGAAAGCAAATGACCGAAATTACATGAACCACAATTGTATTGATTTAGTGTTTTAATTTAATTACCATCTGGTAAAAAAAGTGCTTACCATTAAGATCCTTTTTTAAAGAAATAGATATGAAGAAATCAAAAACAAAACCCAAGGACTATAAATCCACATTTAGGCACTCTTTAAATCTCAACAATAACATCCAGGCTGAATAATTGAGCGTCAACAGATCCTCAATGCTGTACAAAGTCTGATTTAGTCTGTTGTGATTGGTTTGGTGCAACTGCAGCTCTCGGACACCACGAAAGCTATACGAAACTGGATAAACAATACAACCCAACCCGTGCATTTAGGTGCTAACCGATTGGCCAGCTAGAAACTATACACAATATAAGGGACTGACAGAGAGAGATAAAAAAATGGAGGTATGAAATATGATGAATGAGATTAATAAAGCTCCCTCCCAGATTCCAAACTTAGCAAACTTTTAAAGTACCTGCCGAGCCCTGAAACACAAACGTCATAGTCATATCGCTCTTATAATACTTCAGCTTTACGCCAGTGTTTTTTTGCAGCAAAATAAACACTAATAAATTAGGCTGGTCAACAGGTTGTTAGCTAAAGATGACGGCATGGCTGCAGCAACAAGTGGCCGCAGAGACATTTCCTGACTACCAAACTGAATTCTCTGTTTACTGCGTGTGACTTTTGCACACGACAGTTTTCGATAAAGATGCTAAAACTAAAAAGTTAAAAAAAAACAACTTAAACACATGCTTTATTTCGATCCAAGCTAAACTGCGAACTAACATAGCATAATGGCTAGTTAAAGTAACACTAGGTGCGCGTGAGTGTTTGCGTTTAGATTAGTCAACGCTAGGCTGTAAACTCCGTTACTTACCTTGTAAATAACCCGCCTGTGGCGACCATTTAATTCACATGAGTTGTTTCTAAAGATGACGCACGCTTTGGCGTTAAGACTGAGTTCATTTTTCCTGAAGTTTGTGGTGAATCACGCACATTAGGCTCACGGGTCAAACTGGAAGCTGCTCCAATACTTCACTTCCGGCCATAACACGCACACGCACTCGCACACGCTTGGACCATGTACCCATCCGCGGGACTATTTTACGTTTTTTAAACATTGAAATTTGTTGTAACAATTAAACAATCAATAATTAATGTAAACGTATAGCACTTAAATACATATAAGTATTTAAATAAAAGTCGAACATTACATGAGTTAATGGTGCATGGCTAAAAATTTGGATAAATCAGCGCTATGATACACAGAGGAATTAGGTGTGTTACATCAGACAGCTGGAAAGCCCTGCAGCGGGAATGTCAGGAATGAGGCAGCTGCCTACCACTTAACTCTTTATCCAAACCGGTTACATTACTACATAGCTATACTTCATGTAAAATGTGTTTTACAGCTTTTTTTGCGTTGTGGACACATTACTTCACTTTATACCTAGTGTTAATGATTTAAAGTCGGCGACTCGATATAATATACAGGTATGCGAATCTGCAATGCCAGCTGTTTCATGCTGTCTAACAGGGACGGGTCTACGGTTTTTATTATCAATAAAATCAATATTTTATGTTTACTAACTAAATGCAATTTTGTATTTACGAAATTAGACTGTATTAATAATTTACAAAGTCATCTTGTTGATCCAAGTTTTTCTGATCAGGTTCATTAAAATGTACGAGTTATTGTATTTTTGTTAGAATAAACTGTTCTAGTTATTGTAAGTTAGCTTCAATAACATTAAATGACATTAAATAAAAAGTAAGTGACTAAAATCAAGCAGTTACTTAAGTATTTATATTAGGGCAGGCAAGATATACAAGTTGATCAAGTGCACTTGTCACATCTTAACATACAATCAGTATTTCTTGCACTGAAAATTGCTGAAACTGATTGTTCTTTTTGTTATAATAAACCTTAATTAACCAGTTTGTCTTAAATATTAAATTTAATTAGTGAACCTAAAAAACAGATTAATTAAATGAGCATGACATTGGCTATGGGTATTTGCATTAAACACACTTTTTTATTAAAGTAATCTATGTAGCAAGGCCTATCTTTATGGTAGTCTTTAACAAACCAGAGCCTCAAAATATTTCAGTTCAATAATTTATATTTCAGTCTAACAATGTTACGATTTCTAGTAAACTTTTTTGTCAGGCTAAATTGTGAGATTTTAGCCTTGTGATTTGCTGTTATTAACACTTATTTGGTTAAGGCATTAGACAACCACCTTGAAGACCGGGGTTCAAATCCCAGCACCATTAAACTACCACTGTTGGGCCCCTGAGCAAGGCCCTTAACCCCTCAATTGCTCAGTTGTGTAACAGAGAATAATGTAAGTCGCTCTGGATAAGGGCGTCTGCCAAAATGCCGTAAACTTAAACGTTCATCCAGGATGAAGCCAACAGTTCTTGCCCTTGATAAAGCTTCATGTTGGCCTTGTGACAATTGACTTTTTATTGTTAATAAATATTTTGTAATTATAAATATACATTAAAAAATCACTTTCTAAATGCTTAAGATACTGCAGTGATTTTTTATGGTAGTATTAAGTTATTTATTAAACTGGGCAACTGGCATTCTATGCAGCAAAATAAGTCTCTTTCCATTATAGTGGTTGCTTTAGATACAGACTGCAAAAATGCAATATAAAGGTTATATTCTGTCAGTTTGTCTTAATCTAAACTGCAAAATAAGTTTCACCCAAGACCAGAAAGCTTTAAAAAATCTCTAAGAAACATCTTTATTGAATATTTTGCTCTTAAAAAGGTAACTAAATACTCAAACTGAAAACTCATCATCACTTAGTTTTATAAATGACTCTTGTTCTGTGACATCTTGTAAACTGTGAATGTCGGAAACATTTAGGGACTCTGCCATGTTTCTGCTAAGTTCATCAAAGACATCATTATGTGCACAGTTCTGAGGACTGTCCTCTTCAGTCACCTGATGGTTTTCTGAACTCAAAGGTACTGTATTTTCTTTTTCATGGGCTTGCTCTAAGCACATTATGGCCTTTTTTTCATCCTCTCTTACATTTTCTAAAATGTTGTCATTTACTGGTGTGGTGTGTAAGGTAGGAATGACATCATTGGGTTCCCACATGTCCTCATTCTTTGAAGGTGTAAAAAACAGAATGTTGGTATCGTCTGTTGTAAAATTTTCCAACTTTTGCTGAAAACTTAGGTCACTTCTTCCGTATGATAAAGAACTCTCTCTTTCCTTGTACTCAAGAACAGTAACAGGAGAAAAAAGGGGCTTTTGCAAATCATTCTGCAGTGCTTCCAGAAGGTGGTGCATTTTGTCCTTATAACAAATAAAGAAATGAATAGTTTTACTTTATTTTTATAAGAATTACTTAATAAAATGTGAATTATTTGTAGAATAGAGCTAATTAAACTCACCATACTTTATATGTAATAAATAATACTCACTTCAGCTAACCGATGTTTATTCATATCAATATGACGCTCAAACACACGCTGCAGGACTCTGTAAGAACATACTATTGTACATAACTGGGAATTTTTTTTTGCAACCAGAAGATTAATAAATTTAACTTACCTGTCAGAATAGATGCCCCTTTGTATAATTTCATTTGTTACATCAGTAATGAACTCCAAGTACATTAATTCTTCCTCTCTATAAAAGGCAAAATTTGACATCTTGTAAAACACAATTTTTTTTTTTTTTGCTTCCAACAATAAAATGTTAGATCTGATCTAATACAACCATAACTGAGATCGTTAGAATCAGTTAAATGACACAATTAACCTACAAGTTTGGTCTTAAAGGTTGTCTTATATGTCTGAGTACAAATGGAAGCTTCTGCTTACTCTGCTGTCACTTTTCTCATGATTGGCGACCTCATTCCTTCTGGTGATACCCTATAAAACAAATCACAGTATAACATACAAGCCCACAGTCCCTGATAAAACAAACAGTATGCTCCAAGTATAACTCTGAAATTGATTTCTACCTTAAGGAGCTAAGAAAACCTTCGCTGCCTGTGAATTTATGTTCAATGCCATAATGTCCAAGAACATTTGACTCTTCTTCAGACCACTCGTAGTCAACACTGCATGGCTGTTAAAAATACATATTAAAGGCATTATCTATACAAACAAACAAATGATTTTGCTTGATATCTAATAATCTATCAACACACACACATGTATACTTATTAACACTCAATAAAACACAAATGTACCTGGAGTAAATCCTGTTCTGTTGACAATCTTTGCTTGCTGCAAAAAAGATATATATGACTATATCAAGCATACTATGAATTACTTTGTAAAAAATGTGAATCATCATGTTATGTATAAAGCAAAACAGATCTATGGTTCTAAAACTGATCTCCTAGTAATATTTGTTTCTTTTTGCTTGTGCAGGTGATGATTTTAGCATTGAGCTAGGAAAGGAGCAATATGTCTGAAGAAAGCCACCCTAGCGGTCTAAAAAAACATCTGTACAAGGCCCACTGCATGCATGGCTGTGAATATCCAAAACATGTTTACAATTTTTTATAAGATCAGAATGATAAAATCAACACATTGCAAATATCGGTTTTGTTGTACCTCTTGTGGTAAGTTTCTGGTCGATTGCATTTAGGCAGCGTCTTTTCCTCAGCTCCTTTCCTACTTGCGGGCGTGTAATACCGATAGCTTGACAGAGTGGAATTGTAATCTGTTTTAAGAGTTCTGGGGGTGAAAGGCTTTTCTTCTGTAAAGAACTGGGCATGTTTGTTAAGAATGTCACCACTGTAGGTTTTCTCTGTAGGGCTCTGAAAACCTTTAAACTTCTCCTGTCTTGAAGATGTGGCACATGAAAGAGTAAGGTGGTGTCGCTGAGATTTTGGGCTTATGTAACTTAATTCTGAAGATGGCCGGCAGTTTTGAGACTGGGAAGGGTATACAATCTGCTTACAGTGAAATGAAGTACTGACCCTAGGGGAGGACATGACAGAGTCACCTGAGTTAAAATAGGCACTCTCGGCACCTCGATTAGAGGGTCTGACCTACACGGGAAAAAAAGGTCCTTTTAAATTTTAAACGTATATTAATTTAGAATATAGACTGTTTATTAACATTGAAGATGAGACGGTAATCTGTGGAAATCATCTTACATTTCTGGATGAGCAAGAGGTAATATTCTCCAACCTGAGGCTTCTCTGTGAAAAGGACTTTGCTGATTGGGTCCTGTCAGGGGCATCTTTTCTTATCTGTTTACGTCGCTTTTGGTCAATATCTGTGTGCATAGGCAAAAAAATTAAAGGCAATCCTAAATTGTACACGTTGCTGTAATGCCCAAGTTGAGTAAATTTCAGCCTAATACTTACATTTCACATCACAACGCATACTTTTGGGTGCTGAACAGTCCACTGCAGCTGAATATGGGGGAAAAAAAGAAATGTGTTGTGTTAATAGCAAAGATATCAATATTAATAAATCGAATAATAATAATATATATTATTTGTGTATCTATGATCTACCTTTTGCTGAGTATAGCTTTTTGTAATGAGAGATCATGTGATCATCAATAATGCGTTGATTTAGTCTGTTACTGGAGTCAGGACCGAGTGCTGGAAATAATAAGTTATTACCAGTTACAAGTTTCGGTTAGCAAACATATTCCCTAAATCAACTCCACAGATAATGTATAACTTTTTTTGTTATACCGGAGAGATTAATTAACTGCATGAACAATGATATTCTATAGGCGTCTAAAAGGTGTTTAATTTTTTAAACTGAGATAATAGTAGTCAGTCTTTAATATTAACATATGATGAATAAAATTCAGCAACGCTAAGCAAAGCATGTTCATTAGTACAAGATAAGTGTAATTTTAATTATTCGAGTTGCTAGCTCTTTGGCTAACGTTAACGTTAGTTCACCGGTGAATATTACCTCGCTTTCCATCCATGACTGGTAACACCGCCAAGTATCCCATGCTCAGAATAAAACAAAACTATCGCTGAAAAAAACTACTTCTACAAACATATACATTACAGCGTTATCAAATAAAAACATCCCAAATTTTCCGGACTGCCTTATGGTGGACATAAATGCGGCACATCTTTCTCCATAGCTAACTAAGTAGCATCCCGTCACAAAGCTTCTTGGACGCCATGATGGTTGCTAAGAGTGCGTCATTTCGTAGTACAGACACACGCGCTCATGAATAATTCACGAGTGGACCCACAAAAGAGGCGTTAAAACAACAGCAACGACAAAAAACCCACGTGAGAAATAAACCTGTTAATATTTACACACATTAAACACTCTTTTGAAATCTGGTTATTTTATGTGTAATTATGACAGCAAACTAAACAGCGTTTCCACATGTTTATTATCAGCTGGTCATTGCCTTTCTTTACTGTTTGATCATGTTTAATAGATGCTGTGCCTTTAAGACGAGTAAAGCACAATTTCATGTATTATTAATTAAATTTTTAGGTGGTTCCTACACCCAACCTGGTTATCTAAAACCATTGATTTTTATTTATTTATTGTAAAATGTTACTCATTCAATTATCTACTTTTAAAACAAAATCAATGTTTACACCCACTTTACCTTTATTATTGCTGTTTCTGAGCTCTGTTTTATTTTTGTTTTATATTGCATTGCATTGTGCACATTTTATTTATTTTTTTTATTATTTTCTCTCTACAGCACTTTGTCCAACGTAGCTTGAACCTAAATGTGCTCTATAAATAAAAATGACGTACTTTATTATAAATAATTTTACACATATAGAGCTCTATATGTTTTTTTGTTTGTTTATTACATTATAAAAGCGTTGCATTGTGTGCGTAGGCAAAGTACACAGACCTAATGAAATGTTTCAGTATAATCATATATTGTTGGTCATTTAGTAAATAAGCAAACCTGCAAGATTTCGTACAAATTGATCTTAATTTAGCATTTATATTAAGCTGTTAATTTTAAATATAGGCAATGTCAGTTTTCAATGATTGGCTTATATAGCATGAGACAGTTGTACTATAGCTTATAAATGAGTTCTGTGGTTCTGTACTATTTTGACATGCTATTTAGTACGCTAGTATGGGTTTTTGGGCGCAGCTGATGTCTCAACCCCCACGTGTTTACGGGAATAAACGCTCCTTCTGCCAGGGAAATTGTCCATGCTTATAGCATCCAGACACCAGTAAGTAAAATAGTGTTTTATATCGTTTATTGTATCTGTTATTCTTTATAAAAGTCTATTCTTCATGTGTTACATATCATAAGCTCTAATATCGATTAACAGTTTTAAAGGTGGGGTTTTGAAGCAAAGTGAAATGCATTCAAAAGAAGCATACAGGCTGTCACCCCACATAAAAATCGGCTTTGTTCTGTTCTATTTTTCATTTATCTATCTGATCTGTTTCTTATTGTTTTTTCCCCCATTAACTGTATAGTATGCTAATAATGGTGTGATGGGTGTGATGCTGAATTAAATGACCTTAGAGCGATTATACAGAGGCGTGCACGGGCATGATGCGCGCTCTCGTGCCGGGAGAATTTCTACAACCTTAGACAATACATATTAAAAGGAACAGAGGCGACAGCACTCGAGGAACCCGGGATTAACAGATTTGCGATTTGTACTTAGATTTTCCGACCAAATGTAGCTAATTAGCAAATTATTATCATTTCCTAAAAATAATTTTAGTCCATTAAGAAAAAAAATCACGATGAAATTTCCAGTAGAGAATCCAAGAAAGCAAGTAAATTGGAACCCTGAGCAAGGTGGGTGTTTATCCTAATTTCTTTAGATAAGAAATCTTACTATTTATTTTCATTTATTTTCATTATTTACAATATCACATGCTTGTCAGATTGTGTTGCAATTAACACCAGTTTAGTTTTTCATTTACTGCGGATTCTTTAATACCATTTTTAATTACCATTTTTTTGTTTTACACAATATTTACACTTATACTTTTGTCTATGCAAATTCAATTACTTATTTTTAGATTAAGCTGTAGATTATAATGAAAAATAATAATACTTTTTTTGGCCAAAACTCTGCATTTTTATTACTGAGCCTGGTTATTGATACTATGGGTGGATGCTGGGTGGAGGTTATGATTGAGCTTTCTGAATAATGACACTCAGTAGTTTATTACAGCTCACTTTTATTTTACAATAGAAAATGTTAACTTATATATAAAAAAATAAAATATTAAAATGAAAATTGAGTGATAAAGTGATAAAAACAGTGAACTGCATTGAGAGAAGTGATTATATTCTCTACCAAAGAAAGAAGCTCGTGGTTCATTCTCCTAAAAGGGACAAGACAATGTGAACGTTACATTTATTAATATAATAAATGATGTAATTATTATCTGTTTCTGACATATCTGGAACAAAAGTATATAAAAGTTCATATTGCTGTATTGCTAGTTTTTATTTAAACCATCATATAGCTGTAATAAAGGGTTTCTTTCAGTCATAAATAATAGCTGCAGAATACTTAAGTTGATCAAATATTTACTAAATGAATTAGTTAACATTATTCAGTATAGCGTGAGATCAAGTTTATGTAATGTGAAGTGCTTATTATGTGATTTTTTAAAATATTCATATGTATATACACCATGACACAGATTTATAGGCTTAGTAAAATGTATTAAAGCTTACAAAAAATACATTTAAAATAAGATACTGTCCTGTGAGTCAAGGTGGTAATTTGCTTTGCTCACAGTATCTTCTCAGTATTGCATCACTGATGGGCTTAAACTCCACCCTTTCATGTGCCACAGAAAAAAAAATATTCCCATAGGATGGGCAAAAGAGCTTGCCAATTTGCATCTATTTAGAGGCTTAAAATCTATGTCTCTTTTTCTTTGTTCCCAGCCATGTCCTCTTATTAGCTCTGTTATAGCCTGCATAAGGTACATGCCTTATGTGAAAGTCGGTGCATTTTTTTTTAGCAATTTGAACTTACATGAAAAATAACGTGATTTAAAATATGTAAAAAAAAATCAGTCACTCCTTAACGATACACTGTATTAACATACACTGTGCTTATGTATCTGAAATCAATAGCTTATTTAAAGATATTTTTATATATCTGATATTTTATTAAGCTAAATCAACACTTAATCTGACTGAATCTAATTTTTTGTCTTTCGTATTTATTCTGCTCAGTGGTTGTTCAGACAAACATGACCCCTCCAAAGAAGCCACAACCAGGTGTCATACAATCCTCCCTAGTCCACGCCAGTGTAACTGCCATGCAGAACCCCGTTGGCTGTGAGTTAACGTCGAATGAACACTGTTCCCTGCCACGGCTCTCCATCTCCTCACGCTCAGCAAGCATAGTGGCCAGCATGGACGCTGTATCCGATGGTTCGGCCCTCCATTCTGTGATGAAGTGGAAGACAGTGCTGGCTGTATTTGTTGTGGTAGTGCTCTACCTGGTGGGAGGTGGTTTAGTCTTTCAGGCCCTAGAGCAACCCTTCGAGAGTGACCAGAAAAATAGCATCACACAGGAGAAAGCTCTGTTCCTCCAAGAGAACCCATGTGTATCCCCTGCCGAGCTGGAAGCTTTAATCAAGGTGAGTGCGTTTCCAGCGGTTCTTGCAGAAAACATATTCATATAAAATTCAGCTCTCAAGAACTGTTTATATTCTTTTATCCAAAACTGACTCAAATTGTTCTTGGATGATATTTGGTGCTGCACATGAATTAATAACACAGAAATAAAAAATTGTACCCCAGTTTACCCCATGTTTAAGAATGGCTTGAATAAAGCACAATAATCTATCACATGCACATTAAAAGCCAGTGTTACTTAAATGGTCACATGTATACATTAGCTGTTATTGTGTTTATAAATAACTATTCAGTAAATGATAAAGAAGTAATACACTTTAAGGACTTAAGTATATGTCAAAGTAATGCAAATGTAATATACAAGCATGTCTGAATCACACAGTCAAGTTGGTATAATGGCAGATATAAAAGTATAGTTTTATCTCCGGTTATTACATATTGTTTTGGAGTTTCTACAGTTACAGTTTTTCTTTACTATAATTGTGAGACACAAACTTGCTTCACTATATGACTATGCTGTTTAACACTGTTAGCAATATTCAGTAAATTTAATGACTTATATAATGCTCTATGCTCTTCCTGCTAGTCATTAGGTCATTCCCTCATTAGGTCATCACTTCTCAATCATACTCATCCTTTAAATTCCCATATATAATGCATACAGAAGTGTGCAGACCTCTCAGCGGACAGACTTATGATCCCTTTTCCTGTCTCCTTTAGACATCCAATACTTTTTTATTCCAAAAAATGTTTTCATTACCTTAAACTCTGATCAGAAGATTTAGGTCTTCTATACCTCTCCTGAACCTGAAATGTTGTATCCAGCGAGCGAGAGTGCTTCTTATTCATTATTTTCAGTAGCCTCAATTCATTTTTATTCATTTTAAAGTCTCCCACTAGTAACCTGAGTTTAAAAAGCATTCATGTTTTGTCAACAACAGCAAGGGTTCATGTAGATTTTAATTAAAATAATTTTACTAAGTGGGCTAGGAAACAAGAATTTTTACATGCGCAAGCTATTTTCTGTATTTGATGCCTTGTCACGTTTGTCATAGTGTGTTTTTCTTATCTTGGTGTGTGAAACCAGCTGGAGCTATGCAATGTTATGATCCTGCCTGGTGGAGGCAACAAAAAATAACACTTTTACAGGGGGCTGAGTGGTACTGACTCAGAATGTCCTGTCTATCCACTGTCATCCTGCCAGGATGCTATTTTTTTCCATGAGGGTGGAGAGATGACTCAGAAAAGACAAAGCATTCTTAATTACATGCTGTATTAAATGCCTAAATCTTTGGGCTTATTTAACTTTTTGTCTAACTGCAGAAATAACATATTATTTAGCATGTCCTTCCCTCTTTTCTGATTTATGGCTTTTGCCAAGTTGTCTAGGGTTAATTACAGTGTAACCTAGTAAAGCAGTGCTATTGTTATTACAGTGTAACATAGCATAGCATTCTATGTTAAATAAGAAATAAAACATGATGAGGCAATGCTGATCAATTTTTGTAATTCTCTGATCGTATCATGCATCCTAAAATAAATGAGAATGACTGACCGTATGACTGTGGCAAGGCAGAGGTTTTCAATAGGGCTGATACAAAAATCACTCACATCACCCGAGATTCCGGAGATGAGGGACCTTACTGCAACTATGCACAATAGAGTTAATGGGGGGATTGTTTTCCATTAAGTGTCTTGTTCATCTCTTTAAACAGCTTTAGCAGTGGAAACTAGATAATTGACACTTACAACCTGAGTCGAGTTAAGCTTATATTTCATACAGCTTAAACACTCTCTTAAACATGATACCATGAAGGTGTAAAATATTTCTATTTATGTAATTTATTTTGTGATATTCTGAATTATGAGTGAAAAACATTTAAGTGTTGTTATTTTAAAATGACTGGTAAAAATGTCATAATTGTTTCCTCACCATGATTAGGAAGGAAACGTTTCTTTCTCTTTCTCTTGTACACTATGTTACATGTGCAGTAATGATATGATTAGAGATATATTCTATTTTTATTTTACCAAGTGTGCCTGTTGGTTTTTATGTTTTACTGTAGAATTATGACATGTTATATGTTTTGTTTTTATTTACATAAGTAAGCTGTATCTATCAATGATGTAAAGTAATGCCTGGGTATTTTGTCTTCCAAAGCATTCAATAGATGCGGTCAGTGCTGGAGTTAGTCCAATTGGAGACACAGCCAATAACTCCAGCTACTGGGACCTCAGCAGTGCCTTTTTCTTTGCTGGAACTGTCATCACCACCATAGGTAGTATTGTGCTTTATTCGTCAAATGCTTCCACCGAAACCCAGAATTTTTACCACTATATGCTCCTTCTCTCTTCACACAGGGGTTTGAAAGAGATTTTGAAAAAAAATTAAACACGCATGCTTATGGCTTGGCGGTATGGCAAAAATGTAATTTCAATAAATTTTCTCCATATTAATCGATAATGTTATGTAGTTTATAGATTTATAGATTGGTAATGCTGCCAGGTTTAGTATCCCAACAATGATTAAAGCCACAAAAATTAGTTATGAATTGTGTTTTTTTTATAGTTTGTTAACAGATTTGTTAAACATTTGGCCTTAAAAAATTAAGACAATTTTAAATAAACACAACACAACACAACATTACCACATCTGCTAAAACCTGTCTATGTGGTGTAATAAATTGGTACGTTTATTTTAAAAACAAATTTAATGTCCACTTTTTTTGTTTTGTGTAGCGTTTGCTTTGTGTTGCTTCGTCGTTTCTGAGTTCAGTTTGGATTGTTGAAATTTTATGGATTAATGGGTTTATAGGTAGGGTTTTGTGAATGTGTGTTTGGTTGTTGAGAATTGGGAAAGACACTGATTGTACCATGTTTATTGTATCTTAAAATAGTTTATTTAATCACGGGAATTTTAGTTGTATGTCACAAAGATTTCATTGTTGAATGCAGTAGGATGATGGAATGTTAATGGGTTTGAATTCATATCGAGTAAAAAAGCTTATCATCATTATTGACAAAGGTAATCATGACACAGAGGCCTTAAACAATCTAAATGATTAGATTGAAATCAGCTCAATTTAAATGCTTTAATCAAAATCACTTGTTTGTTAGCTGTGTTAAATATAGTACAAGATAAAGTAAGGGCTTAGGTAAAATTAATAGATGAGACTCTTTGTCAGCAACAAAATCATTGTCATACAATTATCCTTAAATCAATCTTATCTCCATCACTTACCACTGTCATCTTTCCTCTTTTTTTCGCTTCTGTCTGCCAGGCGAATAAGTCCTCTTTATGTTTAAATTAGCAAATGCATCACGAGGAACAAGCAAGGACATCCAGCATAACATGAGAGGGGGGCCCCCTAGGGGGAATGCAGATATATTGCTCCATGTTATATTACTAATAACATTTCTGGTTGTTCAAATGGTCAACTGTTAAAATATTAAAATGATTGTGTAATGCTTAGGTGATATTATTGAAATAATATTAATTTTTTTCTACACCCCTGTATGCAGGCTATGGAAACATTGCTCCCAGCACAGAGGGTGGCAAGATTTTCTGCATCCTCTATGCCATTTTTGGAATTCCTCTGTTTGGATTCCTACTGGCAGGCATTGGAGATCAACTAGGGACCATGTTTGTTAAGAGCATTTTAAAGGTGGAGGGAATTTTCCGGGTAAGCGTTATTATTATTATCGTTATTACTGTTGTTGTTGTTTGACTTAGAATTAGGATTTTTTAATGTTACCGTATTGTTGTGAAGTTTGGATCTATTTTTAATGAGCTATCTTTTGTCTGTTTCTGTTCTCAGCAGAGACATAGACAGATTAGTCAGACTAAAATCCGTGTTACCTCCACAATTCTATTCGTACTGGCCGGATGCATCATCTTCGTCACCATACCAGCTGTCATCTTCAAACACATTGAAGGCTGGACTACACTGGAGTGTATCTATTTTGTTGTCATTACTCTTACGACTGTTGGTATTGGAGATTATGTAGCAGGTAGCGTTAGTTTTCAGTTTCATTTTATTGGTGTTAAATCAGGGGTGCACTGTCTTGGGGCTCATGACTAATGTCACTGCTTAAACAGCGTCTGATTTAATTCACAAGTTCATAAGTTAAGGTGTGTTGTAACAGGGAAAATATTAACATTATTTAAATTTGAGAAATTTTGCTTTGGCTTGGGAAAACTACTTTATCTTTAGTTATTAAATGTATCATTTAGTGTGATCAATTATTCAGTAATGACTGAACATAAAGGTAATCCTTTAAAATAGAGAGAGAAATTTATGTCTGGACCTACCAATTGGTCATGAAAGAATACAAATAAAACAGAATACCCCTTCTATATATCTTGGGATATATAGAAATTCTTGTGGCAAGAAACAGGCTATGAATAAGGTCTGTTGGCCTTTTACAATTTTAGTGCCAGCAGCATTTAGAATTGTTTCAGTATCACACTGAAAACGCATTACATTTTGGTTGTTTGTTTTCAGGTGGGGACAGAATGATTGAATACAAGAAATGGTATAAGCCACTCGTTTGGTTCTGGATCTTAGTGGGTTTGGCGTATTTTGCAGCAGTTCTCAGCATGATCTCAGACTGGTTGAGACTCCTTTCCAAGAAGACCAAAATTGAGGTATGATGTGAGTCCCTGGAATTTTATTTTTCTAATTTAAAAAATTTAATCATTTTATGACATCATCATATAGCCTTTCCTGAGGATAAAGGCTCAATTATTCAACAATTATTTATAATAATAATAATCTAAATCTGCAGGTATATAATAAGTTAATTGATTAATAATATACAGCAGTTGATCAATATCTTTAAGTGGTTCTTATGTATAGTAAATAAAACTTAAAATGTTTAAGAACTTACCGCTAACTGGGCAAAACCTCTTTCTCTTGAGTAAGAACCCAAGAGTCAAGTAACATGAACACATAATAAATTGTTATGTATGATTAAATGACTATAATGACTGACTGTTTATATATCAGGTCGGGGAGTTTAAGGCCCATGCTGCTGAATGGAAGGCAAACATGCGCGCTGAGCTGCGGGAAACCCGACGACGCCTCAGTGTTGAGGTCCATGACAAGCTTCAACGTGCTGCCACCATTCGCAGTATGGAACGGCGACGCTTGGGTCTAGAGCAGCGTGCACGCTCTCTTGACATGCTCTCTCCAGAGAAAAGAGCCGTTTTCTCCAGCTTTGACAGAGGTCGCTTCACTACATCCTCACAGGAGAGTATTGACACAAAGCTGAGCAATCTTCGAATGAAGGCAGAGCAATATAACAAGAATACCTCCTCAGAGGATAACATTTCTAATCGCTTCGGCTCACTCAGTAAGCTGGCCAAGCGCAACAGGAACAAAGACATGCCATCAAATATAGCAGAAGATCCAATGAGATTCAGCAACAACAGCAGCAACAACACACTGACTGAGGAGAGACAGGAGGCTCATGAAGAGGAGGAGGTGACAGAGAAAGAGAACAACACCACACACATCAATCTGCCACAATACTCTGAGCAGTATGAACAGCTGAATGGTTTTGTGCCTGCTCAGGCCAAAGAGAGAGAGAGAGAGAGAGAGAAAATTCTAGTACAGGGAGAACATCAGCCATAAAAAAAAGTCAATGAAAGATGGCGGCAAGCGATTAATGAACATCACAGAATGTGCCTTTCTGTTTTGTATGCTTTGGCTTAACTCATTAAGATGACTCTTATTGTGTTTTAACAACTACATCTTGGTTGCCAAAAATGTCAGCTTTCAGGGGTCATAGAATTGTCAGTGAAATACTATGAAGCATGCTGTATTTTTGAATTTTATTGCTGTTTAAAATGCCAAAAACTGATGTACACTATATAGACAAAAGTATGGGACGTCTGACCATCACATCCATACGTATTTTTAGAGCGCCATATTTTACAGCTTGTCTTGCTCTTGCTCCTCTAAAAACCCCACACTTCTGGACAGGCTCTTTACTTGATTCTAAGGTGTGGATTAAGGACCTATTTAGGTTGGGGTGCAATTGGTGTTTTAATTGATCTCAAATGTGTTACAGTTTTTTCACTCCAGACCTTGCAAACCATGTCTTCATAGAGCTCAATTTGTGCACTGGGGCATTGTCATGCTGGAACAGTGTTTGGCCCTCCTAGTCCCAGTGAAGGAATAATGAGAGATTTCAGACACCAGTGTGCTTTAAACCTTTGAGAAAGACACTAATGTGAGTGTACTAATTAGGTGTCCACAAACCATTGGCTATATAGTGTATCAACATTCAAAAAGGGGCTGTGATCATTACTTTCCAGGAGCCATTTTCTTAAAGAGAATCTGCTACTATAGGACTGGTTTACTTTGTGTTCCACTGTATTATAAATGTATGTTTACAGATTATGCTTGACTGTAAAACTCCATTTCAGAAATGTAAAAATGCAGACTGGCTTAATAACAACTTGACATACAATTCTGATGAGTGAAACTCTGGGATGAAACAGGATGTATGTTTTTTGTTGACCATTTGCCAATATTCCAACAATAAAACAAGATTACAGATAAAGAAACGGAAATTCTATCTGCAAAGTGATTTCTATCTATAAAATTATCGTCTGGTCTTTTTAGCCAATGCATGTATCTTGATCAGCTCACTAGTTCAGAAGTCAGGGCACTGGTCAGGAAGTCGGCCATTTAAAGGACTGCCCCCCACAATCCCACAATGCACCGCAAAACCCAGGAAGCACTGATGCTTAATATGTTCCTTTCTGAAAATGTAATATACCTTCAAACAAAGATGTTTTTTTTTAATATTTTTTAATTTTTTCAAGATTTTTAAACTTCATTTTAAGTGTTTAATGATCTACAATGATTAAAAATTTAATAGCTAGTACAGGACAATTGGTTAGAGTGTTGGCTTCCTGATCAGAGGATTGTAGATTCAATTTCTATCTCTCCCAAGTGACACACCTGGCTTCCCGAGCAAGGCTTCTAACCCTCAAGTGTTGTCTGTTGGGAAAAAATTTAGATAAATGTAACTTGCTTTGTAAAAAAATTGTCTGACAAATGCCTTAAACATAGATTTAGTCTATAATCCTGCTCGAAGTACCATGACAAAAGGTACTTTTATTATATAATTTAAACTATATAAAATATAATGTAAAAGATAAAATGATGAACCGCTCATTTTGAAAATTATTTATTTGATCCAATGTGTAATACATCTTGACACGGTAATTAAGCCATATTTAATTCCTCAAGCATGTACTTGTACAAATAACAGTCAGTTATATTTTAATGACAACAATTTTCAAAAATTGGGCAAAATTATCTTGATTTTTACTATTATTATTTTTTTTTTCAGAATGTGTTTTTAGGCCACAGTAATTTATTTGACTTAGTTTCCATGAGCTTATATAATGTTCCAACTATTACAAAACAAACCTGTGTACTGTACTGTGTTGTGTAAAAGGCTGGAAAAAAAACTAAAACCTTGGCATCAGAAGTATATGTCCACAACACAAAAATAAAAACATAATAACTATAAATTTTAGTTGACAACAACTGAGGAGTGAAAAAATTGTAATCCTATATCTTGTACCTTGTGTGTGACTTTCCTATAAGATTTGAAATTAATTGTTTAGTGGACAGGGATGCCACTAAAAAAAATTTCAAGAACTTCCAAAGATTTTTTTAATAGCATTAACAGTACTACTAGTAATGCAATAGTATGTTTGGTGTAAAAGAGTGTGGTGAAGGGCGCAACCACATGTTTTTTCATAGGGCCAAAAATTTCTAGTAGGTTTAAATTCATGTTACATGAAAAAAAAATTTTTACTTACTTTTATTCAGTTATATTAAGCAGATCATGGAATGTGAAGTTTTAGGCAAATACTTTGTACGAAATACAAAATGACTTTATAGTAAGAGAACAGAAGGAGAAGTTAATTGTTTGGCAATAATCATCAGTGCCTAAATGTTGAGTGGGAACAGTACTGCCTGAAAAAAAAAGCAAAAAAAGAAAAGAAAAGGGCGATATTTTGTGATAAAAGTAAGGATATAGATGATTTAAAAAGACAGATAAGTGGGCATAGTATAAATATTTGTATAAAATACAGTCTAAGCAGATAACAGGGCATACAATTAGTCTATTACCTATTTATGGTATGTAATCTAAAAAGTATTTATTATTTTTGGCCTATTGTACTTTCGTGACTATACTGACAAGGCAAAACAATTTGGCTATAGATGTGTATATATATATATATATATATATATATATATATATATATATATATATATAATTAAATAATAGCTAACAAAAACAACTATTATGATAACAGTAATGGTTCAGTTATATATTTGTAGAAAAAGTAACTAAACATAGAGAAAATAGAAAAAAAACAGCAGGAGAGTAAATTACCTTCTAACCTTCTGTTTGCCTCTTTATTAAAGGGAAAGCTTTCAACACTGCTGACACAAATAATTTCTAAAAGCTTCACTGGCAACGAGCAGCCCACCAATGTCCTCGTACATTAAGGACAAAGATAAAGTAATCTGCAAGCTAAAATCAGCAACAAGATGACTTCAAGGGCAATGTAACTGTTATTAGAATTCCAGACAGATCGCCAATACAGTTACAATAGCAAAGATATTTTATGTAAACCTACACAAAATATTTATGTAACTCTGAAATTTATTAATTCTTTCCAATCTACAGCACATACGATCACAATAAGATCCATAACTGAGTTAAATCCTCTCACTTTCTTTGTATGCCATATTGTCATCAGGTCCGATTTGTGTGAAGGAAATTTTGTTTTGGCAGATGTTAAAGGGAGGCTGCCTGAAAAGAAACTAGTCTGCTTTACATATACAGATTTGGAAAGGACAGATTATTATGTATTCTTTAGAAACACATAGGAAAACTGATGAATAACAAATAGACGTGGCTTATATTGATTGTTATTTGGAAGGTGTAATCTGGTGCATTCTAAAAGGATCTAGATAATCTATAAGCATAAGGGACTGAAGGGCTAATACTCAAACATTCCATGTTTGTGGATACTGTATATTGTGAATAATGGGTTATAGAAAGGGTGTAATTGACATACACAAAATGCTGACAGCGTAATAATATAAATAGTTTTGAAGATAACCTCATGCTGTAATTGGCTTATAAAGCATTAAAAAAAAGAAAAAGCAATGAAGTTCATATTGGCTTGGAATTTGTGTTCAGCAAATACTGAAAAAGTAAACAATAAAAAGGTACCAACACATCTATTACTCAATGTAAGTAATAAGTAATAAATATAGTAAGTTCTTGTGGGGTTTTTAACAAAACAATTAACTCTACTAATGTCAAACTATACACACAAAGATGTTAAGTTATGAGGAGGATAAGGATGAGTTCATCTGTGGGCACAGATCAACTTGATCTATACTTTTGGAATAACCTAGAAAACTGACTGCACCTCATTCCTCCTAACCTGATGTAGGTATCTGATCTCACTAATGATATTGAGGCTAAATAAACAAATCTCACCAGCCATGCTCCAATTCATTTCATTTTTATTTTTAAAGTGCTTTTAACAGTGGACATTGTCTCAAAACAGCTTTACACAGATAATGCAGTAAGAATAGAAAAATGCTATTTGTAAGTGTACTTTAGTTTCTAATGAGCAAGTGGCTCCGTAATATAATTGATCTGCAGGTCGTAGATGGTAATCATCCTCAGCTGAGTGGAGACCAGTTAAGGAGAGCACCATCCAGAGGCATGATCAGGCGAATTCGAGGAAAGGGCCACTGGTTGCTGGTACCTCAGAGGCATGTTTATTGAAAGAGAGAAAAAGAAGAAAGAGTAAGAGAGAGAGGTGGATTATTATTCCATATTGTAGTGTAAAGGTTAAAGACACTGTGTAGTCCAAAGTCTAGCTAAAAGCCTTTGAAGAGAAGTGGAGCTTTTGCATAAGAATGGAATAAATCTTGAATAGTTTATTTACCAAACATTTGAATGTGATTATTAAAATTTTATATACTTTTGACCATATAGTATGTAAAGGTTTAGTCCACCTATTAATCAACATGTTATTCCTTGATATAAATATAAATAATTATCTTAACCTTATTTAATTTTAACAATGTGTATATCTAGGTATGGTTGCTGCTAAAAGACTCACTCGTAGCTACCCTGTGTTTTAAGCTACTCTTAAAATAGTATGATACAGTAATTATTTAAAGGTCAGTCTATGCTTGAACGTTTAGAATATACTAAGATTTTCACGCCGCACTTTTCAGATTTTTATCTGCTTAAAATTTTGAAAACCATGTATCATTTTCGTTTCACTTCACACTTATGTGCTACTTTATGTTGGTCTATTACATAAAATCTCAATAACATACATTTCTGGTTGTAAGTTGAGTTTCTGGTTGTAAGGTGACAAAATGTGAAGAAGTTTGAGGGTATGAATACTTTTTATAGGCACTGTAAATTAAGAGCAGTTAGACTGATAGGAGTTTGACCAAATCAGGATTCATTCTTTGTACTGTAGGTTTTACAGTGAAAAAAAGCACCTGAGCCAATTAAATCACCAGACCTGAGCTCGGGCCTTAGACTGTGGAATTTTACTGCTGCATCTTCAGCATCTTGAACTAAAATAACGTACTTAGCTGAAATATCCAGTAGATGGCGATGTTACACTGTAACTGGTGCCTGGGCAATAAAAACATTACCTTGTTAATTTCTAAAGATTTATAATTACTTAAATATTCACTAAAAAAGACAACTCCTAGATTTGTGTTCTGTGTTTTCATCAAATCGCAATTTTATTAAATAGTTATTTAGAAATGCAATCACTTATCCTGTGGTGTGAAAAAAGGAGTTTATCCCAGTCTGGACACAGCACAATATTATACACATAGACTACAGCCAATATAAAGAAGCCAATTAGAGTATGTAGGGTGAGGAGTAGGAAAGCAAACAGCTACCGATTAGCTCATGGTAGCTTAGATGTCAGTGCTGTCTATTGTCTGTTTAAACAAGCATTTTCCATGCCTAAGGACTCACTTAGTTTGGTTAAAGTAGTTGGGTTAAAGTGTCGGCCTGCTGACCAGGTTCAAATCCCAGGAACCCTTAACTCCTCAGGTATATAAATACCTTTGGATAAGAGTATCTGCCAAATGCTATTAATGTTAATGCATTTCAATCAATCACTGATTTTTTTGACAATATTTTTATTTGTTTTTTATTAGCTCCTTCTCTCACAATCTTCCAGGATTTGTAAAACAGTCTATTACAGGTACATGGGTGTCATCCCACTGGCTCACTATTCCAGAAAATATAAGATAAAATAAAACAGAGATGCAAACAGAATCTAATTAATTAAATACAATAACTTCTCAATATCCACATATGGCTGTCTCAATTATTAAATAACCGTATGATTGCAATTATTTGACATAACTGCAATTATTATACCCAACCGCCACAAGGGAGAGCTGTACTTGGCACCCTACTTTTATCCAGAGTTTGTAAGCGGAGTGGGGAGCGGAGTGAGCAGCATGGTTTTGTGTGAAGTTTGGAGCAGTTGTGGTTTTATGTTGCTTTAAGCACGCTCCACAGCGCTCGACTATTGCTCCATCACAAGCTCATGTTAACGGCCCGTTAAACTGTACAGATGTATACATTGCTAAAGATGGATTTCAATAAATACTATCTATTTATGATATAATATTTACAGTGGAGCATTAATAAGGCACCAATTTCCCATGAAGTGAGCATGGAAAGGATGCTATTTGAATGATTTGTAATAATCATTCAGTATCTATGGACACTTTTGTAAAACTATTGTAAAACTACATTTCACACACTGTCCGAATATTTTTCCTCATATGCAAGCTCAAGCAATGACAAATATCCTGTAAATGCAAATGCCCATTTTCATATCCGTTTAACACAAAACTAAATAAAATGAACAGCAAACTGGGACGACCTGAATTTATACAGAAATATGGACACCTCACTCAAGTGTAGAGCATCCAAAACAAATTAACACGGAATTGTATTTCATTTTATTACCTACCTACCTATATAATCCATGTACATAAACATAAAATCTTAAAATAAAGTAAATTTTTAAAGGAACTGATCTTAAATAGTGGAAAATAAAGTTTTACTGTTAGAAAAACACCTGAGTGTGTTTGAGATTTAAATGTAAAAGACAGGTCATGTGATGTTAATGTGTCCAATCACAGCACTGAGATTGAATTTACTTCACTTTAACCTGTTTCGGATAATCAATACAGAGAGACTTTCAATATTTATATTAATGATCTACTGTGGCGACCCCTAGCCGGAGAAGCTGAAAACAACAAACGCAGAAAAGTGTATATATAAACATTTTGGGTTGTTTTTTTTGTTTGTTTGTTTTTAGCCAATGAAATCACTTGTTTCAGTGGTTAAAAAATTCAAATTCTAATTGCATTTCTCATTTGTTTGTTTGTCTTGTCACCATAACAACATGGTGTACTTTCAAAAATAATCATTGACCAATCAGAAACAATTGGAGGCGGGCTCTGACGTAAGAGTAGCCGCTCGCTGACCAATCGGCTCGCTCGCCTACGTCGCTCGACGGTCAGACGGTGTTGGAGTGCTTGAAGAGAGTGGCGGTTTTTGAAAAGAGACTGATTGCCATGGCCAACTTTCAGCTTTCTGTCAGCAGTCCAGCAGCTCCGAGACACAGGATACCTCAGCAAACGCACAGGAAAGCCCGCAGAAACCTTTTCGGATCGGTCCATCACGAAGAGCTGAATTGTGACCTCGACGCCAAACTGAGTGGAATCTCCGAGCGGGAACAGCAACGGTGGAACTTTAACTTCGTCTCTGGTACGCCGCTACACGGCGATTACAAGTGGGAAAGAGCCGCGGTGGACACGACGCCTGCGTTTTACCTGAAATCCGGATCAGGGGGGAAGAAGACTACAGCTCTGCCGCATACAGAGCCTCCTAACGGGGTGAACTGTGCTCGGGGCAGCGCTGCAAGCGGAGCTGTTTCTTCTACCAGGACAGGGAAGCCAAGCTGCACGAAGAGAAAAACAAACGCACGGGTCATTACATCATCATCATCATCATCAACAACAACAACAACTGACCTTACAGGTAACTGCAGCAATAATTACTATTAGCCTGTCGAGGAATTTGTTGCAAGTGTCTTCACGTTCCGTGTGTTTTTTTCCACAGAATTCTACATCAAACGAAAGAAACCAGGCGGTGTGAAACAACGTGAAGGCGCCCCTGTAAACCCCCTTATATTCCTCTCCTCCGAGCAAACGCCACGAAAAGGACTCCGGTGAAGTGAAGGTAACTTACGCCAGGATCTTGTTTTTTTTAACCCTCCGAGGGGATTTTAAGCTCCTGAAATGTTTAAGCTACAATAATATATTATATATAGTGTTTATACAAGATCTAGAAATGTTGTGAAATCTTTACACTGACCACTCACTCTCTCTCTCCTTTTTTTGTTTTTGCAGGATTGAAGTGAAAGAGTCCTGAGTGAAGAGATGTAAATACGTTGTTGGACAAAGCACCTACAAGCTTAAATGCTGCCTCTGTCTGAATCTTCACACTTCAATGAGCTATATGATGTGCCAGGCGTATCATCATATGTCTGGGAATCTCCTGAAGAATGTGCACATAAACAGAAATGTAGCAAAGAAAAAATTTCTGCAATTATGACCGAAACTCGATTTTTTGTTTTTGAACTTGTATTTTGTATTTTTTTCACACTTAGCTCTAACAAGTTTTTTTTTTTTGCTCATCTTGACTATAAATTAGCTCTTTAATGTTATACTTTGCTCATGTTTCATAGCTGATTAACGAATTACGTGCATGAATCCGTTCCTCGTATTGATATTCTATCAAAAACCTAAAATTTCTTGCCACATGTTAATTATGTTTGTTTAAGTGCACATTTTACAGTGGGTACAATAACAGAAACACAATTATGTAAATATGTTAAAACAATCAAAGCTTTAAAAATTCATTTGTTGATTTTGGTGTAAATATGGACCTGACCATCATAATGTACTGTTAAGAAGCTTTGTATATTTTTTATATTCCTGACAGTTCTGTCTAGAATAAGACAAGATCTGTCTTGAGTCATTTTGTCATTTCACTGTCCTTGAAATTAAATTATATATTTTTAATATATTCAACACTTCCTACTTTTGTGTGTGTGTGTTTTTTAAATGTGTTTTAATGTGGATGCCCTCCGGATGCACTTGGTCACTTATTAGGAACATTTTTGCAATAATCTAATTTAAACTGATGGTTAAGCTCCAGTAGTGCAATTAAATACACCTGACTAATTGTGAGGGGTTAAATGAAGTATCTATCTGTCGCTGTCTAAGAATTCTGAGACAGGATGTAGGGCAGTTGAGGCTTAGAAAGTTAAAATTTGAGCTGCTAACCTGCCCGTTGGGACTTTAATCAATGAACAATCATTCAGGAAGCAAATTAATAGAATAGTCTTATTGTCCTTGCACATGGGAGTACAGGGAAATTACACTGACTCACAACAATAGTGCACTGAAAAGTAAAGAGATAAAAATAGATAGGAAGAACAGAAGGATAAAAACAATGGACAAGCAGAAAACTTCAGACATTTAACATTTAAGGTGCACATCAAGCATAGTATTGCATTATGACATACCAAAACTTAAATATTACTTATAGACACACCTATAAAATCTAGGTATGGAGTCCAAAGAGGAAAAGCTTTATTAGACATGAATAAAACAGGTTGAAAATTCTAAGGAAATAATTTCCCTGATTATCTTGTCACTGACCCACATTAATAATTGTTATTATTCTTTTGGCATCAAAGGTTAAGATGTCAAATAAGCATCTGTTTTATTTATTCTGCAATTGTCAGACTGAAAGGCCCAGAATCAAAGACAAAGGGTCCATCTGTAGATCAATTCCAAATATGCGGCTCATACAAACAACTTTTCCCCAATAAGCTTCAATTACGGGACAGTTCCATAATAAATTGGTGTAATCTCCCACTTTTATTTTCCATTTAACACACAATGGGGAAATGCTTAAGTCAAACTTGCTTCTAAGAATTGGTGTGATAGACAATCTATGCACAATCCTGAGCTGAATAGCTTTGGCCCTGTTGCAGATTGAGACTCCAGTGAGACCTGAGTGAACTGCTAGTGTCTTACGTTCTGCCTCGCCTTCTTCGATCACAGGATGCAGGCTGTATAAAAACTACAGCAGGGGGCAGAGCTTTTTCTTACAAGGCCCCAGAGTTATAGAATAGCCCCCCAATGAACATTTGAGAATTAGACACAGTCTCAGTGTTTAAGTCTAGGCTGAAAATTTTTTAATCAAGCATTTGTGAATAGATTTGCCGTAGATAAAGGAGCAGAGCTGGGGGACTCATAGATGTGAGTATTATGGTGATCTGGTACTGTCTTTCCTACTTCATTGTCTTGTCTGCACACACATAATCTCACATGTCTGTGCAAGTGTTCATTCTAGCTTCCTGTTGCAATGAATGACTTCTGGTCACACTGTAATTTGTTGCATGCTCTCTCAGGTGAAAATGCATTACATGTGCAGGTGTAACAGTACAGGGTAAATGTAATGTGTTTATTTATAGCGCAAATGTGTAACCGTCCACAGGGACTTTGCACCAGTGTTTACAATGTCTGTGCAAAAGCAATACAAAAACGCAAGTGTTTTAATGTGCCCATTCGGCCTCTCATGAGACACACAACACACACACACACTCATCCTGTGTGAAGTGATTCATGCAGTCGCTGGAGGATCACCGCTCTCTGCAGTGTGTGGTCATTTTTCCACCTGCTCATCCTCAGCTACTGTAATTCATCTAACACACTGTTTCTATATGATATAAAACACACTACACACCGGATGTGACACTGCTCCATCTTACAGCATCATCTACACACACCCACACACACTCTTCCTGTGTGAAGTGGTTTATGCAGTCACTGGAGGATCACCTCTCTCTGCAGTGTGTGTGGTCTTTTCCCCACCTGCTCATCCTCAGCTACTGTAATTCATCTAACACACTGTTTCTATCTGATATAAAATACACTATACACCGGATGTGACACTGCTCCATCTCACAGCATTATGCACAACCACATACATACACTCTGGGAGGAACATTGAAACATCCAGAAGAACAAAAAACCTTGAAATCAGGATAGAGCCCGGAAGTGTAAGGAAACGTTCTCTGAATCCTGCAGCAGGGTGCGTAGTCTGAAGTCTGATCTAAGTGCAGTGCTGAAATACACAGCCAGAACAATAAAATAACCAGAAGACTTAATTACTGAACTCTAAATGGACAGGGGCTCATGACCCCTGCACTTCTGATAAGGGAAATGATTTGGACCGAACATCAGATTTATTGTAATTTAAATCACACAACAAAGTTAAGTTTTAAAATATTTATTCGAGACCTTAAATACGCATTCCGATTGTTATTGTGTATCAACTCTTTTCCTATTTAACAGGAATCAGAACAGAGTTTTCATCTTGTAGTTTTTCTGATTGCGGTCTTTATTTGTGCCTGTCTGCAAAACAGAGAAACAGAAAAATCACGTACAGAGACTTTTTTTTCATGTTCTATTGGTTATTTAAACGGAGTGAAGTAAAAGAATGACTTAAACTAGACTTAAACCGATTAACCAGGTGAAGTTAACTAGCACATTTCACAGGCCGACAGAAAAGCTGTTTTATTCACAGAGCTGCATGAACTGATTTCACTGCACACCTACAACAAATCGGAATCACGGCTGCGTGTGTGTGTGTAATATTTAATATATCATTTATTGAATGTTTATTCTTACAATTTTGTCTGTTTATTTGTAAACTTTGTTTTATTACATTAATTACATTTATGCAGTGACAGTTACAACAGTTACTTTCTGAATTCTCTCTCTCTTTTACACACACACACACACACACACACACACACACACACACACACACACACACCTTAGCAGCCTAAAAGAAAAAACACACACACACACTGTGTCAGTGTCACAGTCTCTTAACATTGCGTTTGCTCTGTGCGCTGCAGGGTAACAGTTGACTCTGAGTGTTTTTTATTTTGGGAGGGCGTTTACATTCAGCTGAGCCGTGATAGGCCCGCTTACAGGAAGTGCAGAAGTGATATTTACACTCACTCCAGCTACACACACCTTCAGCCTTTACTGAGTGACAGCGAGCAGGACGCTCACACTGGGGACATGGACGCAAGTACTCGTCACTGAACAGCGTCTTCGCAACCTGAAAAGACACACACACACACACACACACACACACACAAACACACACACACACACACTGAGAAACATTCTAATATGCATGTGAAAAACAATAAAAAACAGTCCTAAGTTTAACACACCTGTAAGTACTGTTGCCGTTTGGTGGAGGGTGGAGAGTGTGCAAGAGTGCGTATGCGAGTGCCAGTGGTCGCAGAAGTATGTTTACGAGCGCCAGTGACCCTAGGCGTGCTGGGAGTTTTAGCCTGAGCCTGAACTCTGCTTAGAGCTGTGCGATGTGCTAGGTTTAACCGTGTCTCTGCGTACACCACACAAGCAGCTTCACCCATCTAAACCTCACACAAACACACACACACACACATACACAAATTAACACTACTCACACACACCCACACACACCACACACACACACACACACACACACACACACACACACTGACTAACATACACACCCTCACCTCCAGTTTGTGTTTCTGCTTTTGTTCATACATTTTCCTTCTGCGATTAGCTTTTTTGTCCTGCAGGATTATAGCACTCCAGGATTCACAAACTTGAGTACACCTATACACACACATAGTGCACCATGGATACTGTGTGTGTGTGTGTGTGTATGTGTGTGTGTGTGTCTCACATGTGTATGTCTCTGGCAGAGAGCAGCTGGAGAATGGAGGACAGTATGTGCCGCAGGTTCCTCTTATGGAGCTCAGTAAGAACATCCATCCTGCCCAGACCCATCTTCCGGCCAATCAGGTGCGAGAGCGGCAGGATTGGTTGGTGGGTTGCAATTGGTTGGTTGAGGTTGTGAGGGAGCTTCAGGCATTTGCTGATTGGTTGGTAGAGGTCATGTGAGAGAGCGAAGGAGCGACTGAGAGCTTCCATGGCCTGCAATGCTGGAGTGATTGACAGGTTCTTTTGTGTAGCCATGGAGGGTGGGGTCCTTTCAAAGACCTCCTCGTTCAGCTGCAGGCCACACCCTGTCACACCCTTTCGGCTGAGGGCGGCCCGCTGCGCCCCTTCCTGGAAAGAGCTGTCATGTCCCTGCGCTGCCTTTGGCATGTCAGACAGCAACAGTCCTGAGATGATGGTCTCATTCAAGTCAGGATCTGACAGACAGGGGCTCGTCCCGGCCCTCCTGTCCTCCGGTGTGGATGTCACAGCCTGAGAAAACACCAGACGGCTTTTCATGCAGGATGCGGTGGCCACTTCTGAACTCAGCATGCTGTAGGAAAGCGGGCCGCCAAGGAGGACGTTTGGAGACTCTGACACACCCGGTGTATACGTGTCTGTAGTACTGGAGTGGGCACGCTCCTCACACTGAGGCAGGGTGTATGTGAGCTCCATGTCCGCTAGTTAGGTCCTCCTTCCGTGACCAAGGTGCAGGTCTCGCTCTTCTGTTAGAGGGAGCAAAAATTTTTGATGAAAACCTGTTTTATAAATATAAAATTAAAATAACGAAAGACTTAAAATGAACAGCAGAACATAAATTTAATAAATAAAAATTAATCTTTAAAAATCAGACAAATTACTAAACGAGTTAATACTTAAAATTAGTTTATCGACTGACGGGACTCTTCTGTGTGTGTGTGTGTGAATGTGAGTGAGTGTGTGTGTGTGTAAGTAGGTAAGTAAGAGGAGACCGGAGATGAATGAGGAGATGAAGCTGTTAATAGTTTAAATATAAACAGATTAACGGGTCACTGTACGTTGCAGGCCACGTGCGACTCACATATTTCAATCATCGCGCGCCGAAAACAGCACCAAAAGCAGCAAACATCAGTGTGAGCACGCGCACACAGACACACAGCGCAGCTTGTAAGCATCACAGTAAATGATTACTGTTAAAACATTTAGCACACAGACACACACGCGCGCTCACGTTAGTTAGACCTTTGATGCAGCCTATGCGCGCTCTATTTTTCCCTTTTTTTTCTTCGTTCTCTGTCTCTGTCTGTTTGTCTCTCTCTGTCCTTGTCTGTTCCTCTCTATCTGTCTCTCTCTTGATTTTAGATTTAAAGGTTGCTTTATTAGCATGACAAATATGCACATTTGTATTGCCAAAGCAATGGTACAGGGAAAATAATCCCAGTATTTATAATAATAAATACTTATAAAATGTGTGTGTCTCTGTGTGTGTGTGTGCTTTATGACTTGTTCCCCTGCTGTTCCTCATCAGGTGACAGGTGTGTATATATCGTGCTGCTTTGTGCAGGTCTCCCTGTGTTCCCCTAGTAGGTGGGCAGTTTTTTGGGGGCTGAAAGTGGATGGTTTTGTTAAAGTTCTTAAAGAATTTTGTGTTTGAATGTTTTGATATTTAGTGCATTCAGTGAGAAAGTGCAACGCTGTCTCTACTGTATGCAGTGGACACTGCTGACACAGTCTCTGCTCTCGGGGCAGCCGGGACTGTCTGCCTCTTCCTGTCTACAGAGCCAGACTGTGCTCACAGAGTCCGTACTTCGTCAAGGTGTGTCTGAGTTTTGGGTCAGTTACTGTGCTACACTGTACTGTCTGTTCAGGGTCAGATAACACTCTGGTCTTTAGTTTGACTTTCCCAACAGTTCAAATAATTTATTTTCAGTGACTGTGTTAATAGATTCATTCTAATTGTAATTGGGTTTGCACATTTCCTCTGATCCTGAGTCTGTGTTGGGTTTGTGTGTGTTGGACTGTAAGTGTGTGTTGGTGGAGTGTAGAGCAGTGTTTTTTCTCATCTTGTGGTGTTGCAGAGCTTTATAATAATAGGATAGTGAGTCACTCTCTTTTAGATGTTTTTAGAATCTGATTGCCTTTTTTGTATGTTTAGTATTACGGGATATCAGCCTTATTCTGCCCTGCATGTTTTGTTGGTGGTGTGTCTGTGCAGAATTTCGCATGCCGTTTCTTAATCGGATGTTGAGTTGTTGTTGATGAGGTCCCCACATTTCACTGCCGAACTGGCAATGGGTTCAATCACTGATTTAATTATTTTAAGCCAAATTGGAATAGGAATTTTTACAAAAGTTTGTCTCTGCATGCTTTTTTTTCTCAGTTTATTTACTGCCAGTTTGAAGTTTCTGAATGAGTTGATTTTTAATTCTGTAATTAATTAATGTGTAAGTGGAGTGTTGGATTTCATGCGTTCCTAATCTGAATGTGTGTTTTGTTTCCTGTAAAAACTGTACCTTTTTGGAATGTAATGATTTTTGCTTTCTTGAGGTTGACGGTCAGGGTCAGTACTGTTATGGTCCAACAGTACTGCTGTAGCAGATCCAGGTTCTGCTGTAGACTGTGAGCAGAGGGGGTCATCTGCATACAGCATCAATTTAATCTCTGTAGATTGGTGTAGAATGAGACCGGGAGCAGCAGATCGCTCGGAAATACTGGCCAATTTATTAATATAGATATTGAATAGTGTGGGACTTAAATGAATGAATGACATATTATCTGTGTACATAGATTTAATGTGGTCGTATGTTTTTTTCTATGCTGCTCTACAAAATTTTAGAAAAAACAACCCAGGATGCTAAATGGAGTCAAAGGCCTTTTTAAAGTCAATAAAACAAGCCAATTTTTTTTTTAAACTATTTTGAAGCACATATTTGTCTATGAGGGTGTGTAAGGTGGAGATGTGATCTGCTGTGCTGTACTCAGAACCAAATTAAAGAGTTTTAAAATTACTTTTAAAATGTAGAACTAGTGTGTTTAATGTCATTCAGAATTGAGATTTTATTTGGCTTTAGGTTGTTGATTTTGTTTTTAAGTTCCTGTTCAGTAATTAGGGAAACTAAAAGGTTTTGATTCTCTTTTATGGCCAATTCTAGTTTCTTGAGCTTCCTCTTTATGTGATTTTGCTCTGAGTTTGTGACAGATTTAACATTTTTAAATAGTGTTTGAAAATAGCTTGTCCAGGTCTCCCCATTCTGTATAGCCAATTCCTTATGCGGTTATTTCTTTAGTTTGCTCCAATTGTCCCATAATTAGTGTGTCTAATGATTCCTTAATTAACGTTATTTGTTTCTATGTGTGTTGTGCTTTTTTTATTTCAAAATGTATGTTTATATTGTTTAAGCGTTTCACTATAAAGGAGCCATTTGTTAGTGTTGTTTGGTTCTCTGTGTTTGTTCTGAGTAGTAGACCCCCCCAATCTAAAATAAAGTCAATCGTTTGTGCGATATTAAGTGTTTGTGCTAACACAAACGAAGCACACATTATTGAGACTATTTGTTAGGGTAGTTTCTATAATTGTAAATTAACTGTATTAAATTTACGAATAACGATTCATTTTACTTTCTTCCAAATCCCCCCCCACCCCATTGCCCCTATACCTAACACAGAGTGAGGTTAAAACTGTTAGTACAAACGTGACCTATAGACAGCCAGCCTGTCCTTTATAACCTTTTACCTGAAGCACGTGTGTAATCCGGCCTATCGGAAAGCTAATTTTCACGGGCGGTGACGTAATCGACCAGGAACTAACGCTTTATAAATAAGAGCGGCAGCGCGAGTCGACAAGCTCTTTTCCCTCAGCGTGTGTAGTTGTGAGCCGGGAAGAGCTTTGGTAAGTTAAACAGTATGGGTGAAAAACGGGCGAGAGGTAATATCTCATTAAAAAATTAAAAAAATCTTTCAGAAAAAAGGAAAGATTAGAAGATGCAGAAAAGCTTTAAAAAGACAGGCAGGAGAGCAGAGCAGAGCAGAGCAGAGCTTAGGGCAGTGTGTGTATTTTTTAAATTATTTGTTATTTTCTTTTTTCATATGTTATTTTGTTTCCTGATTTGTTATATTTATTTTGCAATTCTCGGCCACCGTAGGGTTACGCGATAGAAAAATATCTTTGATTGAAAAGAAAAATATCTAAATTTCTATTTGTCTCCATCTTGCGTTGAAACTTTGAAAAACAGAATTAACTTGCCTATTAATATACTATTTTAAAAAATAACGACCTTATTTTTCCTCTTACTTGGGGTCTAGTTGAAAAACCTTTAGATATACAATGACTAAAATATACAATATACACATTTGCAGATATTTACTGTAAAATGTTAGAATTTTTTATATTTATCAAAATGCAGTCAATGTAAATGTCAGTAAATTTAGAGAATTTTATCGCTAAATTTATTACAAGGAAAGTTCCAGGAAATGTGTAAATATATATTATTAAAAATTCTTTCTATAAATAAGATTTAAAACTACTTTTGACAAAGATTTCAGTGGAAAAGGGAATTTAAAAGAAACGTTGTACAGTATGCATACACAATATCTGTCTGTATAAACATGGTCTCTGTATCACCTGTCTGTGGAAATAAATGACTAAAATTGAACTTCCTTTTGTTTGTTTTTTGTCGTACAGTGACTACAGGCTGAAGGGTTAGAAGTAGAAATTTTACCGCACACAGTAACACGACTGTGGGTGGAAAATGCTTTGTTCATGTCAATGTTTTTTTTTCTTCTGTTTTCAGTGTCTAGTATATAATTAGAGAATTATACTCTTTGTTTTCAATATTACACTTCCAGACAGAAGTGAACTTTCCTATCATTAAGTTAAAATACTGCAGACTTTCTAAAGCTTCTTGTAGGCTTTTCCAATATTTTCAAACTTTATTAAATTCCTATCAATTCTTTTCGATTATAAAACAAAAGACAATTTTGTGAACTGTACAGCAACTGCATAGTACTCGAGTCAATATTATTGATTTATTATCCACCTAATTTGATGAGGGCTGTGTTTTTCCTAAAATCAAATCTGCTGAAGCTTTTTCTTGTTGATGTCTGCTGATATTCTATTTGGAAATGATGCTAGTATTTCTACTCATAATTAATATTTCAGACTTAAGTGCTACAATTACCCTATAGTACTGTTATAGCTTTGCATCTAGCTTATGGCAGAACATTCATAGTTTTATTATTCTTTTGTATTATGAATCTTTATGTACTTTATAATGCAAAAACACCTTTGCACCTGACCTGCAGAACTGGATTCATATAGAATGCCATTTCATCATCACAGGAACACATAATGCAAATGAATTTGAGCAGGTGAACAAATGCAAATGCATGAAACACTTATTAAAAAGCATCTAAACTCATTAAACCGTTCCCGTATTTCAGTGGTGTTTTAAGTCATGGTTGAATGATAATACATGTATTATTACTACTTTGCTTATAGCTTTTAGTCAGTGAAACCTTTTAAATAAAAAGATAATAAAGTTTAGGACTCTGCAAAAGGACTTCATGTACTTTTCATTTATTATTGTGGTGCTAATCTTATCAAAAATCTAAAGATTACCATGGGTTCAAATAACAAATTCCAAAAGGAAATTTTGCTGTTTTCTTACTGTAGGATGACAACTGGTTTTATTGAATCATTTTTCAACACTGGATTATCAATATTCAAAGCCAACATATCTGGATGATGCAGAACAGTCACAAGACAAAGTGTTTTGCAAAAATGACAGTAAATTATGTTTTTTTTGCATTACCTTAAAAATTGCAAGGTCATAGACTTTTTATTACGTAGAAAAGAACATCTGCTGTAAAAAAAACCAAAACAAAAACAAATGACATTGTCAAGCATTAGAGGACGAAAAGCTTATTCTAGAAACAGCTCTAGATAATTGATGTTGACATTGTGTATAAATCTTTAGGATCTCAGTCTTAGCATTGTCAGTGATTAAACAATAAACTATTGGATCTAATACGCTATTAATTGTTGTAGTTGCAACAAAAACCGTGTAACTGTTACTCAGTTGTTTTGCAATGCCACACTGATCCCGTTCCATTATCCCTCTGATAAACATGACAACCTGATAGGGGGTGAATGAAACCATATATATAACCAAGAGAAGGCACAGCAGATTGCGGATCTTCTTGCGTTCGCTAGCTGCTGTGGAAGCACTTTTTTTGAGAGACACTATTATCTGGTGAAAACAGAAAGCCATCAGGAGCAGAGGGACAAGAAAAGACAGTACCACCCGAATTATAGCCATGGTCGCTTGTTTTGATTTTAAAGGCATTTTCTCCTCACATAGACGCTTGGAAGAGAATTCCTGCAGGTCCCTGGTATAAGCCAGGAGGCCAATATGCAGAAAGATCTCAATGAGCCATACAAACATGCTCACCAAGGCTGCTGTTTGCATCCTGTGTGCTCTGGCAAAGTACAGAGGAAATACCACAGCAAGGTAGCGGTCCATAGAGATACAGCAGAGAAATCCAGAACCCACATAGAAGCTGTTGTACATGATCACTGCAGTAAGGCTGCAAAGGGTATCGTTTACTGTCTTCTTCATAGCGAGCATGATCCATACAGGCAAGGTGATGATATATAGCAAGTCAGAAATAGACAGATTGACCAGGTACACTGCCAGGCTGTTTCCCTTTTGCATTTGCACCCAGGCTACATACAGTGACAAACAGTTACCTGGAAGTCCAGTGATGAAAAAAAGAGAATAGACTGTTGGGTGCATGTATTTTTCCATTTCGTCATTGCCTGTACATGTATCATTTTCACCGAGCGATATAAGTCTGTCCATGATTGCTGTAAGAATGCTCGTGTTGGAAGCCTGTATTCATATGTTGTTCACAAACTGATGCTGGGCTGAAAAGTTGTTACAGCCACATGCAAATTCAGTAAATGCAAATACAGAATTTACATCATGGATGTAACATAATAAGTTTCTTAGAAAAACTGTCATATCATATGAAATATGTTTTTTTTTCTCTTACCGACTGCAGATAGAGAGATACAGTGAACATGGAAACAACAGAAATTATTGTCTGTCTTTGGGAATAAAAACCATCACCAGGAAGGACTACTGAATTAAATAAAAAAGGGTTATTTAATTAACAGTCATAGAGTTGAACAAATTTCATTCCTCAGGGGTTTTAAGGTAACTTTTCTAAACTTTTCTAGTCCTATACAAAGCTACTAATTTTGAAGATTTGTAACTACACAGATACAAACATATATCATATATAACATCCTGACATAACTCAAACGCACATAATCCGTAGGAGTATATCATTCATCACATAAAATGCAGAGCTTTTTTTTTTTTTTTTTCATAAATTTACACTTGTATATACTGGATATAGAAAGTTTCTCAAACACATTGCAGAAACCTTTTGTATTATTATTTTCAAAACGTATGTACGCAAGAATTTTCCAAAACCTGCTTTAGTAAAAGAAAACAAAAATCAATCGATTTATAAAAATAGAACAGAATAAACTGATGAATACATTTGCAAACAACTAAAATGTACAATTTTTCAGTATATGTAAAAGTATGTGTTAATAATTCTTGGAAAAAAAATTCCATAAACTACATGGTGTGGGTGTTTAAAAGGTTTAACACAAAACAGCAATGGTGTTAGAAACAAACTTCAGGGACTGCCTCGTATGGTAACTGTTTAGACACAGTTTAAAGGACATATAACAGATACAGTAAGTATTTGCGTATAACAAGAACGCTCAGCTGGTTATTGATTATAATCATTTGTGCTTGACTCATGCAGTACAGTATGCAGTGCTGATATAACTGGCTAATGTATAATGACTACAAAACAACTGGTTTTATTTGCTCACTTCTTGTTGATATAACTGAACGTTGAAGTGTGGTAACCATAGACCCAGTGGAGCTCTTTCTTCTTTTATATATATCACTGACTTTTCTTTTAAAGTAGTGACCATTACATACATAAAGCAATGGATTAAGACAGCTGTTCAGAAATGCGAAGTATGTGGTAAATTGTGATCCAACATCTATGATATGTTCCCAGGTATTCAAATCCAGGACATTAAAGTTGCAAAGTATTTCCAGGAAGGTGAAAATATGAAATGGAGCCCAACAAACGAGGAAAAACAGAGTCACAGCAGATACTAGCATTGTGGCTTTCCTGTTGTTTGTATCCTGAGGAAAAACACTTTTTCTTCTTTTGTAGAGGACCCACAAAATATTACTACTACAGAAGACAATCGCTAAGACAGGAAAAGCAAAGCCCAACAAAACCAGTTGAAGATGGTGGGCATGTTTCCAGGAGTCAGAAGGGTAACGAATAATACAGGCTTCCATCTGAAAAACGGGGAGATACGTCACTGTCCTAAAAGTGGCAGTTGGGATGCTTACGATCACTCCAAAAAGCCAGAGACAAATACAAATGATCTTTGCATTTCGTCTCCTCCTTAGCCATCTTGCTTTCATAATCAGCACTAGTGCAAGGTAGCGGTCTACGTTAACCATGACCAGCATGTAAATGCTAGAATACATGTTAAGATTAATAGATAGATTGACAACCCTACACATAATCTCTCCATATGGCCAGTTGAAGTAATTAAGGATGTTCATGGCCCAAAACGGTAAACATACCAGCAGGATCAGGTCAGCTAATGCCAGGTTCCCTAGGTAGATCTCGGGCACGTTCCATTTGCCCTTCTGAAGAAAGAACACCAACAATACAAAAGCATTGCCTATTATTCCAGCCAAACATACAATAAATATGTATGGAGGCACAATAGCATGAACAAAATCCCAATCAGATGAGTTGAAGAATGCAGGAGGGGAAAAAGTGGAATTTGGAAGTTCAATTGTTGCTAATTGTTCTTCTTCAGCCATTCTTAAAGATAAAAAAAGGTATTTTTAGAAGAACATGATTAAAAAGAATTATTATATAAAAATTTGTAAGAAACAACTTACCTTACGATTCAGTTTTTGTACTTTTAATGTTTCTAATATTTCTATGAATGTAGAATAATCTTCATTACTAATGCACACTGCTGAGGTGGAGTGGAATGAGAGGGTTTACTTGTTTTAGCTAAATAGAACGCTCTTCCTACATTTCTGGGCAGGGAGCACACATCACGGTGTAAATAATGGCATTCCTCCCCTCCCACAAGTCTTGCAGGATTAATCTTGTTTAGGTTTCAGGCTTTGCACCATAAAAATGCAATGCAAACTGTTTAAAACACACAGAAAAACTGTGGTGGTCTAATGAAGGTTTTCTTGATCCTCTGCACATTTTTTATATCTACAGTATATGTATACACTGTATATTCTTATGTGGCATGCATGCTGCGTGTATACAGTTATATCCTTTTAGGAGTCATCCCCTCCAAGGTAATGATACCCCTGGACACATTGTTTGAGATTAATTTAATAGTTTTAAGGTGTTTGGTATGTTGAACAACCATTTGCTTTGATTAACTTTTTAAAACTTTTCTAGTCCTATAAAGAGCTGCTGATTTTAAAGATTTTTAACTACACAGATACAAATATACATCACATGTAGCTGTTTTTCGTTATCTTGACATTACTCAGACGCACACAAGCCGGAGGAGTACAGTATATCATCCATCACCATAAAATGCAGAGCTTTACATTTGTTTTTCATACATTTAAACTTGTATATACTGGAAATAAAAAGTTTCTTAGAGACATTACAGAAGTGTCTTTTATTATTTTTTAAAATGCAGAAACACAACTATTTCCGAACATACTTTATTAAAAGAATAACACATTTTCAATAACCCATTTGCAAACAATTTAAATGTATATTTTGCAGTATACATAAAAACGTGTTAAGACACCTTGAAAAAAAAACACTCAAACTACAGGATGCTGCATGTTTACACAAAACAACAATGATGACATTTTGTAGCAATGCTAATAGTTTGTGAAATAAGATTTATCCATCCATCCATCCATCCATCCATCCATCCATCCATCCATCTATCTATGATGTAAAAATACAAGTAAAATATGTCACACATGAAAACGTTTTTTAAAAAGGTTTATTTACTCTGTGACTGAAAATAATCTATAATAATAATCTATAATATATATATATATATATATATATATATATATATATATATATATATATATATATATATACTATATAAATTTTAACAGCATTTTGGATACACATATATTATAATGTATATACAATACATAATTAACCTAAATGTGGTAAATAAACATTAAAGAAGAGAAGCTCAGTTAGTCAAATATCCAACATTCACATAACAGCAGAGGTCACTGTAGATTCATTTAGACTACAAACTTAGACTCTCGTGCACTCGGTATATCTTAAACTGGAGTTGATTTTGTGGGCTAAATAGACTCCCCAGCCACCCCAATTTAGAACCTGAATGAAAACTCCTTTAGCTCTTTGCCTGAAGTGTTTACCTACTATCACATAGAGAAAAGGGTTAAGTGAGCTGTTGCTATATCCAAGGTAAGTGGAGAGCTGTGTACCTATGTCCAGACTGTGTATCCACAGACAACCAGAGACAACATTAAAATAATACAGTGTGTCCAGGAACATGAAAATCTGAAAAGGCAGCCAGCAGAGAATGAAAGCCGACAGGACAACAAGTACCAAGACTGCAGCCTTCCTTTCTGTTTTTACAGCTGAACATCTCATAAACTGTTTGTCACCAAGAACTCTAATAATATGGTAACTGCAATAAGAAACAAGCGGTACAGGAATCAGGAAACCCACCACATTGACTGTCATGTTGTAACGCAGCCTCCACCCATCATGAGGGTAATCCATGTAGCATGCCTCTGCTTCGAGGTCAGGAAAAAACTTTACTGAGCGAAACATCAAGGCGGGAAGGCTGAGCAAAAAGCCAGTTAGCCAAATTGCCACACAGATAGCCTTGGCGTGTCTGGTGCCTTTCCGTCTCCCCATAGACATGGGCCTTGTCAGAACTAGATACCGGTCCAAACTAACCAACATGAGGAACAGCACGCTGCAGTAGTAGTTCATACCAATTATGAGGCTGACCACTTGGCACATAGGTTGCCCAAAGAACCAGTTGAACTTATGAATTATAGTAAAGACCCAAAATGGAAGACAACACAGCATGAGGAGATCAGCAGCAGCAAGGTTTCCCAGGTAGATGTCCGCCACAGAGCAGTAGCCTTTCTGAAAGCAGAACACGGCAAGGACAAAGGCATTGCCGAATGCACCCAGGACACAGATGATAGACATGTAGGCTGGCTGTATGGAATAGACCCAATCCCATGCGTCTGTGTGGTTACACTGCAATAGCTCCCAGTCTGTGAGTGCCAATGATGGAACTGTTGTCATGTTAAAAGTCATCAAAAAGGCTCCAGGTATTAAGTAGAGAAAAATCGTTGTGTTATAAAGGCTTTTTGAAATAGTAAGAAATGTTACAACAGAAAATGTTGTAAAAAAGATGGTGTAGTGGATGCTGAAGAGTGTTTGAAAGCCAAAGCGGAGTGTGGCTTTCCATTTATTAGAGAGAGGACAAAGATTATGTTTGGTTGCTAATGGAGTTAACTCTTTAAATAAATGATGTTGTGATGAACATCAAATGGAGGCAACAGATGGCTGATCTTATCTGCTTGATTTCACACTAAGATAACTGCCCTGTTCAGCGTGCCATGTCCCTTTTACTTGTGGCTTGATAAATGAGTAGTAAATCATCTATCAAAGATCATGTGATCTATGTTACTTGTACACCCCGTTTACAGTTGTTATATTAAGTTATATCAGTGCCGACAGCACTGAACAAAATATCAGGAAATACCTGGAAATATAGCACTTAGCTAGCCACTGGAAAGTTTCACTTCTGACGTTTATTTTTAATTTTATTTATTCAAGTATTTTAGCCTAAAGATGTGCAGTAATGTAATACGAATAAATAATTCTTTATAGACTTAGGGTTAAACTGCTACTGGTATTATAACACTGTAGTGTATTATTTTCATATTACAATCACAGGACCAAGATTACTGTTTACAAATGCCCTTTACTGAAATAAAAACTATGTTCCTGTTTGCCTCCAGACTACCAAGACTCACCTATACAAAAGATGACAAAGTTTAGTATTTTGCTTAGTGTGGTCCATGTGGTTATGTGGGGGTGAGCTACTTACCAGCATCTGCTTTGACAGCATGTCTGAAAACAGCAGTAACAAAAAAACACACGCCACACCACTCTTTCCACAAGTGGCGAGACTGTGACACATAAATCGGTGGGAACCACCCTTTCTTTTCTGGAAAATCACATTTGACTAATGCTGTCTGTACAAATTTATTCCAGGGCAAAACTGTTTAAGACATTTTTTTTTGTTTATTTTTACTTAAGTTACTTAAAAATAAGTTATTCAACATCTCTCTGTTTGTTTTTTACAAAACGTGCAAAAAGACGTATTTTTTTTGCTTTTAAGATGTGAAGCACATGTTGAGGGATTAAATAATATAGTTTTTATAGGTTAAATACCAAGCTAATGTCTTTTCAAAAGCTAATCATTTTTTCATTAACTTGTGTTGTTTATCAGGTTTAGTAGATCAGTTCTTTTTTTAATTTCTGACATTTGGTATCTAAGGATTTGGTGTTGAATTGAAGTTTTGATTTAAACGAAGCAAAACATTTTAAGCATATTTCTGTGGCAGCTAAGGACCATGAACAGAAATTAGCAGCCAACAGAACACTTTTATGAGGAACTTTATCCTACGGTTTTGCCAAAAACACCACAGCAAAAACAACTAGACTAAATATTATACATTTTGAACATTATTAAAGACAAGTACAGAAAATGGTAATAAAATAAGAACAAAGAAGTGCATTTTCCTTTACAACTGTTTTCAGTCACTTTAGACAAAACAGAATGACTTTATGGGGATTGTTTGGACAATTTTGTATTTATTTATGATCTGTTTAATAATAAGACATGAAACACAACTAAATTCAGCATTTATTCACCATGAGTGGTTCTGTAGCTCTCTGCATGTGCAGAACAGAAAACAGTCTAGAAGTCCTACATTGAGATCAACGTTTTTACACACTGAAATACGGTGTAAGACCGAAACTTGAGTAATGTTTTAGCAAAATACCTATTTACTTCTACTTGAGTGATGTTATATATTTCATCACGTCCACTTCTACTCAAGTGAATAATTTCTTAAGTAAAAATTTTCAGTACTCTTTCCACCACTGTTTAATACATTTAAGCACTATAAATCACACAACATATAATTTATTTATGACATTCTTTATTTACAGAGTATATATATATATATATATATATATATATATATATATATACTATAAATAACAAGTACTTAATTAATAACAAACAACATTTTTGCACTTTTGCACAGTGTTAATTACTGTCATATTTTAAAATTCATTATATTAATTATACAATTATGTTTTTTCAGTATATTATGTTGTACTGCTGCAAATGCATTTGTTACATAAATACTATTACAATAAAACCATAATATGTTGGCTAACACATAAAAATACGATGGCTGCTAAACATCACAACTACAACATTACTCCACATATGACGTTAAAACTAGTGGTGTCAGACTTTGGTTATACATTTTATAAGCAAATGCTGAATTTATCTGTTTGATGACATAAATTGTTTACTTTTATTTATCATGCAAATGTTTTCCGTGTTGACGATTGCAGCTCCATAACTTTCTTCCTAAAGTTCTTGCCGACTATCACGTAGAGGATTGGATTGAGCACACTGTTGCTCAATGCCAAATATGTGAATATCTGATTGCAGATGTCTATGACATTTTCTAGTGTACACCCACTTAATACTTCAGCCTTAAACAGGATATCTAAAATAGTTACCATGTGAAAAGGAATCCAACACACCAAAAAAGCCAGAAGAACAGCCAACACCAGCACTGTAGCTTTCCTCTCTTTATTTGCTGCATTGAACCTGCCCATTTTCTGCCAGTGCAATGCTTGTATGATCTTGCATGTGCAGTATGTGATTACAATCATAGGGATGATGAAGCCCAGCAGGACAAGCAGAATGTTGCAGACTAGTTCCACTGTGTGGCTGGGGTAGATCAGTATGCAAGCAGTGACTGAATACTCTTCGATGCGCTTTACCTCCCTGAAATGAAGTGTGGGCGCGCTCAGGATGATTCCCAAAATCCACACAGCCAAGCAGCTTAGCTTGGCATACCAGGGACGCCGCATTCTTCCATAGGTCAGCGCAAACCCCAGAGCCAGGTAGCGGTCAACGCTCACCAATACCAGGAAGTAGATGCTGCAGTACATATTTAGCTTAATGCCTGTATTTACAAAACGACACATCAGTGAGCCAAACTGCCATTCGAAACCACTAGCCACATTAATGGCCCAAAAAGGGAGGCAGGATGTTAGAAGGAGGTCAGCTGCAGCCAGGTTACCCAGGTATATCTCCGCCACAGAGCAGGCTGTCTTGTGCAGGCAAAATACTAGCAGGACAAAGACATTTCCCAGGATTCCAAACACACAGATGATATACATGTATATTGGCTGCATGGTGTACAACCAGTTCCATAGCTCTATTTCAGGACACAGGCTTTGATTTGTGAGATTAGCGGGAAGGGCTGAGAAGGTTGTTCCTGGGATTTCTGTTTCCATTTGGTAGCTGTCAGGAGAGGTTTTTTCTTTTGTGATTTATTGTTAGCAAATTTAGCTAAACATATAAATATAACACATCGATATCACTCATAAGTAGCTCAGGCATTGTTGTTGATTGTGTTTCTGTACTCATCAACTACAATTTTACATACTAGGGTATTCAACAACACAAGCAAAACTCTTTTTTTAAAGAAAACATGGTTAACAGTTTCTCCAGAGAAAGATAATTTGTAATCTGTAATCATTTTACTGTAAGCCATTAGACAAAAGTGACTGTACATGTTATATAAAATGTATGCATACGAGGAATAGTAATAGTTTCAAGCATAAAATAAGAATTATTTTTATATATTCAAATTTTTATTTATCTCTATTTCATTATGGGTTAGTAACACCCAAAAGCTGTACGCACCTCTTCGGAATGAGATCGCTGTAAAAATCAATCCAGATCTGCTGTTTTAACAATTTGCTGCCACTTTCCCTCCCGCTCTACTGTGAAAACCACATGTCTGACTGCTTTAAAAACACAGCGAGCTGGATTCTAAAACAGAGTCATTTGACTCTTTTCCCTCCTCTTCCCCTTTTTTACATTTTCTTGGACCAAAAAAAAAGACATTTCTCTCCTCTAAAACGAATACAATTTTTTTTGTTTTCTGTCTTTCTTTTTTGGTTTTGAAAGATTAATGGTATAATGGCTTAAGTCTGAAGAAAAATGTTTAGATATCCACCAACGCTTCAACTGTTGCAATCATAAATATTTATGAGATTAAAATAAGGCTTGTTGAGATTAAATGGAACAGTATGTTCTCTATTTAATAATGAAACAGAAAAGGAAATGACATGTACCTACAACAAATACTTTTACCTTTATTAAACCGGACATAAGAATAAATGAACTAAAGCAAAACTACAGAAGAAATGTAAAGAGAGAGATAAAGCAAATGTTACCTTGGATCTGCTACAGATAGTGAACCTGCGGAATACTTATTTTATTTAAACCCAGCATAGATTTTTATGATTTATGCTAAAAGGAACAAATATTTATTTGTTAAACGATGAGAAATGCAAGATATTGCGTGACTCACTTTTATTTCATGTCCTCTTCAGCAAGTTGATTGGCTCAGTGTTGTTCGGTTCACCATGCCTAATGATATCCAGTGCTGCTTACTGATGTGATTTAAGTAAAAAAAAAAAAAAATTATATATTTCATTTGGGAATTGACTTGCTTGGCTTTCCACTTACAGATAATTGTCATAATTGACCACAGAGTTCTTGTGTGACCACTTAACTCTCTCTGAGATATACTTATATTGTGTGTATTGAGCTAATTGCCATTATCGACCAGTTATTCTAACGTCCTGTATGTTAAAGCATTCTTTTACATTTTCCTTTATTAGGCTTTTAAGTAAATATTCTACTGTGGACTCGATTTTATCACTATATAGCCATTTACCTACACTCCACAAACAACATCTCTATGAAATGTTTCATGCGAAAAACACACTGTCCTAGTGTGTCTCAGGACATAAGCTGTTGTGGAATTCTCCGAAACCTATACATCTGCGTGTTGATCTGACTGTAATTTTTATTTTTATTTTTGCCAAATGGATTGATTATTTCTACCTACATTTTCCAAAGTTTGTAGGCATATTAGAGATTCCTAGAGGTATGTGTTCCTAGAAACTAAAAATGTTGTAACTAAAAATGTTTGATTAAGTAGCTCTCATATGGCCAGAAAGCCACTGTAGAATATTGCATGTAGAAAATGATAATTTTACCAGAATGTAGAATCTTATAATTTGACAAGAGTGCCCGGTTGATAAAACCACAGTTTTTAAAAAGCTTATCACATGGTCACATACAGTAAGGTGACAAAATTAAGGAATATAATATTTTTTCAGTAAAGCTATTGGCCACCACAAGTCATCAGAACGACTTCATAACTGTACAAAAGAAATGACATCATTCCATTTGTTAAGATACACTTAGAGTTATGTGCTCCGTGGCATAACTTCAACAACTCCATCAAGTATGCAAATGATACCACAGCTTGAATCAGTAACAACAATGAATCTACAGGGAGGAGATCCCAAGTTTTTTAGCATGGTATACCAGTAACAACCTTACCCTCAACGCCCCAAAGACCAGCTGAAGAGCTCATTGATGACTTTCAGAAATCTAACAGCAGCAGACACTCCTCTGTACACATCAACTGGTCTGAATTAGAGCATGTCTCAATCTTTAATTTCCTGGCCATCCACATCTCTGAGGATCTGTATTGGCATTTGAACACCTCAACACTGGTTAGGAAGGCGCAACAGTGTCTTTATTATCTGAGAAAATTAAAAAAGTCTACCCACCCCCTAAGATCTTGACCAACTGGTATGGGTGGCTCCACCACTGTGTGAAAAGAAATGACTGCAACGGGTTATGAAAACCGGCAAACTCATCATCGGCACCCAAATACCTGCCACTAAGTCTCTTTACCACAGTATATGTCTGCGCAGATCACACAAAATCATCAAGGACTTCTCCCATCCAAGTCACAAGCTGTTCAACCTCCTTCCATCCAGGAGGAGATACAGCACCATCCGCACCAGAACTAGAAGGTCTATCTATCTATCTATCTATCTATCTATCTATCTATCTATCTATCTATCTATCTATCTATCTATCTATCTATCTATCTATCTATCTATCTATCTATCTATCTATCTATCTATCTATCTATCTATCTATCTATCTATCTATCTTAATAGACCAATGTTACTTTACTTGGTACATATCCATGCAAACATTTGGTGCGTATTTTTGTTACATGTGGTTCAGTGGCATAGATTAAGCCGCAAAAACTTATTACTTAGTGGTTGTGGGTTAGATAACATATATTTGTTTTTTTTTTACTAAAATGAGAATTCAAATTGGTTCATTATTTAATAATTTATATTAGGTAATCATCTGATCTTAGTGATAATTGTGGCTTTACAGCCAGAGCTTATCTTTAAAACACGCAATAGAAATCAACCATTAATTGAATACCAGTCCACCAAAGGCCATAAAACACATGTTGCAGAAAAAACAGTGTACAAAGGAAAAACCCGACACAGAAGAATAAAGAAAAAGAGCAATATACAACACTCTACAAAGCCACAAAGCCATCGATCCCTAAACCCTGGTGCTGCAGTGCTGGCCACCGCACCACTGAGTTGCTTATAATTGTAACAATTAGACTAAATACAGTTACTGTGTAAAAGCATAAGCAATGATAATGATGATAATGCTCTTTCAGAGGAAATGATATTTACTCAGATGATTCACGTCATCTCTTAATAGGAGATTATTAGATGTTTCCTAGCTTCACATATAATTTTTTTACTTATATTTTAGCTATGGCCATATATTTTGTTTAGATTTGATCTGACACTCTTATTCTATTGTATATTTCAATTTAAGTGTCAGGAGGGAAGTAAACACTTGACATAGTGACTCAGTTATTAGACAAAACAAATATGAGACAATCTGACCCAAACAATAAAGGCACATTTACCCTCTTCTTTTAAACAAAGAACACACACATAGTGTATTTACTTTTTGATAAATCTGGATATTTGCTGGAGAAAGTTTCCACATTAATTTTTCTTTACAACAGAGCTTTGTAGGACACCATCATTTTCCATTCCAGTGATCTGTCCCCATGTTTACACTTGAGACCTCAGATGACTGCACAAACATTATTCATCCATGCTGATGTATGTCACCTTTTTATTGTTGAAAAAACCTAAAAATTTCCATTAAAAATATTGCTGTTGTAACAGCTTTTTGTTATTTTGGTTTTTTTTTTACACAAATGACCTTTCCACCAAACCACACTTTCAGTTTACTAGACGTCACCACTGTGTTAAGTTACAGAATAAGGACTCAAAAAAGAGCATTAAATAAATGTATTCTGTCTGTATTACAAGCATTTATATGGTGCTTAGATTGGAGCTTTATATAAGCTGTTATATGACCTGTTGGCCATCCATCCATCCATCCATCCATCCATCCATCCATCCATTTTCTATACCTGCTAAATTAAAGAAGAACATCATGATTGTACATGTAGGATCATTTTTGTGAACAGTTACTTAAAGCTACAAATCTTGAGTTGAGTGATCTTTTTGTTTACAGAAAAATACAGAAACTGTAAATAATGCTACGGTCATCATAGTTTACAGCAAATCTGTCCTAAAAGCCTAAAGTAGACAGTCTGACTTGCATCCAAACCAAAACTGAGCCAAAACTGAGCCAAAACACTTGTGATGTGAGAAAAACTGGAACTGTTACAATCTTCACTTTCAGAGTTGCATTGTTTAAAATTTTTTACATTTTAATGCCCTCTAGTGGCTGGAGAGAGTCTAAGCATGTAATCATAAACACGTGTATATACATGCAATTTAATTTGAATAAATATAAAATGTAAAAATTAGTGTCTTAATAGTTTTTGTGGGTGGTATTGATGCCTTCCAGTTTTCTAGTTTAATCCAGGTTCTTTCTGTTTGAAGCCGTTGACACTATGACTCTAGGAATAATAAAGCAAAGGAAACGTTTGGAACGTTAGTAAATGTTTGGAATATTATAAACAAAAAAACCCTAGGGTTAGGGTTAGGGTTAACCTGCACCTAAAAATTTGTAAACTTAAATGCAAACTGTAAATGCCTTTATTTGTCACATATACTTTTTAACAGCACAGTGAAATTCTTTTTTCGCATATCCCATCCCATTTAGTAAGTTGGGGTCAGAGCACAGGGTCAGCTATGATGCAGCGCCCCTGACGCAGGAAGTGTTAAGGTTCTTGCTCAAGGACCCAGCAGTGGCTGGCTGGCCGTGGGGTTTGAACTGAGGTTGGTGTGACGCATTCATGTCAACATTCCCCAGAAACACAATTTATATGTTATGTTATATTATATAAACAAATTTCAAACATTGTAAGAAGGAATGAAGGGCCTAAACAGTGTTTGCACAGTGTCCTGAGTGAGTGTAAATAAAATGCTTTGAAACTTGTTTATATGATATAAAACTTATATAAACTGTGTTTGTGCCATATGATATATATTTTTACAATGCACTGCATTTACATATTTTTGAAACTTATTTAACACCCAATTTAGAGCCAAACTTTGCACTGTTTTGCACCAAATTATTATGCTTTTACCATTTTTTTAGTTGATGTAGAAGTATAGGATGATTTTAGTCTAAGTTTTGGCATACGTATTGAGGCAGTGTGGGTGGAAGTCGCATGAGAACAGCAGAGATGAGAAACATCTATGAGCAAAGATTACAAATGAACAAAGGACTAAATATCATGGACAGATTGCCAGTTACACACGTCTCTATTAAAATACAGAGTTGCATTATGTAAATATAACAAATACTGTTAATAAACATCACTAATATTTTAAAATATATATTTATATAATATTTTTTTTTCAGGATCTGGTACAAGTTAAGGATTGCTACGACTTAGTCAAAACTCCACATTGTTAATGCGGATCTTTGCAGATAGACTGTGTGCAAAAACATTGACCTACATTAACATATTAAAGCAATCTGCACTGAGTTGTGAGGTTGAGGACAGACAGCAATGTAGCAGTGCATCAAAGCAGATTTTAGGTTTTAGTTCATATTCTGGGCTTATCAATATGAAAATCATAAAGGATACCTTTATTCTAAGCATATTCATCTTTTTTTATGAAAATTATGCAAAACATAAAGCAAAAACACTAACTTATAGACACATCATGATTAGCATCTTAGAAATTCAATGGCTGTTCACTAAAGGTGAAAAAGTAACTCAATAAGAACAGCTATGATTTCAAAAACGCATAATTTATTAGGCAAAATGATGATTATTAGACCGCCTCCGGAAAATAAATCCTCAGAAATCATTTAAATGTTTAAATCAGTCATAGTCATTACTATTTAAAGAGTGTTGAGAACATTACATTTCTTCTATTTTCCATAACTATATACTGTGATTTGCTGAAACTGTGTATAACGACTCAATATATTTATATAACATGTTTTTTCTTTAAGCTTGATTACATAAATGAATATTTTCCTCTAACAATTTACCCTGGGAGCCTATTAGAGAGCCATTTTTAGTGCCTTGTCTATGTATCCTATTTAACCTTCTCTATGGCAACTCATAGAGTACCACTATAATTCAACATAATATGCAGTTATAGCTTTTCCCTGGGTTCTTCTTAACCAAAAGAAAGAAAACAGGGTCAACAGCTATGCCAGTATCATCTGGAGCTTCCTTCTCCTGTTTCATCTCGTGTTTGTAATTGAACAGGGTTAATACTTATAGCAGCAACTGCATGGCAATTAACTAGACCGCCTTTTAAACATATAGTAATTTACAAAGTAGTATACCCAAACATTACTGAATATTAAAGTAAACGTATAACTCTAAAATATTAGATATAGAACAGATTCCTTTTGTTGTCATAACCCGTAGACAAGTCTTACTTAGTGCTGCTAATTTATATACAAATCACTTTTCTGTCCCAGTACGTGTGTATATATATATGTGTGTCCCCTACTTCTGCTTAGTGTTTAAAGATTTGCTGTCCTGTCATCCAAATATTTAAGAAACACTCCTCCTAATTAATTTCAAGGTCTCTGGGATACTGGAATAGCTTCAGCACCTAAAGCCAGTTTCCCAATCTATTTAAACAGCTTCAGAATAAACAAACACAACACAACCGAGTGTAAGCATCAAGAAAACCTATAAGGGATTTTTTTTGTTGGGTTTTTTTTATAACCATCACCTCAGTTCCAGTAAAGTTTCTCTAAATGGACAGATCAGAAAGTAAATGCATAAACCACTCCAACCACCACAATGTTGCCTATAGTGGCAACAATGGCGATCCACAGCCAGATAGCATCAGTGGAGACCCGCTGCTGCTCATCAGGTTGAGTCTGTACTAATGTCATGGGAGCTGCATTGACACTGGCAGATGAGTTGAAAAGAGAATGTTCAGTGCTGTAGTCATCGATGGGTGATAAGTCCATGAATGCCCCTGTCATAACTGGGATCTGTGTAAAAGCAAAGTCAAGATTTTAAACCAACAAAATGCTCAAAGGCTACCCAAAAAAACTACCAGTAAAATTCCTGCTATTGTTAAGCTCAGCAGTGGTAGGCAATATATAAAAAATAATAATCTATGCATTACAGAGTTAAAATTTCTAGCCTATATACTTAATTTAGTTTATAAATCTTTGCTATGCTCATTAAGTTTACAGAGTCTATTTAATTCTAAGTGGAAGTAACAAGTCAGGACAGATTAAGTAAAGGACCATTTCGAGAACCATTCTTCCTACTGGCGCACCTCTCTCTCTATCCAGATAATATTGGTTTTCCTGCTTCGTGATGCATATATATATATATATATTCATATGCATGTGCTATAAATTTATTATTAGCGATCTGCTAATCACATAATTGCTGCAAATCATCAGTCAACCTTCCATTTTACAGCATGATTACAACAGATTAATCAAATGTCAGGATTAAGTCCAATTTATGCAAAGACTTTTTTTGGCACACAAAGTTTTTCTGGCACATGATTAGGTGACTCATTCTTACATTTAGATTCAAGGCATGAACAGACAGTAGTGTCCTTTGCAGGTTACTACTAGGAAAATTAAAAAATAAAAAGAAAGCAGAGTCGTCATAACAGACAGTAAAAACAGCACTAGATCTATCTATCTATCTATCTATCTATCTATCTATCTATCTATCTATCTATCTATCTATCTATCTATCTATCTATCTATCTATCTATCTATCTATCTATCTATCTATCTATCTATCTACCTACCTACCTACCTACCTACCTACCTACCTACCTACCTGCCTGCCTGCCTGCCTGCCTGCCTGCCTGCCTGCCTGCCTGCCTGCTGTCTGCCTGTCTGTCTGTCTGTCTGTCTGACATTTTCCATAACAAAAATCAAAAACCAGATAAATTACACCTTAAATGTTAACATAAGATTGCTAATGCACATATCCGTTTCATATCTGATTTATTTCCACATACGGATGAAGAGCCTGAAAATAATCTGAAAATATCAGAATCCACGTGCTTTTTTTCCATCTTACACAATTTTGGGTCATTTCCGATCTGTACCACATTGGAGGAAAAAAAAATCTGAATTGCTTAATTTGATACATGCAGTGTAAATGCTGCCATTTTGATATGAATTTTGCCATGCTCCTTCCAATATGAAACTGAATCCTGAGAATTCTCTCTTTCGGATCTATTGATTTATGAATGTCACACACACTGAGTCCCTTGTATCTGTCTGTTTCACTAGTGCTATGAGTCAGACGGCTCTGCCAATATATAAGATTTTACTTAGCTATACAGCAAGCCAATCAGTGAATCAGATGTTTCTATTTAATATTTCAATTGACCGTATAAGCTTTGGAAAAAATTTCTTCCAGACATGCAGAGTCTGCCAAAAACAGTGAAAGTATTATATGTCTAAATGCCATGATTAGGATGAATTTTTTATTTGTTGTTAATGTTTCTACTGTAAATCTAGTAATCAATAGTTCATGTTTAAGGTTTAACCTCTGCAGGCCTGATTTGAATAATACGAATGGATTTACTTACTAATGGATGACCATGTCTACTCTTACTGTGACTGTTTAAAAAATGGTGGACATGATTTTTGCCAAGTAGGATGTGATTCTGGATTAACCCGACTGATACACTTCTTAAATACCACCACTAACACAGCGCGATTATAGACACCATCAATACTATACAAAAACTCAATATAAACGGCATTACAGACAGAGAGGAACCCCATTAAAACTCCAAACCTCTACACTACAGTTCACAGCAGTTACATTTACAGCTTTTGGTAAAGCCCTTATCCAGAGCAACTTACATTTTTCTATTTTATACAACTGAGCAACTGGGGGTTAAGGGCCTTGGGCCTCAGGAGCCCAGCAGTGGAAACTTGGTGGTGCTGGGAATCGAACACCAATCTTCCAATTAGCAGTCCAACACCTTAACCACTGTGCTACCACTTCCTCTTTTTAAAATCAGTATTTATCTAATAACATGACAAAATCATGTTATTCATTAAAAAATCAATATACATTAAAAGGCTGTTAAACAGCGCTACTGTAGGCGGCACTGGTCTGAAATTTTTCTCGGGCTGAGACAAGCTTGTTAGCTGAACTCTCCTCTCAATGTCTAAGTTTTCTGGAAAATAGAAAATAGTCAGACTTAAAAACATATTTAGGTATGTGAGAGACAAAGTCAATTTTTCCTTCTCTGTCAGCTGTTGTGGGCATAAAAATTCAACTGTACAAATGTGTTTTGCCAGTCAAACTTTCGATCAACCAATAATCTGATCAACCAATCAAGAAGTAGTCTTTACCCAATTAGCAGTATGCCACTGCTAATATAGTTTAAGTTAAATGGGCAGCACTACTGATGCTGAAGGCCCTGGAAAGGTTAGATTAATATGGCAGCACATAGAGGCTAAAATCTGATAAAAAATCTACCATCCACATACAAATACTGGAAACAGTGCAGCCACGAGAAATGCCACAAAATAAAGAGAATAAACTGTTGGAAATTAATTAACACAATTTTATGGTTGCTGGCCCTAACCGCACACCACTGATGTAATGCATTGCATATGTCTTTTAAGCATTTTATGTTTTTAATTTGATAAATACACTTCTAATATGATGATATGAATATGTTATGATTGGTTGATTGTTCAAGTTCAAGGAGCTTTATTTTAATTTTAACCATATATAGCAGATGCAGTACACAGTAAGATGAAATAACGTTTCTCTACAGTAAGATGAAATAACGTTTCTCTAAGGCCCCCTGGTGCTACACAAAACATAGAATTTACAAAACAACAAAGAGCCACTAAACAGGATACACGTAAAGTGCATTGTGAATTCTGCAAAGAATTCATGCCGGGATTTAAAATAACACCCTCAGTATTTAATTATATCTTTCAAAATAGATGTCAGAGGTCATTGCCAGCGCTCTAAACTTTGATGTAAATGTGTTGAATGATGATCCAGGATCACATCCTACCTGGCAAAATTACGTCCACCAAAAAAAAAAAACATAATTACTTATAAAGAAACCTCTGTCCATTGTCCTGTACCTGCTTAGCATCACAATCATTCCGTAATGTTTCCAAATGTTTATTTATGCAGATTTCTCTGTTGGCCAGGTATTATTCAGACGATAATAGCACTTTCAAAATGAGTTTTCTAACTTCAAGAAGCATTAACTTCAGCCTGCATTCAACTGTTCACCTTGAGGTGAAGGTACTGTCTTTGGGTTCTGTGCCCAGGCCAGATATAAATTTGTTTTAAAGGAAAATGCTCTAAGAGAACCCAACGTTTAGGCCACCATTCAACACATTTACATCAAATTTTAGAGCACTGGCAATGTCCTCTGACATCTAAATACTAAATACTGAGAGCGTTATTTTACATCCTGGCATAAATTCTTTGCAGAAAACAAAAAAAGAATGTACCAGTGGATAAGCTAAGCAAATGTAACACTATGTAATTATACTTTAAATGATGTATGTAGTTTTCGTAGATTTAGGCAGTGGCAACAAACATGTAGTTTAGGCATGCAGTGGAACAGAATTTACCTGTAGGTCCCTGTGTAACTGTAACTATGGTTTAAATCTAAACCTATCCCTAGTCTTTGGTTGAAGGAGATAAAACTTTTTTTCAAAACCTTGAAACTAGTTAAGAACAAGAAAGCCTTTAAAATGACTCTCTTGGAACTGTACAAGTTTATTTAAAAGTCATTTTGTTTTATTGTATTGTATTGTAATGTATTGCATTTACAAGCATCTAACTGATATAACTATTTTGTTGTTTGTTTGTCTGAATAATATTATTATTAATTATTTATTCATTTACTTATTTATTATTCATTTTTCTATTTATTCTTATGCTGTTATTTTAGTTTTACTTTTTTTATGCTCAATCAACTTTGAGTAATTTGGAAAATCTCTCTCTCTCTCTCTCTCTCTCTCTCTCTCTCTCTCTCTCTCTCTCTCTCTCTCTCTCTCTCTCTCTCTCTCTCTCTCTCTCTCTCTCTCTCTCTCTCTCTCTCTCTCTCTCTCTCTCTCTATCTCTCTCTCTCTCTCTCATCTCTCTCGCCTCTCTCTCCTCTCTCCTCTCTCTCTCTCTTCTGTGGAACAAAGTTAATACCGTTTATAAAATAGAAAATAAGACCGTTTACAGCTGTACATACCTGCGCAGCCATGAAAGAAAGATCCATGTCGCTGTTTCTTGCTCAGTTGATCCGCGAGGAAGTAAAGATTGAGGCGTGATGTATCCGAATGGAACCGGAGAACCATAAGCGAACGCTGAGTCAATGGAGAGACAGGTGAGACTGTTACAAACTTAAACATATGATCACAAGCGAACTTTTTACTGCTGTAAAGCCCACAGAGACTAATGAACAAAACAAAGAGAATAAAGCATCCATACGCGACCTCTCCCTCTCTCTCTCTCTCTCTCTATCTCTCCCTCTCACACACAAACACACCCCTTGTCTGTAGTCTGTCTCTTTTTTTCTTCTTCTCCCCTTGTCGAGATTCTTAAATATTTTAAATTGATGCATTACTCTCTCTCTCTCTCTCTCTCTCTCTCTCTTCTCTCTCTTCTCTCTCTCTCTCTCTCTCTCTCTCTCTCTCTCTCTCTCTCTCTCTCTCTCTCTCTCTCTCTCCCTCCCACCCAGTCTCTTTATTTTCCTCTTCACCCATTTTAGATTTTTATTTTATGTTAATGTATTACTTTCTTCTACAGCACCATCTCCTCTCTCTGTCTCCTCTGTCATTTTCATTCCATCCAATTTAATAAGATCTTGTGGTTTTCAAATTGTCTTAGGGTTGAGAACCCCTTTGCTCTTGGAACCTCCTCAGTTCTCTATGACATGAATCATGAATTTATAGTGACATGAATGTGTTCTATAGCTGCTGCAGATTCCATATTTTGCCTGTCGTATTTTAATGCTGCCCTATCAGGGTTAAAATAACCAATGTGTGAAAATAAACCCCTTGTGTCAACAGTTCAGGTGTAATTCTTAGACTGAATTTCATGCTGATAATTACATCCTAACTGTTGACACAAGTTCATGTACTGGACTGGTGCTTTTATAAGACAAGAAGCCACTGTTAATGTTTAGTTTTATGCAGTACAAGTTCGTTTTACCTGCTTCTGTCTGACCTCAGTGCATACAAGACACTCATCACAAAGCATAATGTCAATAGTCGGAGCATTAAACAGACTATAGCAAGTCACTTTGTCATCTTTCGTTAGTACGGCTAAGTAGAAAGGCGGGTGTATGGCTTCTTTGAAGGGGGTTAAGTATGTGCCTAATGCATGTTTGGGTTTACTGTATGAATGATGGAGAGACTTGCTCCTTCTCTGGATATTCTCCAGGCATAAAAGCAGCAAACACAGTAGGCTGAGTGCTTCATCTGTCCAGTACAATTGCCCAGGAGTGCCATTTGTCATCATACAAGAGTAGAAAATTGCATGCTAAGGAATAGCATAAGTCACTGTGCAAAGTCACATCTATCTGCAGTGAGCAATAGGTGGTTCCAGTATTTCTAAAATCTCAACTGTACACTTAAATAAGTAGAATTTTATTAAACTATTAGCAACATTGTATTTTTACATATACCATTGTAAGTGGCTGAAAGGTTCTTCTTTGTATTTTGATAAAGAACATCAAGTTTTGAGTGTAAGGCAGTGGTCAACTATCTAGAAGTCAGACAGTTATGTGCTCTACACTTGATAAAAGAGGCTGATCTGTTTAATTCATGGGCCAAGCCTCAGGCTGTCAGATCTAACAGAGTTAAGCAAGATACATGAACATGATGAATAGGGCTAGCTTTAAATTTTTAAAAAAATCTATATGCTGTGTAAATAGCACATTAATTAATTCACCGTGTATGGAAATGTAGAACTAAAGCATATGTTAAAAACCTTTGCTGTAATAATATTTTCACCAACAGCAAGCATATACATGTTGACAGAGATTAATGATATCATTATGATAGTTGTTGATAAACCAACACAAATGCCAACACAATTATCAATATAAACATATTCAGAACCCAGTTATATGACCCATCAATTGACCTGATACTTATTGCTAGTATATTTCTAGTTATAACCACCTGTTATAATCATCCTCATAAACAAGTGGTCAGTAAATCCTAAAATGATCTATGAACAATCAAAGAAACATGCTTTTACTGAAAATACACACAAACACTGAAACAGCATAGTGTTGGGAAAGTTACTTTGGAAACATTATAGGGTTAGGGATTACAAATTACACTATTTAAAAATGTATCAAGTAGTGTAGTTTTAGAATTACTGTACAGAAGTAAAAGTATAAAGTAAAGTTTACTACTTTTAATACATTATCAAACATTTGTAGCAGGCGGGGTTAAACACACTGTCGGACAGATTAATGTAATTAGCAGACATGATGCGCAAACCAGAGAACCAATCAAAATCATCAGAATGGCACCGCTTTAATAAACAGGTTCAACAGAAGGCATCAAGCAAATCAAAAACAGACAAAGCAATAACAAATTAATATTATTCAACACATTCCACATCAAGATATTGCCACCCTATCTATAATCTTTAACATTTTTATAAGTAACTGTAATGATTTACTATTACATTTATTTTGTAATTAAATTACATTACTTAGTTACAACAATGCAAGCATAATGATATATTGCCTATCTGTTGATTTATATTTCCTTTGACCCTGTTGTAGATTTTTGCTTTGTTTAATAAAACCCTGCACTTGCGTCCTGAAACCCTGTCTGCAATCATTTATTGTAGACTTTAGAGGAAATACATTTATAGCTCACTTTTGGCTGATGTGCCTAATGATAATGTACCCAGCGCATAAAACCAAAATATGTGGCTAAAATACCAAAGAATATCCTACATGCACAAGCAAAGCACTTACCTGTATTTCCACGGGTCCTTTCATATGTTAACCCTTTAATAGTCATTCACCCAATGTAACCTAATGCATGCAAATTGTAATTCTTGTGGTTGGGTAGTGTTTTTCTTTTTGAAATGTAAATAACTTTTCTGTTCTTTTTAACAAAACATTATTATATATTATTTCAATCTGCCTCCATAGTACTATAAAATATAAATAGATAAAGGTTAAAATCAATTCTGTGATTTCTTATCATCCAAGGACTAATGCAGGTAGGGTAATTTAATTATAGTGTGATTTAGCATTAGATTGCATTTATTTTGCAGACGCAATAGAAAGGAGTCCCTAAAAGGCTGTCAGTATTTGTTTGGAGAGGTCATTTAGAGAAGGTCAGTCTGCTTCCTGCCATAGTCCAGTAACCACTCAACCCTGAGGAACACTCTTACATGGACAGAATAAACATGACAAATGTTTGTAGAAAAGCATCAATTATTTAATAATAGAATGTTTAAATAAAGCAGATAGTCTATTGATTCATCAGACACTTGAATTTTAATTACCTCATGCTGAATAGAAATCAGAAAATATATTAATTGCACAATTGTATTGCAAAAGTACCACCATATTATATTTACATCAATTTCATTTATGAAAACCTTTGATGAAAATCTTTAATGTGTTATAAAAAAATCTAGTAATGTTACCATGCATAATGCTAGATTACCAGTGATGCCTATATCTACAATGTTCTCCACAAGGTGAAGCAGCAGGTTTTATTAGGAAGAAAACTGACAACTTAGGACACATTACAAGTTGGAATGTATGTAGAACTCTTTTTAGAATCAAAGGGGTTAATTTTAAGGTATTAGTAAAAAAAGACACAGAAGAAAAAGAAGAAGAAAAGGAATAATACAAAGAAGAACAACAGTAACATGAATTTTAAGTTACAGAGGTAATACAACCTAAGAGAAAAATGGTTCTTTATATGTGTTCAGATGTTTTCTTTGTCAGGTTTATCAGGAGGACGGCTCATGTTAGATGGTTTGGGGAGAAAGTCAGAGCAGCCAGATTGAGGTGGTTTGGACATGTATTGTACAGAGAAGGGATAGTAAATATATGGGTAGAAGGATGTTTGAAATAAAGCTACCAGGCAAAGGGCAAAGAGAAAGACCAAAGAGAAGGTATATGGATGCAATAAACAAGGACATGAAGTCAGTGGGTGTAAGTGAAAAGGATTTGGAGAATGGGGTTAGGTGGAGACAGATGATTCGCTGTGGCAAATTGGCCACATTACAGAATCAGCCATAAAAAAATAAAAACAACTAGTTCCAGTAGAGGGCAGCAATGTACAAAATACCTTTCCCCCGAAGAGGTACCGTTAATTCCATGTGCTAACAACGCTTGGGTACTGGCACAAACTAAGACACCATCTTTCAAGTGATTTATTTTTTATTGTCTTCATACATCCCAGTGTAATTTTTTTTATAATTATAAATGCTGACAGCTTCTTTTTACTTACCAACCCTGTACAGTACCACTTGTATCGTAATGTAAAACATATTTTTTTGTGTTGTATAGTCCGGCAGAAGAAACACAAGGCAAAGACTCTTAAATACTCCCAGCAAAGACTTGATCTTTGTTATGCAGGTACAAATTTTTTAGCTTGGTAATTGTTTAATTAAGACATTTTGCCAGTCAGGGACTTGGACTTGCTGTATATTCAGGACTGGATTAGCCTTTTATTGACCCTTAATTGATTTTTCCTGGTAGAGAAACGTTAGCTCGGGAGTATACATGCTGACTGAACTGTCCATCTGTAGCTATTTCTTTTTTTTCTTACTGAAGTAAATTCTGAGGTCTTAACAGAAGTCCTCTGTTGCATCATGCTTTGTTTCTTTTTGCATGTTTAAAGTTATCTGATGTTTCCATAGGTATTCTCTGTTTCCCTTTTTTACATGATCAGTGTTGAAGTAAAATATACAGAACATTAAATTTTAATTATTTTATTTGCAAAAAACCCACAAAAACTAAACAAGTTTTTTTCTTTTTAACCTGTCTTTTGTTTTTATCAGACACCACAACTTCTGCTAGGATTTCAGCATGCCTTAGAACATATCATTGTGCATGGCATCTGATCATCTGAAAATTAACCCCAGCAAAGTGGAACTGCTTTTCATCCCGGATAATTCGTCCCTATGCCAGGATCAATATAGACAATTCGGCAATTTCTAAAGTAGACTATTGCAACTCGCAACTGTCAGGTCTATCTCTGAGCGCAATTCAATCTCAGCAGATGATTCAGAATGCCGCTGCGTGAGTTGTTTTTAACCTCGCAAAATGTTCACACCCCACCCCACTGCTGCGCTCCCTCCACTGGCTCCAGTAGCTGCACACATTACATTAAAACGCTGATTATTGCCTACAAAGCACCCTTCTCCCTCCTTACATTGCACAACGCTTTCTCATATCCACAAGCACCGCTTGTGATGTAGGGGAGGTCTACTTTAAGGCTTTTCTCTGTTCTGGCACAAGATAGTGGAATGAACTCCTATCAATGTCAGAACAGCAGCGTCTCTCTTGCTCTAAACGTGTATCTGGATTTCTGTGAAATAAAAGGTAAAAAAGAAGTTGGAAGTTATTTTACTGTAACTAAAAAAGTAAAAAATTACAGTATACAGTAAATACAGTAAAAAATTAAGGTTAAATGTCTAAAAAAAATTGACTGATTTAAAATTACAGCAACTTATAATTGCCTTTTTGCAGTACAACCCTAAGCAGATTTTAAGAGCTGCCTATATTGAATTTTTGCCTAATTTACAAGAAACTGTTCTATAATAATCCAGGCAGGTTTAAATGCACATTTCTTCAAACCAAAAAGTGTGCAATTTATTCAAGGTCACTTGTTTCAATTTTAATGGATCTGTTTTAGGCAGATGTGCCTCTGCCAGCTTTTCTTTTACTGCTATAGCCATTATCATCAATCTAAGCCTTTCCAGCTCTGTGGCGAAGGCATATAAAATAGCCACACATATGTTTCTAAAGAGCTTCTTAATCTTAAAAGGTGTGTCAATTATACTCTATTGAATATATCATTCTTTTAAAAAACAAACCAAATATTATTTGTCATTGGCCAGCACTGGGCTTAGTGGTTAATGTAAATTGTAATCAGTTAGCTTACTTTTATAAAGCATTTACACCTCTTATTACATTTTAAACACGGTAGTGTGTAATTTGTGACCTATTACATTTTCAAAGTAACGTTCCCAACACTGCTTTTACAGAACCTTTTATGACTATTAAATAGGTCATAGAATGCCCATTTTTCCACAAGTTGACATGATTCCTTTGGGTCCTATTGAAAAGTCTATATTAAACTTTGACTTAAAACTCTTGGGGCCAGTGTGGCTAGATTGGATTGAAGATCCCCATTCCAACCTGCCCTTTTTAAAAAGTACCAGCCCAGAATATGTGTTTACACTGACAAAATATAAATATATAATCACCTGCCCGTGGTATCAAACAGCAGCTCAAATAATTTTTTCACAGTCTGACTTGATCAAAAAAAGCCCAATTAGAGGGGAACCCACCCATTCTGGCAACACTGCCCAGGGTGTCTATGCTAAGCAGCTTTGGTCCTTGTGACATCACAAAAACAGACATCTGAGATCTGCTTGAAAAAGACTGGGTGGATATTTATCATTATAGGATGTTTGTGCACAGACACATTTCAGTTTAAACTTGTGCATGTCACATCCGATGACCCCTTTATGATTTGAACTGAACACAGCAGGTTTGCACAACACATTCGCTTGATCCTTGTCCCTTCCATGAAATTTGACTAAATCTGAGACTTAAAAAATTTATTTTTGTGTAGTCACAAATACACTTGGACTAGCATGTCATCGTGTCAGCGTGTAGTTCTGAACCATTATTAGCTTTTTTAAGCAACACAACATATATTATTTTAATCAAAATCTGTGTGGATTTGTAGACAGTCAAAAATTACTGTTGTGAAAATATTTGTAAATTAAGCTAAAAATAAATTTAATAGATCTAATTTAATGAAATTCCCAGCTAGTCATGGCACACACAGATTGAATCAGTTTTTAACAATAACAATGTAATTCATGATTTAGTAAACTATAGGAACTGTTTCCCTGCTGAATGTTTTTCAAATATTTTGCACAACTAAATCAGATGTAATATAATATAACGTAAATTATGTACTATAATTTAAAAATGGCTCTATTGTGTATTGTGCATAAAACATACATAAAAACAACTTTTACTTAACATTCAAATGTCAGCATTGGAATAGGATTAAAAACAGCAGTGTAACATTTGTGCAAACTTGTTAATCAGATTGGCTTGATCCTCGTCCCTCTTTTTCTCTGTTTTCCAAAGAGTCAGGATTTGTCATGGGTGCCAGCGTCGCTCTAGTTACAATCACAGGATTTATTGCAATGCTTGAATAGATGTTTAGGGCAATAGAAATGTGTGCACTCTCTGTGAAATTCATGAGAGGTGCTTGACTCTCACAAAAACAATTTCATTCTGTTAACTCTGCTAGAAAAAAAAAATCATTGCCCAAACTGTAATATGTTTCTGTAAGATCTAGCTGTATGTGTTGGTCAGGTAGAGAGCACATTGTAAAATCAGCTACTACAAAATACAAAAACTTAAATTCAAGCACATTCTGGATTTTAAGACATCCATAAACTTTCACAGAATGGAATACCTTACCAGCCCACCAGCCATGATTCAGATTTCACTGGACAAGCATTTAGACAAGTGTGAAAGTTATTATAGGAATAAGAAGTGGTGTGGGCCTTTTGTAAGCAACTGTAAAACACATCTACATCTTATATAACTCTCACAGCTAATGCAGCTATATAAAAATAAGGTGCTTACAATATTATGCATGACTGACATTATATGGCACTGGGAGCTATATTTCCTGACATTTAAAAGCTGCTTTAATAAAACTGTTTAGATCGTTAAAGCCAGATTTTTTTGTGTTGTGCTCGGTGCTACCTGTTAGGTGCTCATGGATACGAGCATTGCAATAGCGCACAAAAACCTTTCTGGCTTTTGTTAGTAAAGCCAGTTTGGGTGTAGAAATTACTTTAAGTAAGTTGTTTTTTTTTATTTGGGTGATAGGCAACATTATGTGGCATAACAGCCATATATGTTGCAACTATATACTAATGTCCCCAAATTGCCTAGTTGTAGTTTTGTTGAGGCTAAAAGGTCTGGGCCAGCTCTACATATAGCACCAACCTTGAGTTGAAAGACGTCAGATCTGATGTGTAACATGTATAAGCGACGGACTAATCAGCCAATTAAATTTTGACGTTCAGTGACAGCCTGCCCTTTGGGTCACGCAATGCCCAATGCTACCCCCAGCTACCATCAGGAATTTTGGAAGAGGAGAAGTGCTGGTGCTGGTGACTTTGGTGGTGCTTTTTAGCTCCAGCTTTTTTAGCTCCAGCTCCGCCTGTTTGGCTCAGCTGTCACTAAACGTCAAAATTTAATTAGCTGATTAGTCCGTCGCTAATACATGTTACAAATCAGATGTGATGTCTTTCAACTAAAGGTTGGAAGTATATGTAGAGCTGACCCAGACATTTCATCCTCAACGAAACTACACCTGTAGTTATAGGCAAATTGGGGACAAAGTTACAAATATATAGTTATACAGTTTGCTTTGCTTTCACCGTTGCTTTCACCGTTGCTTTCACCGTTGCTGAATAAATCATCCATTATCATTTGATTGGAAAACATCTGTCGGAGCAGTCTAAATTGTAAACATCTGCATCTTGGCCCTGGGAGAGGATCTGTTTTAAATGTAGTTATGAAAGGGAACTTCTTTTTTGCATTTGTTTGAAAGTTAATTACAAGAAAAAGCTTATTGAGCCAAGCTGCGAATAAACTGAACTACAGAAAGGCTGTTTAATTTGCTTTACTTTAATTGCTTATCAGCTGGAATGTGACATATGGTCTTATGAAACTTAACGGAAAATAGTTAAAGTTACTTCCATTCTTTAATTAGACAGACCAAATATAATACTTTATCATATATTGCTGTTGAAGTAGAAGAAAAAACTTCTTTAAACTGCATCACCACAATTCCATGTTAAGTAATTATTATACTAATAATGATAATTACATATATCTTTGTTCATTTTAACAATATAACAAAAAATCAAAAAGTAAAACAAAAAGTGAAGGAGTACAACAGAAAAGGAAAAGAAAAAAAAGAAAAAAGGAAAGAAAAGATAAGGGAAGAAAAGAAAAATAGAGGAAAGGAAATCAAATCTTCAGGTATATAATTTGAATATCCATGAAATCCAGATGTATTTGTTTTTTGTGCCTTTAATGCAAAGTCTATTTTTTATAAATGTGAATTTCATCTTCCCAGTGATCTACTGTATGTTTCAATTTACTGTGTGTTTGGTATGTACTGTACAGAATTAATAACATTGACTCCATATTCACTAAGACTCTAATCAGTGTAACATCAGTTAAATAATAAAATGAAAAATGAAATGAATAATGAATAATTATTTACACTAGCACACATGTGTGAAGGTCAAAACTGAATCGTGTTATTTGTTTTCTCTATGCGCTGAACTGATGCTAAGCATCTGCATAGTCCAGTAAAACTGACTGAATGCCCGCTCCCGGGCTAAGCTGAATTTATTCAGCTGGGAATCTTCAAATAAATTGTTTGTTTGGTTCACTGCCTAATCTCTGCACATACACATGCAAGAGTTAAGCTGTTTTTAGTCTATGATTTTTCCCATCTTTTTTCATCTCTTTGTCATTTTGTCCAAACAGGATTATTCCAATTGGCCACATAGTGAGGAATTCTAATAAAGCAAAAAATAATTTGACACAGTTGACCTAAATAATAAAAGAAAAGATAATCATGGATTTTCTTCTCTAGTATTGTTACTACCTTATCAGAAATACTATTTTTTTTGTACTTAAATTCAGATCAGAGAAAAATCAGACTTGATGCAGTTACTTATTACAAAAAAAGGCTGATTCATATCATCCTCCCTCTGTATTGTGGCTAAAATCATACCTTTCTTTTTATTAAATAAAAAAAAAAAAAACTAATTAAAAACTATATTATTACAAAAGCCTACTAGGTTTTAATGTTACATAAACAAATAACAAGAAGATTAAAATCAAATATAAAATGTGACTGTCTTTTTACAGGTTATGTAAAATTAGATGCATTAATATTTAAAAAAATGCATAAATATTTTTTCTATAAAAGACAACGTAAATTCTTTTTATATTTAAATTAAAACAAAAATGCCAAATGAGACTATGATATTTCCGGTGTTTTTATAAAAAATTCTGAAATATACCTTTTACATTTTAAAAAGCGTAATACATGCTGTACAGCAAATATTGCTACATCATGTAAATGAATCTACAGTTATAGTACAAACACATCATGGCTTAATCAGTAAAATATAATAGCTATAAAAAAGCAAATATGCATTAAAACCTTTGCTACTTTTTCAAGTGACAAATAAGTTTTATACAGAAACATGCATACATAATGTATATATATTAATTCTGCAAAGATGTTCTCTAGTAATGCACTTTTGATAAGAATATATGTTCTCAAAAACTATGTGTTGATTGAAAGTGGCTTTGATGCAGACTTGGAAATAATGATTTTTTAAATTAAGGCAATATATACTTTATCCATAGAACTATATCACACACTTACGGTAGGTAGATTTAAACAAAATAATGCATTTGTTTGGTTTTTATAGTGATTTTATAAAATTCGGTAGTGCATTTCAGTGTTTACACTTAACCAAATACGTTAAAGTATATTTAGGCTTCAATAATCAACCTAAACTGGGAACACCACCAATAAGACACAATACTTGTACATTGTAAGTAGAATAGCATCTACGCTAATACATCTGTTTCTTTCCTATTCCAAGCTTACCGTTGCCACCAGAGCCAGTCTGTATCCAGCTCAGTTGGTGGATCAACAATAGCCCCAGTGACGAACTTTTCTTCTAGACGGCCAGCCGGAAAAGACCATGAAAACTTTGCTACAGTATGGGTAACTCACTGGTTTATCTGGTCAGAGAAGAACTGGCCACCGCCTGAGCCTGGTTTCTATCAAGGTTTTTTTCTCCATTCTTTCACTAATGGAGTTTTGGTTCCTTGCCGCTGTCGCCTCTGTTTGCTTAGTTAGGGACTCTTAATTTAAAGATATGAGTGTTTTTAATGAGTTTTCAGTATTGTCTTATTTAATTGATTCCATAAAAGCTGCTTTGACACAGTCTCTATTGTTAAAAAAAAGCGCTATAGAAATAAAAGGTGACTTGACTTGACACATTGCTTATTTGTTTTGGCTAAGACAGTTTAATAAATAAGCAATTAATTTTCCTAAAATGTAATAACCGAATGTATTTATTATTGTTATTTACCATGTATAATTTAAATAATTTTATAATTTAATACTTGGTTATCTTTAGAAGAGTTGAGCTTTAGTTAGGAACATTAAATATTTATAATAACAAACTTAAGCAACTGCAAAACATTTTCATATACATTTTAGAAATAGTGTAGGAAATATCCCAATGTTTTTACACCTTCATTATAACAGATAAAAGATTTATCCTGACATTTAACTACACAATTGGTAAAAAATTTTTAAAACTCCTGAAAAGTAGCGCACAGTCCTATACAACATCCTACTTTAAACTTTTAAAATATCACATATGTTGCATTGGTACTTTCTGAACTGCATTGCATTGCCCACAATCTGTCTTGCAAGCATGTGAAATGTTCATTGTACATTGAAGAAGGAAATAAATATTTACTGCATCATTGTCCTTTAATGCAGACAAAGATTATAAATCATTATTCCTGAATCCTTGTTCGAGCCACAGAAGGATGCTAACATTGTGTTTTTCATACAGTCTAAGACGTCTGTGATCTTCCTGGCATTCAGTCATGTGATTTTGAAGTATGAACATTTTGGCATAAACCATTATGAAGGGCTGTCCTGTTGCTTCTCAGTTGTAGTTCTAGTTTAAAGTGTTGTGTAAATGTAGACAAAGATGATAACAACCAAGTTGAGGATCGTCCCAATGATGCCCAGCATGGCCAAAATGCTTTCCTCCTTGTTTTCCTTGTCTTGAATTCCTTTTTCCTCATCTCCACGAGAAGTGTTTACCATTTTCTCGGACAAAGTCTGCAGTTGCCTCCTTAGATCAATCTGTTAAGAAAACACACAAACTGAGAATCAGTTAATCATGTACAGCAAGCAGAATACCAACCTACTGATATTCAGTATTCTTTCAAATAAAGCAATTCTCTTTGAAATTACCACACAGGATGCCTATGTGAATTCTCAATCAGCAATACAATAACCTATGGTTGAGATAAGGAAACAAAAAGCCTTAGAACGTTATAAGAAATACCTTCAGAACAAACTTTTGTATAGTAATACCCAATGTTTATCTCAAAAGTAAGTTTAAGTAATTAACCATATTGTTAACATTTAATATAAAAAAAAAAAATTAACTTCATTATGCAAGGTACATGTACAGAGCCCATGAAATGCATTTTTCGCATATCCCATCTTAGTAAGTTGGGGTCAGAGCGCAGGGTCAGCTATGATACAGCGCCCCTGGAGCAGGAGGGCTTAAGGGTCTTGCTCAAGGACCCAACAGTGGTTGGCTTGGCTTGAACTCTGGTGTTTCTGGTCTTTAGATCAGCAACTCAGCACCTTAACCATTTGAGCCACCACTACCAGATTACTACTAATTTAATTATTAGTAATGCTGTTATTATTTACATTTACAGCATTTGACAGACGCCCTTATCCAGACTGACTTACATTTATCTCTTTCTTATACAGCTGAGCAATTCAGCTCAACAGTGGCAGCTTCCCAGTGGTGCTGGGAATCGAACCCCGATCCTCCAATTAGTAGTCCAACACCTAAATTTCTGCGCTACCACTTCCCCCACTCCCCATTTAAATGATAGTGATACAATATTTATGTACTTTTTAAAAATATACAGAAAAGCATGTTATCTAATCCACTATACATTATGTAATGTTACCTAAATGTTGGTTGTGTTGCCTTGTATGGTACAATAAGAATCAAAAGTAACTTAATTAAGAATAACTTTATGCTAGAACAAAAAGCATACTTTATTATTGTTATACAAGTTTCATAACTGGAACAGGAAACGTCTTATTTCCTTTTTTATAGTTGGCACTGCACAGAAACAGTTATTTATTTAAATAACAAACAACTGTTAATAAGATCAATTTAACCTGTATCAAAATAATTCTGCACCATTGGTTTCCATATGTGCCTCAAATCTTTTAAGCTTTTACAGTTTGATTATTAATTCAAAGCCAAAGAAAATGACTTGTCATTAAAAATATATTAATTTCCTTCTTCCACTGAATTATATATGCTTAGTGGCTACGTATGTTTTAAAACCAAAGAAAATATACTGAATATGCATGCTCTGTTACTTCATCTGTTCTTGGGATAAAAGGTTTGAAAAAAGTCAATTACTTCCCCATATTCATTTGTCCTTGGTAACCTGGAGAGTTTGTATATGTTGCTGGCAGATAAAACATATTATGCTTTTAAATATATAAATATTAGATACCAGGGATGCTGTGATTAGATTTTAGCTTTGCTGGACCTTGACCTTCAAAATGGTTTACTGGATGAAATATTTTCATTCTTCTATATTACAATTGATACACAAAGTAATGATTGCTGTCCACTCAGTTTACCAAGTCTTTTTAGTGAATGTAAAAACATTGATCATTGTCTATAAAACATGCAATTGCGAAAAAACCCTGTATAATTAAACTGCAATCCTTATGTTCACATTGTGTAGGTTTACTAGCACATAACTTCAGTTTCTTTAGCCATTATCATGCGGAACAGTACAACATCCACTTAAAATTCCAAGCCAGTCATTATAGTGTCATTTCAAAATCTTCTTTGTTTTGTGTTTGTGTGATTGAAGCAATGTGAACTATAATTAACACACACACTAACACACACACCGACTACAAAAGCTAATTTTCAAATGCAGCACTGATGCAGCTTAATTGTTGTCTTGATTAGTCTACAGTGGGATTTGGCAACATTTGTTAACAACATCATCAAGATTTTAATCATTTTATTGTTTAATTAATGTGACAACAGGCTGACACACGTTTTTTAATTGGCTGTTCCTATATTTGGCAAATCTTTGAAGTATTAATATAGTTTTTTTAAATAGTGAATATATTTGTTTTGATTATTTTTTTTTCTTATAATTATGTTATAATTATTTATATTCATCAATTATTATATTTTCTTATTATATTCTTCACCTTAGATATATAGCCCCTTTCTGCTCTAGGGCACTACAGGGATGAGGAACCAGGTTACTTATATACTGAATAGTTAATCCATACGTGGAATCGTAAATCAATAATAATTTAAAAAAGCGTACCATTTCCATTTCAATAAACCACTGTGTTGTGTTGTTGTCCACATTAATAATATTACATACACCATAAATTAACTAACACATACTAACAAAACCACAAAGCAAGACAATGGGAAAATAAAGTTATTATAAAGCACTGTTTGTGTCATCAATGACAATCTTCATCTACAAAATTAAATTCAAACAACTTAAGCTACATGCATGTGTGAATAAATTTAAACAGTCAAGGAAACAAACAGAGCGATTGGGTTTAATATCCATCCTAATGTAAAGGATTATTTTCAATTATTATTTAGGATTATTACCAGGAATTGTCTCGCAATTTTCTTTTTAATAAGAATCTACCAAAAAACTTAAAGGAATTTTGTCCAACATCTTGAGTAGTTAAAAAATCTACAGATAATTAGGACACATGGTAAAGAGATTATATAGATAAAAAGTGCCACAAATAGACAATTTAGGCAAGATCCTTCCACGGACACCATATGATGTTTTTTTCGACATGTTACCATAGTTATAGGTGAGGCAGTGTAATTGGGTAACTTATTTAAATAAAGCATTTACTTGGTTAATACAGTTTGTAAGTAGACTTGATAACAGTCCCAATAACAGTTAAGCATATGTTTTAACGTATGAAATAAAGGAAGAAAGATCATACACACATCTGTATTTATATCTTAAAAGCTTTGATCAAAAAGCTGCTTACACTAAATGCGAATTTTATAAGTGTATAAAATGCTTCAAGAGAGGTTTACTCTGTTCCCAGTAAAGAGATTCCTATAAAGGAGAAACAGAAACACCGAACCTGTGCACAACACTAATCACAGCTGGAGAATATTGGGGGCAAAAAGAGCATGCTGAAAAAATTACAAACCTGGAAAAACAGTTTACACATGAGCAAAATAGATTTTTCTGGAGCACTGACGTGTAACTGTTGTTGCCACTCGCCACATATTTCTGTGCATATCAAATGTCTCGAACAAAAACCGGATCTAACAGTAAAAAAAGTGTTCTTTGCAGTCGTTTATAACAGAATGAAAATAAACGCCTAATGTACTGTATGTGCAAGCATGTATTTCCCCCTTTTACACACACACACACACACAAAGACGCATGCTTATACAGTATTTTGCAATTCCAGGTATGTGCACTTTAGAAGTTTTAGAAAGAGTTTGTATATATATAGTTTGTATATATAGTTTGTATACATAGTTTGTATGTATACAAACTTTATCCTAAACACACTGGGAAAGAAAATTTTACTCTTACCTTGTACCGCATCAGGAGGAACATGGACATGCTGAGGGGACTGCCTTCCTGAATTGTCAAGGCAACCCAGGCAACTAAAACACAGTTTAACTCCACTCATTCTGTATCAGTAAAGAGGTGCCAAAGTAAAAGAAGTCGTCCACTTTCAGGATTCCTGTGTTTCCTTTCACTTTGCTTGCGTTTCGCTGTCATCAATTTCTGTAAAACCACTTACATCCTTCTTTCCATCAATACTTCTTCTTTATTTTAATGACATAAATCTGAGCTCAAGATGAGTAAAACTGACCAAAGTAGTGGGAAGAGTGTCCATAATAATCTCTGTGTTTTAATCTATTCTGTCTTCATTAACAAACCGAATAAGTCCTTCATGGTAGCAAGACAATGATGAAATTTCAATCCAGATTGCTTTTATCTTTCAAAACTAATAGTTCCAGACTGCACTTAGTGTCCATGACTTCAGCATCAAACTTGGGAGGCCAGTTCATTCACTTTAAAAAGCAGAACGCAAGAGGATAAAGAGAGTAAAAATGAGTGACAAAGTAAATCACCCTCCTGCGTGATGTGTTGTGAGCTGTGTGAAGAGTGTGTGTGTTAAGAAAAGTGAAGCTGGAGCTAACGCTCCTGCTGCTACACTTCGAAGGCAGGCGGCATCCCCAGCTCCCTCTGCTGTGCATATCAATGCAGCCCTAGGTTGCCTGGCAACGGCACAGGAGAGCCATGGAAAACCCGGAGATGAGAAGTGTGCATGACAGCAGGGTGTGTGATGAGGGGGAGGGTCTCCTAAATTGCTCTTCATGAATTTCCCTATTTCATCAAACTGATCTCAGCTACCATGACAAGCCAGACATTAGTGGACAGCTTAATTGGAATCAAACAAAGTGCCACCGGAGATGGAACTCCTGTCTACAAACATCAAGTTTAAGAGATGCTGTAGGTTATAATAGATATAATGAGTCCAATTTTTATATGAGGTTTTAACAACCTTTTCTTCAGCACAATACGCTTTATGTTACAGGAAGAGAACACAATACGTTAGTTCTGGAGGAACATCCTACTAAAAGAAAGCCCATCTTAGACTTTTAAACAGTTGCATTTTTCTGCAATTTAACAGTTTCCTGCTTTAAAAAAATTCAGAAGATTACTCGCATTTTAATGTCATTCACTTACTGTGCTGCAGTAATGCAAACGGAATCTAGGAGATAGCAGAGTTTTATATTTTGTCTTAATTTAATATGTATAAAATGAATTACATGCCCCTAAAAAGTGTTTAAGCAATAACTATGTAAATGTATTTAAAAAAAAAAAAATGTTTTTCTTTTTTGATACTAACTGAATATGGAAGCCAGCCACAATCTCTCTCTCTCTCTCTCTCTCTCTCCCTCTCTCTCTCTCTCTCTCACACACACACACACAAAGCCAAAGGTTTTTAAGACATTTTCTTTCTCAGAACCTTTTATGTTTACATTACATCTACTCTTGTGCCAAAACTGCAAAATAACTTTAGAGCAACAGAATTAGACGTTTTGGATTAATGCTGTCTGCACATCACTGATCAAATTTAAGTTTCTGCCCCATAAAGTTAATACAAATTAGATAACTTCATAGTACATGCTCACTGACCCTTCATTTGATTACTGCCTTAATGTGATTACACAGATTGTATATCCACCATTTTAACATGGATAATATTTCTTGGAATTTTTTGTTAAGGTAAAACAAAATGAATTAAGTTTAAGGTTGATGTTGCTTTGCACATGAAATGGTCTGGAACGGACAGCAATTAAAACGGAAATATTTACCAGAATAAAATAACCTCCACACATAATTTTATCGCTTGCTCCAAACCATCTACTGCCTTGGCATTCTTTTAATTTAACTATTAATCAAAAGGACAGTAAAATTGTCAACTATTATCCTAATCGCTTCCTACAAGCACATGTTCGGGAACCATGAACAACCTCTCACTGTTCTTTCTGTCAGATTCGCCTGACAAATTGATGCATGAGTGAAATACGGAACCCCATGGATTAAATTTTTTACAAACAGTATATGTCAGGAAAACTTAGAGAGCAAGAGGAGAGAGCATTGGGACTCACCTGAAAGTGTCTTTGATGACCTGCACAGGAAAGAAGAGTTTGCATGTGTTGGCGGAATAAAGACAACAAGACCTTGTGTTGGTTTGAAGTGATGCGATTACTCCTTTCCAACCAAGTTGAAAAGGGCATTGCAGACATTAAGTATTAGCTCAGGAAAGGAGGGGGACCTTTAGTTCTACTATCCACAGCACAATTTTCAGTTGACCAAGGATAAAAACACTGACCTTGCTGTAAAAAGCTACTATAGCGGTTTTAGGCCCTTCTATGCATCGATAAGAACCCCACACACAATCAGTACTTTTTAATTTAGTATGAATGTTTTGCCTAATTACAAAACCCTGGTTATTTTTTTAGTGTTTTGTTTACTTTAAACTTTGGTTTGCGCTCTGTTTGAAAACAAGGTCATATTGAATTTTTTAAGTTAAATTTAAGTTAGTTAATCATAATAACATATGATCTGATCCATAGGCTCATGTATATGTGTTTGTCTGTTTGTATAAGCAGAAGGAGAACTGAACCCCTGTTTTCTGTTTCCTTCTGAGCTGACCTTGAGAAAACTACATCTCTAGATGGCAGGCAATAATGCATTTGAATGATCCACTAGACCTTATATTAATCCTGACATAGGCAATAAAAGTAGACAGATCTTTAGTAAACATGCATTTCAGTGTAATAGACATATTTTTCATCAAAATATTTAGATACATAACATTGCTTTAGTGTACTAAAGAAAAAAATTATTTAAGAGAACGATTAGAGTAAGAATAAAGGAAAATTCCATTAGTTTTATTTATAAAATGTTTGATTTAAAATGTCTTCATTTATTTCTTGAACAACTGTTCAGATAGCTACTTAGATGACAAAATATTGAGAAGACGAATTAAAAAAAAATTTAGTTTAATTGGTCTTTTGAAGAATTTCAGACATTTAGATTTTGTTTTTAAAATGATGGTTAAAGTCATATTTTTAGCTGCATTTATTCATTCATTTATTTATTCATTCATCTTCTATACCCGCTTATTTACTAATTCGGGATCACAGGGATCTGCTGGAGCCTATCCCAGCCGTCTCTGAAAGGCAGGAGGGGTAGTACACCCTGGACAGGCCGCCAGTCTATCACAGGGCCACACAAACTAACACTCACTTGACAGCAAAATCACTTTTTTAATTTTCACTAATTTTAACTAATTCTTTTAAGATAAATCTGTCATCTAGTTACTTTTGGAAAACTCTCTTTTTTCATAACTCATCAAATCAAATAGTTTGACACTGCAAAGTCATATTTTTTTGTATTAATATTTATTTCATCATATATAAAATGTATACATATCTTTAATCCTGTAGAAATAAATTTGCATAGACCACTACATCAGTGACAATAATACCCTCTATTTGTGTGGGTCTATAGTATCTATCCACGGTGCCCTGTGGGTTTTTGTGTGCATGATGCCCTGTGTGTGCATGTGTATTCACAGTACCCTCTGTGTGAATGCATTAACTGGTCACACATTTCCTTTTACCCAGTGTTTCTTGATACTTGGTATGTTTGGAAGGTTTAATGAAATATTGATGTGTGTGTGTGTGATGTGTGGGTGTGTGCATGTGTTATGTAATATGTAAATATGTGCTGCCTGCAATTTATCTGTTTTTCTAAAATCCTTGGTTGTATTGGACCTAAAGATTGTGTCAGAATAATAGTATTGTTGGAAAAGTAATGGCATGCTTATGACCTTTTCCATATTTGGCCTGCTGGGTAATAAACATGCACAGTTCACCATCTGCCACACAGCGCCTTTTATACAGGATATCATTTCTAAAATTATTTTACCTTCCTTCCGCTCTTCCCTCAAGCTTAACAATGTGACGTTAATGTATCCTGTCATCACATGTCAAATAGAAAAAAAAGTGACAGGCTTAAAAATATGAAAAATATTTGCTTATTAATCCATTATGATCAAAACGGCTGTGCAATAAATTGTCAGGATATTTAATGAATAACAGTTATGAGATATTTACATACAAAAAAACAGTTTTTGTGAGAATGAACGTGAATGAAAAAAGCAGTTTAGAAGATCCATACATTTAAGATGCAATAAGAAATCTGAGCTAAACGACCGTCTGCCTGAATCTGGGTTTTTTATGTATTTCTCCCTTTTTTTAAAGAATGGTTCCTTTCCATTCTTTAGGAGAGGAAGGCTTATTTTCTCGCATTTTAGGATTAGAGGATCTAAATTTGGCAGCAGTTCAAATATATCCTCTGGTCTTAAACGCATCAATAGCTCAGTGAGCGGAGTATTGCCTTGTGCATGAGACACGGCCACTCTCTTTTTTGCCAGAGGATATTTGAGAATATGGATGATGTTGGAAGACCCGTCTGACTGAACCTTGCCCAGTGACTGGTCCCCCAATTAGTAAACAATCAGAACTGAAAGGACAGGCTAGACTTAAAAGAAGGACTAGATGAATAAAACAAAGAAATAAGTACCATAATAAATACCATGGGAAAAATAATATAATATAACATGTGTATGAGACACCCTATAGCTGGGGAAATTGCATCAAACCACAGCTTCCCGATCAGCTTTCGCTCACTGAGCTGGCGACAACCCAACTTTCAACAACTCAGATATCGACACCTCAACTGTCGATGACACACGAGTTGAACATTTATGGTTGATATGTTAGTATATACTCTATTTACATAAAATAAAACAAATAATAGGCTGGAGGCACCCTTATTTTTGGCTTCATGCTCTCTTCAGAGACAATGGCTGTATGTGTCTGTGACAACTACAGGAGCAGAGGTCGACTGAGTGTTTTAATTAAAAATTATTGTACTTGTTAATGTATTCATGTACTTACAATAACTTAATTGAAATATTTATCAATGCAATAGTTAGTTGTATCGTTATTTTACACAGCCGGTGCTATTATTACAAATTTAAAGGGCAATTAGGGTATCACTTTTTTTTTAAAATGACCACAAAAACAGAAAAATGTTACATAATTACATAGAGTATAAAGTATAAATTATATTAAAAAAACACAGTTACTCTCTAGTTGTGATATACAAAGATTTATATAAGGAATTTGTTTTGAAACGTTGGTAAAATCAGTGCTTTGAGCTGTATTTCTAGCCCTCTTTGTCAACGCCACAGCCTCTAACCACCATTTTCTCCCTTTTCAGGCACAAAATCAAGTTTCTGGTTCAGCAAGTTTGATAATAATCTGACCTTGGCTGGTTTAGGTGGCTGAGAGTCACCTGAGAGATAATTTCAGAGGGCAGATAATAAATTCTATGTCATTATAATGCACTTCACCTATGCTTCTCACATAGATCATATGGCCTCCATATGTTCTTATAAAATGTTAGTTAACCACTAAAACCATCAAAAGAATTTGAGAAACAAAATGTATACTGGTCATCTGAGAAAAATCAAAGTAGTGAAAATGTATATTACACTAGAAAATTGGTGTTAGATAATTAATTCTTTGGCCCTGTGATGGACTGGCGACCTGTCCATAGTGTACCCCTCCTGCTTTCACCCTTTCAGAGACGGCTGAGATGACCCTGAATTAGAGGTATAGAAGATTAATAAATTCTTTATTTAAAAAAAATGCAACCCATCTTAATGTTATTTTTTCACAATTTTGTCTTTGTCCTGTCTAAGTATAATCAGGAATTTTCACTAAAACAAATTTCTATAGAAACTTTCCCATGTATTATAACTCAGAAATTATGTGTTCATTCTTGTGATGGTAACTTCTTGTGTAAATTCTGATGATTGGTTTTTCTTTATACGTGTGTACGCGTGTTGAGTAGATCATGCAAAAAACACTAAACATTTAGAGAGAGAATATTAAAAATCATTTTAATTAATACATTAAATTAATACATTTTTTAAATTCAAAATTGTTTGCTGGAGAAAGTGATGGAAATAAACAGATGTAAAGTTATTAGAGTACGTAGTTCTGTATAAAGTGTTGTTCTCTACATTATCAAAATGCTGCCTGCACACTGTCTTTAGAAAGTTTGATGTATTTACATATAAAAGTAGTTTAACATGTTGTAGTCTGTGGGGTTGTAAGGTTTTGGTTATGATCTTGTTTCATGTTTAATGTTCTTTTTTATGCTCTATGTTTGTTTCTTATGTTCATGTGTATTAGATCATGTTTTTATGTTAATATTATGTTTGTGTTTTTTAGTTCATGCTTTATGTTTCGAGTTTTTGTCTATCATTCATGCCTTTGTTTACTCTCTGTTTTGTCCTTGTCAAGTGTTCCTCATGTGTTTCTGTGTCGTGATCCCCTTGTCCACGTGTCCTGTTTCTATTGGTTATTTTGGTCATGTGTTGCATATTGGTTTCAGGTGTCTCTTGTTTAGATTATGTCGTGCTTGTTAGTCTTGTAGACTCTTATAGTCTATATATATACACATGTGTCTTTGTGGATAATTGTTTGTATTTTACTGATTAGTGAGTCTATGTTTATGCTAGTGTTCATGCCATGTCATGTCATGTTATGTCATGTCATGTCATGTGTTGTCAAGGTAATTTAAATGGAGTCTAGTCAAGTTATTGTTTAAGATTTGTCACTTCTGTGAATTAACTATTGGGTTCTTGCCTAAGTGGCAGTTTGTTACAGGGGTATTTAGACATTTACTCAAATTTATATCAATTCTTATTTAACATTTTATTTGTTATTTTATGCAAATGTTAAGTGACTTTTTGGCATTGTTACTAGTCTGTTTCTTACTTTATCTGTCCTTAGGTGACATGTTTTCTGGACTAAACTTCAGTTCCAACAAACATGATGTGACAGACATTTGGACAGTAACAGCTCCGTGGATGTTGATGCAAGAAGGCACAGTGGCTTCATTATGCATTGGAGAATGGAGAAGTTTTTTACAGACATTGTAACACACATGAAAAGGGCACAGTGACAAGGTGACATGGAAAAAAAGTTTTATATTTTAACTTATAAAAAGTGTTTCGGATGTTTTAAGCAATAACTATTACTATTATTGTATTGACTGCAAATCTAATTTTGTGAATAAACAGATTGCCTAATAATTATGGTGATAAATCAAACCTGTCTAATAAAGCTTTGTTAAAAATCAAAAATTTCTAACCCAGATCAGTAAATGAGTCTAAGGCATTCTGTAGAATATTTAAATGAGAGTATTTCTCATTATTGTCATTTCGGAGCTATGGCTTTCCCGAGATGCCAAAATAGAGCAGGTAAGAAAAAATATCAAATGTAGATCCGTACATGCGTCACATTAGAAGCTCTTTTAATGAAGGTCTATACATGGCGAACTGTAGCTGAGAAGTGGTGTGATTAGGCTAGGATTTGGCAGAGCAAAGCCTGGGACAGCATATGCTTTTTCTGTCATAGCAGTTTGACTAGCCTGGACCAGCACTACCATAGAGGTATGATTAATTATGGTGCTGATGAAATGTGATAGCTGTGAAAATGTCAAGGAGATGACACTACTCGTCAGTATGATGCAGCCGGGAGGACAGATCACACACACACAGACATCTGGGGAGATGCGGAGCAGCAGGCACTATCTGCCACCACACTGTACCTGTTTCTGTCCTGTGTTGCTTTTCTCCCTTCTGCCCAGCTCATGCTTCTGAGAGAATGCTATTTATACAGCTAATACATTGGCTGCCAATGCACTGATATTCCTAAATCTGATTAATCTGGCTAAAGCTAATTACATTTACAGCCTTGTTGATTTTTTTACTTTTTTTAAAAAACCTTAAATATATTGAAAGTTAAAAAAAAATTTATTGTAATATATATATATATATATATATATATATATATATATATATATATATATATATCAGTTTAACTAAGGGATCAAGCATAAATGATTATGTCATGGTATTTAATGATTACATTAAATAATAATGATCTCTTGTTTGTTTAAAGATATATGGATGCAGCAATTATTTTAGGTTAAATTACATCAGGGCAGCTTAATTCAGCTTGAACAGACTCATGACAAAAAGTCAATAAAAAAAAAAGAATAAATAAGCACATAAATATTTGGTAACTGCATGTCAATAAAGAAGCTGTCCTTATGGAGTTACTTTCTGTTAGTGTCAGGATTATTATATTCTGTAACACATTAGCAGTTTTTGTTATGTCACGTGTTATGCTAAATGTGTAATGTTCTCAATCTTAGACATTGGGCAGAGTTTAAAAAGATTTTAACAGTTTCCATCTTAATAAATAAGTTATACTTTAATCCCTTGTTCACTGCATGTAGGCAGCTACATGTAGCTTTGCTTCTCAGGCGCAAGAGCTTTTATGAATACCGACATTTAATTTATTTTAAATGAGTGGAGAGAAAAAAACACTGCAGTCATTACATCAGAATATAGCCAGAGAAAACATCTGCCTACACACAGTGAAGCTAAACCTGGAAAACAACAGCACTACAGCTCTTAATATGCTTCATTTACTGTACAGAGATCGGTCCCGTTAATATAAAATTATGAAGCATCAGAACAACTGCCTGTTTTTATGTATGCATAAAGTGAATGCATGAATTCATTTCTGTATCTGTGTTTTCTTTGCTTTTAACCAAAAGATGTTGTCTAAAATACCATTTGATTGTTGTCTAATTTGAGGATTTAATTAGTGTGTAAAGCACACATTTTAATATTGTCGTTTTAATTCCTTCGAGATTTGTGAGTAATCTCATTGTTAGGAAGAGAAGCTCACATGCAAGGCAATTAACAAATCTGTTGTCTTTTTATATTTGCGCATTCTATTTAATTCACTGCAATACATTTTTATATGTATAGCGCTTTTTGCAATATTCATTATCTTGAAGTAACTTTGCACAGAAAATGCAGTAAAAATTAAAAGGTTTGTTCCTAATGAGCAAGCTGACAGCAAGAAAAAACTCCCTGAAATAAAATAAGGAAGAAACCTTCAAGAGGAACCGGACAGATCCACATCTGGGTGACACCGAAATTCAAGTGGTGCAATTACAATTAGACTAAATTCACATGCATAAATAGTTTGTGATAAACTGTGATTAGTTAGAGGTGAGAGATACTATTTCTCTATCACCTTAATTGTGTTTGCTCATGAAAAAAATGGCATAAAATTAGGCCTTATACCAAGCTATTGTCCTGCAAGCCATAAAGGAATAATTTAATAAAATCCGTTGAAAGGTTTTTATGTAATAGCGACACCCTTACGCCTGTTTGTCAAAAAATGGAATATTACAGAACACAGCAGAGGGGAAAGATCATAGTGAATCCCACAAACAAGAGACCAACAAATGCTGTCTAATTGGTGTATCCAGATTCAATCCCCACCACTACCTAGCTGCCACTTCTGGGCCCTTTAGCAAGACCCTTAAACTATAACTGTCTCTGTATCATAGCTGCTCCTAATGAATTCCATAATGCTGTAATGTGTGTGTAACAGTAGTAAAGACTTCTTTATCCATCAAACATAATAACAATTGTGACCTCTGGTGGCAGCGTTTAGACTTACTGGAAACCATGTGCAAAATAGTAATGCAACTGCCTTTTAAACTACAAGAATAACAGAAATGAGATCTTTTCCTAAAAGCAGAATTAAGTCTGTTGTACAAAATGAAAACAAAAATAATAATAATAATAAATGTATAAGAAATGTATGCTGTCAGTCATGCTTCAGTAAAAACATAACGAGAGAGAAAAAATTAAATTAGAGTGGGAAAAAATAGAAATAACAAATAGCCTAAAGAAAATCTACAGTGCACTTTGGATTCTTCAAATATCTGAATATTATTTGAGGGAATGACTAGTATTTATTCCCCTGGCAAATTAATAGTTTGCTGATGGTGATGCAACATGCTGTATCTCTAATTGCAAAAAGCTAAAATAGCATATTAATCAGGATAAAACTATAATAAGAGATGATTAGTATGAATAGTTTCTAATAAAATAGACCCAAACTATGACATCAAATAACTCCTAACTGCATCACATAATCGTTGTTTCTTTCCTTTCACTTGTCACCCACCTGTACATTTATTTCTATGTTTTAAGAATTACGATGTTTTACTACAGTGTAAAATATTTTCGACGATAGGCAGATAATTCTGCTGCTTTTCCTTTGAATCGTTTTCAGCTGTTGGAAAAAGGTAAGAGGTTTTAGGGTGCAGTAATTGTGGTTGTGGTGCAGTACTGATGTACATTAATCATGCTGTAAAGCCACCAGCTGCAGTTCTTTAAACAGGACCGCTGACCAGAGAACAGGACGTCTCCTTATCCTCTGACCCAGCATAGGTTTGTCCAACGCAGCACATTTTTTACACATTAGGTAGGGATGCCCTGTAGCGGAAGCACATGAGCCATGAAAATTTAACCAATAATATGTGTATTAAATATTAGTATTAGCAGTATTAACAGATAGAAATGTGCCGACCAAATTCAGCACTGTAACTGGTACATTGCTGGTACTGATGGATGCTTAACAAGCTGTAATAACACTATTTAAAATGTTTTATTCTGTCAGTTTACATTCATAGTTCAGAGTCTGCAAAAATAAAGTATTAGATATATCATCCACTCACCTACAGTAATGCATACCTAACCCAGAATTGGTGGTCAAAGGTGGTTGAAAATGGGAAGGTTGCATCTGAAAGGATGTCTGCCATAAAAGTAGAATAAGGTCTACTGAATGAAACAGCTGGAAAAAAGGCAAAAAAAATTTGATAAACTATACTTTGATACTATATATAAAATCATCTCAATCAATTCAGCCTTTGAGTGGAAAATAAATATTTAATTAAAAAAAAATTTAGATAAAGGAACCAGAATGACATATAATTGATAAGTTGAAAGGTAAATATTTATGTTGGGATCCCAGTCCCTGCTTTACTATGTGTCCACACACCAAATCTAAAGCTTATACAGACCTTAGCTATCCCAGAATAAGTTACCATATCTTCATGTCTAAATAACAGTATAAATAATCATTAGAGGTTTGCCCAAATAAAGATGGCCGTGGGAACCAGAGGTGCTGAGAGTTCTGCAGTACCTCATTTTGACTAATTAAAAATATTAAAAAGCCTTAAAACATCAATCCCTGCCCCTCAGCACCCCCTAATAAAATCTATTTCCATGTCCATGCAATAACTACATAAAATAGTGGATAGTTACATTTAGAACTGATAGGTTCAGTTAAATTGGTCTTTGATTTGCATTCCAAAAACTTACTACATATATCTAAAAACAATAAAATGCTAATTTATTAAATTTTTGTTAGCCTGCATTCATTGTCCACCAGCACTTTTACTTACTGGGATACTTACAACTTGTAGTATAGTAAGTATCATATCAGTATCTTAAATCTAAACATTTCCAAATAGCTCTCACTTTCCTTACCATAATATTATTTTATGGGCTTTTGGGAAATGTTTACACTTATCCCCACCTGCTGGAGACTGTGCTTGTTATTTTTAAACATTAACATTGTTTATGCTGGACATTCTTTAGCCCAGAACCATGTGATTAATAAAGGATCCTCTACATAATAGATGTAATAGCCTTTGGGTACTGACAAAAATAAGGTCAGCAAAAAACTAAGAATTTAAAGAAATTAGATGCTTTTCTATGTACACATTGTTAGGTTGACTAAAAATGGTCTTCTAATACAAATAAAATGATTCCAAGCTAAAAAAACAAAACAATACATGTGTTGGGTTCAATGTTTGTCTTCTATGTAGCTTAAAATTTTAGATTGCATTTAACAACACTCCACACAACCTTTCTAACACATGCAGCCATGTTTACTGTTTGCTTCATGTCCTGCTGTGAACACACAGTGATATTAGAGGGCAGGGCTCTGTGCTTGCCCAAGATGCTTTGATCCAAAATTATTTGGGCACTGAAAGTTGTTTATCATCCAACTCCATCAGGGCTTGGCAGAACAAGCAGCTCGCTTTCCTACCACAACATGCAGGAGGTTCGGATTCACAAGCATTTAGGAATATAAATCATAGCATTTAATATTTATTTCTCTACTTTTATTAAAATGAGCTGTAATATGGATACTCTGAGAACAATGTCATCCACTGGTCTTTAAAAAGTATTAAATACACAAGGTTTAAACAATATCTAATAATGGTTTAAATCCCTAAAAAATAAATTCATAACTACAGTGAGCGTCTCAAACAGTAAACACCTAAAATAGGTGTGTATTTTATTCTGCTACATTTTTATGCTTTATTTTTGCTGGTCAGTAAAACATTTTAGGGATGTATATTTGTAGGTATATGGCATGATGGACGAAATGTTATGAACAGGCTGGAAGGTAACTATATTAGCTAATATTCCTGGTCTGTTTTAAAATGCCTTTAATTTGGTTAGCCTTTTAAAAATTGAGTTGTTTAGTTTCATTCTCGATTAATTTTTTTATTAATATAAGTGCACAGGATTTAAACGTAATGCTTTTGCTTCAGCATGCTGGGTGACAGAAGGGTCCTTTTCGTTGGCAGCCACCTAAAGAGAATAATCTTATGCTTAGCCTCTGCTCTTTGCTGTTTCTGCTGGTGACATTTCTCTGCTGATTGTTATTCGCCTAATTTTTTCCCACAAAAATCTTATTTAATATCACTAGTGTGTACATTACAAAACTGCACAATGAGACAGAAAATTAGGAGCATTCGTTCATACCGACATATTTCCTAATTCAGGGTCACGGGAATCTGATGAAGCCTAACCTAGCTGTTTCTGAGAGGGCGAAAAGCAGGAGGAGTACACCTTGGACAGGTCGCCAGTCCATCATATGGCCACACACACACTCACTCCCATGGGCATACCGGAGTAAACCCACACAATCACAGGAAGAACAAGCAATAGAAAGGATCTGCTTCAGAAGGGTCAAATTATTAGCATGCATCCAAGAAAGCATTTAAGGAAATTGTTGAAACTACTAAAAGTAGGTTCAGAACTAAAGTATAATGGTGAACAATCATCTTCAAGGAAAAAAATGTGGTCTGAAAAAAATCCTCAATGAACGTTTGATAAAATCGAATCGAAAAAACCCCAAAACAACAGTAGAACTCACAGCTATGTTTAATAGTAAGAGCATTTCTACATGCGCAATGCAAAGGGAACTCAGAGGATTGGGCCGAAACAGCTGTGTAACCTTAATAAAACTACTAATTAGTGAGTAATGTGCAAATTAATAGGGAAGTGGTGGCTAAGTGGTTAAAGTGTTGGACTACCAACCCATAATTGCGGGTTCAATTCCCAGCTCCACCAAGCCACCACTGTTGGGCCCCTGAGCAAGCCTCTAACCCCCAATTGCTCAGTTGTATAAATGGGATAAATGTAAGTCGCTCTGGATAAGGGTGTCTGCCAAATGCTGTAAATGTAACGTAACTGTAAATTAGGGCCTGTGGAGGCAGTGCTATGATCAGGTCTAGATTCAGCACTGTTATGTGCCTAAAGAATGAGGTCAGCTGACTACCAGAATATATGGAATGACCAGGTTATTCCATCAATTGTTTTTTCCCCTGATGCCACAGGCATATTCCAAGATGACAATGCCAGGATTTATCAGGCTTAAATTGTGAAAGGGTGATTTAGGGACCATGAGACATTTTCACACATGGATTGGCCACCACAAAATGTGCTGCAGTCCTACTGTCCCATCATCAATACAAGATCCTGGCAAAAAAGTAATGCAACTCTGGACAGGAATATTAAACATTGCAGAAGCATATCAACTAAATATTAGAGTGTGTGATGAATTAGTCTCTAAATTTCTGATTTAACAGTTTACTTGTGTTAAACCCATGTGAGTAACATAGTAAACAGGTCAGCATAACAAATATATTTAATCTTCCACACCAATAGGGGTGCTGCAGCTTCATGTTAGCAGTTTTTTCTTTTATTTTGTGTTTGAAAGTAATGCACAATATTCTAATTACCATATGCCAATAAATAAGTCCCTTTTTTACTTATTACAATTTATTGCTATTCACTTTGCTAGCTGAGAACTTTGGAATGAGAGTTTAACCTTAATTGCTGTTGAGTAGTAATTTCACTTAACACGCATCTCAGTTCCACACTATTGATTTATTGAGTGCTTTTACTGTAATCTTGATGTGTGTTATTGATTGTGCTACTTAAAGGCAACATTGTGTGATTTTCCAATCAGTAAACGAAACCCAGGTAACAACTGCAAGTAAGAAGAATCGTTGCTGAAGTTTCTTCTGTGAAGCAAATTATTACATCACATTTTCAAAAAAGATTATTTTATAGCAGTTTAACCTTTTTATGACAATTAATGTCTTTTTCCTTTAACATTTGTAGATAAATGAATAATCAGGCAATATCTAGTGTAGCATATATCAAGTTTTTAGAGTTTCCTTCTGGACACAACAGTCAAAGCACCACAGTTTCATTTGAATCATGGACTTCAGTTTAGGCAAACATCTTTGGAAGAGTATTTGATGTTCCCCCACGTCATGACTTGACGTTGACCTGATACAACTGTTTTCTAATAAGATGACCGTGGCCGAAAGCGGGTAGTCCTGTTTAAAGTTCATGGTTCCCCTTCGCCATAATGCCATGCTTTGTAACACACCCCCAACAACACTTTATTATACCATAGACTTGACTTGTCATTGCCAAATATAAAGTTCTCACTTCATTCGCTGGGTTTCTGCGTTTTAGTCCCGCCTGCAATTTCAGTCCTCATCCTGCGTTGGTCTTTTACATATAAGCAATTTTAAAAAAAGGATACAACAGTCATACATTCCACATAAGTGTGTATATACAGTTAAATGCCTTACTATACTGGAGGGTAACTGTTGCATAGCCTGAAATGTAGAATACAAATTTCAATATCCTGTGCTGTATACCTACAACAGACAATACGATTGTAATAGCGTACCATATCATATAATCGAGTTACATCACACTGAAAGTACACACAACAGATATCTCTTGTATACAACAGGTGTAAACCATAAATGTTATAGTTTTATATCATGATATTTAGCACATCACTTTTACTTTTAAGGTAACTTGGCAACATTCTTGTTCAATACACTTAATTTGGTTTATGTGACCATGAGTGCAACATGATGTCAAAGAAAAGTTTTCCAGTAAAACAAAACTTTGTAGTTAAAGTTAAAAGCACACTAGGAATATTTTCTCTATTTGAAGATATGAGCTAATGTATTCAACAAGATCAAGAAACACTTACCTGCCACATTACATTAGATTTGTTTAATTATAAAAAAAAAAAAAAACATTAAAAAATTATTACTTCTAATAAAAGACATTGATTATTGCTGTGAATCTAATGAAGTTGATTTTGAATAGATATTCGATTAGATTTTGGTAAATACAGTGCCGAAGACATTCTAGGTTTAACATAAATACAAAGTCTGTCTTATAGCAATGCACCTTTCCCATAGCAGCCATTGGGGTGCAAATACTGGGTTGTGGACAATGTGATTCCTGAGTGGCAAGTCAGTTTTAGTGTTGTACTGTTTATTTATATCCGTTTGTATTTATTACATTCCCTCGATGGTGCATCAATGAGCTTCATAAGGATGTCTCTACACATGAAACTGTTTCTGTGGAAAGAACTATGATTAGGGCAGCTCTCGCTGCAGTGGACAATAAGAACTGGGAAGTAAAGCGCGTCTTGGTATGCTGGAGGATCATCCTCAGCTGTGGCGATATGTCCGGAGAGACAACGTGTGTTCTCACTAGGGCTCTCAGGCTCACCCAGGCTGCCGCTCCTCCAAAAGCAGCTGCGGCGTGAGCCATACAGACGTCCCAGTGAAAAGCGACTGCTGCTAAATGGAAGGCGAGGGCTTGCATTGCAGATGCTTAGAGCACTACGGGAGAAAACTGATGAGCTGCTAATGGCTCGGTGGCAGCGCTCACAGTTCTGCCTGAAACCTCCTGAGTGCTGGGCTAGATCCATCAGGCCTGCCTCTGAGTAACTGGGCACCAGCTGTTGGTTGGAGCGGATATGCCATTCTAGCTCAGTGCTGTCAATGGTATTGACCCTGGGAATGCGTCGGCAGTATGGATGCTCTTCACATGGTGTCATTGGGATGTAGTCTGTTCCGAAGAGCTTCTCCACACGGTAGTGGACATAAGCTGTGCGATACTCTGTAAGAACTCTCAAAGGCCATGAGAACGTAAGAAATGCAGCTGTCCAGAAGACATAGTTTGAGATGTACCAGGGGTGGTTGTCTGGATTCGAGAAGGCAATAACATACTCTTTGAAGTCCACATTTTTCAGGTGCATTCCCTCCCGGGCCTCCATGTAATCATCAAGACCTTCATTGTCAGTAAAGAACCTCGCCCGTTGAGTAAGGTAGGAGTTTTCAGACTCTACGTTAGCAAAGCTAAAGCACTTAGTAAACCTTAATTTGGTGATGGGTGATTTGTCCAAGCCAACTAAATGCTTGGAAACATCTTTTACTCCACAATGGCCAAAGTCAAATTCTGCTTCAGCCACATGTGTGTTTACCCTCTCATGATACACCTGTGTGGTAGTGTAAGCATCACCGTTTCGGTAGCGCGTTACCTGTCGAGTTCGCCGGACATAATGATAACTAATAGCTTTCCACCAGATACAGGGTTTGGCCTGTTGCATCCTCTGCACCCGCTCATAGATCCCCTCTACATCCACTTTGTACTGTAGCTCATTTCTCGCATGGCAGTGCCAGCACTCCACCAGGTAAACCACATAGAGCATGACAAGAAACGCTAAAGGAATATAAATGTAACCGTCAGAGCACGGACTGTCATGATATATCATGGACTTCCCTTTGTAGGCACTGTCAAAGCTTAGCCGGGTGACCTTGGTAACATGGCACCACACCATTGCTCCCATGCACCCGTACATGAGCAGGGAGAGCAAGAGGCATTTCCAGAATACTTCTCTGCACAGGGACTTGCTCAGTGACTGCTTCAGAGGCCGTTGCTGCATGCAAACATAGAAAAAAAAATACTTAAGTGTAACTAAGCTGGTTATAAAAAGCAAATTGCAAGAAATGTCTCAAGGTTTAATGCTGATATTAATCAATAAATGAGTATTTTTTTGCAAAGCAATATCATGGTATTGGTGCAGGATTACATTTATTGATGCACATAAATGATATTAAATCATATGAAATGCAATAAAGGATTATTATCAAAACTGTACCAAAACAAACACAGAGATGGGGGCCAAAAATCATGCTTTATGCAATTTGCTCATGTGTTTACAGCACTGGCTTCCAAACCCATCTTAAAATGTAGATTTTCTGCTACTTTATAATATTAGAGCAATAAAATCATTTAAGTCGTTGCACTAGTAAGTAAATTTGCAGAAGGCTGGTGCAGCATGATGGTGTCGGAATAAGACTGTTATCCTACCTCCTCTCTGGGGTTGTCTGCTTCCTCCTCTAACGCCGTCGCAGTGCTACTCTCACTGCCTGTAGCAGCCGAACCTGGCGGGGACATGATACACCGATGCACCGAGAATCACCGATCAGAGATTGAAAAAATCCTAAGAGCTCAATTGTTTCTTATTTTTAACGCTAGACGATTCCGTTGTTGTGTCGATGTCTGTTCCCCCTATGTTCCCCTTTAGTTTACTGTTTCGCATGGCGCCCTCTACGCAAACAGCGTACTGAGCGCGTGCACGTTCTCGTTGTACTTGCGTTTCCGTGGTTAGCAACAGATTTATCACATTTTAATGTTTATATATTTACCGCCGGATAAAATCGAATGTTTAGAGTGCTTTAGCGGCTGTTTTGAACGTAAGTGTAAATGCTTAATGTGAGTATAAAATAAAATAAGACGAATTAAAAAAACCCCACTAAAGAGTAGTGGTTTTCTGTTGTGTAAGCAAAAGTAAAATAAAAGCAATATTAAATCTCTCTCTCTCTCTCTCTCTCTCTCTCTCTCTCTCTCTCTCTCTCAAGTCAAGTCAAAAAGGCTTTATTGGCATGACCATATTTACGTTACAGTTTTGCCAAAGCACAAAGAATCAAATTAAAGACAAAAATATACAGAAAATATATAAAAAATATACAGAAAAACAGACGATCTAGAGAGAGAGAGAGAGAGAGAGAGAGAGAGAGAGAGAGAGAGGAGAGAGGAGAGAGGAGAGAGAGAGAGAGAGAGAGAGAGAGAGAGAGAGAGAGAGATCCAGCGCTTTCATTAACCCGCTCCGTGTTTTCCTCTCAGCTACAAGAATTTCGACTGTGGAGTATAGAAGTGGAATAGAGACATGTCTCCAGTGCGGTAATAAAGACGGGTTAAGACGGATTTTAGACGCCATTAACGAAACAACAGCAAGATTAGCCCATTAACGCTTTCTATTTAAATTAACGAGGATTTTATACACACCAAATGAGGGGTAATAATGATGTAAGATACTTATTTATTCGGCGGCTGGGGAAGGATGAGGAGCACCGCCTTGTGCTTGAAGGATAGAGTCTTTCAGCCGACAGCAGATGTCGACAATTAGGCCAAATTCAATTTAAGAGAATTGCCTGGATTAATCAAGCATCGGTTATGTTATTGAATTTTATATTGAAAACAAAATAGTGTTATTTATAATTCATTATTGCTACCTGGGTTTTACATGAGCACTAGGTTTTATGAGTTTGTGCACCTATTTACATATTATTTACAGACAAGGTATTCCAATCATCGGCATTGGAAAAATATGTAACGTCAAATCCCTTAAAGTGAAAGTTTTTAATGTTTCTGTATGTTTAACAGAAATAAAGGGCATGCATTAAAGGATAAAATCATATTTGTGTGAAGTATTTTGCAAAGACCTTATTCCCATAATGCTCTAAGGAAGAATGTCTTCGAAAAAGTAAAATAAATCGTTTTTTTTTTTGTTTTTTTTTTACCTACAACCAAAACCTTCTCTAAAGAGCAGTAACCATCACTAAACAGAATTAATATGTGAAGTAAGCATTCTGTGCTTAGAACGTGTCAGTTAGTTTTATTGGAGAACATCGGCTAGTAATAATCCATCTGGTTCTCCTTTTAGTTATGCTGACCTAGTTAGTCTTGCCGGAGTCCATCCTTGCACTCTACATTATTTACTTAATCACTCCAAACCGTGTGATTACATTGACTTAACTGTTTTCCTTCTTTTTTGTCTTCCTTTCCCTCTCTCTCTCTCTCTCTCTCCCTCTCACTGTTGAGCTACATATGCCACAACGGGGCTGCCTGTGATCCAGACCCCATCTCCACCCTGGACCTGTCGTACCCTTCCCTGTGACCTGCTCCAGTGGATAATACATCACCAGGGTGACCAAGGACGTCCCACTCCGCCATAAAAGACGTTCCAGCTGTTCTTTAATGGACTAATGATTTAAGTTGCTCACACACACAATGTAACCACTTAATTCCTGCTACCTGTTTTTCACCCAAATAAGGATGGGTTCTCTGTTGAGTCCGGTTCCTCTCAAGGTTTCTTCCTATTTCCATCTCAAAGAGTTTTTCCTTGCCACCGTCGCCTCCGGCTTGCTCATTAGGGACTAACTGATTTCTGTTTCATTTTTATCTTATAATTTCTTCGATTGTGTAAAGCTGCTTTGTGACAATCACCATTGTAAAAAGCGCTATACTAATAAAACTGAATTGAACTGAAATGAATAGTAATCTGAAATAGGTCTTTGACCGACTGACTGTTTTTTACATTTCAAACATGGCCTATATCATATTAGTCTGTGTATATAAATTTTAAATTTTAGTCATAACATCAAATAAATACTTAGTAAGATAAAACAGAAGAGCCTATGTTTTTTATAGTACTTTATAAATACACCAATAGCAATACTTGAAATATCTGACCCACTATTTTTAAGTCTATTTGTCACAGACACATAGAGCTCGAAGACAAATTTGACAAATATTCAGGATGAATTAAAGAATAAAAGACAGAGGTTTAGGGAGAAAAAGAATTTTATTTGTGCTATAATCTGTTTTCCACATAGCTAAAATTGACAAATTTGCAATAATTATGTTAAATAGTATGTATGTATGCATGTATGTATCTATAGAACACTTAAGTCCCTTTTCCTCTTTTTAACATTATTGTTTGACAGGTCAGTTTGAAGCTTATAATAAAATTAGTTTGAAACATTTAGTGATGTAATTTGCTGAGGTAGAGGTAGCGTCATTACAATTGTCCACTAGATAGCAGCATGACATTTTACTTTTATTCCTTTAACATCGCTACTCAACGATATTGCCTGAAGGTCCAAAGCTAAAGTAAATGATGCTGACTTATTAGCTGGGAACTAAAAGCATGACAAGAAATCCAGAACTATAGTATAGTATTATGTATTAAATTAGTTCTTGTAAAATATGTAAGCTGTTAATTTAAATTCTGTTTTTTGTTAAAAAATTTTCTGAACTTCGAGAGAAAAGGGAGAAAGGCAGAGAAAGCTTTGTAAGTTTTGAAGTGTTCAGTGTAAGACATGCAGAACTGACATTTTTGACTTGGGAAATTTTGAGTAGGTTTTGAGTAGTTGCTGTCTGTCAGAAGCTTGACTTCTTTGCCATTTTATCATTTTATTTTTAAGTCTATTATGTTACTCTTATTTTTTATTCATTATTGCAGCATCGGAAAAAAAACTTTCCTGTGTTTACCCAAACACATGCCACTGCATTTATTAGCTCCTTTCGATCCACAAGCATTATTGGAGGTGGCTGTGCTCAGGCCAGAACCCCAGTCATGCCATTTGAGATTTGAACAGAGAATCTAGTAGCAAAGTAAGTATTGGGCCATTCCATTTTTGGTGCCATGATTTGCCAACGAGACAGCAACTTTGGCGGCGTGGCAGCGTTGAGTTCCCAAAGATTACATGGCTATCCAATTACTGTGTCATGTGGCCATATCCTCAGCATCCTTGTCTATGGGCTTCAGGTCGAAACCTGTCTTAACATAAATTGATGTTCGCCTTTGTACTTCTTGGTTGATGGTGTCACCACACCAGTGACGTGTCACTCTCCGATTAATGTGATTTTACGCATGCTTCAAGACTGCACACAGGTAACGTTCCCATAGTGCATTGACGCAGCGTCTCCTTCCCTTGGGGAACTGAGGTTACCTACGTAAATCTGTATCATTAAGGAGAGAACATGCAGAACCCCACACTAAACTGAGCTTAGGACTGAAGTAGTAGACTGCAAGTACTCAGTGTGCCATGTTGCTGCATGAAAATAGAGGGATCTTGGTCCACTTTGTGGGCAAACATGTGGGATCCTGGGCTAGAAAAAAATATGAAACAGTATGAAACGTGACTTTAAATAAATAGACAATTTTCTTCCCAACAAAGTCTTTTGAGTCTTTTTGACTAACGTCTGTAGCTACCCACTTCTTATTATTTGCTGTGATACTGGTAAGAACTGAAAGTTACCACAGATCAGATCTCAAAGAGAACAAGGTTTAAAGCAAACCTACGTTTGAAGTATGTGTTACAGGAAAAGGCAATAATTTATGGTATAAATTATATTATAAATTTGGCAGTTTTTAATTATTTATGCCTGCTGATCTTTCAGTCTGTTTCAATTTACTTGGGATTTCTTCATGGAATTATATTAATATCATATTTGTAGGATATGTCTACATATTTGGGCACTGAATAAGTCAAATATGCTTTTGCAGTATTTGAAAGTCGGTTATGAATACACAAAGATAAAGTTCCTAATTTGCTATTTCTACATGAAAATATTTTGAGTTATTCTTACACACACTTAACAAGCCACAGATGCAAAATATATTATCTTAATTTAGTAAACCCCAATAGAGACACTGAAATTATGCTTTTATTATGTCAGACATACAAATACAAATATTTGTGACCTCAACACTAATTTAAATGTTTCAGCTACTCAGTGACTTTACCGTGATATGCATTCATGATCCATATTGCTAAGATTGTAAGCAAACATTTTGAGTTTAGTTATTAATAAAAGAAGTGCAATCGTAGGAAAACACAACACATACGTGGAAATATGTTGTTTTATAGTTTTTAATCCTTTAACCAAGCAAGGATTATTTCTTGTGTACAAGTGATATTAAGTATGAGCCAATATTTTAAATAACACTTACAAACCTACCATTTCACTGAAGTTTAAGGAATAGAACACCTGCCAAAGCACTTACATGAATATAGAAGAAATTTTCGAGTAATTTCTTTATCTTGAGATATTGTCTTTATAATGATTTATTAAGGGGTTGTTCTTTAAAATTATTACATTCTGCCCTCACTTTAAACCTTACTTGTTTTTTTTGCATGAATTCATGTGTCAGTATTTTAGGGTTTCAGTGTGTGATAAGTAACTGCAAAATAATTGAAAATGTTCCTTCTGTCACTATAAAAACATGATTTTGAAAGATGATGGCATTCCATATAGGAACAATAACCCTAGAAACAACAACCCAGGAAAATGTCAACCAGTGACATTTTCTACAGTGAAAAATGAATCTACTGTAGCTATACAGGTCTTTAGATACAATAACACTTTTTCACATGATTTCCACCCTGAAAAGAAGCCTGAAACTAGTTTTTAGCTAATTGTGCAATATATTATCAAGCTTTCAGGAAAAGTTCTTTAGACTGACACTAAGCTTAATCTTTGATTAACTTGACACAGAGGATTTTTCAGTGAAATGCAATTTTAGCTGCAGAATGATGGTCGCTCAGCATATAGCAAGCCAAGCCTCAGTCAGTTCCTCTTTCACACAGTTTTAATTGCTATGCCAGGCAGCTAATCAATACAACTAAACTAAATGCAACAATACTGACTCACTCTCAGCAGTGAGTTTTCATTATTTACTGGCTGCTGGCATGTTATAGGAATCACAGATTGATATTAGTTGAGTCATTCTGTTCTCAGCTATTGTGAAGCTGCCATTGGTCTTAACTCGCACTGATTTCAGGATGAGTTTTTGAAAGCCAAGATTAAAATAGCGCTCTGTCACCCTTCTGTGTCTGATCCTCTCCTTTTGGGCATAAAATCGAACTGCTGTGTCATTTTAAGTGTATTTGATGTAATTTCAGCTAAACAAAAAGGATAGCAAGAGAGAAACTTTTTAACTTTCAGGTTGAGGTTGATATCCAGTAAAGATAATTAGTTTAATATAAGCCATGGTGTTGTCTAGGTAAATGTGGAGGATTTATATTGGCTTTTACTGGATGCCACTTTTAATAATAAGACAAACAGTTATTTCTTTGCACTGCACAAAAATAATTTACTGCATTTTAATGTCGTTTTGAGTTTTCTTTCTGGCTGGAGTGTAGTAGCACTTGCTCCATCATGATAAAAAAAGTTATGTTGATTGTACCGTTCTCTTACTGGGTGAATCTAACAAATAACTATTCTACCTTAATGAGTGTCAGGACTGTTTTAGTTCATGTGTATGTTGTGTCATGTGAGTCTCATTGTCATGTCATTGGATGATTGTTCTCTCATTGTGTTCAGGTGTTTCTTGTTTAGTTGATTGTTTCCTCATTAGGTTGTGTATTTCTACCCGTGTTTCAGTATGTCTGGGTCTTGCGTTGTTGCTTGTCATGCTCGATGGTTATGTCATGTTAGTCCAAGTTCAAGTTCAAGTTCAAGTTCAGGTTACAGTTATGTCAGGTTAGGTTTATTAGTTTTATTTTCTGTGTTTTCATGTTCTTTAATTTGTTTTTTTTTTCATACTGCACTTTCATACTAAACCCCAATCTACAACTTGTTGGTTAGTAGTTTGAAAGCCAACGTTCATTTTCAAAATAAAGATATAAATAAAAGATACATTCAAAATTAAATTTCCAGAATGTTTCACCCCTCCACATTTTAACTTCTGAATTTTGCATAACTCTCAATTATCCCACTTCTGTTGTTTGTTGTAAAGTTTTGTTTAGCTTAGCTTAGTCACTGAGCACTTATTTTTACGTTTCTATTTCTACATATACAGAGCCTTGTTTATTTACCTTGCTTGATTCTTGCTATCTGCACCGACCCTGTGCTTGTAATTAGCGATAAAGCATTGTTCATGCAGTTTATGCTACTGGAGAAATAAGCTGCATATGGATCCTAAACCTCTGACACTGGCATCGATCGAAGGGCCAGTCAAAATGCAGACAGGCTGTAGTTTTGGGTCCCCTGCCCTATGGGATAATCATTTACTTTATTTTGCTTAAAATGTAGAAAGAGGGTTTGTGGGTAAGAATAGCATCCTAGATGCACTGGCTGAATGATTAGCAGTCTTCCAAAAAGCTAAGCATATCTACAGTTCTGTGCGTTAACTAGGGTTGTGATAAATGGCAGCTAATTTAAGATCAATTTTTGAAGGTAATTCTTAAATTTTCCTGCAAATGTGAAATTTTTGCCAGTACAACACTATAATGAGCAAGAAGCATCCGAAAATGTGCTGATGCACAGTGTGATAAGGAAGAGAAATGTCAAGCTGCAGCTCCTCTTATCACTGCAGTGGGCAGGAAATGCATATATATATATATCTATATATATATATATAGATATATATATATATAGATATATATATATATCTATATATATATATATATATAAAACAGCTTCTGTTCTTATTATGATAGCTTTTGTTAAAAGTACATTATGTAATAAAACCCAAACGTTTAATCCACAACTTAAAGCTTAACTCGTTCGCAACACTTGTTCCACCACTACACGAAAGTCAAAATTTGCCTGCGCAAATACATTTTTCATCAATTTCCTTATCCATTGGGCTAAAGTGTCTTTATGGTGTTCCCAATGTATACAAAAGATTTGCCAGCTCACTCCCTAACTGAAAAGGTGCTTACTTGGGTACATTTGTATCTGTGGGTAAGTTTGTGGGCTCATAAATATACCGTGGTGTCAACATTTTTGGTATAATGCAGCATGACATGTTCAGTTACAGCTTGGCTTTTTTTTCTGACTTATTTATTTTCTGACTAGTCCAGCTGTAGCAAAAAGATTTTATACCTATCGTTTTACAGTACTTAAGACTACAGCCAAATGTTTGTGGACACTCTACAAGCCCACCCATATGTGTGCTTTCCCCAAACAAAGTTAGAAGCATAGTTGTTTGCATAGTCTACTGATCTTCAACAACCATGATACAGCCTATCTAGAAGCGATTAGGAACGTGGAGAAATGGTGCCAGGCCAACAATCTTCTTCTGAACATCAGTAAAGCAAAGGAGTTGATAGTGGACTTCAGCGCGAAGCAGGAGAGGACCTATCAGCTGCTCACGATCAACGGGACCCCAATGGAGAGAAGGGAACATTTCCAGTACCTAGGTGTTCACATTACGCAAGAGCTACCAGCGTAACAGCACCAAACAGACAGGTTTGTACTATCTGTACTGAACTTCCTGACCTGGAAGATAGTGAAGGACCTCAGTCATCCCAACAATGGATTCTTCTCTATGTGGTGTTCAGAGAAGCGCTTCCGCTCCTTGAAAGCAAACACAAAGAGAATCTTTGAGGAGGAGCTTCTTCCCGCAGGCTATCCGGGCCCTAAACCATGAGAACACCTGAAACCCGGGACTCTTCTGGGCTCACCCTCTCACGCCCACACAGAACTCCAGCACAAATGTACACTCAGCCTATACAACACACAGTATATTTTTATATCTTTATATTTTATATTTTCATTTTATTATTTATTTATTATATTTTTTGTCCTATTTCTCCTGTATATTTTTGACTTAATTTAACAACAACTTATTAAAATTCAGATCGTCGTAAAAAACACTTCACTATATGTTGTACTGTGTATAATCATATACGTGAAAAATGAAATTTCAATTTGAATTTAAATGAGTCATCCATAAAAGTGACAGCAGTGAGAAAGCATACATCTGTCAATCTGGCTAATCTTCTACAAAAAACATTTGGCCCAAAGCCTTGAACAAAACTTTTAACAGATTGACTTTACCTTTGCTGTAAAGCTTCCTATGAACTAAACCCTCTTTTTGTGGACTTGCCAAGCTCTGGGTTTAGGCACTTTAGCCAGTTGTTGTTATCCGTGACAGATAAAAAAAGTCTATATCTGATTTAAGGGTGACTACTTATATATTTTGATTGACCAAAACACCTGTCCACAGTTGGATGTCCACAGACTATAACTTCAGAAAAAAATACTAGTAAAGCAAAATTTAATTTGTTTACACTTCCCTGCTTCAACTAAAAGCATTCAAAATCACCTGAATGATAGTTAACCCACAGTATGTATGCATATTGTAAACATTAGTTAGTCTATCCGTTTGCACCATGCTACCCAAATATTACAAATAGGACTGGGTATGAGGGTACATAACGTTAACGTAAAATTGTTAACCGTTAAAGATTTTTTCCACTCTGTGTATACAGGAACAGGTAAAAACGTAAATAACTCACATGCAGCATGCGTGAGCCTGAGCAAGACCAGGGCTCGTCCTGTCAATCATCCCTATCCTCAGAATGACAAGTGAAATCTCATGCAGCAAGTTTAAACGTGTGAAAGAGATACTTGCATGTGCAGTGGAGAAATTGTTAAAATCACTGACATCTGGAATAGGATGTTCAGTTAGAACCAAATACTTGTATTAATGCTCCTAAATTTATTATTTTGACTTTTATATGTGTTTTGAAAATGTCTTTAATAAGCAATTTTTTGGGGCTATCTGCTCCAAAGAGCTACCAGGAATTCTTAACTTTTGCAAGCCCTGAAGATGCTGCATGTGTGACTGAGGGAAACGCTAAGAGTTTGTCAAAAACATGGAGAACTAAAAACAATAATGGAGAACTAAAAACAATAATGTTTAGATATTTATATTTTTATATTTTAAAAAAGTGGCATACATTTTATACCTGTAAAAAGATGCCATTTGAGAAAACTTTAGAATAATAATGTTTGTCCACACAAAATGAAATAAGGTGAAATAAGTCCTTTTAATTTCTGAAGTATTTATGTTCATTTATTATATAAAGCCCTATTCTTGTTCACTGAGCAACTGGTGGTTAAGGGCCTTGCTCAGGGGCCCAACGCTGGCAGATTGGTGGTGCTGGGTATAAAACTCGAATCTTCTAATTAGCAGTCCAACACCTTAACCACTGCACTACCACTACCACTACCACAGGATGTGTAGATATTACCCAGAAACATATGCTTAGCTTTATTCTAAGTCAGAGATGTACATAAACAAGGTTGTAAGTTTCAATAAAGACACACAGACAGCTTCTGAGTATTCTAGATCATCTTTCCGAAAGCTATACGCTTTTTTTTTTTTTAATTGTGTTCGTCACAGAAGGTGCAACAGGGCAACAACAAGTGATGATGTTCGGAGCAAACCTCCAGTAGGGCAGGAAATTGGTCTCATGGCAGCAGAGCACAAAGCTGCAAATGGACTGCAAGTGTAAAGCAGGAGCGGGACCCGAGGTTAGCAAGGTGCTCCAGCTGAGATAGGACTAACTCTTACAGCCTGCTGCGGCTGATAAACTGCACAAGCTCGTACACCAATCAAACCCCAATCACTGCTAATGGCCATGCAGCGCTACATGCTGTAAACTGCTCTGGGTTTATTTTAGGGTTGAGGACTAATCTGTTGGAGTTTCTGGACCTGCTTGGATCAAGCAGTACATCTGCTTTTACCGTCACCCTGAACACAATCAAGTACAACAAAAAGCAATATGTTATTGATTCACATAAGATAAATAAACCTATTAGGGATTCCAAACATTTTGGGATAATAATTTATGGTTAATCCTTTGTGATACCTTCCTGCTTTAGTGATCTTTGAATCTTATAAATGCTAACCATTATCTTATTTAAATATGAACGAGAAACCGCTTGCTGTAAATGTAATTTATATGGCCAAATCTGCAATGGAGCAGTAGTAACGGAGTAATGGAGCTCTGCACTGATGATGCTGATGTGCAAGCAATCCCATTATATTTAAATAACAACACTATAGGTAGCAAATGACTTTTCTAACATGAAAGACTGATATAAACACGGTCAGTCTATGACACAGGGAAAGGAACTAGGTGAGAGTCCATTTTACACTTTATAATAGGTGTTCCATTTGGCAGGGTTTCCTTTTTTTTGCCAGATTTTTACCTTGGCCGTTGTGTATTCTTCCTGTCAGAATCTGTGAAAAGACTAACAATGCTCAGCATATTGCTTCACCCTCAATCAATCCACAGAATTCTTCCCTGGTTTTGCACTATTACATTTTTTATTCAGTTTAGTCGGAGTCTTTGTTACATGTTACAAAGCAGATACCCACTTAAACAGAGTAAATGCAGACTACAGTGTTTTTCACAGCACGCTTCTGGCCCATCAAAATCCCCCTCTGTGAAAAAAAACCATGTAAACTATTAAATAGAATCAAGCACCATTTTCAAGCTGCTTGTTAATGCATCCCACATCATATATTCCACACAGTGGTATTAGTGAATGAGAGACAGGGAAAAATCAGATAATGAAATGAGCAATGCTCATTTAAACTGACTGCCAACATTTACAAATTCAGTCTGCATGGTGTTTTATAGCAGCAGCAGCAATAGAAAGAATATCAATGCATGTGGACTAAGATAAGGTGCCTGAGGTAGAGGGGGAGGGTGATTAGTCCTCAAACAGTTTTACTAAACCCAGAGAGGATAAATAAAAAGCTGTATTAGCGATGTTGGAAAGGATTATGATGCTTAGCAAACAATAATTACATATTTTCTTAGTGGTTTTAATTTACAGTCATTTAATAACCATTAATTTGTGTTTTGATTGATTGTATTTTTCCACGGAATCCCAAGTGTTTACTCTTTTGTACTATTAGGGTTTCTAACACGATTAACTTAATGATAGTTCGGAATGAGCTAAACTAAATATTGCAACTAGCCACATACAAGTCATATATACCACAACAACGGTTGCAAAACAACTCAACACATTTTTATAACACTGGAATTATCTCAAGCTCTGGTTTTTCTGCCAATAAATCCAGACACTCACAAGCAGCATGAAATGAATAAAAGAACTAATAGCTTTTGTGCTGTGTTGATCAATCATTGATCACAAGAGGCCCAGTTGTATTAAACTCCCTAAATGTTTACTTTATATTACTATGGGGAATTGTGTCTGTGGTTTATAAAGTATTTTTATTGGTTTATTTATCAACATTAATGTAAAATGCATTCTTATCCTAGCAAAATGATTCTTTTTATTATTAATTGCGTTATGAGTTGTACAATTTTCCAAAAGGCATAAATTTACAGCATTTGACAGGCACTCTTGTTCAAAGCGACTTATAGTTTTTGCTCTTACTTCTAAGCAGTTTGGGGGTTGTTGCTGGGAAATAAACCCACAATCATCTTTCAAACTGTCCGACACCTTAACCACTGGCATCTGAGTCTTCTTGTTATCTTAGCTTCAGTTTGAACCCTTTAACTAACCAGTAAGAAGATCTGTTTACAGCTGCAGATCTGTTTACAACTACAGGTCAGCATTGTTGTTCCATAAAAACGTGTGAAAATTTGTGCTTTTTATCACTTAAGTTACATTTCATTTCAGTTATATGAAAAACATAAGCTAACATCTAATGTTAATATAAAAAGAAATTCCCTTGATCATAAGCACTTAAAACTTTCTGGAGGGACTGTCCTAAACAACCTTCCTGTCTTCTAATTTAATTTTTTTCCATCCCTGTAGTTTTTCAATCAAATCCTAGACAAACACACACGTGACAGTGTGACCTGACTTTATACATTCACAGCTGAAGTAAAATTACTGACCAGTAAGAGTTAGTAGCCCACTGATTTACACATTCATTTCCCGCATCGGGGCACTGCACGGCTGTGTTCTAGAAATATTTCTTCACAAGTTATACACAAATAAAAGAAAAATCCCTGCACTCTTTAAATATATATTTTCTTATTTCTCTTGAGTTAGCAAAAATTTATGACTTCACTATTCCAATAATAACATTTTCCCTTTAAACTGGTATAACTGGAAGTTAAAGGGCAAAGAAGGGTTTATAATAATCCACTATGTTTTAGTTTATTCATCATTCATAAATAGAAAATAGAGGTAGAGAAAGAAAGATCTATCCTGAATAATCAGCAAGATGTAAAAGTTAAAAAAAACTGTTAACACGCTTTTATAGTACATTCAGCCGGTCTCATTATATAGAATTATTTGTTTCTTTTGCTTTAACATTCAGAAAATTGCCAACAATTCACCTACAGCCATTCGTGCTGATGTTTTTCCTACTAAACATTTTTTTTGGCTCTATTATTATAGTGATAACAAACAAAACGTATGTTATTGTAAATGTCCCATTAACTACACTTAGTTGGTCTAATCAATTGCGGTCCAGTTAAAATAATGTCTGTATAGGAAAATTCAGTCAGTAATAAAACCAAGCTACTAAAAACAACTTTTAATGTCATGGTACACCAAATTTTTCCCTGCCGCCCTGCTAGCTTACAGTTTTTTTATTCCAAGTGTTTTATAACTGCAGATGCAACTCAGGGCAGGTTGATAATTAGCTGCAAAATTTGGTCTATGAACCTCTGTATTGCTAAATCCTGGTCAGGAACATGATGGATCCAGAGCGCATTCCAGTAACACTACAGCGAGAGAAAAAGTATTTGATCCTCTGCTAATTTTGTATGTTTGCTCACTGATAAGGAAATGATCAGTCTATATTTTATTGGTAGATTTATTCTAACGGTAAGAGACAGAATAACAAAAAAAACATTCAGAAAAACACATTTTTGCATTTTAATGATTGGCATAAATATTTAATGCCTCAAGATGAGATTAGGAGCACTCTCTTAAAGGAATCTTTTAGAGGGAAACTTTTAATTGACTCTCTTAAATGAAGTGCTCCTAATCTAAGCTTGTAACCTGTATAAAAGACACCTGTATACAGAAGCAATCAATCAATCAAATTCCCAACTCATCACCCAAGCCAAGACCAAAGAGCTGTCCTAGGATGTAGACAAGTCTGGAATGGGCTACAAGACCAAGCTGCGTAGTGAGAATGTGTCAACAGCTGAGGCAATTATTCCCAAATAGAGGAAATACAAAATAATCTCCCTCGGTCTAGGGCTAAATGCAAGATCTCACCTCATGAAGTTTTAGTGATCATGAAAACAGTAAAAAATCAGCCTGGAACTACATGGAAGAATCTTGTCAATTATCTCAAGGAAGCTGGAACCAAAGTCACCAATTGGTAACACACTAACCATTAAGAAAGCACACGTACAGGCCTGTCTGAAGTTTTCCACTGAACATCTGAATGATTTAGAGGAGAACTGGGTGAAAGTGTTGTGGTCAGATGATACCAAAACCGAGCTCTTTGGCATCAATTCAACTCACCGTGTTTAAAGGAGGAGGAATGCTGCTTATGACCCTCAACAACACCATCCTCATTATCAACCATGGAGGTGGAAACATTATGCTTCGAAGTGTTTTGCTGTAAGAGGGACAGGACAAAATCACTGCATTAAAGGGATGATGGACAAGGCCATGTACCGTTAAATCTTAGGCGAGAACCTCCTTCCCTCTGCCAAGGCATCTGCTCTGTGAAGGAAGCTAAAAGTTTGAGTTGCCAAACATCTTTTTTATAACTTTTTTGAAATGTGATTTTCTGTTGTTATTATTCTGTCTTTCACTGTTTAAATAAACCATCATTTTATTTGTCAGTGGCCAAACGAACAAAATCAGCAGGGGATCAAATATTTTTTCCCCCCTTACTGTAGGTTCCATATGCAAATACACCATGGATGGGAGCTGTCCATCACAGTACACCCACCCACACACAAACACGCCCACAGAGCCTTAACCTAGAGAACATACACCCTACAACATGTTACCGGTTGGTGAGCTGAAACTGGGGACATGCTAAGGACATAAGAAACACATGACATAACGATTTAAGATAGCAATGCCACCTACTGCCAGATGTTCTTTATTTCTTACAAAGCACACTGCTTGTTGCACTGTTTTAATGTCTGCCAAAGGCTCACTGATCAGAAATACATTGGCTCTTTTCAACCCTGTCATGTGGTGTATATTGATTATTCAAAAGCATTCATGTGGAAAAGAACACACAAAAAAAACTCTTTTAGTAGACAAGAAAGCACACCTGCATATGTCATGCACCTACACACAAAAACCTGATTACCCCCCACAATGACAGCTGAATTAATGCTAGAATTCTTATAGTGCTGGAACAACAAGCTTCATGCTTTATAGTAGTAAAAACCTACAAAAAATATTTATGGTTTGTAAGTAGGGAGACATTTTTGACAGGGTAATAAGTATAATGCAATTTGTCCCCCTTTTCGACAGGAATAAAGCATAGAGGTAGAATACATTAGTCTTGTCTGGAGAAAAAAAGCTTATTTTTAGTCTTTGAAATGTCCTACTCCATATGCGAGCATAGGTGTTGCTTTATATTGCAAAGGCTCGCTCCTAGAAAAGGCTAGCCATTTGTGACCTGTCACATTAAGGACATGTAGAGCTGTAACAAGAACAGAAAAGCTAAATATAGCATACTGAGTTTTGTGCACATGACATATATTGTTTAAGTTATAATACAGATTTATTAAAGATGCATTTCCATTTTCACCAAGCCTATAAGAGAATTTGGACTCATTTAAATCCAGCCTTTTAGGGTCCTCGGATCCACTAAGCTAAAAGTCTCTAATATTCAGTAAATGAAATTTCACAGTGGCTACCATCGTAGGGTTGCAAGGAGGAAACCTTTGTTCTCTAAGAAAAACATTAAGCCCAGATTTAAGTTTGCTAAAGAGAAGGTAGACAAAGACCAGAACTTCTGGAATAATGTTGTTTGGACACATAAGTCTAAAATTGAATTATTTAGACAGTGCAACAGAGGACATGTTTGGCAAAAAAACAAATACAGCATTCCAGGAAAAGGAACTCATATCAACTGTGAAACATGGAGGTGGAATTGTCCTGTTTTGGGGATGCTTTGCTGCAGCAGGACCTGGCCAGCACACAATCATAGAATTCACCATGAAGTCTGCCAGGTATCAAAGGGTACATTTAAGACCATCTGTAAAAAAGTCAAAGCTGAAGCGGAACCCTACAACATGACAATAATTCAAAACATACCAGTAAATTTACCAAGGCCTGGCTAAAAACTAGAAAATGGAGAGTCCTGGAATGGCCCAATGGAGAGTCGAAGCCCAGATCTGAATACCAGTGAGATGCTAAAATGGGCTGTACATGCATGAAACCCCTTAAACATCTTACAGCTGACATTAAGGAGTGGGGCAGACAGATGTCAGAGACTGCTAGATGGCTATAAGAAATGTCTCATTCAAGTTATTTTAGCCATTAAGGGGTAGGATGTCCTAACTTTTTCCTTACTCAAAGAACACATTTTTGTTGAAATCTTTTGTTTAATAAGTAAACCAATGTTAATTGTTTTTCTGCAATTAGGTCAGTTTCTTTCCCAGAGAAAAATGATAACAAAAATAGCCATCAATATATTAACATTTCTTACTAGAGAACTGAATATTAAATGGGGTTTCCTATTTTTTCATTGTATATATATATATATCTATATATATATATATATATATATAGGGCTTCTTTCATTTTATATAATAAAGTTCAGGATCTAAGCCCCTGCATTTTGAAAGGTTTTTTCTCCTTTTATTTCAGTCACTGCTGTTTGATGCTACGTATGTACACAGAGGTACTACCACACGCAAAAGAAGATAAGAAAGCTCCATTACTAGGCTCAGCAAGGTGTAATAATTAAAGAGCTGCTGATTGGGGAATTTACATCTTCTTTATTTTTCTTTTATAGGGGTTACCCTCCAATATAAACCACTTTTATGGTTACTGTTAATGTGTACAGTAGCTTATATGAACTAGCCAGAGCATATATTATATTTACTGTAAGGGCTTGTTACCAATAACAACAAGTTGGCAGTTATTTTGATCATTTGAAAATATTCTACAATATTTAAAGTATGTCAATACCAGTGATTGTGTTTTGGGTAGTTTGTGTGAATTTTATAGAAGGAAAAATATATTCTTCTTCTTCTTCTACTTATTATTATGATTATGCATACACCTTTATGTAATATTCCTAAAACTGATTATGTCTCTTATCCTACAGCATAAGAGACATTCAATATTATGTAACATTAAAAAAAGCTGTTTCCTTCTATCACTTACATTATACTTATATTAAAGCAGCTTTAAACAGTTATTACCTCAACCTTTTTTTTCTAAGGTTTTTCAAGTTCAAGTTCAAGTTTCAAGTTCAGGTTCTTTTTTTCAAATTGAGGTAGTTTTCTCACAGGACAATTTTGTAACAATGTAATTTTGACACTACTTCAAATTAAATGAGGCTAGGAATTTACTATTTCAATTCTGGATGATTTCAGGACTATCTAATGCTAGCTCCTACCACAATAAATTCCTGTTAACAGATTAAGACCACAGTAGTAGTAGCTGAGTGTCCAAAAGTAGTATACACTACCTTTTCTAATTATTACTACTACATCTAGATATCTAATGACTGAAAAAATACTATGGCACCAGTAACATCTAGGTTGATTGATCATTGTAGATTGGACAATATTCTCTGATGAATCAGTGGAATCACTGTGCACTTAAATTTTAATTTAAAAATCAGATAAAACATTTTACACTTTTGTGCTTGTGTATACTGCATTAGATGAACAAACTTTATTTGCTCTGAGATTTTCATGACATTTGCTGCATGAGTTTCCCCCCAAAATACTTAGGGATCATTAGGTTACACATCCATGTTTTCCTTAATGATATTTCTAAAGTAAATAATGCATGAAAGAACTTTATAGATTTGGGAGCTCCCGTAGGGTGTCACGATAAAAAATGTGAGTGTAAGATGGGGCTTAAGATGAAGTGGACATGAAACACCATGACTAAAATATCTGCCTAATGTCCCAGCACAACTCGCAGGAACTATTCAAGTGTGCAGCTACAGAGAGCTTGAGTTGGAACCGCATCAAAGTCTCACCAAAGTTTCTGTGAATAAAGTTAAAGTGAATTAACAAGATTTCTGGATCTACTTCTAGATAAAAGGAACACATACCATGTCCCATATACTGACTGTTTGAGTGCCTGGCAAAATAAAGCCCTAACAGGCATATAAGATAAAAAAAACAACATATCGATATATTTCTTTATCTTTCCCTTAAAGATCTATATGTAACTTACAATTATTTCTACCAAACTAAATAAAAAAGAACTTTTTTTCTACTCCACACAACTCCTTATAATGAGCATGTGAACATTTACTCAAAAAAAAATCTTTAGGAAAAAGAACAAAAAACAATGGTACTGACACCAAGAATGGTCTCAAGAAATATGGTCTCATAACTGTATATCACTAAAAGTAACATCCTTTTATCCATCTAATTTTATCTATACATTTTTGTACCAATTATTTTTATTTTACATAAGGAATGCGGAGCTTATCCAGGGGCAGGAGCGCTGTTAACAGGCAAAGTTAGGAGGATTCTAGGAACCCACACACTTGGAGGGGCCCCCAGAGATCTGTTAAATTCATAGGAACAGTGAAGAATAGTAGAGGAGGGGGCTGACCTTTTCTTATTGGACCCATACTTGCTTACGGCACAGCAGGAGGACAATTTATCACATGGCATAATAATTATACACAAACTTTCGTCAATTTTTAAAATTCTATTTATCATTGCTTTGCAGTAGGAAAGAAAACCAATGCACCCAGAGGAAATCGGTGAAGCCCAGGAAAGAACATGCAATATATGAACACAAGATAAAGCCGGGAATCAACCCCGAGGTACGAGGCAAACCACTAAGCTCAACAACATAGAACTGTAAATTGTTAAAGTAAGAATGTAGGTGTTCTTTTACATAATTTTACACCTCCTAGGGATTTTTTGAGTATCTCTAGAATGCTAAATTATCTCCAAAGTACCTTGAAAGATTTGCATTTAGTTTTCCATTCACACAAAAGCCCAACATTTTGTTGCTTTCCAGTAAATTGTGAATTGTGATTTGGGTTGTAGTATGTGTACCACTTTGGCGGGGTTAAGGTTGGTGCTCTCTGCAGCGACATTCAAGTTCCACCACTTCAAACATAACACACTATTACTTAATGAAAGTCAGAACCTCTTTGTAGGCAGCAAAGGCATTGTTGTGATACGTATGATGATGATCATGGTAGCATTAGCAATAATGATCTGTAAACCTCAAACTAAGAAGGGACCACTGACTCGCTTTGTTCCTTTACTTTGTGTGTTCTTGGTTTAACACGATGATATGGTAATTAAGTGAGTAAAAGGAAGATGTTTACCCAGAGGTCTTAAGGAATTGTGTTTACTTTGCAAATCATCAGTTTACTTTGACTATTTTTTTAATATAATGGCTGCAGAAATGTGCATATTTAGCCTTGTTGCAGCTTGGTCCTGTCTAAAGTTCTTGTTTGTTCAGTCAGAGGAAAGCAGCCTTGGCACAGTGATGCAATTTATACAGAGTTTAGATTTTGCTATTAAATTACTTTCTTTCCTGCTCCTGTAATCCCTTGAGATTGATCTAAAAGATCCAAAGAAGTGAAACCTTTTGGAACAAACTGTCTCTACTATCAAGGGCTTAAAAAAGTTGCATAAATAAACTTAAGAAATGTTTTTCTTTGAATACACATATTCATATTAGTCCATGCTTACAGAAACACCATTTATTTAACAGTATTATCATTATAAACGCTTTAATAGATTCAACTTTTTGGCAACACTCCAGGATAAGAGGTTACTTAATTAATTAGGAGAATACTGTGCAGGAACATAACATAATTTATGAAGTTTCTTAATGCTTATTATAAATTCTCACATTTTATAAATTTTCACAAGAAGACAACATGCTCACAACACAATTAGGAGAATACTGTGCAGGAACATAACACCGTTTATGAAGTTTCTTAATGCTTATTATAAATTCTCACATTTTATACATTTTCACAAGAAGACAGCATGCTAACAACACACACTTACTACCACCACCATGTTTCCGAATTTCTTTGGATCATGAACAGTTAAATTCTTTATCCAAGTTTTGGTCTTTCCATTACTTTTATAGCAGGTAATCTTGGTTTCATTGCTTTTGTGGCTGATGTCTTTGTGAGACATTTCTTTGTAAATTATAATCAGACTTTCTGATTCTTACTACTGATAAGTAACTTGCATGCAGAGGGAAAGGGATATTAATTATTGTTCTTTAAGTCTTTCTGTTGGCAGCTGTTGTTGTTTTTTTCCTTGGTCGATTAGTCTGTTTTCTACGTATACCAGTGGATTCTCTTTTTCATGAAGTTTTACATTTCTGTATTGGCTTTGCACAAAATATCTGTGCAACACCTTGGATTGATTTATCTTCTTTTCTTAACTTCAGAACTGGCTTGCTTTTCTCCAATAAATAGCTTAGTAAACTTTAATTATTATTATTTTTTTACCACAAAAGTAGAACACCAAGACTAATTTTATTTATTTATTTATTTATACTGTATACTTATTTAAACAATAAATCTAGCAGAACATACCTGGGTAGCAAGTCATATTTTAAAATTTGCTTACATTAAAATTAGGTGGTTTAATGCTATGTTGTTTAAAATTTACATATAAATACCAAAAATCCTTAGTTTAAATGTCTACAGCAAATAAAAATCAATTGGCTATACTGTTCCAATAAATAATAAAGAGATTATAGAACAGAAGAACCTTTGTAATAAACCTACAAATCCCATTAAGTATGACCAATTCTTTTAGTACTTCCTCAACATGCTGATCAAACTGTTGATTTGCCTTATATTCAATATTTATTAAAGGGTATAATTTAGTATTTCTCATGAATTTGTTAAGTGATTGCTGATTAGCATATCGCTAAGCCAGCTAAGGTTGTTAATTATGATTGTAACAAAATACAATGACTTTATTTTGACATTATTTGTAAAAAAAAATATTCCTAATTATCAGTTACACCCTACCAGTCATCGACAATAAGAGAAGATTAATTATCTAAGAACATTTTCTTCTCTTACTATTGTTGTTTCCTTAATGAGACATGCTTTTGGCAATATTTTTCCTTTATTCTCCAGAAATCAAAACACGACCCAGAGACTGCTAAATATTAGATTCATACTCCCTCCCTTCCAAAGCAACATTATTTTGATCCCAGATGAAATTGGTGCTCTTTCACAAACAAACCCCTGCTGAAAGTGTAAATGAAAACTTGCTTGCTGAAGCCCAGGTCACATCCCACAGCCCTTGGTTTTGAGAAGCTGCTTTGAATCCCCAGCAAGCCATATCTATATTGCTTAAAATGAGAACAATATATAAAAGACAGCAATGAGGCCAGAGAAATGAAAAAAAAAATCAGCATCTGAAAAAAACATGGAAGGAGTATTACGTTTCTCTGCTGAATTTTACAAGCCTTACTCTCATGGGTATGTTACAAAATCCACAAAGGTCTAAAGGAAAGTTTGAAAATGAGAATCCTCTTTCTGTAAAAAGAGCCTTTTAGATATATGTACTAATTATCACTGGATAGACTTTCAGGTTAGAATAAGATTTGATTTCTAAAGAATTTTCTGCTCACTACAGCTACTATCGAACAAATTAATGTATTTATTTGGTTTTTATAGGGAAAATTATAAAAATATTGTTTATTAAATTCATGAATTGGCATATGCCATGTTAAAGACTACTTTTTGAGACTGTTAGGTTAATACAATTTTGTTTAATATTTTCGCTGCTGTTAAAGATACATAAAAAATTCTAGTGATCTATTTCTCTAGGAGGGTTTTTTGATGGAAGTCAAGTGTTTTTATTAGTTTGAATGAGCTGAGAGCAAGAGGCAGGGGGGAGGGAGGCAAAAATTATGCTTTCATGCTAAACTGTTGATGCGGCGTTCCCTGAAAATGTGAAATATCTTCCCCTGGGTGACTCGCATCCTGACATGCAAGGAATAACAACCATTGCGGAGGAGGTGAACAAAGCTGCCTCACAGGCTCAAGTGAAGGTGTCTCCCACCATCTCAGTTAACTGCTCTGTCATGCTGCATTCCACTGAGCATATCAGGATGAGTGTGGTGCAAATTTCAACCCTGCTGCCTTCTTTTGCCCTTGCCAAAGTTAAGCTTGTGTGGTGTGCAGAAGCCATTCTGTTGGGTACCTTGTGTGAAATGAATGTTTATCAGCTAGGCTGTCTAAGCAGCAGTGGCTGGCTCTTTCTGGAGCCAGGACTGCTGGATCTGCCTTTGGCACTGTTCCCATGCAGCTACGCTTTACCTCCCACATCACATCACATGGAGAAGGCGCTGAAATGCACTTTTACCACTTGGCATATAGGTTGCAACATTTGACGCTTGTTAAAGTTAGCCAAAAGTGAGGATGTATAATTAATATTAGATTAAATGATGCTGTAAGTTGTAGAACAAGTTTATAATGGGTACATATTTTTTCTTAAACCTAATCATTGATTGTCGTCTATTTGGAGATTTTAAAGTGTAAAAGCAATTTTTTTTAGATAAATCTAGTGTGGCTCATTTACGCACAGCACAGTGGGATTAGTTTATTATCAGCTTGCTCTGTGGGTTTTATTGTAGTTGATCGTTTAACTGGTGAGTACAGAGAGTGCTGGGGTTTTTATTAGCAGTAGCCTGTCAATCTCCTCGCTCATTCACTGCCTTTCAGAGCTTCGCGTCACGGGACCTGATGCACCACCTCAGAAACCATTCACAGCTTGTTCAAATACCAACCAGACGATGCTGCGAATTACTACGCAAAGGAACGGGCTTTACTGACGGGCTCTTCATGCAACATCCTATCCAAAAAAATTTTTCTCTAATACATCCAGGGAAATGGTCAACTTCCCTCGACTTACGGACGCAAATCATAACGTCGTTGTGAGCGCGTCGTTGCTTTGGAGGGGCTGCCATATCCATTATTGACTCTTGCTCATACGCGCACACTTACACTGGGACAGAAGCGGCTCGGCTTAAACTTCCCGTCTTATTAAAACTATATTTCGCTTTTTGCAGGCAGAAGTTAGTACTTCGTGCATGATAATGGAAATTAATACTGGCAGCTTGGCGGAAAGCTGAAGCTGTTAGAACCGCTCTCTGAGAGGATACAGTACTTCACTACCTTGTGCCAACTTGGACGTTCCGAGACTGAATCATTGATGTGAACGCGATGTTCGGCTCCCGGGAAAGTGAGCGATCCTGAAGCCTGTTTCCTTTCTGTGTGTGTGTGTGTGTGTGTGTGTGTGTGTATCCTTATCTTTCTCGCTGATATCGGATAAATGTGCGAGCGACGTGCGTTTGGCTTGAAGCAGCGGCTGCGCGGGAAATGAACGCGGCCGGCAAACATCGAGCCGATCCGCTCGAGCGCCCCGGCAGCCTCTGGCTCCCCACATGGGTGAGGAAACCTGGGATCTTTCCTTCTCACACAGGCTGGAAAAGCGCTACTGATCACTGAGCATATGTTTGTGTGTTAGAACTTGTTATAAATATTAGTGCAGGTCCTTTAGAAACACATAATGCAAGTTTGGGATGTATTGAGGTTTTACCGGGGACTAATTAATAAATAAAAGACGTAAGAGCAAGAGCATCACTGGGATATTAACAGAAAGTCCTTAAAATATCTCGAGTGATAAATGCAATATCGGTTTATTCCTGTTTTGGCTTGGACACAATTAGTATTACGTGTAGGGCGTGATGGATTTTTAAAGTTCCATACTGTAACTGCAAAAGCGCTTAAAGTGACGCTGTACAATCAGTTATTTATCAGGAAGTTTTATTGTTTGGGACTGTGACATTTACATCTATAGCTCCAGTTGTGAACGTATAATGTAGATCTTCTGGATGGATGGATGGATAAATGGATAGATAGATAGATAGATAGATAGATAGATAGATAGATAGATAGATAGATAGATAGATAGGCAGGCAGACACTATTATAAGCAAATAATCTTTGCAATGTTTTGCATAGCAATGTTTTTTAGCTGGACTTTTAGTTTGCAAATTTAAAACAAAATTATGCAAAAATCAAATTTGCATATTCTTGTAAATGTATATTTATTGTTAAGCGTTGTTTTTGGTGTAAGTATACATTATTTTGATTAAATGTAAATAATTTTATTAGTGTCCCCTGATTAGTCCTATACCTATATCACAAATTGATGCTCCATTTAAGTGACATCGCTTCTAGGTAAGAGGAAAATCATAGAGAGAATTCCAAAAGCTAAAACAGTTTAATACTTTGGAACTGTTATTGGACTCTTTCTTTATTGTTTGATCAGACAGACAGACAGACAGACAGACAGACATTATGATGAGGCAAATGATCTGTGGAGATAATTTCACATTACACACCTCTGTGTCATTGCAGAGTTTGTGTGATGTTGCATTGTTTTTTTTGTTCTTTTTTGGAGAGTAAAAGTATGGACTATATTTGACTATTTCTGTTTTTTTTCAATGCAAATGTTGTCATGTAATAGATTTTTAAAAACTGTTTGCATTAGGGTGGTACTGATACCCCCCTAATGCCCAAAGCAGGAAACCACATGCTAATAATTGTACTATTAATAGCACTCTAACACTGAATAGTTATGATGTTGGTTTAAACGAAACAAATACCAAAAACAAATGTTTTATTACTTTATAATATCTTTTGGGTCATTTCACAAATTCTGTGCCTTTTGCATCCCAAAGTTATAATCAGACTTAGAATTACTATAAGAAATAAGTTTGTTAATTCAAACCATAACAACATCACATATACATTCATCAATATAGCATTAAATTAAAATTAATATAATAATATTTAAAGTAATAAAAATTGCATTTAGGACTTACGTTGTGATCACACCTATAAGCTAGCATTTAGCAAATTAGCTTGAACTCATCAAACCTGTTACTGTCAGCCCTGTAATTTTTAGTAACAGGTTTTGTCATGTCGGTAATAGGGATGACATAGATTGGCATAGGAGCATCAGTTACATTTTTAGTTATATTTTTACATTTTTAGTTTTAGTATTTTTAGTATTAGTTATGGTACATGCTTCTAGTAAATACGCTATTCATTATTTAAACAGATTTAACACTATTGTGCCCATTTTATTTTTATTTTATAATTGTATTGTAATTTTTACAGACTATAGTAATATGCAAAGTGAAATGTCATTTAATTTGTTAAAATGTTTTACCTTTTTCATAGGTTTTTAATTTTTATTTGTGTTGTGACCCTGTCTGTTTTAAATGACTATTCTTAGTTTGTTTCAATAGCTACAAAATATAATGATTACAATGTAAGTTATTATATCCTATTTCCTTTAGTGAAACATGTTGACTTTTTCCAGTTTTTTTACCTTTAAATGTAATGTGAACTTTGTTAGGTTCTTCTCTTTTTCTTTTATTAGCTAGAAAAATCATATATGTATAATAAACTTCTACATTTAAATTTCATTCACTTTGATGAAATAGCTTATTTGATGTAAAGTCTGCAAAGGTGTGGAAAATTTCCAGCAAATTTCTGGTAAATGTCTGAAAACTTTATTTTTAATAAATATTCCAAGTGGGAACACTAGACCTTTAAACTTTAGAAATCTAAAAACATAAGACTTTTTTTAAAATGTAATGTGATTCACTAATGCAACTATGCATATTATTTAAAAACCCATATAGTGCTATTTAAAAAGGTAAAACTTGACAATATTATGTAAAGAACTATGTGCAGTGTATGCTTAAGAATGTGTGTCCTGTCATTCCCATTACTGTTGTCAGGCCTGTAATTCTGACATCAATCATCAGTCATTAACCTAAAACACAAATTGAGAAAATTATATTTGATATGGGCTTCTAGATTTATCGTATCTTAACTGTACTGCACTCTTGGCAAAACCATTGTTTTAAGATTACACTTTAAAAAACAGTATCATTCTTATTTGAAATGAGGATCAAATTTAGGATGTTCTTGGATGTTCTTAAGATTTATTTTTTTTTTTACATATTTTATTTTTTCATTTTTCAAAGTTAAAAAGGCACCGAATTTGTGGAATATCCCTCGTACTATTCTTTTTGTAAAATTAAGTCATATTTTTTGACAGATTAGGCAAGAACATCTCTCTCTCCTTCAGCTCGAGTAGAGATCTACTAAAACATCCAACAGTGGTGATAATAAGCTCTGAGCTTTAACATTTAAATGTCAGAAAATTCAAAGCAGCTAATTCCTCTTAAACCATAACTGGAAGGGTGCTTTTCACACTTTTCTCCTGACAGCTGTGCATGGAAGGGAGGTGAGATGTGGCAGAGGTCTACATGAACATGTAATTGGATTTAACAAGAGAACTTGAAAGGCCTTGACCTGGAAAGGGGTGAACACCATAAATACAAAGAAAAACCCTGTCATACTCAGTGTATAGACTAACATAACTAAATTCAATTTTATATGCACTTATTTTAAGTTAATAAATTAAAAAAACACATTATCTATATTCTCATTGTGCTAAAGTGTCAGGAGGAAACACATATAGAATAGCCAACACTTAAGGTTATGATACTTTTAGCTCATGCTAGCATAGCAGTTTCTTAGATTTAACACGTTAATTAGACATGGTTCCCATGAGGTTATATTTCCATAAACCATTACTAATTTTACAAGCTATAAATACTGGCTGATGACATTTACTAAACAAGCTGGTGCTACTGAGGACATATTCAGTTTGTTATGGTTATAATCTAATGTGTGTTTGTACTACTAAGAGGCTGTGGGTAATGGGGTGCAAATATTAGTGTGATGGGCAGTAGTGTCTTATACATCAGGAGTCGTCTTGTTATTAAAGCAGAAATTGTCACACTGATAACATGCACATTTTTATTGTTAGTAGTGATTTATGTGATGAAACCAATGGCGGTTAATCAACCTGTTCATCGTTTACATTTTGATTTTTTTGTACAGAATTTATAATAAATGTAATATTAAAAAGTATTATTTTTCTTTAAAAGCTATTTCCCCTATTTTTTCCTCTACACAAGAGCTAGCTGAGCTAAATCTGGCCATACCGTAAACAATATCGCAATTATCCTCAATCCTGTATTATTATTACTACTGTTGTGCGAACAGTACATATTTGCTTCAACATTATTTGTACAAGTTATAATGTACAAATACAAAACAAAGACACAGAAACACGACAGGATTCCTTCAACACATAAAACACATTTAATGAACAGTCTGCCTAGAAAGGATTGCACTGCATATTGTTTGTTTTTCGCTTCAATATTGGCCTTTGTAATTCTGATACTGCAACAGTGTGTAATATTCAAAAGGGCACACAAACAAACCATCGTTTTTTATTGTGTTCTGTATGCATTATAACCTAATCTCAGCGGTTCCAGAAAACTTCTGATGAGCAGTTTGATGAATTATTGGCAAGAAAACACAAATCAATAGTTTTTTTTTCACTTTGCTTGCACATTCTATAAAGGACTTCTATCTGAAATGTTTTCCACTACTTTTAGCATTTTTCTGTGTATAACATGTATAAAGGATCTTCCAGTTCCCGATATAATAGAACAAAGCAATGTTATCTTTTTATACTTTGGCAAAGCTAATGTTTGCTTGAAAAAACCCCCAGCAAATATGAGCTTTGCCAAGGAATAAAAAGCTAACAAATGATATTGAATAATGTGCATAAAAACATGGATTTTACTATCCTGACTTTTATTATAAATAGAAAGGGAAGGGTCATGATATTGGTCTTAAAGTCTTAATTCTAAAATGACATTTATAAACTTAATCTTAAAGTAATACTATGTAGTTTTCTGACCTTAACTGACCTTAACTTGAACTTATTTCAATGGTATAAGAAATCTTAATCAGACAAATGTTTACTGTCGCTGTAACCCAAGAAGCCCCCTAATGGCTACATCCAGACATTTTGTGATCAGGCTGGTACTCATACCTCCTGCCATATCCTCTACCAGTGGACTGTGATCTGCTTTACAACATACGTCACATAGTTTCAGTGCAACAATCAGTGCCTGTTATGATCTATAGTTAGCATGTCATACCTCTTTACAAAAATTTATTATAAAGCTTTTAAAAGATGACTACCAAGCCACAATAAAAGTTTTATGGTGATTATTAATATTAATATTATTAGTATTGTTGAGCAGATCAGTCGTTTAGACGTCCGCAATCAAAATCATTAAGTGGGTCATATTGGCGGCACTGAACATAAAAAACGGTGTCACTTTAGTGAATGGATCTCGTAGGTTTCTCCAATATGGCCCTGCATCTGGGTAACTGACCAAATCGTAGTGTAGTTGAAAACATATTTACTTTACGTTTGCATTTACTTTCTTTTTGATTTGAAGCCTAAATTGGGAATATACCCCGGATAGGATTACAGACTAACAAATGCACCATGCACACACCTTCTTCACACCCTCATTCACACCTAGAGGGAGTTTGTTTTGGCCAGTCCACACATGTTTTAGAGTAGTGCGTGGAAACCAGAGACCTGAAACAGATTATACACAGAGTAATGAGAGCTCAGGTACACTGTGAAACAAATAACACCATACTATCGGTTATATGTATAATATCCATCTAGCTATCTGTCTAATTCGTCCTTATTAAAGATGTAAGACACATCAAGTTCTTTATCTGGTTATTATTATATTTGATAAGTAGTTTCCCAAATCACTTACTTTATAACAGTAGAACCCCTAAAATTCTCTTCTCGGAAGCCTTTCCCAAAGCTGAAACTGTAGAACACTGCTGCATCTTAAAGTACAGATAACCATTTGCAAAAACGTTTTAGACATGTGGTTCTCAAATTTGCATATCACTATGGTAAATCTCAGTTTAAAGAGGCATTTCATTTTCAAAAACATGACATTTATTTTGTAGTATCTGTCAACTCAGGTGTATAACATGTATAAAGCATCTTTTTGTTCTTCATATAATACAACAGGGCAATGTCTGGTTCTTTTCTTAAGCCTTATAGACATTTATTTTGTAGTACCTGAAGACAGCCTGTTCAATGAAATAAAAAAGAAAGATGCATTTTGTCCTGATGTCGAATTTGTATGCGTGGCCTTTTAGATCAACAGATGCATAGGCAGAACTTTATAAAGCTTATCTATTTGTTAATATATTTTGCCAACAAATTTTTTTTTTTAAATTTTTACTCAGTAGTGCATAAAACAATGCTACAAAAGGTTTACTATATGTTTGACTGTTTTGTGTTTGAAAAATTGGGAATTTGCTGAACTTCCATATTTGGATTTTAACTTTACAACCCTAAATTCAGTAAAAACTTACCATGGGGCAGAGACAAGAAACAAAATAAAAATTATTATTTTGCTTTAAGCAGATTTAGTCAGAGCCTCAGTCAATTCTTTAACTCCAACGCTTAATGAAATTTATAAACCAGGTAGAACAAAATAACAATAATTAAAATTTTATACTGTGTGGCAGGATCAATGATATAATTAAATAAGGACATGTTCAGGCATGATACGGATATCAGATATCAGAAGATATTCACACATGCTGGATTTGTAATTTTACCGTTTATGCAACAACATAAAACTATAATATCCATCCATCCATCCATCCATCCATCCAATTTATCTTTAATAAACCCTTTTCTTGGATAGTCTCAGTTAGTGGTTGTGCCAGAACCATCAGTGTGAGGCTAGAATGCATAATAGCCATGAAGGTGAAGTCAGGCTATTACAGGACATCATGCACACACTCCGTCACAGCTAGCGAACAATCAGTGTTTTTGATCCAATGCTAAAAAGAAAAACTAGAGACTTTGGAGCTGTTAATCAGCAACACATCACAGCTATGCATACACACATTGTCAAACAGTAAAAATATACAGCAATGTTTTCTATAATAATATATGAGTATAACTTATTATTAGAAGATTTTATTAAAAGTAGATAATTTGAAATTGTACTATTTGCCTGATGCGTTTTACGCTTTATCGTGTCATGTCATTTGTTTTTGAAATGTTTTTACTAGAGACATGTCATCTAACAATTTTAAAAACAGTAGTAAAATAAGAGCATGTTGGTAATTAGGATGACATTTATTTGTTACAATTCAGCGGTCAAGATTATTAAAATGTTGATGATGCCATTTAATTATGCAAAGTACACATATCATTTATCTTTATCAGGATAGCATTCAGATAACACAGCGGGCTGGATGATTAGGAAATGCATATGAGGCAGGGAGGCTAGATGGTTTTCAGTCATCTTCAATATATTAAATTAGGAAGAAAGTTTCAGGTTAGGATTTATTTTCAAACTGCTTCAGTACTAATTACCTTTGTATTGACTGGCAAGCTAAAGATGGTTTGTGTTTCACGTAAGCACTGTAGCATGTCTTAAAAGACATTTTTATTAGATCCACGTTAACACTATGCTCATGGGAAATCTTGTAGAACTGAGCTTGTTATATCATCACTTTACGTTTCAATTTTCCAGCATAATTCAGGTACTTACTGTGCTCCAAACACCATTTGGACTAAAACATTTTATAAAGTGTTAGGTTGCAAATGAATATCCCTGGTGACCATTCTCGTAGAATTAGACCAAAATGGGAACATTTGAGACTGAAATTTCCCACCCAACCACTTTAAAAACTCACATCTGCAGGTTTCCTAAAAATCTATCCTTTAATTCCAAGCTATACATGATTTCTGTCCATTCAGTGATTAGCAACTTGGAAAATCACAGCTGCTGCACAGAGCCTGGTTTTACAGCAGAGGCTGAACACATTCTCATCTTGCCGTTTCAGTTGACTGTACATCATTGATTTGTGATAAAAAAAAAATCCCTGGTTTAAAGGTGTTGTAGTTGTGATGCATTTCATGTTGTGACTACCTTCCCCTATCAGTGACTTTACGGATTAGCAGGTTTTTAATCCGGCACTACATGTTATATTGACTATTTATCACCTGCCCCTGCTGTGGAGAAAGGCAATATTCTAGGCTGAGGATATGTGAAAAGCAGAGCAGAAAATTATCAGGGCTGATCTCCAGGCAGAAGCTGACCTCTAGTCTCCTTCGCTGTAATGCTTTAAATGAGGCCGCCATGTCATCAGATTCTCTGTTGCTTTTTTGGTGAGGAATGATTTTTGACATACCTAAAATAATCTTTTTTTTAGGTTTAAAGTCTGTGTTTGTTTTATTGTTTTTAAAGAATTTTCCATACTTTTTAGTAATAAAATCATGAAACCCTCCAAAAATTACAATAAATGGTTAATTTTTACCCCATTTTCCCCCTTATTAATCCTGTGCTTCTTGCAACTCTTCTCAGCATCAGCATTGTGCTCTGCATTTCCCAGCTAAAGTAATATGGAATAATAAAATAAAATGTATTCTGGCACATTTCGAATGAAATGGCAATTCGTCCTCTGCCGATGATTCAGAATGCAGCTGCACGAGTTTTTTTTTTAACCTTCCAAAATCTTCAGACCCCAGTCCACTGCTGCGCTCCCTCTACTGGCTGCTAGAGATTAAAAACACTATAGCTTGCCTATGAAGCCATAAATGGAGAGGCACTTATTACTCTTTGCATAGCAACCCTTAGATCTATAAACACAGCTCGACTAGTCCCACCATCCCCTAAGAAGCAAGGGTAGGTCTGCCTCAAGACTTTTGTCTGTTCTGGCAACAAGACGGTGGAATAAACTTAACATCAGTGTCAGGAAAGTTACTAAAGAGTCATTGACTGACTTTAACAGACGATTGAAGACCCACCTCTTTCTCAAATATGACATTTGAAAAATAGAGGAGGGAAAATCCCCCACTATGATCTAATGTACCAGTATTGAACTGTTCTATGATGAGACTTAAAGCACTTTTGTACGTCGCTCTATATAAGAGTGTCTGCTAAATGCTGTTAATGTTAATGTAGTCATGAAATGTAGCATCAGCATGGTCTTTTCTCTCGGGCTCTGATTCTGCTTCTTTCATTCATCTCCATAAACTTTAAAGTGAAACAATAGATTTATAGATTTTCTTAAATGATGTAAAAATTGATCAAACCTGACAAATGTTGCAATGTTGTTTCACCCACTTACAGTACCGCATGCCCTGTGTGCCGAATACTCCGACATTTTACGAAAGAATATAGCCTGTTAATTAGTCTGCATTGGTTAGTTGTGATATGCACACACGCAGGTCAGCAAAGCAGAAGAGTACTTGTAGTTTATCATCATGCAGTAATGTACTTCAAGCTTCGTTGTGCTAGCCATGCAGTGTAACTCTCAGGAGGCAGATGCAGTCTGGTGCAGATCCCAAAGTGCATAATATATTGGTGTTCTCACAGAGTCAGACTGTAATTCAAAACTTTGATTAATTAGCTTATCCCTCTGGAGTTAGAGGTGAAGCAGCTCGACCTAAATGTGCATGCCTCATGGGAAAAATGGCTCTGCTGCCAGGCAGAAAACTAGGCCATGACAATGTAAATGCAAGTCTACATCAATTAACGTCACCGTCATGTGGGTCAGAAAATGTGCAAGCAAATGTGCAAGCTAATGGTTTATCTATTAATGTATATTTAACACACTTCGCTTTTTAATAACTCAGGTGTTTTGCACTGTTTTAAGGTTAATAGGCTGTGAAATTAATGCCAAACCATAATTTTTCGCTTTTGATACTGTACTTACTAAATCCACTCTCTAAAGATTATAAAATTAGGTATGGAATCTGCTTCCATGATCAGTACAGACCTGTTAGGTACAGACATTTTTTAAACATTTACCAGCTACAGGATGAGCGAGGTTGAAATTAATTTCTAAGGCTAAGTAAATTATTTTAACAGTTTTATGCTATCTGTTCTTGGCACCTTATTTTTCTTAAAGAAAAACAGACCTAAAAGCATGTTTTATTTAGCATGTATTCACTTGATCTTTTGAAAGTATTGTCTCTCAGAAGAAACATAAAGTCAATCCAACACCTGGAACTTTTCCAGAGGTGAAATAATTGTGAACACGTTTGTTCTTTTCTTATTTACAAATTCTATTCTCGCTAAATTAAGACATATTTCAGCGTCAACTGAGACATATGAAAGCCATAAAGTACTGCTGCTGCAACATGTTGGATCAGCAGCTATCGAGACTAATACAATTTAGAATTTTGCAAGTAGGTTTCAGATATGAATAAAAGCCCACTTTTTGAAGTTATACAGACTCGGGTAAAAAAATCGTTTAACAAATAATAACTATTTATTTTTCTTCCTTTTTACAGACAAAAACTGGACTCGCCCTTTTGTATGATGAAAAGACCAGTAATACCTATGACATCCGTTTGAAGTTGACTAAAGAAATTTTGACTATACAGAAACAGGATGTGGTATGCATAGGTGGTGGTGGTGGTGGTGGTGGTTCACATTTAAATGTAAGTACTGAAGCCTTAAACTGCACCAAAAATGTTGTTGCCCAGATGTTTGAGCTGCTTCGCATGAACTTGAGTGGCAGAACATGTTCAGGTAGTTTAATATTGTCTGTAGGACCATTATGTTGGAATAAGAAGATAGTTGTACTGATTACAGATTACAAAAATCAGTATATCTCAAGCAAGTGGCATATTATTATATATATATACTTTTGTAAGCATTTCTTTCATCTCACACACCATTTCGCCTAATCTCCTAATGTCCTATTGCTGCCTATGTATACTGACAGAATCACAATTCGATATGCAGTAAATATATTAGGGTTAGACACAAACATTTAAAAATGAAACACCATTATTTACATCAGCACTGTATTATTTAGTCATCTCTACTGACAGCGTTTATCGTTTTTTTCCTTCTATATTTTTAGGAAAGTATTCACTGCCAATTATAATGGTTTATAGTTCAATATTCTGTCTGGTCTCTTTTCACATTCCTATACAGTTTTTTCTCGACCCGGTCAATGCCACGCTTACATTTCTTCTTTTCTGCTGTGTAGGTGGTGCAGAGTTATGTAGTTTCATGTGTATTTTTGTTATGTGATGCATATTTAATTTATTGAATTTATCTGCCTTACATTAGTTGCACATTGTCCTTCCAGAACATCTGTGTTGTCTTGAATATTGCACTGTAGCCCTAGAGGCACAATATTTCCAATTTATTGTTTATATGTATTTGGATGTAATGACAATGCAAAGTATTATCAGGTTGAGTGTGGTATCAAGATATACACTATATGGACAAAAGTATTGGGACACCAGTCCACTGTAACTATACAAGTCTTTTGCATCATCTTTTGCGTTTTATTTGTACTCCTATAATAACCTCCGGCATGGGTTTTACTTGATTGTGCAAAGTGATTGTGGGGGTATGCTTATATTTATCCAGACAATGATCAGGCACTGATGTACTGTAGGTTCACACTCATGTCCTATATAAAATTGCAACTAACACACTATCTTTTTATACAGGTCAGGGCTTTTTTTTGTACACAGAAATTTGTCATGTGTGAACAGCGTTTCGGCGTTTTAATTCTAAAGCCTTTATAGTTATCTCAGACAGTCGTATGCTTGCAACACTGTGGTAACAGTTAGAGTAGGAAAAGGCAAAGTTATGGGTGTCCTGGTAAAGTGTCCACAAACTATTGGCTGTATAGTGTAACTTGTTACAGTTATTTTTGACTTTCTCAAATGTGATCTTTTAATAATTATGCTTCATTCAAAATCCTACCAACTAAATTCCCCTTTTTTAAAGCACAGAACTGTTGTACTCCGGAGACAGGCAACTGGTGGTCTTGGTCTAAGCATCAAAGTAGGTTCATTTTGTTAGATTTATTCATAGCAAATTTGAGTATTGTAATGCAAATGTTTTATTATTATTATTATTATTATTATTATTATTATTATTATTATTATTATGTGCAAACGGATAGTGTGAAGTTAACACTGAAATTTTTATCACCATTAAATTTTTTGTCACCATGGCTAATTATGAGGTACATGAAAGTTGTACTTGAAATAAAGCCCTTAAATTTGGTGTGCTATCACCTTGACTGAGCATTCTATCACCACTCACTAAAAACTTGATCTAACCTTGATTCGATCTAACGTAGTTATTCAGTTATAAGTGAACAGAAGTGTATCATATAAGGGCTTTTAAAAGAACAGGCTAATATTAAACAAATTTAACACAAACAACACATAATTGTGCTTATTTACACTTCTCAAAAAGCAATTTGAAGCAGATCTTTTCACAGTCCATCATACAAAATACAGGATGTACTGAATGAAGTGCTATTCTATAAATTAAGCTTGAAATTAAGACTTATTTTAAAGTTTGCACTGATTAGGTAATTAACAAATATTTATGAAGCACCATATTGACAATGCAAAATACCAGACTACTGTAAGGTGTTTATTTTAGGTGTTTTATCTTTCTATTAGTTAATGTATATAGTCATGTTTTGCAGTTGACAGAAAAAAAGGAAGAAAATAAGCTTCAGGAAATATGATTCAAATATGATGGCTGAAATATACTTTAAAAACAATACCACATACAAGGACATTTTCACAAGTTATTATTAGTCTATCTTTTAAATAGAATATTTTTAAATTATATGTATTATAATTATATGTGTATTATACAGTATGTTTAAAGATCTGTTTCTGGGTCATATCTTTATTTTATCTGGCTCATCTCTATAGGAAATGTTCTTTCTTTTAGTAAATGTTATAGATTTAAAAGGTATAATGGATTGTACAATTTTTTAACATGCAACATAAATACAAATATAAATAATCAGTCACGTATCAGACACATGGTGTCCTGTGTGTTATGGATGTGTTATGAAGATAAAAAAAAGAATGCTTAAAATTCATTACGTCACCCAGAAGAAACTTTGATGAGCCAATAGAGTTAAATGATTCGCTAGGATATGAAATTTAGCCTGCATGATCAGTGAGTGGTAGCTTTACTGAATCACCTGAACTTCATTTTATTTATTTCAGGGAGGTGCTGAGCATAAAGTGCCTGTGGTCATTTCGAAAATTTTTAAAGATCAAGTTGGTAAGGCACTACTGAGCTTTTCTTCCATTTTTTTCTCCACAGTAAAATTGATTTCTATATGTTACCTTCCGACTGCAGGAAATGCATTCTAAGGCCAGAAGCTCTTTAATCTTTTAAGACTGTTTAATAAGTGTGTAATTAAAGGCCATATGCTTATCCCTAGCATACTGATGCATTGCCAAGTTTTGAACCATATAATATTTAAGCTGTTAATGCTTCGTATTTAAGCATGCAACATTAAAGAAATACTATGTTAGTTTTCTTAAAGATAATATTGTTTATGTCTGTTAGTTAAATGTATTTCTTTCAAAAACAGAATTATATGAGAATAATGATTATATTCTAATAATAATTATATCAGAATAATGTGCCCATGTGCCTAAGGAATAGATTGGGTGTATATGATGTATGCTTTTTATGCACCCTGTAGAGTGACTGGGCGAGCTTTACAGATTCGTCGATCAAAAGAAAGAATAGAATCAAATGACTGAAACGATTACCTCTAGCACCAGATCAGTGTGACGCCGTATGCAGAGTTGTAGTATTTCAAACATGCTGTTTAGTCACATTTGAAAAACTTAACTCAGATTCTTTGCAAGGATTTGTGAAAAATTCTCCTTAATGGCTTATATAAAGATGACATAACCAGTAGGGACAGAATCTATCATTTAAACCCTTGTGTTTTAATTTTAGACAGCTGCTGAAACTCAAATGTATTTGTTATTCATGATGAAAAATGAGCTGTATGAGTTGCATGAGTTTTGGATTAAAGCCACTTTTGTCTAGCACTCTGCTAAAGGCTATATTGGCAGACGTCTCAGTCACTGCGGCTGATTGCCATTTCCATCACATTAGCACATATGAAATGACTAATTAGATCCTAATGTCTCCATTAACCTTTGGCATCTTGTGTCTGGCCTGCAGCTGATCAGACAGGGATGCTGTTTATCGGCGATGCTGTGTTACAGGTTAGTAAAGTGAACGTTAGCTTACTCTTATTCTTCACAATGCCCAGGGCCATAGGTGCATGTCAAAGAAACGTCCTCTTTGCATCCTAATGATGTTTCTCTCTAATTCATTTTCTTGAGGTCAACTGCAGGTTTAACCTTTGATCTCATTAATATCAGTTGAAAGAATGAAAATAATGACACAATAATAAGTGCACCCTTACTACCACAATCTCAACTAGAAAAATAGAAATGTATTTTAATTACCTCTTTTTTGTTTGAATGGTGTAGCCTTAAGATGTATGCATTAATCTAGAAGTTTAAGTTTTAAGCCTAAAAATATAAACATAAATACAGATTTAAATACAGATCAGCTGCGGTCACAAATTGTAGGGCTGGGGTCGGATGCAAATGCAGTTTTATTAAACCTGAACCTGAACAGGAACCATGACACGCAACAAAGCCAAAGACAGACTAAAACACAGGGGTATAAATACTTAACCTAATTAGGGAAACTATCAACTAAATGAGAAACACCTGAACATAATGAAGAAAACAATCATCCATGAAAGGGGGAGTCACATGACACAACATAAACAATCACGAGGGGATCACATGACAAGGAACAAGACAGGAAGCAAAAAAAAAGCCAGGAACATAGAACACTAACATGAAATTCATGAAGACATAAGGACATAAACAAATGAGACACTAAACCTTAAAACTACAGACAAAAAGAACTCAATTGAATGAGAGACTCTGGGTAAATTATAACAAAATATATAAGAAAATGAATATAGATTGTAACATTTTTAAAGCAGATTTACACTTTCACAATGTTTATACAGAAAGCAGGGCTATAGGCAGGGGCGCTGCTATGGGTGGGGGTTAGGATGATTGTAAAGGCCCCCTTATTGAGATCTTTTTTATTAGTAAAAAAGTGTGAAAAGGTTTGTAGAAGGGCCCAGCCTCATATTCTTTTATTAGACCCAAAATTACTACAGGTGCCCCTGGTTATGGGAAAGATATTAGCTTCATAACTTGTGTAAGTCTCAGGAGATGTGCAACAGTCACACCAATGCTGAGTGGTTGTCAGGCAGGTGGTTTTTGACAACAGTTTGCTAACCTTCTTTCAGGCTTTATCAAGTGTTTAAGACTCCAAACATATCTGAAGTGTAAACATTAAAGTGTAAATGACCATATTTTTCCCTGACTCTTCGGGTAGTTTTATTCTTCTGTAGGTAAGAGATGTACTTTGTGCTCTTGAACCCCTGGCTAAAAAATGTATATACAGCAGCTGTTAACAGAAATCGATAAAATAGCTGCTTTACCTACACTGTTAGTTTATTAGACTGATATTTGTGATGAAATCTGTCCTCTGTAAAGCGATATAAAACTCTTAAAGTTTACAACAGGAGTGAATATATCAGGTCTTCTGCTCCTGTATTTCATGGATGCATTAAAAATACCTGTACATTAAATTTAATAACATTGTATAATGAATATATTTATCTACAATCGTAATATTGTAGCATGTTCAAATATGAAATCATAATTTATTTACATTTTTCTTTCAACTCTCATAGTAAAGACATCAAAAACATTATAGCAACTTAATTGTTAAACATTTTGAAGCTTTTATTTTATTGTGGATGCTGGAAGTGTGGTTATGTACAATATTTGATATTTTTTTTTGTGTGAATCAATTTGTGAATCAATACCGTTACCAATACAATGCTTTAGGAGAGAATTGGCTTGGTTTATAATAAAACACACACAGTTTCTTGTCTTACTATCAGAATGCAAAACAAAAAAAAGAGGAAAGAGTATTTTAGAGTGTTTTATAATGAAAAATAAGCCACTATTTTCTGTGTCTCATGCAGATCAATGGCATCAATGTGGAAAAGTGCACACATGAAGAAGTTGTAAGTATTTATTTATCAGTGTAATTTATCCTTTCTAATATAAAGAAATATTTAGAAAATAAGGTGATATTTTCCAAACAGCTTTCTCTTCTTAGGAAGTCAAGACACATGATTAATGATTTTACTCTCGAAAAAAAACACAATCTAACAAAGCCAAGCTGTCTCAGCTGTAAGAATCTCTCTATAACTGATTGACCACAGATATTTAACAAATTAAAAGACAATGTCAGATTGTAAAATGTGACTATACTATTATTAGGGTAATCTATTTGCCACAGTAAAGGTGATCTTTAGTTAATAAATTATTTGCCACTCAAACAGAAAACAAATGAAAGTTAAAAATAGTGGCTTTGTTTTAGTGTAGGAGGAATTGTGCTGTCATGGTTTGAGACTTTTTTCTGATTGAAGGTTAGAGTCACAAATCGATACATGTCCTATTTGTGCAATGTTGAAATAATTCTTCCTGAGTAGAATATACCAGGATGATCTCACCTTTCTGTACAGTGCATGAGAAGTCGAATACAGACAGAAAGGATGTTTTGACTAATGTATATGCACTAAAACTATGAAGACATTTTGACACCCATATGTGGACAACCCCAAACTGTTGCAATTTGTTGTCTACAATGTTTTGGCATGATGTAGCCTTAAGATATCTCTGCAAAGAGAATTATACCTGTAAACCTCTAGGATTATATGGTTTCTTTTTCAGGGTTAGTGTGCAAAAAACACGGAAGTCCTACACAAAATCCTGACCTTCATTCCCTTTAGCACCTTTTTTTATGAATTCGATTGATGACTGTGTGACTGGCTTGTGCGACATTAATGTCGGTCCTTACTAAGACTGTTGTGGCTGAGTGGGCATATCCTGAAACGCATGCTCCGAAATATGCCTAGATGCCTTTCTAGATGGCGAATATTTAACCAGGGTAATAGACAAAAGAAAAAAAGACGTTTAAAAAACATTTGGTTAGGATAGCTGGGTACCCACATACCTTTAAAGTGTTAAAGGTTTTAAAGTGTATTATCCAAAAAAGAGCAGCACTAAGTCAACCACTTATTTGTTACAATTCATATAAGGGGAAAAGTGGTGGCTCATGGTTAAAAAGGTGTTGGATTACCAACTGGGTGTTGGATTAACCACCCAAGGTTGTGGGCTCAATTCCCAGCTTCCACCAAGCCACCATTGTTGTTCTGGAACCCCCAATTGCTCAGTTGTAAGTTGTATAATAAGGATATTGTAGTAAGGGCCTCTGCTAAATGCTGTAATGCTGTATGTAGTTGAGTTAAGGTTAAGGTTGGTTTGAATGTATGGACAACGTTCACCAGTTTATAGGAAAATATAGCTGAATTGCTTTCATTTTTCATATTTCTACTAAACACAATATTTATGCAAGTCAGGGGGTCTAAGATCCCAAGTCCAAAGACATAAACACAGTCAAAAACACAGAAAATACACAAGTCCCTATACAGGCACTTAGCCCAGAGTGAAGAACCTAAAGACGGTAGAAACATATCTTGGACTGAGTAAAAGTACAAAGCAGCTAACAAACATGGAGGACAAGTCTTACGGTTTGGAAAGGCAGTGTAATCGCCTGTGATTTTGGTTATTACATACAAGTGCTGGCACTACAAAAAAGCAGGATGCAGGCAATGCAGAGAGCAAAAAACAGGATAAAAAAGAAAATGTTATATTGTGAAGTTAGACTTTTTAAACAATACAAAGTCTCTTAATAACATACTAGAATGTTAAATAACCATTAGATTTAAATAACCATTGAGTGCATGAATATTTCATCAATAGTTCACTTTGAAAAATCAAGCATACTGCGTCAGATCAGGCAGGCACATAGGCAAGCTTGCTATTAGCTGATTGGGAGAAAAGCATCCAAACCCCTAACAGCTGATCGGGCCTAAGCACTCAATTGGCAAATCTCAAACAGAGCGCCTTATCTAAACACAGCTCGTCTGCTTGCTCTGCTGTTTCCTCAGCATGCCGCTTTACAACCCACCTCATCTGCATCTCCTCCTTTTATATTGGCACTTAAACAATGTCATATTGTGGGGGGGATTTGTGCTGTTCTTCTATTCTTAAAATAGGAGGGTTGCCCGCGAGGATGCCGCTGTTTCCCTGTCTAGGCTTTTAGTGGAGCTTATGAAAAGACAGGGAATTTAGAACCAAGTCATACCAACAAATGTTAACTACAAAATGAACATAAAAATAACAAAATAGCTATAACAATTATGCAAGCATGAAATCGGAGCATGAAACGGGCCCATTTAAACATTAATGTGATGGAAAAAGCAAACAAAGCTTTTAATATTTTCTAAAACACTGCGTGAGAATTTCTGAGCTATCCGAGGGAAAAGGCCCTTATACCAGGTTTTATATGATCCCAGGGATTAACAGTAAGCCTGCATCAGCTGTGCAAAGTGGTCGGGAGCTGATATAATGCGATCAGCAAGATATGCCTCAGCAATGTCAAAGCAGTATTTAATACTCAATGTGATTTGGGGTCTTTGTAGAAATTCTTGAAAAACCAATTTTTATGATTCAAAGTCCGAAAAAGGGTTTTGACTAGATTTAGAAATTATGGTTTTGATCTTTTCAAAATTTTTCAAGTGAAGATAACGTATTGGTGCTTTCTGAAAAGGCAGTTGATGTAAAAAATAATGGTGTGATTTACTTGAACACAGGCTTTTTATTGTTTGGACAGCAGTTATAAATGACGTGCATAGTGGATTATACAACGTGAAGCTTTCACAGACTGTTGGGGTAATTACATGCCTTAGCTGCAGTTAACTGGCCTCTCAGATCACATGAAAGCTTAGCTGGGGTACAGAATTCTGTAATTAATCAAAAAAATTAGACTGAAATACATCATGAGCTGACATTTTGATTTAAATAAATGAATTTTTTTCAAATGTCCCTTGAACCCAGTTTAAAGTAGCATTCTCATTTAATGGATTTGTGGAAATGTAAGCTTTTTATCATGTTGACTGTCCTGCAATGTGAAGAGGATATTATTCTCTGTATTCATCTTTCGCAGCACTCTCACTGCCTCTTTTCACTCCTTGTCTCTCACTTTCTTTTGTTTCCTGGGAAGGTTCATCTTTTGCGAACTGCTGGAGATGAAGTTACAATCACTGTGAGGTACCTCAGGGAGGCACCAGCCTTTTTAAAGCTCCCATTAGGTAAGTTCGCACTGCACGACTTCACAAGCATTCACAAGCTCGGCAGGTGGTTACGACAGCTCTAAGCTGCTGTAGAACCAGGACCCTTACAGGAAGTGTAGTGCTGCTTCTGGATTTGGTTGACACATCAAACTGTAGTATTAAAACTATATTACATTTTTCTATTGTATTGTAGAGTTACTTTACTAAAACATGTCGTAAAATGTCCTGTGGTACAAAGTGTAGTGTTTTTGTAAGAGGTAGCTCAGCGGTTAAGGTTTTGGACTGCTAGATTGGGAAGTTTGGGTTTGGTTCCCACCACAACCAAGCTGCCACTACAGGGCCCCGGGGCAGGGCTCCTAACCCCCAATTACTCAATTGTATAAAAGAGATAAATGTAAGTTGCTCTGAAAAAAAGCATCTGCCAAATGATGTAAATGTAAATGATGTGGGAATTTGTTGTGGTAATGCTACTAATTCTACTATATTAATTACTATAGTACATTTTCTATGACTATGTATATGATACTGTGAGAGAACCTTCACACACGGGTTTCTTGCTTTAATAAAAATGGTTTCTATGCTCAATACGCGAAATGTCTCTCTGTCTGCAATGCTTCGCCGTGTTATATTGTGGTTTTGTATAGTATTGATGGTTTTTATAATTGCGATGTGATAGTGGTGGTATGGTATTAAGAGGTGTGTGCACCGTCCGACCACTGACTAGAGTTAATACTTCTTTATGTTGCATTAGGATGTACTGAAGTATTTTTCATGTGGGAATATATATTATGCCCAGTAGCAATGGGGTAAATGTTGAATCTTTAACAGTCTGTATTTTTTCAGGCTCTCCAGGACCATCCAGTGATCAGAGTAGCAGATCATCCTCACCACTTTTTGACAGTGGTTTACATTTAAATGGAAATTTAAGCAACACAGTAAGTGCTTTATGTTGTTTACACTATATGTCAGTTTTAAACAAATGATCGAATTAATGGTGGAAATGTTGCTTGAATAACTAGTTACTATTCAAGGTAAATAATCTACCCTGAGTGTATTGTCTGTAGTCTGGGACTGACTATTATAGTTAAGTCTTTCATTGATGTGTAATTTTATTTATTTTACAGTTTTATACATTTCCTACATTGGTGTTGGACTGACTGTTGTTAATAGTGTCATTAGCCTCTGCTTTATTTTGAAATAAAATCTGTCCAATCCTCATCTGTTCACTCTGAACAAACACAATAGATTCCGAAGCTTCAGCTTTGCCACTGACATTACTGACAATGCTATTGTGCATGTCATTTTAGAGATGATTTTTAGAGATGACATTTTGCTAACTAGATGTGCCAAGAATCGCATTACTACTTTTCTTATTAATGTGACACCCAACATTGCTGAATCTAACCAAGCAAATGGATGATCCTTCATGTTTGAGATCAAAGTATTTTACTATTCAACATCATCATCATAAAGCACTTCCAATATCCCCAGTTGTGATTCCAGTATGGTATCAACTGCTATACAACAACAACTTAATATATTGTATATTAATAAAAGACTAAACTGGTAGCTCAGTAATTAATCATTGGACTGCTAATTGGAAGATCAGGGTTTGATTCCCGACACCACCAAGTTGCCACTGTTGGGCCCCTGAGTAAGGCCCTTAACCCCCAATCACTTAGTTGTATGAAGTCTCTCTGAATAAGGGGGTCTGCCAAATGTTGTAAATGTAAATGAATATTTCATGGGTGATCTTGTTAGACAATAAGCATAACCACCACTCTTGGTGTGTTCTATTTTTACCCATGAGTCTTTTTTCAGGACTATAGTGTAATAGCAGTAAATTTCATGAGCTGTTATTGACCAGCATGCTTGCTGAGATGCGAGAAGAATTAGCAAGCATACAGTATCTCAGAAGACTATAATTTCTCAGCTTTAGAAGACTCTAGCTGTGGGACCAGACACCTCATCCATCCCATAATGCCACATACTAATGTTATGCAAATTTCGGTGCCCTAACCCTGTGAGTTCACTTCATCTTTGTTTGGTAAATGAAGTTTGACAAGCGCTCTACGTAGTAAGGCATAATACGCAGCAGGCCATAGAGATTGCTGCGCTAGCGTTCCTATAAGGCAGAGCAGGTAGGTGACAGCTTATCAAGCAGCTTATTATCAAGAAAACAGTGTCATGTGAAGGTGAACAAGCTACGCCGACATTTCCTAGTGCCTCAAAGCACCAAAAGATCCATTCACATGAGTGGACACACATAAATAAATATGTTAAATATGTATTAATCAGATTATTTGTTAGCTCTGTTCATTGTGGGTACTGAATGGGCGTCTTTTACAAGCATGGGGGCGTGTGTTTTTAATGAAGCCGTCTGGATGAAATATGCCAAACATGACAGATAAGAACAAATGGATGGCAGGCTTGTTTCTTATTTTTCTTTTCAGAGAAGATAAATGCTTAACAATCTGCACAGCTGGGTCACTGCTTTATTAAACTGTCACAGTATCCATGTAGCAAACACATTAAAGATTCGAGAATATTTCTTTTATTTACACTGACTCTTTTATTCTTTTCTCTAGTTTTGGGTTCAAGAAAATATTGTATTAGAACATGAGCTGTTGTTTTTTGCTGAGTCAACAAAAGTGTTCTCTAAATTAAGGTTTTTGTTAATTCTGCTTTACTTTTGATGCCTTTTTTTCCTGCGAGTGATTAGAATTCGCAGAGCTTGTCATTCCCTGTATGCGCCTCCGACATTGAGTTGATTGACACTGTTTTGCTTTCATAGCACCCGGGGATGTGCACTGACTCATTTACATGCCTTCCCATAATTAGTGTTGCATCTCTTGTTGCCTCGGAAATATTTTGTGGTATGGCAGGCGGCCTGATCTGAAGGGCAACAATGTCAGTGGTGCTGGGATTTAGTCCCATGCTAGAGAGTAGACACTTTGTCACCATAACTCATCTTGACACCGTGACCATATTTTATTTCCTGTCATCTTAAACTTTAGCAACAACACGACATGAAAGTCAGATCAGGTTTAATTATCGAGCTTGGTGTGCATCAGCAGTGGATTTTGCTAAAAAAAAAGGGTCCAAAGCATATGTCTTACTGGTGAAGGCACCAAACTTTGAAATTAATTACCAGTGTCAGAAATCACTTCGACAGCCCTTATAAAATAATGTGATGAAATAGCAGCTAAGTTGTTGCAGGCATTTACAACAGCATCAGGGTTCATTTCTTTAACATTTTTGTATTTAAGTTGATTAATGGATGTGCGATCTGTAATGTATGACATGTTGTTTCATTTAAAGTTCACACATGAGAGTTGCTAGCGATGGGAAATCTACTAAAAACTTATAATACTTTTTTTTTTTACTAGGTTGAAGTATTTATTTTCCCACAACCGAATGCCTTCTTGTTCTATTACAGATTATCAGTGTATATACCTACCATAAGATAACAGAAGAACTGTAATTTTTCCTTACAGGATGTATTTAAGGGAATTTAAATAAGTTTGTGACAATAGAACAGCTGAACTGTTTAGTAGTATTTTTTAACCCTTTATATCTCCCAAACCGACTCGTATTCCTTATTATATGCAGTACTGTGCAAAAGAAAAACTCACCAAAGATGTCTAAAACCAGAAGCAAGTGACAGCCAAAGCCAGCAAAAGAAATGTTGCAGATACATACAGGCAAAAAAAATAAAAGCAAAAACAGTACCGAAGAAACCGGATAAAGTTTAGAAGTTTGTTTACCATTTATTTTTAATCCAAGAAGGTTTTTTTGTAATTTTAAACTCATTAGCTTTTAGTTTAGTTTTTTCACTGTGGCCTCTTCTTTATTTATTTGACTGTAGTTCTACAAGATTTAAAGTAGTTACTGAACAAAAATTGGACTACATTGTTATCCATTCTTTCAAAGATTTGAGATTGTTTTTCTTCTTTTCGTAGATGCTTTCTGAAGTAAGAGTACTTCAGCTTGAGGAGAGCCCTTTAGCCCTTTTTCTCCACTGTGCTTTAGTGTTGAAGCAGAGAATGGTGCCTTCTAGAAGTAATAATTTGAGGACTAGACAATCTCCGCTTTTCAGTAGTGCTAGAGGTCTGCACAAAGTCACAATTTATTGGTGATTTTAGAGAAAAATGTTATTGATGTCTAAAAGCGTACACTGTTTTTTTTAAAGGGGTAGTTTACAGACAGGGGACATTCCATCCAAAGCATGCAACTTAGAACCACATGTTTATTCAATGATATACGCTACAAACACTTGGTTGTTTAGAAGCTGTTTATGAAGAATTTTAAAATCAAATTTTATAGCCTAAGGCCTGATCTGAGATTTCATTATAGCTGTTTTTAATGGTTTAAACAAATAAAGCAGGCACATGCCAATTAGTTTTTTGCCCTTTGGCTGCAAATATACATACATATATATATATATATATATATTAAAAAAAGCTATGCTTTTCAAAGTGTCGAAATGTTTTCATTAAGTAAATACTCTAGGATAGTGGTCTAAAAAGAAGGCAAAGTTTATTATCTAAGCATGCGGCTTCACGAGTCTACTGAAGCGTGCGACCCAGTTGTTGTTTTGCACTGATCAAAGTGCACTGAAGAGGGACTAAGATGAACTGCACCTCCTCTCATGCTCATCCTTTTGCCTGTCTTCCCGCTTTCTCATTTATTCTATCTAGGCACCGTCTTCACCCTCCTCACCCTCGGCTAATGAACCAAAGTACGAGAAGCGCTGGCTGGACGCTGTCTCCCTCCCTCTGTCCATGGCTCGAGTTTCGAAACACAAAGCTGGAAGCGATAAATTAAGGTGCAGTAATCCGCCGTGATACAATTCCTGATCCAACATGTGGCACAACCTGGCTGGTTTGTTGGTTTTGCAGGCATTTTTTTAATCCAAGTGAGCGTGTGTTAAGTTCAATATCTATGCAGCCGCATGCTGTGTTTGAAAAGGTCACTGATGCAGATCACAAATAGAGGGGCACTGAGATTTAGAAGATGTAGCTCTAACTTTGATAGACTGATGCTGGATTGTAGGAAAACCATCAACTCTTTCGAGTGAAACTCCAATTAAGTTAAAAAAAAAATGTATTTCATTCAAGTATTAAGATCATAATATGTCTCATTCATGCTTAGATATAATGATTCTTATAATGAGTGTATATTGTAAAGTAAAACTAAAATAGACCTTACCCACTACAATTTCATGTTCAAGCACTGGTGCTTTGGATGTCTGTGCTTGGAATTAACGTTAAATATATGCAAACATATTATTATAATGATTTATATAAAGCTTGAAACACTATACAATCTATTATTTCTCATTAGAGGACATTTTTTCTTTCTAAATCCGCAATCCTGCTTTTCTGGATATTTGGAAATCTACCTTTTTACACAATCCAAATTTAAACACCTGCTCCCAGTAATCAGGCTTCTCAATTACATGGTTCGGGTCTGCTGGATTAGGTTGGTAAATACTGCTACAGTGTAATAATGGATATAATGGATTTATTTATTTAGTTTAGTTTTTTTTTGTGTGTGTGTGTCTTTTGTAAAATATTTAGCTTTGACTTACATTTCTCTATCCATGTAGTTTATCGGTATAACTGTCAGTCTAAAACACAATAAATAGATTCCTTCATTTACTTGAATTCATCCACAAACGTCTTATATAAAGTCATCATTTTTTAAAGAAGAATGAATTGTGTCATTTCAAGACACCCATTTTAGGCTTCCCAGAGAATCCAAGCTCTCTTTTTTGGACCTAAGTTCTTATTCCACTGTACACCCATTCCTATCTTATTGTTTTCATTCAGTTCTGTCGTTTATTCTTGTTTTAGAGCCAATTCACAATACAAGGCAAAACCCAATAAAAACGCACTTATCCTGACTAATGGATTTTTTATTGCGTTCTGTCACTCACACAGACAGTTTCTTGGTTTCTGAGGACTTCACTGCAGCTTCCTGCTAGTTCGAGCAGAACATTACATTCTTCAGGCAATTTCTATTGGGACCAAACCAAGCAGAGAATCATTCTACTGTACTCATGACATGTATTAATTTAAATGCCACTTTGAGCAATGATTTCCTATAGCAACTATGGCTGTATGAGTCTATTTTTATGACATATTTTGGCATATTGGCCATTGGCATATTGGCCAAACACAATCAGGTTTTAATGATAAAGATAAAAAATCATAGTATTATATAACTTTTAATATAATAATATTTAATATTTATTAATATAATTTTATGATCAAGAAAAGAAATTAATTGTTTTAAACGGTATTTATATAAAAACCTCAAGTGCTTTATTTCAAATGTTTTCCGGAATGGGGCAAATACTAAAAAATATCTTACTAGTGTTCATTCAATGTTTTTTACCCAAACTAGGTAAAACAAAAAGATAAATATGCAAATCATTTACATAGTAAGCAGCTTGAGTGCTCTGCATTTCTTTATTTTTAAATGAGCTACATTCCTGTTAATGTGTTTGATATAAAACATTTATACGTCACTGCACCGTAACGATTCTCATTTCTGGAAGTTATCTTATCCTGACACTGTCTTGCAAATTTATTATAATATTATTTATAAAATAATGCACCAAAGTGTACACCAAGGTAGTAGATTTGAATATATTTGTACTATTTTGCCCCAGTATATTTTTAATGTATGAGAAAAGTTCTAACTGTATACTTGTAAAGCATATAATATACTTGTATAGCATTTACTTGTATAGCATATAAATCTCCTGAATTTACTTTTTATTCTATTAACTTTACCCATTAATTTTATTAAACAGTCACAATATGTTTTTCTCTATAACACTTCATTATATAAATTCTGTCTGACTCACGCCAAGCCTTTGGAGGCGAGTATAAAGGAGTGAGAGGACTTTAAAATAGAGATAGAATTAGTGATTTTGAGCTGCTAAGCAACAGTGAGTACTTGCACACGGCTAATGTAGACACAGTAATAGAAAATCTTCTATTTATTTATTTGTTTATTCGGTTGGCTGTTTGTTTGTTTATTTATTCATTTTGCTTTTTATGTAATTTGGGGCATATTTTTGTTGTACCATGTTCTGTGGGAATTACACTATATAGACAAAAATATTTGGACACCTGTCCATCACATCTAAAATTGTTTATTGAACATTCTAGTCCAGATTAGGTCTAAAATAACCTCCACACTTCTGAAATGAGTTTCACTCGGTTTTAGAACATGCCCAGCTACTCTAGTATCAGTAAATTCAGACCGTAATATTTTTTAAAGCGATATGGGGTGCAGTTCCAGTTCCAGTTCACCCCAAAGATGCTCAGTGAATTTGGATTCAGGGCTTTGTGTAGAAAACTTTTCCCACTCCACTCTACGTTCTTTCACTCCCATTACAAAACACCATGTCTTTATGTAGCTCAGGGGCTTTGTGGACAGAGTCATTGTCTGTGTTTGGGAAATCCAAATGATTTAGCCTACAAAGACATGTTAAAGGGCTGTGTGCTTCCAATATTACATTAATTTACATTTACAGCTTTTAGCAGATGCCCTTATCCAGTGTGCCTTACATTTATTTCTTTTTTACAATTAAGTAATTAGGGTTTAGGAGGCCCAACGCTGGCAGCTTGGTGGTGCTGGTCATCATACCCTGATCTTCCAATTAGCAGTCCAACACCTTAACCACTGTGCTACACTTGTTGCTTGTTAAGGATGTGCTAGAACACAGCTAAGCATGTGCTGGAATAAATGTCCACAAACGTTTGGCCATAGAGTGTATGTAAAGTAAAATACATAATTTCATGTGAAAGAGTTCTATAATTGTTAAATAAATGAACAAGATCCACTAATCAGAAAACACTAAATCATCTGAATCTTCTGAATGGTTTTTTTGACCCTCGTAAGTTACATCATTAAACATTTCTGTCCTTTTTTCAGAGTTTTCTTCCTCATCTTTAGCAGACTAAAATGATAAATTTAATTGAATTATCAATTATCATACAAATGCCACTGTGATCGCAGTCACTTCGCATTCGGCTCAATACAACTGATAATTGTCTTTAAGCAGCCAGTCAATCTAATTAAAAAGTAATCACTCAAACCAGGTCGCAAACACAAATACAATGTAAAAGCCATCACATTTGATGCAACAGTTGTCAGACTGCTATATAATATATGTTTTTATAAACACACTGCAATTTATAAACATTTTGAACAAAAAGAAACCGCCACAGCTGAGTGCAATATACTTATATAACAATGGACATTGTCTCAAAGCATTGTCTCAAAGCTTTACAAAACATAAGTAACAATACAAAAGTCCATGATTGATGCTAGAAATAAAAATAAAAAAATGTTATCAAAATATCCCTTGTGAGCAAGCCTGGGCGACTTCCTTAGATGGTATGAGGAGTATGGTTTTCTGAGAGGAACCATACTCAAAAGGGAACCCATCCTTATTTGGGTGACTGTACCCTACTATTACCCTACTAGATCTCTAAGAGTTGATTTCTAAGACGTGATTTGTATTCTGCTAATATACATACGTTTATTATATATCATTGTGTTGCCTTAATGGCCTTAAGAAACATTGACTGTGATATCTGTGCTCATCTTATCTACTCACCTGCTACTTAGAACAGCTTATCTAAGGTCAGTGGATTTTTCTGCGATTCATATTGACAAATGTATTTATTCCACTTCCTCCTCTCTTTCTCTCTCTCTCTCTCTCTCTCTCTCTCTCTCTTTCTCTTTCCCTCTCTTTCTTTTTCTTAACCAGGTCAAACAGTTTTGAAGTATTTGCCTTAGATGGAGCATGCACCAATGTTCTACAGTTTTGCACTGCAGCAGAAAGTACAGATTGGCTCCAAGCAATATCAACCAATATTAATGATCTGACCCAGGAATTTGTGAGTACTGCATGCAGAACCCTTATGAGTGTGCATATTAGATAATAAAAATATACTTTAAATCTTAGTATTACACAGTAAAAGCTCAGCTAGGTGAAAATGACGCACAGCAAACAATTACAGGTAATACTTTTTTCCCAAACGCTGGCATGACTAGAGGCTGCTGTTAGAAAGAAATTGTTTATTATAGCAGACAGAAAAGATAAAAGCAGCCCATTATTTTGTTTGTGCTAAACCTTTGACCCAGAAAGTGTGCAATAGCATTGAAAGGTTAAAATTGCAACATCAGGCTCAGTTCTACATGGTACCCTTTTAGTGCAACTAGACAGCAGTAATATATAGTCCTGTTGCACGTGAACTTTATTTACTGCTCTGTTTTTTATAATCGTGCACGCTTGTTCTGAATTCTCCTGTTGCAGTGTTCAAAACCAAGAACTCAAATCACACAAGAATGTTGCCTAATGATCTCATTTCCTGTGTAGCGTGTTAATTAGAGCACTGATGATCTAGTGGGCCTTTTCTATAGCCAAGCTCAAACATGTTCTGATTTACTGCCACACAGCTGTCTGGCTTACATGCAATTATTGCCCTTACGTCAGCTAATTATAGATCCAGACACTGATTGCTAAATGTTCAATTAAGTGATGATTGTATGTGCAAGTGAGAAACGGAACTCTGACTTTTATTGTGGTGACCCATAACCTATAAATAGAGTGTAGGAAGCACAGCCTGTCACTTATATCTTTTTAAAGTAAGAAGGTCTCTGACAGGTCCTAACAAGAACTTCAATGTTGCCCAGGTTATTATATAATAAAGCTTTTAGTTACTTTTTAACAAAAGTTAGAATGGGGTGAATATAACAGGTTTGCAAAATGATTAACGTGGGATAGTGTGGTAATGTTATTCTTAATCTATTCCTATTTGTGTAAAAGCTAACGGATTTTCCACCCGAAGAAATGTTTAATTGCAATTACTAAACGATTCTCTACAAAACAAGCTTTTTAAGAATCGTTCAAACATCAAATGAGTTGTGTACCACAAGTGTGTTTGGAGAATACAACAGGCTTTGCTGAACATAAGAACATAATCCATATGAATGGGTTTGATGCAGCAAACGCCCACCCAAACGCTTATCTTATTTTATTATTTTATTCCACCTGTGATTATATGATAAAAATGAGCAGTATATACTGAGTTATTTAAGTATCTGAGTGCATCTGTGTAATATACCATATTATTTGCTGATAATATAATTCAGCTAATTGAAATGTATGAATTCTATATCTTTCCTTTCTATTTTAGTGTTTATTGTAGTAACTTATTTGATCACAGTGTAAACTTTTTAAAATTTATAATCACAGTTTTACAAATATTCTTTTTTTTATCAGATAAAAACCACAAACAAATACTATTCTCCTGATGAGCAGGTATGTCTTTATTACATTGTGTTTCTCTTTATTTTCAATATATTGTAAGTGCATTAGAATAATAATATGCAACATTATTGTAATTATCAGTTTGCTCTTTAATGTGTAACTGGACATTTAAACAGCAGGGAAGTAAAAGCGGAATCACATATTATATTCCTATGTATGATTTTATTTTAATTTATTTCATAGCAAGAAAATTAAATTGCTTTTGAAACCAACATTAAAAAAATAACTAAATAACTTTGTGGCTTTAATCCTATGTTCTTTTTTTTGCATTTTAGTTTGCATGTGTGGATGTTATGTTATGCGGTTATGCAGTTGCCTATAAATAAAACAATACTTATATATGAAGTAGAAAATGCTGATGTCTCTTCAGTGCATGTGTGGACTTCTCTCTGGAGTTTCTAGAAAATTGATTTTCAGCTTGTGAACGTTTTTCTGTGCAGATCATTCATATGGGTTGGGTGTGTGAGCACCTTGATAGGAGCAATGCCAACCAGATTCCAAGCTTCAAGTTTCTGGCATTAAAAGGCTCCTCTCTCTACATTCTCAGAGGCCCTCCTGTAAGTCTATAATTCTGTGAAGTAACAGTCCAAACACTTTCTCCCCTAATATAAATTATAAAGCGTAGAACCCTAACCAAGGACACTTTTAAGCCAAGGGGATAAGGCAGTCAATCTTGTACTTGGCTGTGTTCCTTCCATAAACATCTTTTAGGCAGCTCTAGTCCTTTGCAGATGTCAGTGCATCCTTCATAGTCATATATAATGACTCCATTAGTTTTAATGGACTGTATAAAAGAAAAGCTATTAACACCTCTCATAATAGGGCGTAAGTTATTTGTGACAAATGTTTTATCATTTTATTTCTTTCATCAAAATGCAACACAGAATTGCTTTTGTATTCGAGTTCTTCAGTCTGTTATACAGTAACAAAATGGCTTGGTAGATAGAATAGATGAGACTTTTAAAAATAGTATATCAAATCCAAATTTTATTTGTCACATACATAATATACATAGTACAACATGCAGTAAAGTGCTTTCTACAAGTGTCCGACATGTAAACATGAAAGGAAAAAGTGTGAGTGAAAATATAAAATCAGAAATAAATAATATAAATAAAAAAATTTATAAATATGTATTAGTAAAATGTATATGCACGTAGATAGCAGACCTATGGATATGTATATACAGATATTGATAGAAGTACTAAAGTGTCCTTGTGCTGGATTAGTATATCTGTGACAGTTCAGCTCATAGAATAAGCTGAATAAGTAAGTGTTTCAGCACTGTGGGTCATGCAGAAGAATATTAAACAGGTATGCAAATTTACTGATAAAAAATTGCTGAGCTAGTGTTTCACAAAATATAGAAAACTGTGTAAACACTGAAATTCCACCACTAATTCCAACCTTAATTCCAAGTATTTTTTTCTAAGCCGTACATGTTGTATAAGAACACTTTGATTTTTACTTCAGGCTGGTGTGTCAGAATGGGCTCAAGCTGAGGCCACATTTAACCTCTGTGAGGTTCTGTTTAAGGTTCATAAGGTAAAGTTTTTTGTTCATTATTAGCATTTTATGCCAGCAGCATGTACTTTTAGCTGTTCTACTACCTGTTCAGGGTCACTGTAAACTATCACGTATTATGAGTTGGACGTGTTTTCTCTGCCTAGCTGTGGATAGCTGAAGACTGCTGGATTCAGCCGAAGCTGTGTGTGGGCCTGCAGCAGGACTGTGAGCTGCGGGACAGCGAGGGGTTTAGCTTCAGTGTGCTGGTGGGTCATGGTCAGAGCTACTGCTTCAGTGTAGAGCTGGGTACAGAGCTGGCACAGTGGGAAGAAGCCTTCCAGAGAGCTGTATTCATGGAGGTGCAGAGAACAGGGGTGAGTGTAAAGAAATCTCAAGTTGCTGTTTAATGATATGTATTTTGTACAGATGCTTTAGGGACTTTAGAAAGTTAAAAATGTCTGAAACAAGCAAGGAGTTGGAATTATGAACTACACCCAAGGGACAATACAGAAAATCATACTGCTGTTTAAGGTCATGGTCAATTTTATTTATATAGGATCTTAAAACTACATAATTCTGCCCAGCATGCTTTACAATACCACAATACAATAATAACAATAAAGTTGAGATATTTTCTAATAAGTTCTATAAAACCAAATAAAAATAAGGAATAAGACCAACATACCCAAAAACTTATAAATAGGCCTGAGAAAGGGGATACTTGTTTAGTAATAATTTAATTGCAGATAAAAGAGGATGATATCCTAACAGACTGTGACTGTAAACCTAACAAAAAATAAAATGTGTTACTTCATACATGGGCTGTATTTTTGTTCTCTATAATCTAGAATTTGATTCCCAGTTTACCACTACTGGACTTCTGAGCAATGCCCTTAACCCTAAATTGCTCAGTTGTAAAAAAAAAACCCCAAACAAACATAAGTTTAAGTCGATCTGGATAAGGGCTTCTGCCAAATACCCTAGAAGTAAATGTAGATGCAATATACTGTCCAATAATTAATGTTTGGGTAAAGTATTGTTTCTTTAAGATTTGATCCAGTAATTAGTTATGATGACTGTCCAGACATAAATCATGTGGTCTTATGAGCATTATTAACAACCCTAGATTGTGTACTCAATAATTAAACTATAATTGATTAATACATAAATGTGTAAATGTGCTTCTTCAAATACACCAGTACTGATAAGCAAATGATAAAGTCTTACATTTACAGCATTTGGTAGACACTGAGGGTTAAGGGCCTTGTTCAGGGGCCCAACAGTGGTGGCTTGGTGGAGCTGGGAATCAAACCCACAATCTTCAGATTGGGAGTCCAACACCTTAACCATGAGCCACACCAAAAAAAAATAAATATTCAACTTCATTGTCCAAGGTACGTGTACAGAGCCAATGAAATGCATTTTTCGCATATCCCATCTTAGTAAGTTGGGGTCAGAGATGATACAGCACCCCTGGAGCAGGAAGGGTTAAAGGTCTTGCTCAAGGACCCAACAGCGGTTGACTTGCCAGTGGTGGGGCTTGAACCCAGGTGTTTCTGGTCTTTAGATAAACAACTCAGCACCTTAACCATTTGAGCCACTACTGCCCAAATACAGTGTTGGAAGAGACTACGTAATCAAAATAGTTATATTTCAAAATAGCTTGTTATTGCTTTATTACTTTTCTCCTTTTACTGTACTACATACTGTAACAGCCCAGTGATCAAAAATATTCATTCAAAATATTGTTGCTCTTTTATGAGGAATATATGATTTTTATATCACACAGTCAATGGAACAACCCTAGTATCAGTTCAGATATATAAACGTAGCTGCGTTATTGTGTACTTATCTAATCACTATCATATTTTTTTATAGAAATATACTTTATACGTTCATTAAATATGACAATAATTAAATAATTATTGATAATACTTATTTCAGTCGTAATTTGCTAAACTGTATCTTGCATGAAGGAAAAAAAAATTAATTGATTGTTTATTATAAAGGAACCTTTTTGTGTTTTTAGAAATTTCTGACATACTGATGTCATTATGTATGCTTTCGTCTCTTTAAATTAAGACACAGCTAGAAAGCTAATTTACCTGATGGTTTACCTTATGGTTCTACGTACCAAACATTGTGACTGTCATAATTAACCCACTCATTAACCTAGCCAACATTTACGTCTTAAGTTTTTAGATTTCCTTATTTATATAGTATGTCATGCTGTTTTAGGTAATATGACCCTGTAATATAAAAACATTTTTATTACCAATCCACAACACAAGCAAAAATAATGGATGCAGCTATTTTTTCATTAACAACTGAACCATTTCTTTAAATTCTTCTGGTAGTCCAGAACGAAAGTGTGGAACTTAAGACAAGCCTGTGTTTTCCCACGTGGTTTGTCCTTTTTGAACATTATTATTACTTTAATTAAATTTCACTAAAGAAACTGTTTTGTAAGACTTACCCTCACTGAGCCGTTAAATTGCCTCTGCTTCACAAAGTCTGGCATCATCGTCGCTTTACTGACAAACTCCAATAGGATAACTTTTGTAAAGTGTGAGCTGCCTTAAGTTTAGGTGGTGAAGGATGTAATCATCAAACCACTCATTAAAAACATTGGATTTTACGCCCAGGAAAGGTCAAGCCCATCACATTTTACAGCTCTAAATCATAGACTGTACGCATACATTAATTGATGGTGGGAAATATTCCCCATTGCATGGAACTTCAGAAAAAAACTGTACTGAATGGATAATTGGCATTTTGTTCACGTCATGTCACTCTACAAGACATGAATATTCGAAACTACAAGGTTAAAACTTCCCCATAAGTGAGATAACATATGGTGGATTTCAAGCTTTTATTGAGAATCTATAGAGCTCACATAGACAATAATGAGCTGACTTGTTTCTTTTACAAGGCTGTGGTAGATGATAGCCACTTATTCTGTCCAAAAAAACATCTTATAGCACTTAACATTAATATGTTTTAGAAACATAAATCACAAATATTTTTAAAACTAGCCAACGTGCTTAGTGCATGTGATTAGAGTTTTTAGTCAAAAATCATCAAGACGTGCTTGGATGTACATCTTGTGATGTCAGGTCAAGGATTTAAGAAATGGCCAGCAGTGCATGATGTAATATTTCTTATTTTCAGAATAGAAATTGAGGTTAAGGAAAGGCAGCTCGAAGCCTGAGGGCTGTGATGCCCGGTACCCTTAACTAGAGACATTTATAAATAATACAAAGGAAAGAAGCTGTCAGAAAAGATTAAAATCCATGTAATACAGCACAAATACAAATTTAGCATGTGCAAACCTTTCTGTATTCCACACTGTGGGTTTTGCACCGATGTACTTACAAACTACAAGAGATTGTCTGGCTTCCCGTTTGTACTACTGTGTGTTGTTTTATGTGAAAAAGCATGACAGATGTAATAACCACATCATATTCTGCGGAGTTTTCAAAAAGCAAGTCATAGCAAGTTCATGAAGATACTTCCTCCAAGTTCTGCTTTCCTTCCTTTTTAACAGTGTGAAAAAAATCCCAAGGCAAGTTCTTAACTGAAGCAGTTGAAAAGTTCACAGTAGATTTAGAAGTTGAAGCTGCTCTTTCAGAATGTATTAATTGAGATTAAAGACTTAGTGCCCTTAATCCAACCAACAAAATCCCTTTTATCTGTATGCAAAACTGGGGTATTCACTGATTTTTCTGCATGTAGTGCACTTATTTGGATATAAATGTGGACTATTTACATTTTAGAACCTCTTTAATCAGAACATGAGAAATGATGCTGTGTAAATCTTTAGCTTTTATTATATTATACATGTTTCTCAGTTGAAATGTTTGTAATTTAATTAAATAAAACATTTAACAGTTGGTACTGTTTTAAAGAAGCTTTACAATATTATGAAAATGTATGTAATATTAAATGCGTATATATCCTTAGTGAGCAAGGCTGAGGCAACAGAAGCAAAGTAAAAACTTCCTGAGATGGTATTTCATGCTAATTGTTATCAATTAGCATTTTACTCCTAGATTTTGCATATGAATTAAAGAGTAAAATTAAAGCTTGTGTGGTTTGGATTTTGACTGTCATCAGATCTACATAATTTGTTGTTGAGTTTATTCTGCATGTGTGAACATGCCCAGTGTGAGGATTATCCGTAAGTATTTTGCACAAAAAACGGAAAAAGCAAAAGACGAAATAATACACTTTGCCATGTTGTTGTAAACTGGAGCCAAGGTGCTATTGGTCATATTGGTTTGTGTACAGTAAAAGACAATGTTTTCACAAAAAGTTAATCAGCTCTAGGCTTTTGTTAAGATCCTGAAGCAATCCTCACATTGTTGTTTGAATTTCCAAATACAAACTCTCCAATTATCTCACACACAGTCTACACTTTACATGTCACAGACAATGCTCACACAAGATGACATCAGGCTTTTCCTGTCAGATAAATGTCTCCTGCCTCGTAAAGCGTGCTGTTGGGTCTGAGAATGAAGCACACTTCAGGTTTTTCTTATGGGATCTGCAATCAAGGTTATTAGCACTACCGTGTTAGCAGAAACATAAAATACAAAATGCACCAGAATTTTAGGATGTCAACCTGCCTCCCTTGATGGAAATGTGGAATTTTTTAAAATTCAGGCTGATTGCTTTTCATTTGCAAAGAAATCAAATGAACGAGGTGCGAAGTGTCAAATATGCAACACAGAGAGCTACAAAGAGACACTGAAATGGTTTCTATAGTGGATAAATGCTATTAGAGAACAGCAGCCATATTGGAGTTTGCAAACCTATTAACTGTATGATCTCAAGTTCAGCTATTAATTGAAAAGAGGGGGAAGGAGAACATGTAAGGTCAGCATGAATTGACAGATATTCCATATTAGTCAGTGATACGTAGCAAAATGAAAGTAGTGATGGCTTGTAAATTTTAATGACTTCTAATGCATAAGACTCATTTCTGTTACAGGATGAGCATATCACAAAGTGACCATAAAAATCTCCCTAGCTGACATTTAATTGATTTAACCCGGTCACTAACCTATCACAAATTTCATGCATATAAATGTTCCTATTTAATGAAGGATATGATGGGCATTTCAAAATCGGTAGCTCAGAAGCCACTCAGTAGCAGCACAGCTACAGAAAAAAAAAACATATTTAGAAAATCCAAACACAATGCATATCTATCATTTTGGCTAAACACAAATGTCCATTACTCTGACTACGGTAATTATAAAGTAAGATGTTATTAGGCAACAAAAGTAAAAGAAAAAGCTGTTATCAGGGTTTCGCCTGTTCGGTTGGTTGTCATCCAGTTAGCATATCGCTCATAATTTGGCTGGAATGCAAGACAAGTCAACACCCAGTAGCAGTGTGTCCTCCAAGACAGATTATAACTAAAATGTTCAGTAAGTATAATAACTAAATCACTCTCTATTGGCTTCATAATATATTCATTAGTTTTTTAAACCCTTTGATTTTTCTCATTTCCCTCTCTGCTAAAGAGACAAGCGCTGGGCAGCTGTTGCCATAGCAACTGAAATCTACCTGCCTTTTTTGAGGAAGTGACAAATATTTCTTGATTTACATCAGTATAAATGAAACAGTTGGATAATATAGGCAGGCAGTAATGACCCAGTGCACTGAAGTGCCAGCTACACTGTATGACAGACTAAACAATAACTGCTAACTTTTTTTTTTATTCTATAGTCAAAAACCTACATGTGCAGTAGCCAAGGAAAAATATTGTGCTTTACGGTGGACTTTGAATCCGGCTTCTCCTGCTCGGAAAGCATTTCAAAGGTAATAAGAACTAAAATTTTTCTTGACCGGCCCATGTGCGACTGGGGGGGTTTAACATGTAGTTTAAAGTTAAAAGTTTTTACAGTTTTTAAAGCGATCAGCTTAAACTAAGTGTAATATTTCATTAAAATACATTACCAGCAACTATTATCAAAACATGGTTGGATGGAGTGACTCATCTGAATTATTATAAGCTTGACTTATAGACCAGTCTGTATATTACTGGTCTAAACAGGGCTGACAGGCTGTGCTAAATCTGGCCTGCATTGTTTGAAAGTAATTTGCATAGAAGTGAGTGTGTGTTAGGTGATTGGTTTTGCTCTGTAAGACCACAATGGCTGACGATGTCGAATATGCAAACGAAGCCCGATCAGACTTTTCAGCAGCTCTTAATGAGTTGTTTTCAATACAGACTCCAGCTGTCCATCTTTGTTTAGGAGTTAGAAAAGCTCTATACAAATGGACTGATGTACAGGTCCCTGAGCAAAGCCTCTCAATATGAGCCAGGCAATTAATATAATCTATTTTGAACAATAAAATGAGGATGTGGAGTAAAAATAGCCCTAAATAAAGTAAGCATTCATTGCCAGCCAATGTAATCATGAATACTTATTTATTTAGCACATGACATCGATATATTACTGCCTGAAGAGTAAACACCACCTTTTCAGCTGTTCTTCTGTTCTTGATTAATGGCTTGTTTATTCTTGTTTTAGAGCCAAATCTACAGTCCCACACAGTCATAGATTGATTTGTGTTTTTATACTGAGGTGGAAAAACCATTCTGAGATTAGGAGTCTTACAAAAACAACCACAGTTGAATGTAATGCAAAAAAAACCACTTTAACTTATCAGCTTTATTAGTTTTATTCTGATCTTGTCATTCACAGAAGGTTTTTTGGAGATATAAATTTTCCCAACTAAAAGGTTCCTCAGACGATGGAAAGACAAGAGTAAAACTTTTATTTAAAAATTCAGAAAACCAACAGATAGAAATGAAGGTAAGTCTTGTATTTGCAAAAGATTTCTTGCAGTCTGTACAATTAGACATTTAATTACTTTTTAGAAAATGTGCACAATTTCTGGATAGGAATGAAGTATGATTCATTCTTTAGCAAGTTAGAATTAAATAGCATGTTTAACATTTGTTTACCGTCACAACAAAATTTCTCGGCTTATGTGTACACAAAAATATCAAATCTAAACCTGTTTCTGATCCTAACCTGCAGATGAAGCACATTATCTTTGTTCAAACACAAATGTGTAGAGAAGTGGACGTGATTTTGCCAGTGTGTTCCGACTAAACCTGCCTTTTTGTCCACAAACAAAAACTTCAGTTGAGTAAATGCTAATATATATATATATATATATATATATATATATATATATATATATATATATATATATATATATATATATATATATATATATATTGGCTGCAACTGGTAAATTCACCAATTACAAGCCATACACACACACACACACCTATTTATAAGACGAGGGAAATGCTAACACATCAACTAAACTGCAAATACATGTTGTGTGCAATTGTTCAGTATAGCATGTAATGTATTATATGTATCATTTAAGTGTTTCATATTTTCTATTCAATAAATATATTTATTAGACTTACAAGGAGGGAAAGATTCACAAATGGATTAAGGCAGGTTTAGTCGACACACACGGATGAGTTATGATTGGTTGATTGAAATGTTAATCCAGGATCACAACATACTTTGAAAAATCACGTCCGAGTCAAACCATTGTGGGACCTAAAGAAGAATAACAAACACAACCATTTTGTAGCATGAAAGTTGAGGTCTATTCAAATTTCACTGGAACAATTAAAAAAATGTCTGATTTTTCTTTTGGAAGTAACTATCCAATATTGGTGCACAGTGTAGGATGTGATTCAGCATTTGGCTTTATATAAATGTCTATAAGGTAAGTTTTCTTGCTATAACAGCAGTAAGACACCATGGAGCCATTCAGGCTGTTCATTTTTGACTACTAATACAAATACCTATAATAATTTAAGTAATGTCAGATTCATTTGTGTTTAATTTAAGCTAAATTTTTGTATATATACATACACTTCTTGTGGGAATATTGTGGATAAATAAAATATTGACTAAAATGAATTAATGTTTAATAAATTTCATATATTTTGTTACAATTGATTATAAAAGTTTTAATACATTGATTAATACTTAAAATTGCATTTTATATAGATTTTATAGTAATTTTTTTGCATTTTCTCTCCCTTTTTCTTGACATAATTAGGAGCTGGAGTTTGCTAACCTGACAGCTGTTCTTCACTGTATCCACTCCTTTATAGCTGCCAAAGTGGCCTCAGTGGATCCACTTTTCGTCAACAATCAAAGCATCACACGAAAGTACATGTACAACAGCTAGAAACCAAGTGTTGTAAGAAACATTTTGTCTGTGGTTTCATCTATTTTATGCACAATACTGTATCTATAAATATATCTAGTTCTTGTTATTTTTGTACGACTCTTCTAAATGAAACTGCTAAAGAAAAAATAACTTTTGGATTAGATGATATTTTGTCATGAACTGATTAATGGTTTGGTACTTGATTATCCTATCCTCACTAGTCTGCTCAAAATAAATTAATGTTGATCATGTAGCAAAGCAAGTATTCACATGTAGGCCATAGCATTATGGGTTTGGAATTGCATGCATGGCAGAAAACACTTAACAGACCATTACGGGTGAACCTTGGAAGAAGTTAATCCTGTAAAATAAACTTCTGTCCCTGTGTATTTCTCTAAAGTTTTTGACAATGATTATGATCAGTGTATAGGTTCAACTGTTGAAATATATTTTACATGATTGTATTTGCCTTTATTATACTTTGACCTTTTAATCTGCTGCAGTCACTGGAACAAATCTACAAATTTTAGCATGAACTGAAAGTTGCATAAATCGTTCATGATTTTTAATCTTTTCACTCCAAAATTCTTTAACGATGACACATTTCACAGATTTGTGGTATTGATTAGATAGTACGTAGATCGTATAAGGTCATTAATTACCTTCATACAAACATGTCTTTCTCTTTCTAATCTCTGATTAAAGTAAAGGCCAATAATTTGCCACACTGTTCTGTATGGTGTTATTCAGTACCTTTCCAAATAAAGGAGCAGTTAATTAACTGTTGATAAAAAGGTGTATGATCTCGTTTGTTCCCCTAGCTCTTGATGCTTTATGTCTTCGGAGTACTGCTAAAATTTTAAGATGTTTAAAACTGACATGCATAGCTGTGGAAACGTAATTTGTGTTGGGGGGGGGGGGGCAATAAACTCCAAGCCAGGGATGCTACAGCACCCCTACTTCCCACATTAATGTGTGGTGATCGCTTTGTGGGAGCTGTTGTAGCCGCTACTGGTTGGCTGCCCACTAGTCTCCAGGTCTGCTTCCTTCTCTGATCAGCTGCTTACGTTGTGACGACATGTGTAGCCTATTTTTTTAAATGAATTTTACTGAATATTCAAATTGATAATATAATAAATATATAGATTTAATACATTTTATTTATTTTTATGTTAAAATTTTTTCATTAATTTATTTCAATCACAGCACCCCCCTCTATTTTTTTCTTGGACTCAAATCTAGGGGGTTCTGCAGCATGCTTAGCACCCCTACTTCCTGCAATAATGCTGACAGGTCTTTTTGTACTGTCTCTGCTGATTGTTTAATGCTGTATCGATAATTAGCCTAATTACAGAGGATAAACACTGTCCATGCAATGTTAAATTAGAACTAATTTATCCTGCATCTGAACTTTGAATTTCAGCAAAATTATGATCTCATTTAAAAAGTAATTATTTAATTAAAACTATTTCTCTGGCACAACAAGCTCAGGATCTGAGAACTGAAGCAGTTTAAGATGAAAAAAAAAAACCCTTCACAGTGATTTTTGAAGTAGCAGCTCTCAGTTCTACTCAAGGAACTTTTGCAAATTACTGAGAAATAAAAAGACAACTTGGAATAAAACAGCATTTTAAATTTAAGTTTCAAAAGAGATGACAAAACCTTGCTCGATGGAACGCTTTAAAACAAGTCCTTGCTGTTAAATTATACACAAAAGAACAGAAGAGCTTATAATGCAGTGCTTAGGCTTTATGTCATATGATGCTTGTTATGTGATTTAATGTGTGTAATAGATGCCAAATAATCACAGTTCAAGTAATTTTCAAGAACAGATAAAAGGGATGGACGTAAATATTGAATTCCTTATTTTATGTCTACATTTGGAGGAATTCATTCAGCTGATGACACACTGTATAAGAAACACTGTATTAATACTGTATATGGTCTCTCTTTGTTCTCCTAAAACAGTAAAATCACTATGTTATTATTAATTATCTGTAGTTTTTTATCCACTAACAAACTAGCATTAAATTGGGTAATGTGACTAATTTAATAGTAAGTTCAATTTCTTTCTGCACTAAAACACATCATTACGTTTATTTCTTCAGATAGGCACCACACTGACGTACATGGCTGTGTACTGTGTATATTTTGAGGCTTGTAACTACGTAAGCCGTGCACTTGAAAAGCAGCAGAAAAGAATAGAAAATCAAGTGGCTTTTTGTGTGAAGTCAGCAGGGTATAACGAAAAAAAAACTCCAGAACATAAATGAGCAAGTACATCTAGAGAGCAGGATACAGCAGAGAGACATGCAGTAAGAAAAACATTTTATTTTATACTTTATATTTCATGGGTTTTTTAAGGATAATCTGTGCTTATTTATAAAATAATTGTTGAATAAATTAATTGTGAAAAAAATGGAAGGATAGCAGGTGAACGTTAAAATAATGCCAATGCTATATGCACTCATTTATTTTTATTAGTGTTTATTTTTAATATGTAAAATGTCCTTCTTGTTTTAGCTCTATAACCATGTTGAACTCTACCTCCAGGCTGATAATTTGCTGTATTTTGTTTTTATATACATCTGCAGACACAACTCCATCTGAACGTAGGTTATGTTTTAATTATATATATAGTAATAATTATTATTATTGTTTTCATTATTATTTTTATCATTATTATCCCCATTCAGCTTTAACTAATCATGTCATAACCGTTTTATATGTTACTTTGCAATTGTCTTGGCTCAAATATTTAATTATTAATAAAAGTTACTGATTAACACGCTATAAAGTATAAGAAAAATAAAGTTAACACTCAGATTCAACTAAACACTGAACATTATTGTGCGTCAAAGTGTGAATTTTTAAGTTCTACATTGTAAGCTTCATTAAAGAGAAGTATTGATTTTAAAATCCTTAGAAAAACGAAACAAGTCTGAAACTTTGCTGATGTCTACAATACAAGAGAGTCTTCAGATGGTCAGTCGTGCATTACATCAAACAGCAGAAGGGTAACCAAAGCACTTACTTTCACTAATTATAGACTCATTATAAAATAATTCCATTTATATTGCTTTTTTTAAATAGCAGGAATCTGTCTCAACCATCCTACATGCAGATGTTTGCGATCTCCAGGCAGCAGGCAGCAGCTTCAATAAATTCTGAAATATCACTTGCAGCAGAGGTCTTTCAAACCACTCTACTCCTTCTGAAGAAAAAAGAAAGTAGAAGGCAAAAACGATTTGTCTCTGCTTCAGGTAAGATCATGTTTCAAGAACATTCAAATCATAGACTGAAATCTATTATGTTCTACCTTAGGCTAAATTCTCAAACTAGAGTTAAATTTTTCTTTCTTTACAACTAACCTGTCAGTACCCCATGACAATATATTTCCTAAAACCTATGAAGTGCCTTAAAGAAATTGTTGAATTTTGTTTGTGAGTGTAGTTAGTTCTCATTAGTTATCTTAGTTTAGAACTGTTCTCTCATTTAAAGATAATCAGACAAAACAGCATCTTACATGTATGGCATTTAGCAGACGCTCTTATTCAGAGCGACTTACATTTATACACGCATTTATACAACTGAGCAATTGGGGGTTAAGGGCCTTGCTCAGGAGCCCAACAGTGGCAGCTTGGTTGTGCTGGGAATCGAACCCTGATCTTTCAATTACCAATCCAACACCTTAACCATTGCAGTACCACTTTCCCTCATCATAGTATTGTAAAAAACACCACATACACATAGCAAGGTTGCAAATCACTACATTTGTATTTTATATTGTACTGTAGATATAATATATAAACAAATGTATTGGGACACCTAACCATTACATCATATGCATTTTATAATCCTCCTATTTCAGATTTGGTCTCATAACTTCCACTCATCTGACGATGATTTCCACTAGATTTTGTCATATAAATTTGTAGATTTTATATACCATCAGTATTCGTAACATCAGACACTAATGCTAAGTGAGGAGGTCTAATGTGCAGTCAGTGTTCCTGCTCATTCCAACCTTGGCAAACAATGACTTCAGGAAATTTAGTGGCTTTGTGCACTGGCCTAATGTGGGAACTGGTAGTACAGTGGTTTGGTGGTCCCAGCACCACCAAATTGCAACTGTTGGGCCGGTAAGCAAGGCCCTTAACCCCTAATTGCTCAGTTAGATAAAATAAATAAATGTATGTTGCTCTGGATAAGGGCATCTCCCAAATGCCATAAATGTAATGTACTTCTACTAGCTACAAAGTCATTCTAGAAATCTATATTGTGGACAAAGTTAGGGGAAGACGCACTTATGTGCATGTGCTGTTAAGATCTACAAACTTTTAAACATATAATGAGTTATATTAATATTTTCTTTTGGAAAGATTCACAATATTTAAATCAGTGGTTTTCTTTATTAAATAACATCTTGTTTTCAAATTGTATTATCTGTCTGTAATACAAGTCTCCTTCAGTGAGCTGTTACCATAGATAAGCATAAACACATTGATTTAAACCTGATTTGATTGGACCTTTGCTATAAAAAATCCTCACTACCTACTGATCATTTGGATTTGGAATTTTAACAGTACAGCAGAAAAACACCTGTTACATTTATGTGTCACATTTATCCCAGTATTGTATGCCGTTAGTGAAAAATGAACCAAATACTTTAAAAAATTAAATAAATGACTCGATTTATTCATTTATTTTTTTAGAGCTCTTTTCCCTGGAGGAAGTCGAGCTAATAGCAAGGCTTTCTGGTTGCCCTCCACCCGTACAGCCAGCCAGCTGTCCCATAGGAGGAGATTCAGAGAAATACCGCTCCATCTCTGGAGTATGCAATAACAGGTACTCTTTTAATAATTCATTCCTAACACACTGTTAGAAATGGCAGTGTGTCCCAGGCTTGTTTAGAATCATATTAATCAGCCCTGTGCTTGCTCTCATGCTAACCAGACCCTGGCATTTTGCTGAAGCAACAAGGCCGAGTTGATAAGATGAGCCATGACAGATAGGATAGGTCAGGCTTGTGGAGCGGATAGAGGCTATTCTATTTGCAGCGTGAATGTGAGAGCTAAACTAAAGAAAAACACTAAGCATTGTGCAAGGCATGTATTACTGCACCAAATGTGTCTGGCTCACAGAAAAATGCTTGGAATCAATATATAAAGCTGCTGCCTTAGAGTGTGGCATTACAGGGTTTAGGCTGAGCCTCTACAAAACATGGCTGACAGTTTCTTCAGTTCATGCTCGTTATTTAAAAGCTGGGTTTATTGGAATGGCTATGGTGTTACTCACTTTTTTGTGGCCCAGATATAATAATTTACATGCATACATGATTATAATTGCTATTTATATAGAAACTCTTTATTATGTTACCCCCCTGAGGTACCAGTGACCAGTTTCCTGCCCCTTTACTCGAATTGGAGGAGCTGGGACTCTGCTCCCCAAAGCTACAGTTTACATTACATTTGATCACTATTACCATAAGCTGTAATTAAAAAAGCATGCGGTGCCCCCCAGATGGGGATGGGTTCCCTATTGAGTGTGATTCCTCTTGACGTTCTATCTCAGGGAGTTTTGCGTTGCCACCGTCGCCACCAGCTGCTTTTTAAGGACAAACTTAAACTTTTTTTACTGTTAGTGAATTATTTGTATGAAGCTGCTTTGAAACAATTTCTATTGTGAAAGTTCTATACAAATAAAAAAGAATATAATAATTCCTTTTTCTCAACACAAACCCATCAAAGGACTCTGTAAATATAATTAGGTAAGTAAGTATATATGTGCTTTTTTATGGCACTTTTCTCATAAATAATTTTTACATGACTGCATTACGATATGCAAAAACATTTGGTTTCTGACCAAAAATATGGTGCTATGTTTCATGAAAGACATTTCATTTTTTAGAAAAAACCCTCTCTGGGGAGCTGCCAGCACTGTCTTGGCCAGATGGCTCCCAGCAGAGTATGAGGATGGAGAAAGCCAACCAAAAGGCTGGAACATTGGTCAACAGTACAGAGGCTTCCATCTTCCGCCTGTAAGCTACAAACACCCACATAACAGAAACATGAAAAACAAGTATTCCAGTTCATAAGTTGTTAAATTAACTTTAACTGTAAGCCCCCGAATTCTGTATATGTTTTTGTCATTTATTTTGCACTCAATTATAAACATGCGTGTTACTCTACGCCAACACTTACCTTAAAATTTCCACTCTAGCTCTTGTAAAACTTTTGCCACTTACTGTGTCCCCTAAAGGCTAAGCCTGTATACAGAAAATAATCTATATTACCAATACAGATAAATCATAATTAAACAGAAAAAGAACTATTTAGAAAAGGATTTGCCCAGAATGGGAGTTTTATGTAGATTTGCTAAATAAATGTGGATAAGATGTAAAGTTTATTATAGATAAATGTAGGTGTATCATGAAATGGAAGTGAAAAAGTGCTGTCTTATTAATTGTTTTGACTGATATGAGATTGAGAAGTAATATGTATAGATTGTGATAGTTTTTTATTTAAACAAGCCTTAAAAACGTCTTGAGATCTGCTGTAATGGCAGTCTCGACAAATGCTTAGGTTACACAACTACTTTGATCACTTTTAGAGTGGGAGTATTTCTCACAAGTAACCCAAAAAAACCTGAAAGTGGAGGCTGATTTTACTTAGTAAATTCAAAGAGTTGGAGTTTTGCCTCAATTCTGATTTATATAGAAAAGTTTTAATATTACAGAAAGGTTTAATCTCATATCTTATAGCAATGCATGTCAAATGCTTATGCCTATAAAAATGTCCTCTTTTTTGCTCATCTCTTAAGAAAATGGAAGACTTAGTGTTCACATTAAAATGTATGAGACAGGAAGAATTATTTATTTAGAACTCGGCATAGGCCTGACAACTGAAGTGGAAGGCTAGAAAAACAACACATAAAATTACCAAAGCAGTTTTGGTCTACGAGCTGAGGACATTAATCACATTAGTCTTGTCTGATTTAAACATCGCATCAATCATATTTTAAGGTACGGGAAGTCAGCAACAAAATTATGCAAATCTCCAGCGAGTATGGCTTAGAAGATGAGACGTATTCCCAAATGCTGGTGGACTGGGGTCAGTATATAGACCATGATATCTCATTCACTCCTCAAAGCACAAGCAAAGCTGCCTTTTTGTCTGGAATCAACTGCCTACACATGTGTGGAAATTCCAATCCGTGCTTTCCAATTCAGGTAACATCCAGACATAAACCAGTCAAGCAAAAATGCCACAAGATGGTTTGAATTAAATATTTAAAAAATGACATCACATATCTAGTGCCAATCTGTCAAGAATAAAGGTACCAAACTTTAGCTCTTTAAAGGCAAAGGTTCTACAGTTATTGAGATGATCTAGATGTTGTTGATGCCGTTCACTATTATCATATTTTCTATTGCTATTTTCAGTATTCAGATTAACTGAATAAGTTTGACTCAAACTGAAAAACAAGTCAATTATATAATTAATGCAAAACTGGGACATATGTGTTCTGTTGCCAATTAAAAATGATAAAAATAAATAAACAGAAACACCCTTGTTGGAAACATTCAAGCAGAGATGGCAAAAGTACACACATTCATTACTCACATAGAAGTACAGATACTCATGTTTATTATGACATGATACTCATGTGTATTATGTAAAAGTTGAAGTACTGACTACACATTTTACTTAAGTTAAAGTAAAGAAGTTTGGCCTCAGATGTTTACTTAAGTAAAAAGTAAATCAACTACCAGAAGTATTTTACAGTTCAGTAAAAATAAACATTATGCACGCAAAGGGGATATAGATTATGGTCTTTTGATGGTGAACTGATGGTTAATTAAGTTAGCCATGTAAGCCATTCTTGTTGCCGTTTTTCTGACTGCCTTGCTTGTTGTTAGCTTTATAAACAAACCTTGCTTATAGTGTGTGATAGCCAAGAAAAAGCCAGTGATAGGTTAAAAAAGAGCACAATAACAAAAGTAGATTGATTGGTTGAAAGAGGAAAATTGAAAGAAATAATATTGATCATGCCACTAAACAGATTTAAACTAAAGTAACAAGCCTGGTTTCAAAACGTAATAAGTAGAAAGTACAGATATTTGTGTAAACATTTAGAGAGTAAAATTAAAAAGTTGTCAGTAAACTAAATAGTGAAGTAAAGTACTAATACCAGGGAAATCTACTGTAAGTACTGTAACAAAGTAATTATAGTTTTTTACTTTCCATCTGCATTTGAGTAATATGCATTTAAAGGATTTTTTTAATAAGCCATAAAATCAATATAAAAACAAATACAAAAAATGCTTTAGTGGAAACAGAAATAATTCGGCATTCTAAACTCCTGGAATTGTCAGACAGAACCTTATAATTTCTGTGTCTAGATAGTGTTTTCAATATGGCCATGGTGAGGTGTTATTTTATATGCCACAATTCAGGAAAGGTCATTTTAAACGTGGGTTAGAGATGTGCTTAGTTGGAGGACAATCAGTATATGTGACAGGAGCCTAAAATTAAAAAGTGTATATCTCATTGATTGCTTCTTTATCTCCACACACACTGGTGAAAATAGCAAGTTGCTTGGGTGAGTATCTTTGGACAGAAATATGTTTCAGAATCCTCCGGGGTAATGCCTGCTCATAAAAATACAGTGGGAAATGACAAAGCAGTATAGTTTGGTAACTAATCTCAGTATCCCCAGCCGGAGGCACGAAAACACAGATTATGGATACAAAGAACAGTGGATTTTATTTGCATTTGTTCTGACCTTGAATGAACATCACACTCTAAATACAAATATGATATTTATTGGGGTAAATGATTAATAAGAAATAAATTACTGATACTATATGGTTATGTGGCTATATGGTAGTGAAGGGCACAATAGTTAGTAAGTACCCCAGTTGTTCAGTAACCAGTTCCAAATGTTGCAAAAAATACTATAAAAATCTATCCACAGCGTAGATTTAAAACAAAAAATTGTTAAGATTAATTGCATATAAAGCCAATCATGCACAGCTATACATGTATTTCTCTGAGCATGCTGTAGAGATCAAAACCAAGCCCTTCTTCTGTGTGCTAGCCTGCAGCACAAAGAACTGCCCCTAAGCAGCAGCGCTATTTTAGGAACGTGCAGGCTTCCAGAGAACGACTTCACAGCAAACGATGGCGTGAAATGAAACAAACGGAACTAGCCAGTAATCTACGGCTGAAAAAGTAAAATGTTCTAATGGGGCGTTAGATACAATATTTTAACTGCCTCATTTACCAAGTGTAGATATCATACATAGACTATTTAATTAGTACTGTCAATATTATTCACTCTGTAAAATCATAGAGAAGTAGATGAGGCAGTGTTCACGGATCTGAAGGCTACCATGGACAGCTGTGTAATAGTTTTAGCTGTTAAAAAGAAAAGGCAAATAAGAAAACTGTCTTTGGAAACATCATGTACTCTCTGTGTACTTGTATTTGTGTGTATGTGTGTGTATTTTTGTGTGCATCACAGATTCCACTGCATGATAAACTATTTGGAAGTAAGAGCTGTTTCCCATTTTTCCGCTCAGCACCAGCTTGCCTAAATGGCCCGACACACACTATGCACCCACAACAGATGCTGCAGAGACAGCAAATGAATTCAATCACTTCCTTTCTTGATGCTTCTACAGTCTACGGACACTCTGTAGAATTACAAAAAATGCTCAGAAACTGCTCAAGCTCTGAGGGCTTGCTAGCAGTTAACAGTGAACACACTGATACTGCAGGTCGTGCTTACCTGCCTTTTGTCAATAACCCCACGTCTGCCTGCATCCAAGAGCCAGGCACAGGCCCGCCAAATCGCCTGGAGTGTTTTGTTGCTGGAGATAGCAGGGTGAACGAAATTCTGCCTCTGATTGCTCTTCACACACTCTGGGTGAGAGAGCACAATCGCATTGCCACGCGATTAAAACAACTCAACACCCACTGGAGCTCCAACACTATCTACCAGGAAAGCCGGAAAATTGTTGGAGCTTTGCATCAGGTAAAAATACAGCGCTTTCTTTACTTCTATTAGAGGGACAAGCATCGATTGATCATCTCTGCATCATGGCCGCCATATTGGGAATGTTACAAAACGTTAATTGTAGCAGAAATCAAAAAACTTCGTGTCAATTTAACGTTGATTAAGTAATCATTAAAGATTGGAAGGAAGTTGAAGCATTACTGCTTAGAACTAGGAAAGCCCTAGGGTGTAATTATATCAAAATGATCACTGTGCTGAAGTTAAACAATGACTGCAATGAAACATGACTTCTTAAGTTAATTTATGTAAAATATATTCCATAAATTACTTATGCTTCACAAACTTGACCTCTAACGGGTGATTACTAATGAAGAAGCTTTGCATATTTGGGTCCTTTTCTTTAAACTGCATAAATGTACCTGCTTCGGCAAACTGCACAGTATATACAGTATACCTGGATCATTACATATATCACTACAGCATATTATGTATATGTACGTATTTGTACACCTGTCTATCACATCCTTATGAGTATTCTTATCATAACATTCCATTTGAGATTTAGTCTCACACCTCTGACTTTTGTGAAGGCTTTTGACTGTTCAGCATAGTTGTGGGGTTGATTTGCTCATTTAACCAGGAAATGATTAGGTGCTAATGTTGTTATGCTGAAACTGTGTTTGGGCCTCTATACCCTAGTAACAATGCTATAGCATACAGAGACATCCTAGACATTCATCCAACTTTATGGCAACAGTCTAGTGCATATAGTGTAAACATAAAGCTTTTGAATATGTCCAAAAATATAACTATAATTTGACCTAATCTGATAGATGAATATAGTAAAAAAAATATCAGGCTACACAGTTCTGAGAGCAGTGTAGGAGGAAAATAGTTTCTTTGGTTGTGCAGCTTCATAACCTTCTCTAGAGCTTTTATCATAGATCAGCGCTTACATGCTCTGTAACCCATACTGAAACTGCAATATGCTGCTTCTATGCTGCCAGAGTGCTCTTTTATATGTATTATTAACAGTACCCAGGAAAATTAACTACCACATAATTAGCAGAATCATTTCTATAATGGGTGCTGAAGCAATTTTTCCCTTTTAAAATGTATTGTTACATTCAGACCAGTGCAGAATATCCAATGCTCCGGAGTGCAAATAGCAGAGGCAGCTGGCATGAATGGACTAGTTGGCCTAGGACCTGCCCCTTTCTTTCAAAAGATAAAATACTTTCAATGGCAAACACATCAGAGCTGTGTCCTGAGGCATATTATTATGGATTCATTTTTGGACCCACTGCTCAACAGCTCCACCGTAGGTAATAAGAATGCTAGGAATTGCTTAAAATGCTATGCAGAGGGCAGATTTCTTTTAAATCAGTGACCTGCTAGGGCAAAACAGACTTGAAACATTTATTTGAATAAAATGAATTGAATAAATTGAATAAATGTAGATGCCTATATTGTTTTCACTGTGAGAGTGTGTGTATATGCATCCAGGGAGACCTTGTGACGTAATGAAATGGCCCCTACTAGATAACTTGTCAATCCATCAACAGAAATTAGATCTTAGCTTATATTTATAATACCGGTCAGCCATCACTGGCAAAAAGAAAAGGTGATTCACCAAACCCATATGAGAATACATTTATAGATTAAAAGCTGTCAGCCGCAAACCTCTGGTCTGTACTTTTTGAGCAGTCTGCACTGGATCAAAAGGGGATTTCATTGCCCACAAAAGAATCTATAAGGTCAAATACAGCTCATGCCCCTTAAATTAGAGTGGCAGAGAAAGAGACTCTGAAGTGCTATGAGACAGTAGATGTGATGCGTCAAGCAGAGTGTGCAATATTTTAACAAAGTCCAGTGGGACTGACTTCACAAAAATGCAATGAAAAATGGTTTTCGGCACCTAGCGGTGAAGCAGTTACATTATAGTCTTCATGAACAGTACGTTTCAATATACGCATCCCTGCTGCTAAGGAGACAGGGAAGGGATATTTTTTTAGTCAGGCTCACCGCCCACTGAAACAGCAAGGATTCTAGAGGTGAGTTTAGCTATTTGTTTTAACAAGTCAACCTATACAAAGGCCAAATAATATTTAGATCTATAGTACAGGCAATCATCTAATCTAATCTAATCTAATCTAATCTAATCTAATCACACAATTCAGAGATTCCAAATTGTCATTTCACACATTTGTCCCATCTGGCACAAATATACAGTATCAAAGAATCCAAATTATTAATCTCATGACACTTGGAATGTCTCTTTACACTTTTAAAGACAGGCATGTGCAGAGGTTGGCTGAACCCACCCAAACGTCTGTCTGCTCGTATGTCTGTCTGTCTATCTATCTATCTATCTATCTATCTATCTATCTATCTATCTGTCTGTTTGTCTGTCTGTTTGTCTGTCCGTCTGTCTGCCCGACTGTCTGTCTACTTATCTACCACCTATCTATCTATCTATCTATCTATCTATCTATCTATCTATCTATCTATCTATCTATCTATCTATCTATCTATCTATCTATCTATCTATCTACACATTAGGTAGTCATGCAGTTTTATAAATGTAAACTCAATTTCTCTCTTAAAAATATTACTTGAATATATTTCTTTTTTTAGGGCGCAAACTTTACTCCAACCTCAAAACGATTGTAATATATCTTGAACTTGTGCTTATTAGTCCAGTTATAAGACATTCCTTAACTTTCCCCGGCTAAACCTCATATAAGGCTGTCTGATCTTTTCACAGATTATCACCATGAGGGATTATATTCCAAAAATCATAGGAAAAGGAGCATATGATCAAATTATCGGACCTTATAGAGGATATGATGATACAATAAATCCTTCTGTGTCCAACATTTTCGCCACTGCCGCATTCCGCTTCGGTCATGCCACCATTTCGAGACACATTATCAGACTGAACGAGAGTTTCCAGGAGCATGAACACTTTCCTTCCTTAAAACTGCATCAAGCATTTTTCAGTCCATGGCGGATAATTAAAGAAGGTACATATTTGCTTTACTTTGCTTGTTGATCTTTCAGTCAGTATAATTTTTTGGAATAACAAATCTACTTCAAAGGAAAAGCTGAAAATCAAAAGCAGAACCACTCTCTCTGTCTTCATTATTTATACAGATAAGGCAGAAGACAGTAACAATGAATATATTAATGCTAAATTGTGATTGCTTACATGCTCATATTCAGTCAGCCCTCAACTCCTAGAAAATTAATTAGAGGAAGTTCTGTATGATGTTTTCACTTTGGTGTGTAACTTTGGTTTCAGTATCAGAAGCATTTAGAAGGTATTTTTGAGACTAAATTTTACAGTATATTACAGTGAGAACTCTGAAGCATTAAAATTACCAGCAGTTTGGAGCGCTTTTAAACAGTGATGACAGTTACAATTTGTACAATTACCATTTAATTTTAATAATTTTAGCTGACAAAATACTTTTGTAATTGTACAACTTTATTTATGTGTTGTTATTTTTTTTTGGTAACATGCTGTAATGAATGAGACGGAGTGGGATCCATAATGCAGAGATGGCTTTATTTAGAAAAGGGGAATAGTCCAAAGAGAAGTCAGAGAAGTAAGCAGAAGTCTGGTACACAGTAATCCAATCAATAGCAAACAAATCCAAAACACAAGAGAGAAAAACGAAGTCAGAAACAGGCATGAATCAAAACTGTGAACATAAACTAATCAATAATAGAACGCTTAGTAAATTGCAGGAGCAAACAATACTTCACAACATGATTAGCAATATGGCTAGCTTATATACACTAAGTGCAGGAAGTGACACTGGAAGTACTAATGAAGAACCAGTACTCCGGTGACGGTGCCCTCTGGCGGTTGGGCGTTAGAGTCCTTACACATGCTACATTACTAAAATTGTTATTGTAATTTTACTTACATTTTTTTTGTTATATACAGTAGATAAAAACTTAATTTTCCAGGTAGCAAGTGGTATATGTTAGTTATTTACACTGTATTAACTACTAATTACTAAACTTTATACAAGGATTAGCTCAGACTTTTTAAGTCACTTTCTATAGCTAGTCTATGACCTGGCCAACAAATATTTATAAATTCATTATTTTCAAATTCAAAATTTAAACAAAATCTGAATAAAAGCATCTGCTAAAGTGTAGACAAGTAAATGTGAAAATTAGTCATGCATATTACCAAAAAACTGAAGAGATTACAATTTTCCAATACACAATTGCCTTAAAATGTAAATAATCTTCAGAAACTTGCCCATCAAAATAAAGCTCAATAGTTTCCAACAACCCGACAGAGGGTGTGTCCCTATCAATGGTTTTGGGAAATGGAAGGCTGCCAGACATGAGGAAAACAGGCACGGGAAATCGATAGTAACCCGAGGTCACGATTAAATCAGGGACCATGGAGCTGTGAGCCTGCAACGATATCCAGTGCACCTCTGTGACTCCCCCAAGCAATTACCAAGACTATAAAATAGTAAATGGAAAAATCAGGTTCTATCTGTAGGTTTAAAAAAACCTCAATTTATTTATATTCTATAAATAAGGAATACACACATATTACATACAGAGATTAAAGTTAAAGGCTAAAATCGTCTTAAAGGGGCTTTTAACATGAATGCTTCTTATTCAAAGCTGTGTGTTAAATAATACGAAATAGCTGCTCTGGCTGACTTTTTGCTCTACAGGAGGACTGGATCCAATATTGAGAGGTCTAATAAGCCGACCAGCTGCTAGACAAAACCAACATCATCTGATGAATGAGGAGCTGACGGAGAAACTCATGGTGCTTACTATTCCAGAGGCACTTGATCTGGCAGCTCTAAACCTCCAAAGAGGAAGAGATCATGGCCTGCCAGGTGACTGTGCTGCCAACAGAAGCAAACACAATATAAATAAAGACTGTCAGACAAATTACAGTCTGTTCAATTGTTAAATAAATGGCAGTGATGGTGCAGACATGCTTCAAGCAACACTTAAGGCTAAATATAATAAAATCTCTTTAAAATGCATTTCAGGTTACAATGACTGGAGGGTGTTTTGTGGCTATGACAAAGTGCAAAGTGAAGCAGATCTGAAGGCTGTGATACACGATAGTGCATTGGTGAAAAGGATAATGGAACTGTATGGGCATCCTGATAATATTGATGTGTGGCTGGCAGGTCTGGCAGAGGACTCAGTGCCTGGCACGAGGACAGGCCCTCTATTCGCATGCTTGATCGGAAAACAGATGAAGATGCTCAGAGAAGGTGACAGGTCAGTCCATCTTTATTGTAAGTGGTGGCGAGAAGATCATAATAAAAGCCTTGTCCAATCATAATGAAAAAGAAAGACATCAAAAGGTTTGTCCGGGTTGAAGTGCACTATTCTATAGATCGATAAAGGTAAAAAGGGAATTTTCTTTGTACAGCAAAATATATTGACTTGTAATGAAACATATCCTTAAGAAGGAATTTAACAATAATGATGCAATAGTTAATGTCTAGATGCACTGCATGCCTTTTCAGATTCTGGTGGGAAAATCCGGGTGTTTTTTCTCAGCAGCAGAGACGAGAGTTACTTAGACACTCACTGTCTCGTGTCTTATGTGACAACAGTGGGCTGACAGAGGTTCCCACTGATCCCTTCCGTGCAGGAATGTACCCTGAACACTTTCACTCCTGCAATGCTATATCTTCAATGGATCTGGATGCATGGAGAGAGCACCCTGAACAAGGTAGTACATGTTAACTGAGAAGTTTTACCACTGCAAGTATATAAAGTATTATCTTTATCCTACATGACTGACACTTACAAGCTGTATGACAGCGTTGAATCACAAATAAAATCTACCTCAGGAAAACAAAACCCCTCTTTTATACAATAGAAATATGAAGATAAAACCAAGTAAAAAAATATATGTTTTCATGTCTAGATATATTTCCAACCTTAGGCTTTTATCTACACATAAACTGTAAACAACAGACATAAACAGAAGATCAACCATACTTGCTTAATTTGCAAGAACAAACTTTAGAAGCTCATACATGATGTGTAATAGCAAAGAATGATTCCCATTGGCTCTCATACTGCATCCAGCAATCATTAATAAATTACATCAATTTAATGTAAATTCCATCACTAAACAAATTTTCTAGGCAAGTTTTATGATATACACATTCAGTTTATGGCTTAACTTGGTAATTGTGAAATTTCCCAACTTTCTCTCTAAAAATTACATTAGGGAATTACATTACATTATGACATGACTAGAGTACATGGTATATGTATATAGGCAGTTTGTTTTCACATTGCCGGCTAATGCAGACTAGACTAATCTGTCCTAGAGGACAACTATGAAATTACTACTTCAGATATTGCTACAAACCCAGTGAGAGAATATCAAATCATATAGACCTCATTTTGATGGATAATCATTGGTGGAGCCATGCAATGATTTTGTATGGCTGTATCAGTCGATTCTGCACAAGTGTTGATCAAAATAGAGCCTGCTGACAGTAATGCAGCCGCATTAATAAAGCAATATACTTAACTATCAAAAGTTCTTTAACAATTTTAAGTTTATGTTCTTGTTGGTAGAAAGACTTTTGTGATCCTAACTTTAATAAAATACATAAACCGATATAGACCACTGTTCACAGTGAATTGCCTCCATGCATCATATAATAAGTGGGTGAAAATATAGCTGTCATATAAGTGGTGAAGTGATTAAGAAATGTTTCATAAACAAAATATGATATTAAAAGGACACTGAATATATACAACTTGTATGTATGTATTTTATTCACTTTTTTGACTTTCTAACTCATTTTTTAGGATTTGTTTAATTACAAGGTAGACTGTTTTTGTTTTTTGTTGTAACTTTTTGTTGTAGCACTAACTTAAACACCAACCATTTTCTGACTGATGCAATACATTTTGAGATAACTGACTAATTAAACTGAACTGTGAAGAATGACTTCATTTGCAGAGATAAATATCCTCCAGGCCCCCAAATGAAATGAGTTTTAATCCAAAACAGTGGGTTCTACTACAAGTTTGCTAACCCAAAACAATGACTGTGCCAGACAGTAAGATGGGGCCCTCTTTTAAGACAGCCTTGAAACACACAAGAATAAATAGCTTTAGAAAACTAGAATAGCCCTAATAATTACCCATTCTGCAAAATATTATGATTTGTTATATTTGTCCACAATAATGAAAGGTCATTGGCTGCTTTCTGAATGACCAGAATCGAATGCTTTCAGGTATGGGCCTCTGCAAATCCCATAATCCGTCCTCTTGTTATTAAGTGTCTTGATTACAAACAGATTCGATGATCCTCGATGTGCGTTCCAAATGAGTTTTTCATGGGCTGGCGATCTTTTTAACTCTGGAGTTCAGCCTGATGAAAAATATTGATCCATTAAAGAAATGTAGCTTTGCCAGAACAATAAATATATTCACACTTGTTGCACAGAGAAATTCATCTTTGTAATGAGTAAATAAACAGTTATCTATGATTAGATTTAAAGTCTAAGCCTACAGCATCATGCAGACATTAGTTTATAAAGCATATGAGGGAAGCAGGGTCGGAATCCTAGCCTAGGCTAAATTCTGTTTGTACAAGCTGCAGCACTTGTAATTTTTGATAGTTCCAGATATGAAAAGAGAGGCAAGGTTTACTTTAGGCTGGTCCTGTGTCTCTCAAAGGTCATGATATGCTCTAGCCATATCTTCAGTGTTTATTCAGTCTACCACTGAATCCAGGCTATGTAACAGTGATCCTGTGGATGGAGATAATGTCCTTGGAAATGGAGAGAGAGAGAGAGAGGAAGAAATGGATGTCATTGCATACAGCATTGCCCAGTCCTCAGGCCACTGAAGACACACATACACATCTCCAAAAATAAATTCTCTACTGACAAGAAATCGCTTTTCCCTCTGTGCAATTGCCTTTACCCAATTCAAAAGTACCCAGAAAATATATGACACTTAAAGATTTATTCAGTCAATTTATCTTTTTTAGGAAGGCTTAACATCTGAATAGAAGTAGATCTTTTAAATTCATAAAAAAGAAAATCTGTTTATTTTACCCAAAATAACAGGAGTTATATGGCTTAAAAATGTAAAAATATGGAAGCTTTAGATGCATTACCTAGAGATTTATATACTAGTCATTCCAAAGGCTGAGGTTGTATTTCTGCAGTGGTGTAATGTAATATTTTAATAATACTTCATCACAGTGCTTAAGTCTATTTTTTCGAAAGAATCTTTACGTTTTTATATTTCTGTCAATTTTTATTTCTACTCCTCTACATTTTCCAAATAAAATGTCGAGTTTTACTCAAATACATTTCTCAGATTCTCCGATATTACAAGCATATTTGTATATTTGTTACTTGCTACAAAAATAGAATGGATGTCCTGCTCATAAATGCTTTGTTTATGAACAATAAATTGCACTCAGAGAGCGATTTGCTCATTTTGTATTACTCGCACATGTGCAACATCCGAAATCTCGTACAGTAAACTTTAGTTCATTTCCCATGTCTTCAGGGCCAAGTTTTTGTTCGTTCCTTACATGAAGGGCAGATGCCCTTAGCCAGACCGACTTACATTTATCCCCTTTTTAAACAACTGAGCAATTGTGGGTTAAGGCCAAGCTTGGGGGCCCAGAAGGGGCAATTTGGTGGTGTTGGTATTGAACCACTAAGACTTACCACTTATTATTATTAGTAGTAGTAGTAGCTGTAGCAGTAGAAGTAGTATTATTGATATTTTTTTTATACATAAAAACAAACATTTGCCATTAATTCCTAATATAGAAAATAAAAGAAAGTTAAAACTGAACTGTGTACTGAACATTTTAAAAATATTTTGCTTTAATATTTTACATGTACTTGTACTTATACTTTCAATACTTAAGTACATTATAATTTAAAAAATACTTTTTATATTTAAGTACAATATCACCTAACTCATGTAATATTGTATATTGTGATTAACTTCTACGTCATTTTACAGTAAAGTAACTATACTTTTACTCAAGTGCTTCATTCGGGGACTCCTGTATACCTCCACTCCACTCCACTACGTTTTCCGGTTTAGGCTCAAAAGTGTTTTTTATGTATCAATATATAAACTTTTAGAATATTTAAAATCAATAGTCGTTTTTATCTTTCACTTTAGAATGGCCTGTAAAGTTATTGAGATGTACATGGCACTGCTTTGCTTGGCTCTTGTTTCATTTTACCTGTCTTGTTTTATGTAAATTTAGTTCCTTGTATTGTTGCTGACCTGAAAAACCCCCATTTCCAAAAGTTAGTGGACCGCTTTTCATCAATGTGCAGGTTATGATAGGAGTAAGTTTAAGGCTAAACCTGAAACCGGATATTCAATAAAACACAAGGATATGATGGCCAGGTACTATAGGTCTATATTGTGTAGCTATTTAAAAACATTCTGTGGGATAAAATAATATATAATGCACACTAAATCTATTTTTCACAATAAAGACGGAGGCTAATTTTTAGCTAATCTTTTCTCTGTATTTACTCTTATGCTTCAGGTTGTTGTGTTCGTGCCTCTTTAAAGAATCCTTAAAGCTATACCGGTCCTCACATCAGTTATTTACATCCCATTTCAGTAATACACTGTGATCCAAAAATGAAAGACAGGAAATGCTTAATATTCTGTAGTAGATTTAAAAAAAAATACATAAATTTACTTTATATTATTACAATTTATCATATGTTGATGTACATATACCATATGTTTAATATGCCTAAATGGACAAATTACACAATTTATAAACACAGCCTGTACTGCTAATTTAATTAGTTAATGGAAGGTTATAAATTGATTATTCTTTAGAAGGCTTTACATCTGTTTAATGTAGCTGGTAAGTGGTGTGTGTGTGTTGCTATTTCTTTTGCAGACTAAAATGATTTGGACAGCAGAAAAAGGCATGCATGATAGAGTTAATCAGACTGTCCAATGGTGTGATCATCATCATCGTGAACTGAAGATGCCTCAGCTGTGTTTGCTCCAGGCTGCTGTCACAGAAAGGGCATGCAACAACCCGAAGTAAAACCAAATCAAAATCCTGGTTCAGTGCATGTGACATATTTAAACATGTGTGATAAAAAGGTATTTTTGTACATGTTCTGTGTCTTAGTGTTCAGCAGCTCAATACAAACCTCTATTAGAAATGGATGAATTGTCTTCATGAATGAGTGCATTTTGTTCCCTTGCATGGTCTATGCCTACATGAACAAATTTGCAGCAGATGAAGAAAGGTGCAAAATATTCACAATTTATCCTCAAATGACTAAACATGCTCAAATAGATCAAACCATCTAAAGCCAGGAAAAAAAACTTCTTTGGTCTGTCCAGTGATTGTAAAAAGTTTTTTTCTAGTTGATTTTTTCCTTGGTAATATGATCAAAATCTTTTCGTCAAATCTGAATTTAAGGCGTTAAAAGGACCCACTGCCATCCTGCAGAATAATGGCTTTTCTCATCTCTAACTGACTTTAAAGTACAGAGATATATAAGGATATCCTACTTGCATTTAGATCTTATCAATGAGACAAACCTCTTCAAAATGCAAAGGTTCGGGGTGACATTACAAAATACAAGTCGAGTTTTTCCTTCTAAGATTAAAACATTGAAGCAAACAATTGAGGAAATGCTTCTTTCTTTGAACTCAAAGGCACTTTTAAGAACGGTGGTTAAAGATTACTAGTTACCAATACTTTGGTTACAATACTAATACAAAGTGCAAAAAAAGCCATAAATTTGTTTACTTTTAAGGTGTGAATCATATGCTAGTGAATTATATACTAAAAACATGTTTGTGGTTTATAACATTTAGTAATCAGTTCTTTTGTTACTGTCTGACACTTAAGAAGGATTTGGTATCTGTTAACGATTCTGTTTCTTTTTTTATAATGATTCATATTGATTCCTATTAAAGTTTTTAATTTAAATAAGGCAAAAACATTTGATTTTAAGCATTGCTTCGGTGGCAGCTGAATACTATGAAGTGGTGTTATGGTAATAACATAAAACTAATTAGTGCATTTCCTTTTACAACTGCTCTTATCTGCCTTAGACAAAACTGACTGTGTTTACGAGAGGGTTTTTTTTGACAATTTTTATATATTTATGTGTATATTTTGTATGTATTTATCTGTTCAAGCATAAATCATGAAAGGGAACTCAATTCAGAATTTGTCCACTATGATACGTAGCTCTCTGCATATACAGAACAGAAGTCTCAAACAGAAGTCTCGAACTGAGACCAACCTCTTGCACCTAGAAGGTTTCAAATCACATTTTACACACTGAAATAATTCATAAAGTTTTATTTTAGTACTCTTTTTACCACTGCTTAAATTACAGGTAACCTAATTCTATGTCTTATGTCTGATTTACAGACCTCTCACCTTGAAAATAAAATGAAAATTCTGTACACATCTTTTATATGTTCAGAGGATTTTTTTTAAAATGTATTAATATAAAGTAGTCAGGATTAGAAGTTACCATGAATATTGTTATTGTTCAGAAAAGTGTGGACAAGTTGTGATATAACACAAATAGAAAAGTAAAAAGATAAATAAATACCTCAACATCATATTATATTAAGAATATAAATTTATGATTTCAAAGCTATTAATACTGATACGTATCTTCAACATGACCGCATATTTTAGTATTTTTGCAGCACAAAACTTATAATTAGTGCATACTTTACATACTGTAGACCTTATGAAGTTATGGACATACAGAACATTTTGTTTATTTACTTCTGGGAATTAATTTTTGTTCCAGTTTTTACTTGATTTTACAGAATTAGACCAAGGACTAGCATTAGAAAGAAAATTCCAACAGAATAATATACAGAATATTAATGTTTGGCTTGCACCTTTGGGGTTCCGTTTCACTTTTCATCTCTATCCTGTGTGTGCAGAATCTGCATTTTCTCAACATACAGTGTGTAAAAGTATTCGGATGCCAGACCATGACCCACAATCTAATTATAATCTAAAGGTGGCAGAAAAATTGACATAAAATCCATTTCCAGTATAGACAGCAAATACTAAACTTCACATCAAAAAGATTTGAAAAAGGTTGAAACCACAAGCCCAAAGAGTTAATACAGTCAAACATAAATCTCTAGCTATACCCAACAGTCCTACCCATCAGTATCAAATACTACCTTTAGCTGTTTCTATCATCTCTTAAAATGTTAACACCAAATGTATAACACTGTAGATGGTACAGATTACATTTCTTGTTTATTTTTTGTAAATGGACACTTTTGGAAAATCTTTCTGTATAGTTTATTTTAGAAAAAAAGGAAAATTTTGAAAAAAGCCTTTAAATGAGAAGGTCTGATGATGAATAAAGCATACTGGAGCCCAAAAATCATCAATTGGTGCATTTTTAAATTTACATCATTTAGTAGACGTCCGTACAAAATTGCTTTGGGTCTCATCAAGTGTAACAACCCCAGGTTCAGGTTGTTCAGGTAGAAATTAGAGCAGATCTTTTGCATTTTTAAAAATCTTGCGTAGGTGCTAGACGAGATTTTAAAGAGTGCAAAGTCCTTAAAGACTTATTTATACATATAAAGCTAAGTTAATGTTCTGATTTGATATTAGAAGAGTTCTAGAACTGTAAAAAAAAAAACAAAAATAAAAAACAACCCAATGTAACTCTGTAGGGTTGTGAGTTTTGCACATTCATCCCAGTTCCAAATGGGTTTTCTCAGGTTTTCTCTCCGAACTGTGCCAGTAGTGATTAAACTAGAATGTAATTTTGTGTGAACCTGCCTTAAACTCAGGGTTTCTGGCTACTAAAAACAAATCTTTCCAAAGAAATGATTTACAACCTGTAACATTTAATGACTTACCTTCTTAATTTGCCCCATGCACTTATTTTCTTGTTCTCCTTATTCACCACAATCCTGAACCCCCAAAAAACAGAAGCAATATAAATAACTAAAAAATAATTAATGTCTAAACACTAATAAATAAACTTTAAACTTGATGTTTAAAATGTAACTATTTTTACAACTGAAGTTATTTGTCATTTGTTCTGCTTCTTTGAGAATTTATTCATGTTAAGGCTCATAGGACCCTGAGCTGGAGGCAAATATACATCCTGAATAATCATGTCATTTGATCTAAAAGTTCTAGAACAAAACTTCTCAGAAATGATTATAACAAGCGCTCGTATTCCTTCAAAAGCACTCTAATACCCATCAGTGCACTTTAACATTTGCATTTCACAATCCTGTGATCCTTCCTCTTTCTTTTATCACAAACTGGGGTTCATTTTTAGGCACATAAATTTTCTTCTTACAGGTTCATTCCTTAAATGTGCCATAGCTGAAGTGATAATTGCACCTAGGTCTGCCGCCCACCCCAAAAGGAGCAGACAGAATATGTATCTTCCCGTTTGCATAAGTTAAAATGTCAAACTTTAATCACCGGAAAAATAACGATGAAACGCTTTGAACCGAATTGAAGATTTTTGGAGACGCACACATGCTGTAATTTTAGCTTACTTCAAATCTTTTTCTCTTACAATTCTGCCCAGACAAATAAGTTGACTTTTTCCCCAGTTTATACTTTCGAGGGACAAAGTGAGAGTAAGAGACAGGGCAAAAAAACAGAGGAGTAAAGGATGACCGTGGGTCACAAGCATTCACCCTGCTGATTGCCTGCCTAATCCCAGTTCAAACAGCACTGAAGGGAAGAAGCGAATTCTTTAGAGCTTAGCACTTTCTCTCTCTCTATTTCCAGTGATACTTCACACAGACTTTCTGTTCCTCGTCTGTTTTAGTATTTCCAGTGCTAATATTACTGTCTTCTATAAGATTTACTTACACCATTGTGCGCACAACGGTGATATTACAGTATTAACCTTAGACACTGCATATCAGGTGTGTTTTATTCGATAGAGTTAGTAGAAATCCATGACTTCAGGTTATAGTTTTAGTGAGTTTTGATAAATTTCGGCGAATTTCTTATTGTCGGGTATCAAAAAAATGTTTTGTGTAAATGATGGAATGTCCTCCAACATTAGAATATAGTAGATAGTTCTGTCACTTAATTTAAGTTAGGTATACTTTATGGTGGGTGGCTTCAACACTGATGGCTATATGTGTTCAATTTTTTATTTGCATAAATATTGTTATATTATTCATAAAATTAAAAAAAAAACATGAATATGAAGAAGTTTAAATACCTAAACATGAAACAGACTGGATATAATAATAATAATACTATACAATTACTAATATATAACACTTATAATTAAATATATATAATTATTTCTTGATTTTGTCAGACTGCTACTGTAAAAAGCTTTTTTCAGAAGATAATATTTTATTTAGACCTTAGATAACATCAAATGACACTATTAAAACTAGCGTGCCATTTCCATAAGGCCAGTATAAAACATTTGGCCCAAAATGTGTAGAGATCTAGTACAGTTTAACAGTAGAGGCTGTACTGGACAAGTTTAATGAACCAATAATAACTGTTCGGTTAGTTCACACTGTTTATTTACCTTTAACATGACCACCTCTTTCATCAGCATGTAACTTTTCATATATTTAGTTTTTCTAAGTTATTAAGGACAGTGCCACAGTGGACCTTATTTATGGACCACTGAAACACAACACGGATGAGACACCAGCCCCAAGTACACACACATTCATAAGCAAATTATCATAGCCTGTCCACACACTGTCAAGGAAAACCACAAGGACATGAGGAAAGAGTGTGACCTGTAACCCAGCCGTAACTCGAGCTCAGTGGTGAGGCAGGGACCCGTCAGCTGTGAAGCATTAATGCTGCCCACTGTGCCACAGTGCCATTCACAATTAAAGACCAAAATGCATTCTGAACATTTTGTTTTGCACAAACATGTTACAGTATTACTGCAATTTTTCACATTTAGATCCTTTTTTTAGGCAATCCTAATATCTATTTATTATACACACACACAAGTAGACTGAAAAAACAAAAATATAAACACAGTCACTTTATAACGCTATTTGCACAATACTGTTAATTTGCACATTCCATGTCTAACCTCATTTTATAATCTGGTTGGCGCTATTGAATGTTCTGTCCAGCGTTATGTCATGTTCTGTTCTCTACTGTCTAATTTGCACTGTCTTTGTAATGTTTGTATTGTTTACTGCACTGTCTGTGTCTGCACTGTCTGCACTAGGTTGCACACATGCACTTTATGTCTATTCTTCTCAGTGGCTCTTTGTTGTTTTGTAAATTCTATGTTTTGTGTAGCACCAGGGCGTCCTGGAAAAATGTTATCTCATTTCACTGTGTACTGCATCTGCTATATATGGCTGAAATGACATTAAAGCTCCTTGAACTTGAACAATTTTTTTAATAATTAAGTTCTTATCTATCGCTCAAAATTTACCCTGCACTGTTCGGGAGGCAGACACACACTGCCAGTTTAAAACTATATCAAAGAGACATCTCTTTAACCTGACCTACACAACATATACATATTTTCATTATTCAAATGCGTTAAAGGGTTGTTAGGCTGCAATAATCAGGTCAACCGGAACCGGGAACACCTCCAATAACACACAGTATATTTGTATATCATAAGTTGAATGGCATTTACACTAACGTCTGTTCTTTGTTATTCCAAGCTCACCGTCGCCATCATCACTTAGAGACAATAAGGCAGTTTCTCCCTTGATAACTTATCTTCTAGACGGCCATCCGGACAAGACCATGAAAACTTTGCTGCAGCATGGGTAACCTACTGGTTTATCTGGTTAGAGGAGAAGTAACCCCCCTGACTGAGCCTGGTTTTTCTCAAGGTTTTTTTTCTCCTTTCTGTCACCCCTGGAGTTTTGATTCCCTGTCGTTGTTGCCTCTGGCTTGCTTAGTTGGGCCCCCTTATTTATAGATATTATTAAATTGAGTGTTTTAGTGAGCGTTTAATATTGTCTTTTCTGATGTGATTCTGTAAAGCTGCTTTGAAACAATTCTGATGTGCTTTATAAATAAAGGTGACTTGACATGACTTTTAGAAGCTCTCAGAGCAGACAGTTATTCCCATCCACTAATAGCAGCTTTGTACAACATTGGGTTACGCACCTGACAAATGTAACTTGGCATTAAATTAGATGCTCGGTTGTTGGCCAGCTTGTGCTTTTAGCTTTTATGCTTCATGTCCATGCAGAACACAACAGTGACACTCTCAAATGCACAGTGCAGAGGGCCAAGTCTGTGTGTTATTCAGTCAGCATGATGAAACATCAGGACACAGTGACTGGCCTGTTAAATCACCAGACTGAAATCTCTTCCAAAGCTGGAGGGATTATAAGGAACATACTGTACAGTAAAACACTCTTTCCCAAACTTTAACTAAACGACAAGGTATTTAACAAAAACTGACACTGGGGGAATTATAGCATTATTAGCATTAGCAGTGGATGGTTTATTTTAATGTTTTGTCTGGGTATAATATTGTCAGTGGTCTATTGTCTACCACTGCTGCTCATTTACACATATACATATATTTACACCAAACATACATATATATATACATACACATATATTTTATTGACTGAGTGTTTCAGTCAATAAAATCTAACTGAAAGTCAGGAAGGACAGTTGAGTGAATGTTGCACATTCATAATAATTATGACATACGCATTGTAGTTGTGGACCTTAGAAAGATTTATAATAAAACACCTGCAGGTGGTCTTGTCGCTTAGAGAAAGATGTATTAGATTTTTACACAGAACAAATGCTTCATTTTGCTGTGCTGCAGTTAGATAGAACGTTGCTGGCCTCTGTATTAAAAAGAAAATAGCAAAGGATGTGCAACCAGTCACAGCCTGGGAGAAGACTACTTCAAACATTGATGCCTATGGGAGACTTAAATGATTTCTCTAGAAGGAGTGGCACACATCGAAAGACAAAGAACTTGATAGACATATCAGGATTCTATATGAAATTAAAGAAGTATTTTGCATTAACGATTATTAAGAAGCTGCCGACAACACGCAGCATGGCTGATAACCTTCACTGCTTAAGATTAAAGAAAAATTTTGGCAAGAATCCCAGGAAGAAGCCCTAAAAGCTTAGCTGCATGTACAGCCTAACAATTACGGAGAGTGTGTTTAGTTCTGTTACATATCCTGTAGAGTACAGTTACACCCCTGCTCTTTCCACTTTTCTCTGCATGTGTGGAACATGTACTCCGAAGTTACAAAAGTATACGAAGAAGTGTGCCACAACCTGCAATTTAATAATATTTTAACCAATTTATAAAAGCTAACAGAGCTACTGGAGTGCTGATAGAAGCAAACACGGTGTACTATTATTTCCTCCTGTAGGCGGAGGTAATAGTACATTATTGCACAGATGTTTATATGGTATGAAAGAAGTGTGGGGATGTAGCTTTGATCAAGGCGCGAGAGCTTACAAAGGTTAAGAAGTTCCTTAAAGTTTACCTATTTTTAGGAAAAGAGTGTATAACTGGTCAAACTCAATCTTTTTTCATTTAACATCATGCCAACATTTATTTGAGTTTAACGTTTAATTTAAAGAAAAATACATTTAAAAAATCTTGTCTCAAACTCCAAATAAGCTCGACTTCGGGACAAAATTAGAGACCTATATTTTTTGAAATTTAGGCTTTTTCTCGTTACTGGATATCATATATGTAAAGCCAAATCCACCAATACCAGTTGCTTGTGAATGGTTAAAGAATAACAATAAATAATGTTGGTTATGGATATTGAATATTGTCTGAACATGCAAATAATTGGTACCAATTCAAAAAAAAACCAAAAAAACGACAGTCTTTTGATTTCAATATGTTTAGCAAGATTCCTGTATTTTTACCTTTTAAACAGCATTTCATTCAGTGTCGGAAGCTTTAGTCAGTTTACTTATGCGCAAGTAAGAATACAGACTGAGTGACAGGTTGTACTTTACAAAGGTTTTCGCTGCATTTTACATGTTGTTGCACAATAAAACCAGAAAAATCAGTGAGGGAGAACATTGTAGGAGTGGACAACTGAGGAGAAAACCAGTGAGAGAGAAAATCTAAGGAGATAAAAAAAACATATGAAGTGAAGAAGACCAGAGTGAGATGAGAAGACAGAGAGAGGAAAGACAGGAAGACATAGGGGACAGTGAGAGAGAAGACTGCAGGAGGAAACACTCACAGACAATAGAGTGATGGAAAATACAATGATGGATAATACTGTGTTTAAGAGATTGCTGTGTGCAGGAAAACATGATGTTTGAGGAAAAACGTGGCAAAAGAGAACATGGAAGATGAGGGAAAACATGATCAGGAACATGGTGGGCGAGAGAGAACAGAGAGACAACCGTTTTTCATTTAGAGAATACCACAGATGCAGAAAACCATTTTAGTGTGTGTGTGCGTTTGTGTGTGCAAATAAGACCATATGTCTGTCAGATTTGAAAAATCATCATTAAAAGAAATCAGTCAAATTTGACCAGAAGGATCAAGGGGCATTCGCCTCCACGATGGAGCTGAGGCATGTCAAGAAGAGAAAAGAATAAGGAATGATGAAACTCAAGGCAACATTTGATTACAATAAATCAAATGCCCCAATGTCTGGAGGCTGATTAGAAGAGAATTAAATTATTAATTTTTTTTAAAGGATTAGGATTTTTTTTTAAAAATGACATGGGAATCTCCAATCAAACCAACACAACATAATCAGATTCTTTACCAATTCGTTTTGGTTTTCTTAAAATGAAAAACAAAAGACTTTCATATAGAATATTTTATTTTACAATAGAACGCAGATAACTGAATGTTTAAACTGAGAAATTTAACACTTTTATGCACAAAATGAGGTTTTGAAATAGTTGGGATGGAGCGTGTTTTCCATGGTCTGGGCATTGAGGTTATGAGTTTCTGGATTTTTGGTTTTGGGAATTTGGTCCAATTCTTGCCTGATCCAGGTTTTCAGCTGATGAAGATGTATTTTTTGTGTAAAGGTATCTGTAGCAGGAGCTCATTAGGTGGATGAAAGTGTAAAATTTTTCACTTTAAACATTTATGATGTTATCTATGTTCTATTTTGAATAAAATATTAGCTTATCTGATTTAAGCTCGAGTCTTTCATTTTATTCAAATATAAAAACCCTATTTTTTCACGTTTTAACAAATAGATTTTTTAATATAGAATCTTCTGTTTTTGCTGTCAGAGCAAAAAAAAAAAATTAAATAAATAAAATAAACAGATTGCTATAGTGCACTTATCTTCACCTATGTGTAGAAGAGGAACAGCAGAACAAGCCTGAACCCATAGGCTCATGCACGGCTTCTTCAGTGATGCAGAGGTACTGGTTCATCTGGTGCTTCGTCAGTGCAGTATTATGTCAGAACTGCAAGACTAAATATGTTAGACATATGGGAAATGTATTACTTAGAGTACACAAATAATTATATTATATAGGAATATCAAATAATAAACTTGTCTACAAACATTTTAGTAATGCACATTATTATATAAGTGTATTTTTGCATGACTGTCTGGTTTGAGGCATCACACGGCTACTGAAAAAATACTGCAGACAGCAAAATTCAAACGTGATCACTTTGACTTGTTTGAGACCATGTTATAAATATCATTCTGTACCATTCATTTCTTTACTTAGGAACTGGAATAAACCCTACTGACTAAGATACACTCCAGTGTTGGTCATCTAACATTCAACTGGTTTGTCAGCCACAAACGTCTATTTAAATGTCCAGAACAATCAGTTAAACCAAAGAGGACACTTTTCTGCAACTGCATGTCTCTTATTTAGTCTTTCTACACATCCTGACATTCAGGAAAGCATTATGTCAAGACTCCTAAAAACGGCAAGTGGTCTTATAAATATTCATCATCTCTGCTGTGCCCCCCCCCCACACTTTTCGAAACACTTATTTTCAGAAGCGCACGCTGAATCATTATATTTAAAGGATGAGACATTGACAATGACATGTCTAACAATGGAATCCCGCCAGATGCAAGACTGGGGAAATAGGATTCTGAAATGCAAAAAAATTAATAAAAAGTCTGTATTATTAAAAAACTGAAGTGCATATAATGGTTTATAGGGAGGTTGAAGTTGTGAGTTATTATTAAATACAAGTAGTACATGTTTAAAAGATAACCCTTTTGTATTTTTTCAGGTCGGCGTATATGGGAGTAGATAACTGTACGGCCTGTCATCTTAGAATTCCTATTTTCCTTTTGGTTGTCCTTGTACTCACCAACTCAAGCATTCAATTCCAGAGACATTTTAATTGTTGTATAAACAAAACTTAAATGAGACGTTTAATTTTTTTAAAATAAAACTTCACAAATTGCATAGTAAGAACAAGGAGTGTAAAGTAATATAATGGTACACATCATAAATATCCTACATTTATACTACATGAACTTCTAAAATTTATTTATACAAAATGACCGATAAAAATATTATTTATTTATTTATTTATTTTTTACAATAGTTCACAGAGTCGTTGTTGTCTCATGTGATTAAGTAGTTTAGGGCACCGCTGGGACATTGTCCTTTTCACCTCTGTCTTCTTCATGTGCATGTGCTGTGTCACTTTGACCTAAAAAGGAACATTATATGCAGTGTTACACAAACAGCAGATGTGCACAAAAAAAAATAAAAATCTTTGCATTTAATAACTGTTGTATTATTCAGATAGGAAAGTATGAATTTACAAAACTCTCATGTAACTCATAAGGCTAAGCTTGGGTTCTTTGTCAGTGGCAGATGCTTAAAGATTTAATTGTCCACAGGTTTTTAATTAGTTGCTGCTTTATGCAGCCTGGTCCCAAAATAATTAAACATGTTGTGAAAAATATTTTATGCCAAATTGATCCAGGCCAAAAGTGTATTAAAATATGAAAATAAATCTTATGAGTTATTCCCAGCAGTAGCCTTAGGTACAGCATAAGCACTGTATGATACCTACAGAGGGGTTTATTTAAGGAACGAATACAATTCTCTTCTCCTTACTGAACTTCTTTATGGCATACACACTGCACAATATATTCACTGACAGCTTTTACCGATTGATTATCGACACCTTCAATAACCACGACATTTAGAGCTGAACGGTTTTCTCCCTCTAATCAGCTCGATTGATTCATTAGACTGAGGGAGTTTGAGAGATGCAGTGAAAGCTCCATGGGAATGGCGTATTGCACTTTTATAGACAGAAATAAAAGAATTATGAGCAAGGGGAGGTATTGTGAAATTGATTTGTGTTTGCAAGCTCCTACCATGGCTGGAAGATGTTGAAAGATGTGACTTCAAGAGCTGGGATACAATGATAAAACCGATGAACGAATTAGTGAATCAATAATCAAGTTTAGTTGAAAATGATCTGATCGTTTCAAATGCTAAAAACAAAATACCTTAGCAATATATTTATCCAGCTGCTCTAGTTGTTCACGCTGGACTGTCTGAAGCTGATCAAGCTCTTTGGATTGGTTCAAGGAAAGCTTGTGAAACAGATTACACATTAAAAGCAGGAAATAAACGTGTTAAATCGATTGGTTTATTCCTTTTTAACAGACATGCATGTACCTTTTTTCTTTCTATGAGAAACTTTCTTGTGTTGTTGCTGTTCAGTTCTCGAACTCTCCTGCAGACAGTGGCCAAAAACCAAATGAGAAAGCTCAACAAGCTCATTGTAACGGTCTGTACCAGCAGCTCTGATTGTAGTGTCAGTTATGATTAAAAATCACAAGGTTTTTTTCCATTTCATTAATGAGCTTCTTTCAATACTTTAATTTTAATACTGTGCTTTTATAGTAACAGCTCATTTATAGGGACATACTTTTACATTTACGGCCTTTAGCAGACGCCCTTATACGCCCAGAGCGACTTACATTCATCTCATTTGTACAACTGAGCAATTGGTGGTTAAGGGCTTTGCAGTGTGATGCTGGGAATCAAACCCACAATCTTCTGGTTAGCAGTCCAACACTTTAACCACTGCACTACCACTTGTTTGGTAAACAATCGAAATTTTTTTTTTTTTTTTAATTTCAAAGACTCAAACTTAATAAAATCCTATTTGAATAAAAAAAAAAAAAATCAGTACTTTACATTGCAACAGTGTCAATAATATGCTTTCTGTCACAGGAGACAATCTTATAAATTACCGTTCTTTCTCAGCCTTGTTTTTGATGCTTTTGTCTTGACTGATGGCTTTACAGTTCTCCATTGATGACTTGGCTTGATTAGCTCTCATCTCTTTACTTTGTCTGAGAGAAAACACAAGCAAGCAACAAATGAGGTCATTTGTCAGATCAGGAGTAACATGAGAAGAGAACATAATATCAACTTGCCGTAGGACATCCAGTTCCCATTAATATCCCATGCTGCTTTTTATGGATAAATGTTTTCTACCCTGTCCTATAAAAAAAAGCGTTTGCAATGCAGGAGGTGGTGATGTACGGATCAAAAAAAGAATAATATATTAAATCGACAAGGCAATTGAAGAAGATTTACACAACATGATAAAAAAAAGGGCGATGTATATTTTACCATTTAGTATTTTGGCATTTTAATGAATTCTGGAGTTGAATCCTATGCAAAATCAAGTTTAAAGTACAGAAGACATTCTTGCCTTCCACAAAAAAACATTCCACAGAAAGAAGGAGCAGAGAAGAAACCCAAGTGTTAAGGGGCTGACCTGAGGCTATTATTTGGAACTCTAGGAAGCCATGAGGCCATTTTCAAATCTGTGAATCAAAAAAAGCAACCCAGGGATGCATCGGCATGTGCAATTCTACCAGTATCTTAGCAACTCAAAATGTCCAATTGAATAAAGAATGTCAAATTGTCCACACTTATTTCCATAAAGCACATTATAACTTCATAGAAAGCAACACTAACTTCAAACACCCTTATCAAAGGTTAAAGCTATAATAACACCCAAGTGTCTATTCTTTTAACGAGGACACACCAAGCAAGTAAATCTGTTCTCATTAATGGCTCACAGCTCATGAAGGTTTGTGAGCTGCTGTGTTTGCTGTTCCTGTGTTATTAGCATCAACTTCCTGAGCAGTTCGCATTGCTGTAGCACGTGCTGGTCACCAAGGTCCTGAATCTCGCCGTTGTGGGTCTTCGTCATTTCCACCAATTCGTCTGCTTGTGCAGCGACCGTATTCTTCACCTGGCACAAGAGAACAATACAGGCGCTCACTGAGCACACAAGTGCTGGGTAAAGCAAAGAGCAATCTGTTTCAAAAAAAAAAAAAGCAAACAGAATTCAGCACCTTCATTTTGTGGTCTGTGGTAATGGTCTTTATCCTCCTCTCTATTTCCTCCCTGGTTTCACAGTTATATTCACTGGGGAGGCAGAAAAATGAAACTGGCTTTAGTTCGGCTTTGAGAACGAATCAGTATCAGAAATACATTGTAAACTGATCTACATTTTTTACTATTCAATCTCATCAGGCCGTACATGAATAATCAGATTCGTTGTCGGAAGTGGTGGCGCAGTGGTTAAGCTGTTGGACTGTTAATTGAAAGATTGGGGTTCGATTCCCAGCTCCATCATGTTGCCACTGCAAGGCCCTTAACCCCCAATTGCTTAGTTGTGTTAAAAGATAAATGTAAGTTGCTTTGGATAAGTGGGTGTCTAACAAATGCCTCAAATGTAAATGTTTGGTACAGTGACATCTCCAGGCATTCTGCATCTAGAACTGTGGTACGTATGTTGGGTGGAGTTGTTTGAATTGTACCTAACTTTCTTGCTGCATTTTTCTGATTGTTTCTCCAGTGCCCGCTTTTCTTTGTCATGTTGTGCCACCATCTTATCCACCTGACCACAATGGAACTTCTGCAATGCTGCATACGCCTACAACATAAACATCAGTTTGAAACATTCAGGACATTTTGTACTTCTGCCTAATCTTGTCTGCATATTTCAAAAGAAAAGCATAACCTTCTCATAAAATACTGTAATTACTAGGAGTGTATATATATATATATCTCAAGGTTTATATTTACCTCTGCATGCTTTTTTGTCAATGCATTAACTTCCTTCAGCTGCTTTTTTACTAGTTTTATGTATGCCTGGAATTAAGGAGGAATGAAAACAGTACAAAAATAAAATAAAAAAAATGAAGCAAACATTCACTTGCACTGGAGGAAATAATTTGTTTTGTTTGTACCTTCATTTGTTTCAGGTCATCAATGGTAACTTGTGGCATGTTTACTGGGTTAAAAAAAACTGTCAACACACAAATAAAAATAAAATTACACCAAAAAGAGTCTGAAAAACTACATCCGAGGTGTCTGCAGATCATTTATTTTTACATTGAGACCTCTTTAAATGCAGACTTTAATTCCCACATCATTACAGAGTGTAGATAGTGCTTAAGTTTTCAGAGTGCTTCAGTGATTAAGCTGTTGTTTTGCTGATCTAGATTTTGTGTGTTCAAATCCCAACACCAACACCGGGCCCCTGGACAAGGTCCTTAACCTCCAAACACTTAGTTATATAAAAAAAAAAAAATGAAACATGAATGTAAGGCTCTCTGGATAAAGGCGTATGCGAAATGCCAAAAAAGGGTTATAGAAGTGCTTTTAATCAGACCTTTGTGGTTTTCTTCTGCCCAATTATTTCTACAGAAATGCATTTTGAGCAATTTCCAGCAAGCTGAAATGTTAGTCTCAGTTTAACGCATATTCCTGACCTTGAGTTAGTGATCTGAAATATTCAGTGGATGTGTTCTGTCATGTCATGACTCCAAAACATCCAATTCTTTAAAGCTGCCATTTACCCTTAAGTTTGATAGCACACTCACAATAAGTTTATGGATTGGGTTAAGAAATACAGAGAGAAAAAAGGAACAAAAGTATAGCAAAAAAGCGATTGTATGTGCTATAGAAAAAAGAAATAAGACCAAAAAAAGGTGAAAGAGTCTCTCCTCTGTCTGCATTAATATTGTCAGAACTATTGCTCACTGGTTTGTTTTCAATTAAAAAAAAAAATTGTGTAGACATTTATACCTGCAACAACCAAGAGATCGGCATTTGTAAAATACTCAAAACAGCCATCAATCATGGCACCAGCAACGGTATCATTAATTTACAGAGATCACAGATTCTGTTGATTGGTGTAAGCAGTAAATAAAATTTGTACTTGCAGGACTTTGTGCTATCAGATAAAAGGCTGATTACATAAATGCATGGATAATGAAATACACAGTAGATTTAGGCCCCTAGTCAGTACAATGCTATTTTAAATGCAAATAACATTTAAGGGCGCTTAGACTGCTGGGTGTGACGAGACACTTATCCCACTAGACGAGATAAGACAAGACAAGACAGGACACGAGACTGGGTTCACAAGAACGAGACGAGATTTTTAGACTTTTTTTAAAAAAACTTCAATGATAAAATACAGGGAAAAATAGTCCTTTTATTCAACTGAAAAACACAAAATGCAAATACACAAAATGCCTTTTAAAATCAACTTTTACTTTATAAAAAGTTGATTTTTTTTAATAAATTATATGCGGTAATTAACAACATACAAACACTGTGCAAAATGTTTTACCACAAACCTTTTCTTTTTTTTGCCACGTCTGTTATTAATTTCTCTGGTGGCAGATGCTGATGATGAAAAAAACAACAACCACGCATCTTACCCGGCTCAGCAAACGAGCGACACGCACAACACCCAATCTAGCCTGTGTAGCGAGGTTTATTGTGTGTGCGATGCATTTGTTGCGCGGCTCAGACCTTGCATCGCACCCAGCCACAGCCATATTACGCACGTTGTCTGTTACAGTAGCGATGCAGGTTGTGTTAGCAGAGGTGTACGGTATTAATTTCTTACAGTGTTTGCATATTGTCGTCTTTTCTATTATTCTTTGGCCGTTTCTTATGTAACAGACTAAAGTTTTTATTGGGTTTGGACATGATAATATTGTGTCAGCACTCATTTTGTGTGTATGGGTAAATGCATTTTTCCCCTCTGGGCTTGCCGTAATTTGGTAAGAGTGCATGCCCGCAAGAGGGTGAGACAGGAGAAAAAGATGTGTATACATAGTTGATCTAATAAACCGGTTCAGTACATTTTGGACTGCTTTCGTTTCTTATTTTGGTGAATTTAAGTCTTTAGGCAAACCTGTGACGAACGCTCGGCTACACTTTTCCACCAGGAAACCAAATTGATTTCCAACAGAAAACCAAAATGTTGCCACAAAAACGTTACATTCGCACAAGACCAGTCGGATCTTGTGAGATACATTGGATCTCGTCACACACCTACGGCTGATGTTTTTTTTGTTGTTGTATAGTTGTATAGAAACGCATAAACTTTACCCTTTAAAAAAGCGTTTGAATTCTGTCCTGCTGATGTAGCTTGTCGCTCTGAACTCTTCTGAGGTGAGACAGCTTTTAAATGATTTGTCTTTCCTTTCCTAGTTTTTTTCGGGCTGTTATTAGGCACTTCAGCTATCTCCCACTGCACACACAACCACAGGTATCAGAGTTATACATATGTAGACAGAATTAGTCAATCTCAGAAAGGGAATCATTAAACATGGAGATAAGGTGGATGTGATTTTGCCAAGTAGGATGTGATCCTGGATTTATATCCTTTGTAAATGTAGCCTACATGTCTGTATACTACTATGAATAGAAACTGTATTTCCATTCTTTGACTTTATATTATGCTTTTTAAAAAAAAATTTAAAATAAATAAATAAATTCACTTTTTTCTACCGACACTAGTACCATCCACAGTATATTTTAAAACACCCGACACTGCTCTTACATCATTGTGCCAATGTTTAACAAATGTTCTTATCTGTATGTTGAAAAGTACTGCTGGATAACCGAAATTATTTTCTGTAGATTCTCACCGTCTCAATTCCCATGGCTCTCATTTGGTCGGTTCTCTTTTCGCAAATGGATATGAACTTTTTGGGATCGGAAAGAGCATCCACAATGGCTACAAAGATACGATTAAAAAGGTAAATCCTAATAATAAACTTGAACATTTTTAACTTTAGCAACAAGAATTGTTCAAGGGTGAATTTTTGGGACTTTTCATCCACCTCCTTACCTCCAAATCCGTCAGGTACATATGTTTTGAGGATGATGTTGCAGAAGATGGTGGGTAAAGAAAGGGGATTGTTGCCCTCATTTCGTAGGGAGATGTGTCTGTAGCCAGCCTGCAGACCATCCAAGGGGAGAATTCTCTGACCAATCAGCTTATTGTTGTCATCATATACCGCTATTCTGAGCACGGCAAGGTCCGGAAGGATTACCTTTGGGTTGGTGGAAAGTATATTATTTACTCTGTGTGTGTATATAAAGAATTCTGGTGATAAGCAGAAATTCAACGTGCAGTGTGGAGCAAAGATATAAGGACAGAGAGGCAGAGTGGCATGCTAACACACCCATAGCTGCTTTCCTGCCTGTCATCCTGAATCATTATCAAGATCAAGATTAAGAATACCTTAAAGATGTCAAAATAAATGAAAACCAATCTGGGACTACATTATGTGAATAAGATATGACTAGGTGAACACAACACAATAAAATAAAACCACAGCAGACATCACCTTTCGAAAAACAAACGGTTCCTCGTTGTATACAGGGTTAAGGCCATTGTTCATTACCATCCTAGTGCGAAACTCCTTGCGAATGGTATCTGTGGGCAGGCCGTACATATCCACTTCCACATAAGTGCCGATTTTCTTGTCTGACAAAAACTGGCCTGAAATCACCTACATAAATGCATTCCAGATAAAAAGAGACAAATATTTTTTAGCAATTCGATGAAAATTGAGCTGGTAAATGCGCTACACTAAAAGCAACAGAAAAATAAATAAGCCGTTATAAATAACAATGCAACATTTTATAACAACTTGCAACTTTTTTTTTTGCAAAAGCTGTATTAAAGTAATTTTTGGAAAGTTGAACCTGGACACTGCAAGTGGCTGCAATCACTCCATCCACAGGCGTCTCTGAGAAAGGGTCAAACGTGCGGTCTGGTCGACGCATAAAATCAGGCTTTAGCAAATAACTGCAAAAGCAAGCAGTTAAAACTTTTTATTTCCATTTGTGCCATTATCTCTAGTCCCATTAAAGCAATGGCCCGTTTACTGAATTCACCCATGTGTCATATTCAAAATATAACACTAACAGTTGTTTAACACCGCTTTGCTTTATAAATGTATAAATATTTTCTTTAGGGTTTTACACTAGCAGGTCACAGTACAAGTTTCTATCTTTATGTATTGAGTGTACCAATCTATATTAAGAACAATAACAACACTTTTTTTTTTAACCAAACTGCTACATATGAAATACTGATATTTTACATAACAGATACAATATACAGTATGGCCACAGGTTTTTTTCTTCAAACTTTTGGAAGCACTAAACAGGTACAGTAATATCCCCTCAGTGCCTAACCTCACTGAAGTTCTTATGGCTGAGGGCACAAATCCACATTGCTCTAAACCTAAAAGAAATCCGTAACATGTTTCTGATGACTGCGTCATGATTGCTTTATTAAACATGATTTATTTATTAGCACTGTTGCCTTACAGCCTTTTTATGTGAAGTTTGCACGTTTTCGCAGTGTTAGGGTGGGTTTACTTCGCTTTCCTCCCACAATCCAAAAACATTTATGTTAGGTTAAGTGAGTGTAAAGTACAAGTGTAATTGCCTTGAAAATAGCCTTGATGCTGGCATAGTGTTAAAGAAGCAAGTGAATAAAAATTAAAAATAAATAAATAAAATACATACTAACCAAAAGAATGCAATTACAAAGCAAAATTAAAGCTGCAAGCAGCGCTGAAAGAGCTGCTGCACCCGACCTGATCTCCCCACATTACAGAACCAGCGAATGGTGGGCAATAGGCATGGAAAGTGGCATGTTCTAGGGAATGTTTGTGAGAATATAATGCCTGGAAATGCCAAAATGACCATTTTTTTGTTTTGATGTTTTTGGGGCATTTTTTGTTTATATTAATAGGACAGCAAAATGAAATGGAGTAAAGAGAGGGAATGGGACCGGAATGGACCCGAATCTAGAATCGAACCTGGGTATAACAAAAAAAAATTGCAGAGAAAATAAAATTTAGCAAACTTCCTTGTGGCAGTTTAGGATTTTTCTCCAAGAGACTTTTGTAGGTACATGTGCAGTTTAAACATGTACATCAAACGGAGGGAGGGAAACTTCATTGAACGTCAATAAATGGCAGTTTTTTAACAATCCAAAATCTAAAATCTATACCAGAAATCTCTGTTCTGTCACCAAGATGGTGGAATGAACATCCCATTAATGTCAGAACAGAAGAGTCACTGGCCGTCTTCAAGAGACGATTAAAGACATCTCTTTTTTAAATACCTAGCACTCGACATTCAAAAAAAAGGAAATCCATGCTGCTCTTTCCGCAGTTTTTGTGGTTGTTACACTTTGATATGTGAACTATTGTACCAGTATTGAGCTGTTTAATGATGTGACTCAAAGCACTTTTTTTACATCGCTCTGGACAACAGCGTCTGCTAAATGCTGTAAATGTAAACGTAAACCAATTTTCAACACTGCTTTATTTAGCCCTCAAAAATGGGATAAGATTTGTAGAAGGAGAGAAATTCCAATAGGGTCCTTGTACACTAGTCCGCAGGCTCTAATAAACCCTTTTATATTAAGCAAATGGTACAGTACTTTAACCCCTATTAGTTTGGTAATAAAAGTTAGCAAATAACTGTGCTTTTAATGATAACAGAAAAGTGATGTTTACATACCCACATGACCCATTGTACTCAAACTTTCCTTGGTTTAATTGCATTGCCAAATCTAAAGAAAAAGAGAATTCTTTGTCACATATACTGCACATTACATTATTTGTACCAAATACACATACTAAATAAAAGGTTTATGGTGACAGCTGGTGTTGCCTGTTACCAGTGTTTTTCAAGTATTAAAAGCACGTAAATAAAAATAAGTGACTGTGTTTATTTTCCTGTTTTGTTGTTGTCACTTCAAACAATTGACACTAAATTGCCAACTGACGCTAATTCAAAACTGAAAGTAAACCGAGTTAAATGCAGGCATTTATAAGCTAAATAAAGGTGAATGAAAGCAAGAAAAGAGGAAAACGCCAACCAACACCAGACCCCTTCACCAGTATTACCAGTTTATGTTGATTAACCGGCGGGAAAATGTCCTCATCGTCCCAACCCTACTGTATAACTAGTTAAACTGTTTATAGAAAAGTGATATATTTGAACAACAATAACATTTTGGTTAATTGCTGACTTTGTGACATTCCAGCAATTCCACACTGATTATTTTCTGACCTAAACACAGCCTATAATATAAGGTTTCAATATTCTGAAGCAGAATAAACTGGCTTTTGATTGCTGAGCACATTCGTGTGAGCTTCAGCAACACACTGGGCTTCTAAAGAAACCCAAAAAGTGTGAAAGCTCCAGATGTCCTGGAACGACATAAAGGTTTCTAGATTTAGCTTGTTCACAAAACACTGTCTCTGACTCGTAATGTGCATCAGTACAGTTACACTTTTACAAAAGCTTTAAATATATACTGTATATACAAAATTCTACGTTTAATATATTTGATATCAATTTAAGCTAAACAAGTTTTGCTATTTAAATTGAAAGCGAGTTTGCTAAATGAACCGCAGTAATCCTCGAGTGGAAATAAAGCTGGCTGATATCCCTTTGCCACTAGTTTGACATACTGTTGTACAACTGCAGTGACTCTAAAGCACATTGGCAGTCAGTTCCATTCTGGCATGCTGTGGAAAATACTGGAAATGGGATTACATCTGTGATATGTGTGTACAAGGTGTCATTACAGCATGCAACAGTGGTGTCATTTGCATTACCTGGGGTTTGAAAGTTCAGGGCTACCATCTGGCAGCCGGCATTCCAGAATATCTGAGGCATATAATTACTAGAGTCCACTCTGCCTCCTTTGGGGTAGATTCGACTCATCTGGCGCTTGTTGTAACTGTTCATCTTAGTTAGGAAAATAATTGTGATTGTTTTGCTACATTTTGAGTAGAATCTATGGATTGTTTGAAAAATAAAAATAAAATGAAAGCTAAAAAAATAGCACAGGGCTCATTTTACTCAAGGCTTATTTATTACTAAAGGCTCACATATTTTAAATATAAATACTGTATAAAAATTGTTCTGAAGTTTTTAGTTATATGCCTTAAATCGAAGCATTTCTTTTAAGTGGATTTCTTGCATGTTTAGGAGCTTGATGGATGTTTAGTTGTAGTTTTGTCATACAAGTTTAAAGAAATAGCTATATTATATATTAATATGTAAAAACAGTTTGAACGTATGTTTTAAATAAAGTTTTATCTTTGAAATGCTTTTACTAAGACTATTAGAATTTGGCAAAAGTAAATTTCACTTTTGCGACATCTAGATGTCATTTATTTTATAAGTTTAACAGTTTGATTAATTAAGAGAGTTTATAAAACATTCTTAAAATCTTGCTAAACAGAACAGTGAAGTAAGTATACACTAAAATAAATAAAGTATACTCACTCATCCAGCTGATTAATAGGTATCTGGCTTTTGTGGTATAGAGTATTGTATTTTGGTTTAAGAATTTTAATTGAATGGGTTTTAATGATCAACTTGAAACCACAATTTCCACAAACTGGAAGTAAGGATACTTGACAAATTCAATGGCGTTGGTCCGCAAGTATCCCAACCCTACAGACTCATTAAAGGAAGACATGTTGTAGTGGATGTTCTTCTCTGCAGAAAAAGATATTACTTTATATTACAATGTTAATCCTGATAAAAACAATAATTTAACAATTCTTTCATCCTTATTCTTAATAAAGCTTTTAAACTTTTGCTATCTTTTTGACCTGAGGGAATTCCTTAAAACTTAAAATGAGCATATATATTAGTCTCTATCTGAAGTTATGTCATTTGCTTAATAAAATTCATGTGTGCAGTTAAAGTGTTGCATGAAGATACACCTGCTCCTGACAGGCCCCAGAGTTTGCCCTGGATAAGGTCTAGGGCTGTTAAATCTCGGCAGATATCAGGTTTGGTAACACCAGAGTACAACTGATTAATTAAAAATGTTATAACTATACCGTCCTTCAAACGTCATTGACTAAATAAAGATGTCCTTATACTCTAAGTGGCTCTAAAGCTTGACTGGAAATAATTTAAAAATGTAATTATATAAAGAAATTTCTTAAGCAGTAAAAACTGAAATGTTGTTCTTGGCACCAAATGCTACAGTTGGCAGAAACAAAACACTATATCACTTTAAAAACCCCACTCTGAGGTAAAGCAAGGTAATGGAAGCCTAATACTACCAGTCAGGTCAGGAGTGACATGCTAATAGTGTTAAACACAGTGCAGTCTTAGCAAAAATCCAGATCCATTCTGCAGGAGCTCTGATCCTGGTTTAAATTATAAAAAAAAATAAAATAAAAATAATAATAATAATAAAAAACTTGCCCTCAGCTTCCTCAAAACTTTGGAATTTGACAGCCTGGGCATAGTTTATAATGCTGGAAAGGTAGGGGTGGATATTAGTGGTTGCTGCAACATAAGTGTAAGACTGGATCAAAGCTTGCTCATCAGCCACGTTAGTTTCACCAGCCTGCACGGGAGAATCGAGATTAGATTTACTGATGAAAAATCAAAGAACGTCATGTTAATCCTAATCACAAAAGAAAGGAAACAAGGTACCACAAACAAGGTACAACTGAACTTTAGTGCATATTAAACCATATTAAATGTTAATATTTTAATAGACTGGCTTGAAGGCACAGTCAGACGAGACAGTCAACATTTTATTTTAAACCTCAGTTTGTAGGCATTGATAGAAGGTCTTAAACAATAGATCGTTTGCACATGATGTCATTGCTGTTTTGCGAGATGCTGCTGGAGGGCTGGAAGTAATTTTTCTATATAGGAATCACTAGCAGAATTAAAATTCCTAGACTTTGCATTGTTTACAGTTGTGCAAACCGTTTAAACTGACGAGATTTGCTTTTATCGTCGCTCAAAAGGGGGACATTTTGAAGAACTAAAAAACAAAGGAAAGGTGGCTTCAATACCTGCATCTGTGGTTGGGAAGAGCAGAATCGGGTAATACTCGTATGTAGAGTGATCACTCTGTCCAAATTTAATTAAGTTAATGCAACTTACATATTCTATTTTTATGTTTATATAAAATTAGATTTCTGTACTTTGTAAGGTAAAAAGCGGAGTGTCACATGGTGCAGTGATGCCAGCTACAGGGAGAATGAAACCTGCTCGCTAAACACCCCCGGGCGCCGCCGCATATGGCATATGTTTGTGGCTCATATATTTAGTGCATCGCTAGTTTGTTATACATTTATGCATTATTATATTCTCAACATATACTACAAGCAACATGACAATACAATTACCAGTTCTACAAAATCCAGACGAGTATAAATAAGGCACCCTTCCATGCGTTTACAATGAGCTGCATGACTTCCCCATCTACTCTTTTTGATTATCCATACCTTTAGTGGCTTTTCAGCAAAAATTTGAAAGCGGTTAATCGAATGTAGTAAAGTAAACAACCGTAATGCTAAAATCAAGAGGTGCAGCAGTGATGAATGCCTGTTGCTAGGACACAATAGAAATTCTTGGTATTGAGGTCCTTGGCCCATCTATAAAAAAAAATTGTAAGCGTCCATGCTTTAGTACGCTTTTATTTGCCCTTTTAGTGTAAAAGAATGTCTTTTTTTTTACTTCCATCCCTCTTGGGATTGCAAACAAGCTATTGACAATTTATTAAGTATAATATTACTGGACAGTATTTGGTTAAAAAAAATTACAAAGCTTACTTTCACAGAAAAACCTTGTTAGAAGAAAATTAGAGAAGAAAAACATATACAAAAAAATATGAAGGGCAACCTTTCTTGCCCCAAGCATGTTTCCTTCACTGTTATTGGTTTGGCTAACGACGGCGTTTCCACATATCCGTTCTGGGTGAGCCTCATCCACGAGCTCTGCTACACACACACAAAAAAAGGATAACAAATATTTTCACTCATAAGATGAAGCTATGAAACACTATTACTCATTAGTACTACACAGCAAGTTTCTTAGATCTCAGAGAAAAACCAACAGGGAGGTATTACATTCCAACAAATCATTATATTTTACTGCAATAAGCTAATAATCTTACAGCAGCTAAAGATAAACTAGGGTATTTTAGAATAACTGCGTGTGTGTGTACTATGAATTTATGAAAAAAACCATCACTTTCCCACCAGAGCCAGGCTCCTCCTCATTTTCATCCTCCGACATAATAGTGTTGGTCTCCCCGGCTTCCATGTGCTTCCTGAAGTGATCCAGTTGCTCTAACAAACAGCAATCATACTTATTAGAAATTAGAATTAGAAATATTCTTTCAAATCATCACCCATAATGTACAAATATTTTCAATAGCTAAGACATGTTTATGAAGCTTTTATTTATGATTACATTGCTGAGTGCATCAATTGCCAAATAACCCCAATATTATCATCCCTGCACTGGCTACCTATTATGAACAGCAGCTACGCGAATTTCTCTCCACCTGCTTTTCTCTTTATACCTATCCTAGAGTACCAGAGATTGTGCCAGCACTGGTAGACCTTCAGTGAGAAGAGGCTTACCCTGCAAGGATCCTAGGGCATCCTGAGATTGCCGGCTACAGTTGGCTTATGCCTTTTAAAAATTTCGGACTGTATATGATTATAGAAAGGACACTGCTCTTATAATCACACTACCCAGTGTTTCAAAATAAAATAATTTATAAAACACACTTTTCGGTAAATGAGGATAGGTTTCCACCTTGTACTATCTACGGGCGTTTTTCCCTGCCACAGTTGCCCCAGGCTTGTTTACTAGGGATATTTTTAGGAATGTTTTTGATAACTATTTTTTTTTGTTTTTTTTCTAACATTATCATGGATTTTGTATTCTTCCTTATCTTACGTAAAGATGCTTTGAGACAATATCTATTTTTAAAAGCGCTATATAAATAAACCGGAATTGAATTGAACTGCAATTGTTACATACTGTTTTCAACTTCAGGTTTCAATCTTCTGTTCTTAATGAGGATTTTTCGCTTAAGAACATTTGGTGAAGGCAAAGGCTGTCCAGCCACCATCTAAAAAACACTTTGTTAAAAGAGGACCATTAGACATAATTAGAAATAATTGAAACACATACTGGGAAGTCTTCTAAAGGCTGCTTGAGGAGCAGATCACCGAAAATGTCCTCACAGTATCGGGCCAACTTATACTGTTGATGTCGCCTAGAAAAAGGTAAATAAAAACAGACATTATTAATCAAACTGACTGTGTTTTAATGTGCTGAATGTAAATATAACAAGACATTTTGTAGGTATTGGGTTCAAGATGTTAACATACAGATATACAAGCCTTTTAGTCACAGGCCCTGCTTTTTCTATGGCAGCATCTAATCAGCCAATCATGCAGCAAAAAAATCAGAAGCAGATCAGGCGGTTTAGTTAAAGTACTAATATTAGAATGGGTAAAAAATGTGATCCTGGTTTCTTTGGAGTTTTGAATTGAGTATTATGATTGCGTATGCCAAAAATAGCTGATCTTTTACACAAACACACATGCAGTGTTTACACAGAATAGTGCAACTAATAAAGGTCAATTCTATAGCAAAAAAACCACCAAAATGTTAGCAAGATGTTGGAGCTAAAGAAAGTCTATAATAACTCAAATAATTACTTAATATAATTGAAGTGATCAGCATCTAATAATATGTTGATTTTTGAGACAGATGAGATACAACAGAAGACCAAATTAGGTTCTGCTTCTGTCAGCTAAGAACAGAAATCGGAGGCTACGCTGGGTGAAAACATTACATAACTGGATCTTGCTCATTAACACGCTTTTATCTCACATTACTGCGGAGATGTTTTTCTTATCGTAGCAGACCTGCCACTCATTGCACGGACGGGTTTTTTTTTTGTGTTTTGCAACATTCAGCATAGAGATTGTCGAATGTGAAAATTCCAGAACTCAGCAGTTTCACAGTTGAAACACTAACCATCTGCCAGAGGCAAAGTCACATTTTTTCTCTGTATGATGCTTGACGTAAACATTAACCGACTCTCCTGATTTGTCTCTGCATGATTGTATGCACCGTGCTGTTACCACATGCCTGGATTCAAGATTCAAGGTTTAATTTGTTACATTCACAGTTACATACACTGTAAAGCATGGAGTAAAACAAAAACCTGGCCACCTCTGCAAGACACTGACTGTATATAAATCAAATTGAAAAAAATTAGTAGGGGAAAGAAAGAATAGAAGAAAAAAATAGATGTGCAATTGGTTTAGCTGTTACATGTACATTTCTAACATTTAGCAGACTTCCTTATTCAGAGTGACTTACATTTAGATTTTAGCAATTAAGGTTTAAGGGCCTCGCCCAAAGACCCAACAGTGGTAGCCTGGCTGGTGCTGGGAATCGAACCCAAAATCTCTGGGTTAGGAGTCTCTAGCCTTAACCACTGCGCTACCACATTTACTCGCATAATTTGCAATTTTGTTACATGTAGTAACAGTGCAGAATATGCAATTTAGTTAAGTTACTTGTAACAGTACAGTGCAGGGTTTAATTTAATGCAATAGATCTTTATGAAATTCCCAAGGGTCTGATGGCCTTAAGGGTAAAAGCTCGTTCTGAGACTCCCATTACCGTTTGATGCATTTGATTTTTTTAATCGCATCAAATTAACGTTACACCCTTTGCTTGTTTTTGAGACAAAGCATACATACGAGCAGTGGTTCTCAAACGACAGAATCACAGGGTATTCGGAAGACACAAATGCTGTTTCTTTGATGGCCTGAATAACATCCTGGAAAAAGAAATGTATATGTTCTTATTTAAAAAGTAATCATTTTTAGTCTTGACAAGCTACAACAACCACTTTGTTAATTTTTATATTGCTATATTGTGAAAAATCATTTGAGTATGATCTTCAGAGGTCTGTTATGCTTTTAGTATAGCTATTCACCTTAAAGAGCACATCTGTGCACATGGCCTTGCCATGAGTAATGATAGGCTCCTGGTCCTCTCCCTTACCATCCCAGCAGTCCAACTCCACACACCTGTAGTAAAAAAAAAACCCCACAAGCAATTCACTACGTACACTGGCACACTTAACTTCCACATCTGTTTAATAACTGCAACCAATAAAAATAATGTCTCGAAGCTGTGAAATAAGGGTCGGTATTAGTGTTCAGCAGATACAGACCACACACTGCAAATACTTTCACTCTATTTTATAGATCCATTTATGAATGAATTGATTTCAAATCTAAAAAATTAGACATGGCTGTTGCAAGGCCAGCAAATAAAGACATGAAACATTCTTAAAGTTGTTTACAAGTAATTTAGTGTTGGTTAATCATTTTTGTTGGATGTTTAGTTAGCAAAAAATCTTATTTAATCTTTATTTAAGAGTGAAGCAATTACGTTAAAATAAAAGGGCACAAAAACTATGGCTTTGTGTCAATATTTTGAAATCCTAACGTTTGAATAACAAACACTGATATAACACGGTTGACATTGTGGTACAACCTGTTTTGTAAACATCGAAAAATAACAGAGTTGAGTTATAAATAATGCATTTTTCAAGGCAATAAGAATCACTGAGTTTGTTAAAATTGCATTTATTAATTACTGCTAATCACAATTTTTGGTGTCACTCGGTTTAGAATGGGTTCGAATTGAAACCTGGCTCTGTGTAAAGTTTCTTTCATATGATCTCAGACAGTTCATCTCTGCCTCTGTTGTCTCTAGTCTAGAGCTGCACAATATATCGTTTCAGCATCGACCTGGCAATGTGTAATTATAGTCGACTGCGCCACACTACTAAGTTTAATAATAAAGTTCATCATTCGCACATTGTTTTTAGGTTTGTTACTGTGTAAACATTCAGCCGCAAGAAACAATCACTTTTGTACACTTTTTACATTTGATTATTCAATTTCTTTATCTGAATCTGCATAAAAAAAACAGACTGTTTATTTCATTTACATATTTCATTCTATTGTATTTATTAATCATTATAATTTGTTTATTATATTTTACACAGATGCACTCGTATTGTTCTATAATAAAGGATTCTTTAAATAGAAAATAGAGCTACTCAAGTCAACTGGTAAAATTTCCTTCATGTTGCAATATAAATCACAGAAAAGGCTAAAGATAAATATAAAATTTCCATTTTTAACTTCAGCCCTTTTTATTCTGTATTTATGAAAACCTGTTAAGTCGCTTTGCCACAATGTTGAAAGGCACTATACTAATTCAACTAAATTAAATTAGACTGCATTACTAGCGGTTAGCAAATCTATGTATTTTGGTCCATGATTGTGTGTAATCTTTAAGTATTGCATTATACCATTTCTGTCACATCGCTCAGTCCTGGTTTGGAGTCAGCCAGTGCATTAATAAGTGATCACACACCTGCAGCCAGAGAGCAGGACCTGCCGGTACATCTCCACAGAGGACTTCCCTCCAAACTGCCTGCCAGTCAGGTATGTATTGTGGGAAGAGCTGATGAAGTAGTGTGAGAGAGGGTGGTCCATCTCTTGATAGAGCTCCAGACGGTCAAGAAAGACGGGCGCATTCTCATCAGACATCAGGTACCGACAAAACCCATCACATGACATCACCCCTAAATACCAGACAGTTTAGTTAGTGTATGAAAGACATTATTAAGATTTATGCAAATTACAAATGAGAATAAAATATCTGGGGAAATCTAGTCAACACTGCTGCTTAATGAGTGCTAATGAACTACAGAGGGGAAATGATAAAAATGTTGCACCAGCACAGTCAGGAACTCAAGATCAGGAGTCTCAACCATACAAAAATCTAGGGGGGAAAAAAAGCCTTGTGCTTACTGTGAATGTTTTTCACTATCCTTTACCTTTTATGCTAAGAGTCTTGTCAGTCTCATAGGTTTCGATGATTTGCTGTGCGCGTTTCGGGTCATAAAATGGAAAAAGGATCTCGTTAAGCCGAGGATCCCGTTGGTTCTGGAATGGAAATAAGGGTTTTTATATTATTCTTCAGAGCAGCCTCAGTGTCTCTTGCAAGCTGTAAAAGTCTACAGTAATTTAGACTCACATTATAGACAGACAGACAGATAGATAGATTCATATATACAGTGCAGGAATCTGACGAAAAATTTGCAGAAATCAGTGTTAAAATAGGTACAGTTCTTTCAGGATAACGTGATTGTTTCTTTAAGATAAGGAAGCAATGTGGGAGAAGTGTGATTTAACAACTTAAGGGTAAAAAAAGCAAAGGTGGGAGTAAGTTAAATGTGTGAAAGCCTCTTACTTCGTTCAAAAAGCAGATTAATTGGTCTATGTTTAAATAATCACTCTTATCTCCACAGCTGAAAAGATAGCAGAGACAATATATTACACAATAAAACCTGGACAGCCTTACACATTTAAATGAAGATTTAAAAAAAAAAAAAAAAAAAACATTCACTTAATACAAGTTAATACTGAAACACTTAAGGTTGACATGAGTTACTAAAAATTACTGTAATAAAGAAAGTTGGTTGGATACACTGACCCTCTGCATATTAAAACCCGCTCCACTACAACTAACTTAAATTGCAAATGTGCTGATGGTACAGTACAGCTGTTTAAATACCAGACTACTCACAGATTCTTGAACAGGGCCTCAATATCAGTTCTGGGGCAAATCTTTTGAGTGAGGGAGTAAAACTTGTCAAAGGTGAAAACATCAGGCTCAATTTCATCATTCTGTAAAGAGCAAGAAGCAGGAAGTAGTCTGCTCTAAAACAGGTTGGTCTAGTAAAATGGGTCAAAGAGGAAACGACTGACAAGATTTATGCTAATCAACGCTGTGTAAAAATTAATCTGTATAAATTATGATTTAAAAAAATAATTCAGCAAATAGCAGTTTCCCACATTCACCTTTCCACTAGGCAACCCAAGGTCTTTCAGCACCTGAAATATCACTTTCTCAGTTTTCCCAGAAGCAAAAGTTCTTGTTATGCTGTAGAGGGGGAAAAATTCTATTAAATCTGAAAATAACTTTGCTGGACATTTAGACATTCTCAACACTGGACATATCGCAGTAAAGCTTCTCAGCATGACCACTTCGCAAGCAGCAGGGCACCCGCTACGCATGACTGCTTTATTTGATGCAGAAATCACATTAATCAAAAAGCTGTGCATGTCTACCTTCGCGCTGGGATTTTTCCGCTCACGTTGGTCAAAGATGACAGCTTCATCCAGCTACCGTGAGGAGAATGTCATTAAATAACAATTCAAAACCCCATATGAGCAAATAATTAGCAGTGTCAGAATCATGTGTGATAAAGTTCTATACCGAGCTCAGTTTGAAATCGTTACCTTAAATAAATTAAAGGCTCAAAAATTGTTTTGGTAATCTATTGGCCAGTAGTGCCGTTCAGTGGTGTTCCAATACTCACTGTTTCTTGAGACAGGTCATCGGACACAAATTGTTGGCGCGGGTGTTGTGAATCATTAAGCGCAAGCTGTCAGTCCATTGCTGGAAACAGAAGCAAAGTGAAAATGTATAGCTAAAATTAGCATATGGCCTAAGACAACTTCTTCAGCAAACGAAGCTGTGCCGTCAAAGTGACGAACTAACAAATAAGCAAATAGTTAAATAATAAAATAACTTTACATGCAGACAAACAAACAAACTGATTTTAATAAATATGTACTAATAAAAATGTACATTCATGCATACAAGCGCCAATTAACCATATAATGCACAAAAGATCCTACTTATTTAATTATACTGAATGATTATTATTTAATCATATTTTTAATCTCAGTAATAAGAATAATAAATATTCCAGGCAGAAAAAAAATCTAAAGCATTGTATTTACGTTTCAAGGTTTGATAGGCTGCTTTAATATGTAATAAATTATGCAACAAACAATTAAAGACAATTCTAGTTATTTTTTTCTTGGACATCGTTATTCACTTCATCTCATTATTTTAAAACACAGTTTTACAAGACATCTATTTTTACTTAAAATATCAAGAGACAGACAATGCCTCTTACAGCGCTAAAATGTGAGGTCTTTATGTACTGGTACTTCAGTCAAGTACTCTTCCATCCTTGGAAATGTTCTCGAGTGTTCCGAGGAAAACAGATTACTACCTCTGGATGGATTTGTGACTTTCTTGGAGTGGTTAGGTTACCTTTGCAATGCTAACGGTAGGTGCCACGATGTACATAAAGCTGGCGTTAACCAAGTCAGTGCCACTGCATATGCAGATGATCTTGCCATCCAAATCACTTTCAGACTTTCCAGTGCTATCAATTGCTGCCAAAATCTTTGGATCCTTCAAAAAGAAGAACAGACAGTAGAAAACACAACATGCAGTGCTACAGATAGAAATTACAATGGCAGGAATATATGAAATAAAACAATAATGTGTTAGATCAGGGATGCCTAACATACAGACAATGGGCTATTACGATCGTAATAAAGGCTAATTTGGCCCACAAAATTCATTTGGAATCCCTGCCAACTGCTTTCAGTCTCAGCAATGCCACATCCCACAGGGACTTTAATTGAATGAATAACAGAAAATAATTTCATCATATTCATATAAGTACATGGTACATCATGCGTCACCTCATGCATTGCTCTGGATGGATTGATGTGGAATTTTTATATATGTTAAATGTCTTCCTATTTTCCGATGCCCTTTTATGCTGTAGCACCCAAATTTATTTATAACGATTATATTCTAAAATGTCCTAATACATAATAAACATTATATTGTTTTTAATTATTTGGGTTCCAAGTTTGCTTCTATTTTTTTAAGAACTCCAAAAAATTTCAAAAACACTCCAACAGATGGCACCACAAGACAGAGATTTGCTGCCATCTGTTGGCGTGTCTCAAAATTTCTTGATTTCCCCTTTAACACATGAGGCCACGGATTGTAATTATAGCTGTATAGATACATGCGATATTGATTTTATATCTCATAAACAAGAGATTATTGTAAAGTATCTGACATTTAGGACACAATGTGGCAAATATTTTGTGTATGTTCATTCAGCCGGTTTAAAAAAGTATAAAAGAATCTACAGGAAGACAAAATGTGCCACTATTACGACAATGACTAAACAATAACTTATTCAGTTGCTAATATCATTAATAGTGCTAAATTTAGCACTCCTAGAATGCCAGTCATTCAAATTTTTGGACCACAGCGGAATGTAGATCACTATACAAAATATTAATCTGATCTATTGCATACAACTAATTTAACATAGGACTGTATATAATGTGGGCTGTTACCTAAAATGAGTTCATCACCACAGATTTAAAAATGTGTCTATCATTTTATTTAATCTGTATATCATTAATGACTTTACCTTTGGTACATCTGTGTTCCGTATACTGTTGATTAAAGAGCACTCCAGAATCTGAGTTTCCTATAGACAAAAAAAATAAAAAACATTATATAATGAAAAGCCAAAAGGTGGTACATGAGTGTAGTCCAGAAAAGGGACTGCACAGTACAGTATTAGCTGTCCTAATACCTTTCCTTCACTTTTCCATGTGATGAAGAATGCAAAGGCGTCCACTTTAAAAAAGCAGTGAGGCTCAAAGACAAAAGGATCCTAAAGAAGAAACACACACACACACACACACAGGAGAGAAACTCCAGACACTAAAGGCCAACTAATTTATGTAATTAATCTATGCACAGTATTTTAATAGAAACAGACACCACAGTCCACAACAATAAAATCAACACCGATATAATATTCTTAACTAATTAATAGCTTAGGAATAACTTCTCAAGTTAGTTATACTTAAGTTTTAATGCATTTAAATTACAATCTCAAACATTTGATGAAACCATTCCTAACGTTTCAGTAGTGGTGGTGCATCATTTGCCTTTTTGGCTGATAAAAAATAGTCATAAGGTTTACCATTTTCCAAGACAAAAGTCTGAAATTTACTGTATCGTTTACTGCAATCTTTGTATTTTGCTCAGCAGACAAGAGATTTGCAAAAATCTAATAAAAACAAACAGAAATCTTTCTACATTCCCACCAAGAAGGAGGAACATGGTGTACAGTGTATAGGCCTCGGCTACAGATAATATTTTTTTCATTTCCTCATAAAAAACTATTAACGGTCATGTTCTGTGCAGGATTTGTGGTTTAAGCAGATGTCCTTAGAGTGTTTTTAATAAACTAGGGCAATGCCACATGAGAGGCAGTGTATGCAACTTGCAATTTATCTGAGTATTTAAATCAGAAGCTGTAAGTATTGAAAACCATAACAGAAAAGCTAAATAACTAGTAAAAGTCAAAAACCAACAGTGTGCAAGAAGCTATTATATTTAATCATTATTAAAGATGTAAGGATGCATGCCAGGACTGCTTTTCACTTTATCCCCCCCCCCTTACAAAAGTCACAGAAGCAGATATTTAAAAAGTCAGTATTTCTTTCTAAGATTTGTTTTTTTTAAGTTTATCACTGTCGCATGCCAAATAGCATCTTATTAGATTGGAACTTGTTCAAATTAGTATTTGTACTGGTTCCAGTGACATTTTTCGACCTCGTGTCTGAGGTACTGTGGGAAACGGGCAATTTGTCAAATCCTGGGAAAAACAAACAACAAAATAAGACAATAAATATACAGAGACAAACACTGATTTTTATCCACTGGCTTATAAAGGTTCTTGTAAGAGATCAACACAGTTTGGAAAAAGTTTAGAGGATATTTACTTACTAAACAAATACTCACTTAATCTTTTTATATGGTTTAAGAAAGAACTCCCAAAGTGCTTTTCTCATGGGAAATGCATGCTAGGCTTTGACAGCTTTAGTCCGGTCACTCACACGCTGTACGTGAGAATAACAGCCTTCCAAAAATATTTGTTCCAAGATAAACTAGCTCGGATTGAACAGGAATTCTCAGCGGACCTTTGAGAACGCAGATGGCCTCAGCGATAGACCACTTTGAAGATGCAGAATCCATGAATGACCGTTTCAGACTAAGGGCCTTGATAAGAGTGTTAATGCATAGACTTTCAGATGAATGTATGAGCTTGCAAAACAACTGTTTTTACAGCAAAACCACGTTTAACATTCATGTCTCTGAAAAATTAACCAACCTTCAAAAGTTCATTAGTGTATTTTAAGTTTGATCAGAAAAAAAAAAAATAATAATTGTAAAACCTAATGCTTAAAATTAATTAATTGTATTGAGTTCTGTGAACTTCAATAATGACAATTTGTTTAAATTAATAATTGATGATGAATATTTATAACTTTCTGGTATTTAGGAGTTTGTAGAAATGTTTAAGCTAGTTTAAAAAGTTTAAAGTTACATCAACTAGATTACATGCACAACATGACTTTACAGCTGTAATAATATACATGTCACAGTAATTTACATTCCATATTAAAGCAGGGCTGGACAATAATTCAATATCAATATATATCACGATAAATCTTTTTTCAATAACAGTGATATGATTTTTAAACACATTTCCGATATTTTGATATACACCACAACGTTCGTCACTGATTGACTTTCAGGCACAGCCGTTAGAAAGAGCAGAACACAATAGGCTACTTGCATAGCATAACCCACCTGTTTATTTGCCCCTCCCACTCTCCTGAGCTCTAGTCAACAGTGCCGCTAACTAAACTCTGCTGTGAGCAGACAGGTCATGCGCACGCGGCCTCAAGATCATATCGCTTCGAGTTGTAGCCCGTCGACATGCTGTTCGAAGGACATAGAGGAGGGTAAAGGGATGGAAAGAGAGGCCGAGACACAGAGAGGTAAAAAAAGAGAAATGTCCTAGCACGGTTGCTACACAGTAGCCATGGGAATGCATAGACCGCTTTTTATTACAATCCGTCTAAAGTTTAAGCGTTTACAACAATCAGATTGTCAGCGCACACAGTAAATGAGTGAGTGATGTTGCTTTTTAAATCAGAGGTGGAATTTTTTGTCATGGTTTGGTGCTGGTGGTAACAAAGAGTGAACGAAGGGCTTTCTAGTCATTAGCGTCGGGATGATAATGTGTCATGAGTTTTTTTAAATAAGATGATCCGCTGACAGTACAAAATGTCAAGAAAGATTTGTCATTCCTGAGTCTACCTCCCCTGGCATTTCCGTGGTTAATCTTTCGAAAGTCCATGACGGACAGATAAATAGTGTGTTATATTTGCAAAAAATTTTGGTTTTTCTAGTCATTTTTCTCAATTTTCATATTCACAGGAACTGCATAATCTCAATTTACAGTGTAATACTGTCATCACTTGCAACTAGGGATGCACTGATTAACCTATTAACTGTGCTTTAAAGCTTTACAGTTAATCTGCGCAACACAGTGTTTTTATTACACAGAAATGAAAATAAATGTACTCTGGTGGTGCACAGGCTTAAAGTGCCTAGCTCAGAGTATTACACAGCACACTAAATTAACTATGGCAGAGGGACCAAAACACTGAAGTCGCTGCTAAAGAAGAGTACCTGCGGGATCACCGCCCAGCTTTGCGCACTTAAGTAAAGGCAATACATAACAGAGTTAAATTACATAGCAAATTATTTAATGCAGGGGTGTCCAAAACGCGGTCCGCCGGCCAAATTTGGGACCGAAAACAGAACAAAGTGACGTGTTTAAACTGCACCACATGAACCATTATTAGCTCTGACTAAGCACAGCGCCAGCTCAGATCAAGGGCCTTTACTCACTGACAATTTTTTTCCCCACTATGTTTTTAATCTGGTTTTAAACTTGAAGCACAAAACAGTTTTGTAATGCGGATCAAAACAGCCTTTCCGACAGGGGGCCATCAACTTTCGAACCACACGTTTCCTTTAAAAGGGAAATTCTTATATGCTAATATGTAATTTTAAATAGACAAAAAATATTTTTATTTTCATTGTGATTTATTATCAGTGTTAAAGTTTTACTTATGTTTAAGGCAAAATCCTTTCTTAATTTCAGAGGTTTATTTTTATTGTATTGTGTGCTGTATTATTTGGTTAGCGAATTTTGACTTAAAAGGGGGTAATAGATAACGCTTTGAAATTTAAAGAGTGATTATGTGATTTTATACACTAGTAGTGTTGTGAAATTGATGAATGTGTAATCATGAGAACAGTGAAACCCAACTCTCCAGAGAGACTAAGCAGGGAGGTCCTAAAGAGTCCTAAGCTTTTAAAGACCTCCCTAGTTAGTCTTTATACATTGTTTTATTAATGAGGCATTGTATGGGGGATGGGCTACTCTAATCTTTACTTGTGTTTGTTACTTTATCATTATAAGATTACAATAATGATAAATAGTTAGTGATTCATGTTAGGTCCCTGTAATAAAAATCATGTTCTAACATGTTGTATCATGTCTTCCTAATTTTTATAGGTTGAGGACACTTTAGTGGCCCTTTTTAACATTCTCCATGTTGACAATACTACTCCGATGCTTTATGACCCAGTGAATTTGTTGTTGTTTTTTTATTTCCTCGTTTTAAAATAAATTTCAAAAATGCTATTACATGTGTTACATTTGTTTAAAAGTACCAATACATGTATTATTTCTTTATAAAATGTATACATTTACGATTAACATAGTAAAGTAATTGACTAAAACCTATTTTTTTACACTGTTACCAAAAATAAATTCAGGTTACTCAGTATTACAAGTGTAAATAACGTACAGGAGTACAACAAACTCAAAATCGGATAGTTCTGTTTCATTAAACTTTATAACTTGAACTGTAAGTGATAACCTCAATCTTTTGAGTTTGGCCAACTTATTAAGGTTTAAAGTGATGCTTTCCACTTAAAATGATGTTAAATTGTTAGAAATCACATGTTAAAACATTCTTCCCCATTGTGGATGAGGTATCATTAAAAAAAAGCAGCATAAAGTAAAAATCAAAGTAAATTAATCTAGACAACATCAGCATAAAGGACATAAGTAAAGAAAATCATTTCCTTACCTCATCAAATCTATCGAAATATTCCCCTTCTTGCATAAAGTGAGACACTGGCCTCCTCCAGTTAAATTCATAAGCTTTGGCCATTTTTCCTTCCAGCTGTTCTGAGGAAGCTAAGATAATGAAAGAGACAGAGAAAAACAGTGAATAACATCACACAGGATGCCTCATAGGAAGATGTGACTTGGGGCAAGCATCTCTAAATATGGTAAATGGGAGGTGCTATAAAAGACCCACAATATGATTATTAATAATAATTTTTAAAAATAATTTTCGAACAAAGTTAGTTTTTTATTTTTTCACTGTCTCCAGAATCACTGCGGTGGTCTTTAATCATATCGTTTTCATGAGGTATAAATATCAGGATGGACATATAACAAATCGCTTCGGCAGCTATTTTGACTTATATACAGTACAACAGTTTAACACAACCCTGACACTATATGCAGAAAATAATTTCATACCATCTAAATGAACAGTTATTATAGTTTTGAATAGATTTGAAAGTGGTTGATGTGTGTATGAGACCCAATCATAACAGAAAACAATACAATATACATTTAGGGCACGACTATTATAATTAGCTTTGTATTCACTTATGTATAGATGTTTCATAGCAAACGCGGCACTTTTGTCTAGTTATTTGGAGGGTGTAAGAGTCTACTAATAGGACATCTTGATTTTATGTAAGGAATAAAAAAACTGGCTAGTACTTTCTGCCGCCTCTCTAAGGTTGCCTCCGGCCACTTTGCAAAATTCCTGACAATCTTTTTTTTTGTCCTTCGATTTTTGAAGGACATCCTGTTTTAAGTAATGTCTTTCTTGTCTTGCCCTACACAACAAGTGGAGGGCGGCCTTCCTTATTATTATATATATATCTGATCGATACACCTTTTGCTCATTGAGTTAATGTACTGTCTAGATAATTAGACCTTCAATTGACTGTGCAGTCTTACATTTACATTTGTAGCATTGGCACAATGACCCCTCTTACCCAGAGTGACTTACGTTTATTTTATTTATACACTGAGCAATTGGTAGTTAGGGGGCTTTAGTAGGGGCCCAGCAGTGGCAATTTAGTCATGCCGATTAGCCATTTTTCAATGAGCAGTCCAACACCTTAACCACTGCACTATCACTTCCACTATATCATTTAGGCTATACAATATATACATTTAGGCTATACAATTAAAAGGTCTAATTATCCAATATAATACAAGTAAATTAAAAATTGTGTGTTAGACTTTACCTTGCAAACCTTAAACAGAACATCCACCGAAAAACATAACACATGCAACTTTTTCTTTATAAAGAAAAAACAGATTTATTAAAAAAAAAATGTATGCATGATACAAAGTTCAAAAAAAGTTGCATTGAACATATTCAGCAGGCTTTCAAATGAACTAAACACTTTTATTTGTTTTTTAGGTTTTTTTTTTTTTTGTTGTGGTTAAGGAAATAAAGAATTAAGGTTGTTAAACCCCCCCAGTATTAGTGCTGGGTGGAAAAACGGCCACTGTGTGCTCATTGAAATTGGCTGTGTGTTCTGGTCAGCTAGCAGCATCTAAGAAGCGTATCAAATAGAATGAGCCAATTGGGGTCCATTACAAACACTTCAGTCTGTCAAAATCATCAAAGCCTCTAGCACTGGAGTCAAGCTGATCGTTATGAAACATGTATGCTGTTCACTCATGCGTATGTGTACAAGTCCTCATAGATACTGAATTAAGCTCTAAATAATGCATGCTGAAGTAGCAGCTGTGGCTCGCTCTCAATAAGCTTCAGTGAAAAGAAGCACCAACCGGACTTTACCTCACTAACCTTAATTCTTTGACTTTTCCACTGTCCTTAATGCTGGAAAGTAATGGACACTGCTGAAGTGCCACTAAGAAAGAACCGAACATTGCAATAATTTACTGAGAAGGCGGGTAATGGCTTAGCATTCTGCAGAAAAAAAGAGCAAGGAGGCACACGGAGAAAAGGTCAGAATAGCCCTCAATTTTTTATGTCTTCTTCTTCTCCTTTGGCTGGTCCCTTTTAGGGGTCGCCACTGTGAATCATCTGTCTCCACCTAACCCTATTCTCTGCATCCTCTTCACGCCTCTCCTTCTTTGACCAACAGTAGCCCAATTTCCACCGGCACCCTGTAGGTCAACAGTGCCGGTGGCGATCGTTGTTAACCCGGGCCTCGACCGATCAGGTATGAAATTCTGACAGATGATTTGCATTTTTAGATTTGGCAAATGTTAACGTTGGATGCCCTTCCTGACACATCCCTCTCTGTTTATCCAGACTTAGGACTGGTACCGAAGTCACCGGCTTGTGACCCTTGTGGCTAGATTCCTCATCTATTTTTTGTCAATTCTCTAGCAAAACAAATTGCTTGGAAGATCACACAAACTGATACAAGTCAAAAGTGACTTGACAATGAAGCTCCTGTCCACAAAGCCCATAAACCTAATGAAGTCAGGCGTAGTAAAGTTGATGTGAAGAAACTCATGTGTTTTGCACAGAAGACCTTAACTACTGAACACCTGGAACAAACTGGAACACTAATGGCACCCCCAAAACCCCACACTTAATATTACCATCTAAACTCATTACTATTATTGTAGCTGAATGAGCAAATTCCACAGCTATGCTTCAACATCTCATTTCTAGAAGTGTGGAGTTTGTTATAGGAGCAAAAGTGAGATACATCTGGTAAAGGATGTTCATAGTAAGGTGTATATCCATCTGTCCATTCTGATCCCATCTCTGCATTTACTGAAATGTTTACCTTACTGATTTTACTGTTGTTTTAGCTACGTTGCTGTCTCATCCACTTAAGTCTATGTGCGAAACAATCTGCAGTTGCACAGTTTTGGTGTAGAGCATATAAAGCTTTGTGTATAAACAATCCCCTGAACTGCTTACTGTTCTTATGTTCCTTTAAGACTTATAATCCATTTTCATAATCATAACCCAACATAATTAAAGTTGTTTTGTGCTATGAGAGCATGAGTTCTTGTGAGAGCTTGCAACTGAATAGTGTGAAAGAAAGTGAGAGAGAGAGAGAGAGAGAGAGAGAGAGAGAGAGAGAGAGCGCAAGCAAGAGAGAGAGAAAGCTACATAAGCAGGGTGGAGCACATGTAGGTAAGTGCCTGGTGCAATATATAGTAATCCAATAAACATAGCCCCTGCTGCCTTCACATGCTATCGGGATGTTGTTGTTTCTCAGTTTTTGCGTTTAATTACCCCACTAAAATAATCTGCTGATTAATTTGAATGTATTTCTCTATTGTAAAAAATACCCCAAATCAGTAACAACTGTGAATGAAAGGTCAGACAGATATTGCAAACTATAAGCACTGAAACGATTTTTTACCTTTTTACTGGAATTTATAACTGATCTAACATAAAGAACGTGTAAATACAGCATTATATTTTTGTACACTACTGTATTTAGCCAAAAGCATGAGAAGGTCTTCCCCAAACAGTTGCCACAAAGTTGGAAGCACTCAGTTGTCTAGAATGTCTTTGTAGATTGAAGCGTAACATTATTTCTTCACTGGATCTTGACCACCTAAACACTGTTTCAGCATGACAATTACCCCACTTACCCTGTGCACAAAGCAACTGAGTTTCATCATGAAGACATGACGTGTTATGATTGTTGTGGAAAAAACTTCTACACAGAGCAGTGACCTCAACCCCACACAGAACACCATCCACACTCTACAGCACCTCACCTGACTGTCCGGTCTCAACTCACCATGATTCCTAGTTCTGTTCAGTAGAAATAAAACATTACAGAACAATCCTGGTCAGGGGCTGGGTGGTCCTTACAGAGGGCATCCATAAATAACAGCTCTCCTGAACGTTACTAAAGGTGTGGCTTACGGTAGCTGTTAGCTTGTTTGACTGGTTATATAAAGTTGGCATAGGCATAAATTTAAATAAATGCTTAACACACAGGTATGTAGGGCATATAAATAACATCCACATAAATTGTATAAACTTGGTGAAAATGTCATTAATAAGAATTATTATTATTTTTATTATTATTATTATAATAGTCCCTGTACAGTGGCTTAGGGGTTAGCACTGTTGCCTCACTGCAAGAAGGACCCGGGTTCGATTCCCAGGCAGGGGCCTTTTCTGTGTGCAGTTTGCATGTTCTCCCTGTGGGTTTACTCAGTTGGGTTTACTTTAAAGACTAACTTTATTAACAAATTATATAAAAACTTAGTAAAAAAAAAAATTATAAATAATAATAATAAAAGGCTTTACTTAATTGGGTTTACTCCAGGTTCTCTGGTTTCCTCCCACAGTCCAAAAAAACATGTATGTTAGGTTGATTGGTGATTCTAAATTGCCCATAGGAGTGAGTGAGTGTGTGTGTGTGGGTCCAGCAGATCCCTGTGACCCAGAATTAAGAAATAAGCAGGTATAGAAGATAAATGAATAAATGAATAATAGTGTGATTCTTTACACATGTAAATAATGAGCTAAAATAGGTAAATATTTGGAAAAAATTAGGAAAATCGCCTGAAACATTTGCCTGACAACTCCAGTAACCATTAACTGTCTGGACACAAACAACAGGCATCATTTTAATCACAAAAATGCAAAACACATAGAAACACAACATACAGTTGATTCCCTAAATCTTCCATCCCCTCCTGGTTTCATTCAAAGATTTGGGTTATTATCTGTGTCAGGATGTGAATGTTCTACATGGGTTCCCTGTTCCTCAACTGCCTGAAAACATGCAGGTACATGGGATTAGCTACACTGAATTACCCCAGGTGTAAATTGGTTTGGGCAACATGCACTGAAGTGGACTTATAACCTATTTAAAAGATATTCCCACCTGTAAACAGCAGCCTGATCAGGAAAACCAGCCGATCATGAAAGATGAACAAATACAGAAGGTTTCATAAATCTCTGAAATCTTTAAAAACATATTTACATGTTTCATGCATCAAGTCAGCAGAGGAAAAACAAGAACACAAGACAGGCTAAATGTTCTGCCTGTTCTGATACCATCATCCCAAGTTCCTCTTAATAAACATGGAACATGGATGATAAAATAAATGACATTTTTTTAGATAAATTAATTAGGACTGTCATTCGACATTGTGAGAGAAACTCAGGTTTAAATGAAACTTCTACTATTTTCTGGAAGAGTTTTTTTCCCTGACGTAAATACAACATGGAAGTTCTGCACTACTCGCCTGTTCTCTGGGCTGTGTGTCAGGCGTGGACTTCTTTTGTAGTTGATGCTGACATTTGCGATAACGTGTTAGCCATTTTAAACAAGGATGTGCATTTTAATTATAGTCAGAGACGAAGGCTGAAGGCGTGTGTGTCACTCCAGTCAAAGCTGTGTGAGGAAAATTCATTCACCCGCCGCGCCAAAGCCGCGCAGCAAAACTCACCCTGTGCGCCCGAGTGTGTGTGTGTGTGTGTGTGTGTGCGTGTTTGTGCGAGTGTATGAGTGTGTCCCCGGCCTTGTCCTAACTTTTCTGCATCTTGCAGAAAGTGCACTATGTGTATTAAGAGACCGGGGAACGTCGCCGCACGTAGGCAAATTAGTTCAGTGCACTTTAATTTTATAAACACGTGATGTTAATTAGAAATATGTGCGTGTGTGTTTTTTACCATAACAAAATGTTTCCAATATTTCTAAATTCACACTGATTGGTTGGATTTTACAGACTCTATGAGTTGTGTTGTGTGTGTATGTATTTAACAGTAGCCGCTTCTGAGAAACAGATAAGTGTAAGGATTTTGTCTGTCTTGCTAGGTGCGTTGCCCTTGCCCTTGCCCTGCCCGGCCACCAGAGGGAGAGAGAGAGGCGGTGTGTGTTTATAGTTCTAGTCCATGTGCTTAATGTTTGTTTATGTTTTATAATAAGTTGTCATGTTTCTATTGGTTTATTTTGGTCATGTGTCCCTCATTGTGCTCAGGTGTGTCTTTTTTAGTTCAGCTTTAGTGTTTATACCCCTGTGTTTCAGTCTGTCTTGGTCTTGCTTTGTTACATTTAACAGTTAAGGTTCAGGTCCAGGTTGTGTTGTTTCAATAAAAACTGCATTTGCATCCTTCGACTCGTAACAATAAGATGCTGGATTTTTAAAAAATTAAATTAAAAAAACTTAAATTATCGTTTTAAGACCCCCAAACATGCAACTGAACAAAACAATCTGGGATAAGTTTTGGAGGTGGTGGACTGGGGCAGCTCAATAGTTAAGAAGATCATCGAATCATGGGTTCGATTCCCAGCACCACCATGCTGCTATTGCCAGACCCCTGAGCAAAATCCCGAGTCCTCATTTGCTTGAATAGACAAAAAATAGATAAATCTAAGTTGGTCTGGACAACATAAATGTAATCGTGAATTATTGACCAATCAATCACGCATGTCTGACCAGATATACTCAAAATCCTAATCAAACTTTACCACCACACTTGACCTGATCGAAAGACTGAAAGTATGCTCATAAGGAAACGTTTCGCATTACCAAATTCCCACACCTTCTGCGGGTATCACAACACCAAGCTGAGTGAACCATGTGACCTCCATCCTATCAGGAGATCCCAGCTCAGCTGAAATCCACACTCATTATTTTTGCACACCATGATTTTTCCAGTCATCAATGAGAGCACTGAAAATAAAAAGAGGGCACTTCTGATGCACTCTTACCTAAGTGAAGACAGGGCAAGGCAAATTTATTTATATAACGCATTTTATATACAGTGCTAATTCAAAGTGTAAATAAAAACAAAGATGTAAAAGCAATAAAACAGTTAGGAATATTAAATGATTATAGCCAGTTCGGATGTAGCACAGTGCCTCCTTCTGTAAATGCAGAACTAAATAAATGTGTTTTGAGCCTGGATTTAAAGATGGCTACTGATTGATGGTAGATGGTTCCAACTGCGGGCTGCGAAAAAGCTAAATGCAGAGCGAACCCTTGGTATGTCTAACTGACTTGATCCTAATGATCTGAGCGATCTGATAGGTTTCTGTATTCTGAAATGTATTTAGGTCCTAAGTCATGTGACATATAATGAGTAACACTACTTTAAAATCAACTGTAAATGCATTAAAATCAATGGAAAGAGAAAAAAAAAAGAGATCAACCTGACAAACCAATCTCATATCCTTTCCACCCCCAGAGGGTGGAGCCACTATTCTGTCACCAGACAGTCATCCCTGGAGATAAGGTCTTCTCCAAGATTGAGTTGGCCTGAAATATACATTGCTGGAAGGGCCAGCAGGTAAATACAGATCTGTGTCAAAAGTAAGTAAAGCCACTTAAAAATAGAGAGAAAAAGCGTCTGATCTGCATAATTTATGCTGGATCTTTAAAAATGGCTGATGGCAAACCACAATGTCTTTACCTTCAAATAATGTAGGAACCATACAGGCCACCCAGACATGTGTAAAGTTTTAAAAAATATATATATAACAACGGAATTAAAAACAGAAGAAAACAAACCACGCTAAATAATGTGATTATGTTATTTTATTATTTGAAGAATAAAAGACAAAACGTTTATGCATAAAACAATACATTTCAAACGTTTACATTATAATCTAAGTAAATAAGGAAAATAAACAAAGACTAGATTTAAAATTTCATGCTTAAAAGCTGATTCACGCAAAAAAACAAACAAACAAACAAAAGCAAGTACAAAAGTGCACGTTTCAGTAGCGTGTCGCGGCAAAAAAAACCCGCAGCCGGTATCCCCTGGCAACCGCGGGCATGTGGCTCATGCAAACCTGAGAATGAGGTGCTGTCGCCCTCTGGCGGATAAATATGTCATCTCAATCCGTGTGAACCGTCAAACCGGAATGAATCGTTCGTTTCAATTACTCAAAAATTATTTATATTTTATTGACATACGTGCCTGGCATCAGCATCAGCTCTGACTCGAAATAAAGCAATATTTGTTCAGTTACTCCAGCAGTACCCTGAACTATTGTGAAAGAGAGCTAATGAACCGACCAACTGATAAAACTGCGCATGCGTGTAATTTTACAAGAAAATGAAATTGAGCATGTTAGTCAAGTATTTTGTTGAACGTCAGAAAGTGTAACCATATATAACATATTTTAAATATATATATTTTTGACAATTACCCAATTAATTATCTTTATTACATACTGCGCATGCGTGATTTGGCAACGAAATGACCGAACAGTGCATGGCTGTTTGCTATGAATGGACTAGTTACCACGAACTAGTTCTATCGGACAGCACATTCGTCAAAACGTTATTTTAATAACAAATCATTCGTAATGGATTATCCATAATAAATAGATCTAATAAAGACTATTTGATACACTTTATATCTTTATATCCTTGTTTGCAAATCACTGCCTGTACCTGTATTTGGGTGATTCAGTTACATAACTGATTGTAGGAAATTGAATCAGATCAAAACAATAAAGTTTAAACTGACTTAAGATGTTATTACCGATTTTATATATTTGAAAGTCTGCCAAAAAGAACCGGATGTCCCATCCTTAGTCATTAACTGTTATGCTTTAAAGCTGCTAGATTTGTCTTGTGGGCATCACAGTAGCTTAGCACTGTTGCCTCACAGGAGGAAGGTCATAAGTTCGTATCGCCATCAGAGGTCTTTCTGTGTGGAGTTTCTCTCCGTTCTTGCATGGGTGCCCATTGGGGTGAGTGTGATTGTGTGTGGTTGTTTGTCTGTTTGTGGCTTTGTGATGGACTGCCGATGTGTTCAGGGTGAACCCCTGCCTTTCGCAGATTCAGCAGATTTCTGTGACCTTGATCAGGTATAAGCGGGTATAGATAATAGATGAATGGATGGATTTGTCTTGTGCTCTTTGGAAAGATTTGTGATGTGTAGGCTAGGTAATATCATGGACAGAAAGTAGGCGATGAATGCAAGAATGAGGTGACTGAGCAGCAGATTATGATCACTTCAATAGCGGGGTCACGGAAAGATTATAACTGAATTCAGCATCAGTGAGTGATAAGAAATATCATTTGGTTTACCACTAAAAGCAGCACTGAAATCAACACCCCGGCACATGGAAGCAGGGTCGACAGAGCAAATCTTGCTCAACATGTTCTGATAAATGTGTTTAAAGCATTAAAAACACATGTCCACAAAAACATTTTCGGTCACTGTGAAACAGAAGATCTTTTTATACTTAACACAAACTATATTTAGACATGTTTGACACATTGTATATTGCACATCCCACAAAAATGTTTTATTAAAACCATTGCACAGCACAAGCACAACTTACATTCACCATTACTCATCTTTTACAAATGCAGATACTGCAGTACCAATGATACAGTAGGAGGAATTCAAATGTTTGTCGATATTTATATTTCCTAATCTACAGCTGTCTCATCGAACAGAATAAATGTTTAAAATAAATAAAGTGGCACTCATTAGCATACACTGTCAACCGTATGACATTTAAACAGTTTCAAAGGAAAATCTTTAGGTATAAACAGTTTAAAAGTGCGTGCACAGTTTATACAAAAAAGAAGAGCTCTATAAATCAACAGGGTTTTTTTTATACTACACATAACATAGAGAACATTTAAAGGCACAGAACGTCACTGCAAAACGATCAAAAATAAGTCCAGTCATAAAAGTTTTCAAGTAATTTTACATGGCAAAAAAGAGCTCGGTCAAAAGTAAACAACAGCACAGAGTCATTAAAAAAAAACAAACCCAAAAAAGATATATACAGAATTCAGTAATTCAGTAAAAGATAATCACACAATATTCTTTTCAGCTAGTTAGTGCGAAAATGTTAATACTTGTTCGATGCCGCAGTCCTATCAGGAACCTTGCCATGGTTTTGATATATTACTAATGTCAACTTTATAAATAAAACCAGATCATCAAGTACATTATGACTTAAATTCAGTCCAGAGATAAAGAGACTGGAATTCTATTCTGTTTCATGGGTCAAGGGATTATTTTGGGCCTGCAAGTAACAGGTCATTGTTTGGCACTTTATTTTAGTCGGCTATCGCAACCATCTATTGTGATTAAAAACAAAGCATGAACATAATTAACATGAACAGTTACATGAATGTAGAGATTAAATCACCATGTAATGTAACGTAAAAATCTAAATCTAACCCACTGTATATGTTATAAATCTTTTATAAATAGCAGATGACTGCGACAAACGAATAAAGGCTGAGCTTAACACTAACGAACCACCAGGGCAAATAACAGGAAGCATATTCCAGGAAAAGAGGCATTATGATACTTTCCTTGGCATCATTTACCACTTTCTTTAAATCTTACACGCAATCAGTAAAATTGAACCTCACTCGAGTAAAAAGATTGCATAATAATACCAATACCTCATGAAATCCAAAGTGCTTGTCCATATTTCTGACATTAATTCCACCCCTTTCTGCATGAAGCTATTAACTGCGCTCCTTCATTACTTCAGTAAATAGATTATTTCAACTGTAATATATAGATTTATGCAAAAAAGTTCAATATTTACGCCTTCTTTATTAAATGCAAATTAACTGCTGTTGAGATCGAATGTCCTCCTAATTAAAATAAATAAAATGTGATTAAAACAACATATTGCTAACAAAAACATCTTCATCATTTCAATAAATATGATGATTTTCCGAAAAAATACACAAGCATGTCTTCACACATTGCGTCGCATAACAAAGGTACAGAGCTGCATTTACAAATTGCACAAACTGATCAATGCACATTATTCATGCATTTCTGAAAAAATACTTAATGTCATGTACCCACTTGTTAACGATTGTATTTAGATCATCAAGTACGTTATGACTTAAATTCAGTCCAGAGATAAAGAGACTGGAATTCTATTCAAGGGATCATTTTGGGCCTGCAAGTAACAGGTCATTGTTTGGCACTTTATTTTCGTCGGCTATCGCAACCATCTATAAATGGAGTAAAAAAAATAAACAAAGGCAAAATAAACGATAAATTAATACATTTACAACTGCAAGCCACCTGTGCTTGCAAATAAAAATATTCTAAATGAGGTGCAGATATATTGTAGCAACTACTTCTAAAATGAGAGCTACAGTAATGTCTGTGGTGGCTGTTCTTTATGCCTACACCCACACACACCCACACACACCTCCTTTATTACTCTCTAGCCTTAAATGAGTAATTGGGATCATGTGGTATGGACATCAGACTGTGTTAACTACGTTTGTTATAAATAACAAAATGAAATAAGTAGTAGTGGTAGGGTTGTGACGGTGATTGTTAATTTCGGCATCACTGTGTGGGGGGAGCAGCAGGAGTCAAATTTCATTTATCATGTGAAATATTCATTAAGCAGGTAAAAGACGTTGATTACTTTGAATAAATCTTTTATTTAAAAAACGAATACTTAAAAAAATCGAGATGACGTGGCAGGGAAGTGACATAACCAGTGTTATGACACTGTCAACACCAACTATCGTCAGCAGTAAATTGTGCGCACAAATAGGTTTATTTGGTTCAAGTTATCTAAATGATTTCCTGCCGGTGATCTTTTCACTTTTCACCCACAGACGTTCTTCAAAGTGCATTAGAAACTAAAATATATGATTTAAAAAATTACCAATGGCAAAATGATATAGGAAGAGTGCCTATAGCACGAGAGAACTGTTACTGTTACTCTTTCCTCTCGTCCTCCATATCGTCCTCAGATTGCGCTCCCTTATGGCTGAGTTTCTCCAGTGTGCTGGAAGAACGCAGGAACTCCTGATCGTTCCCATCAGTCTTTCGTTTAGTCGTCTCCTGCACAAACTCCTGAATTTCCACTGGAAGCCGACGAAACTTGTCCTGATACTCCTGATCCAGTTCGTTCTGAAGCTGGGAACAGATCATACGCATTACAAACTCATAATACGACTTCACCAAAAAGGCCAACGGCTTTTCTCAGCATACAGTACACTTGACCTAGCATTTAATCAAAATGATCTCTTTAAAGCTGACGATCTAATCCTACACTTTACAGTCCGGTAAAGATCACGATCAACGTATCAAGCCATTAAGACAGCTTTTTAGAGTCAGGCTTAGCGAGGGTGAACTGTTTGCCAGATGAAAACCCTTGTGTCTTTGGAAATAAGTAAAATGACTTTATGTTACAATGCTGTATAAACATTTCAAAGTATTACTGGTGAATTGTTGGCTCATAAAAGGCAGTCTGATCTGTAACAGATAGCGCACAATGATCGGTATAGAAATGTTACTACCTACAGTATTTAACAGCAATTACAGTTTTTTGTAACATACTGTAGTCTGACACCACTTTATACATCTCTTCTTTATAAAAATATATGTATTCTCAAGTGTTCATAAGAAATTATCTTATTACAAGTATCTTGTTCTACTATATTTATTACTATAAGTATATATATATATATATATATATATATATATATATATATATATATATATATATATACTAAATTCTGACTTAAAGTTCCTTCTATTTAACCAGCAAGTTTTTTTCAAGAGGCATCATTGTGGAAAAAAATATTTCTCAGCTATATATATATATATATATATATATATATATATATATATATATATATATATATATATATGGCAAATGCTTTTGTCCAAGAATTTCACCTCTAGCGGCGCAATACGAATGCTCCCGGCCGTCCCTCTTAATCATGGCCCTGATTCCGAAAACCCACAAAATAGAACCGGAGTCCTATTCCATTATTATATGTATATATACATACACTTATAGTAATAAATATAGTAGAACAAGATACTTGTAATAAGATAATTTGTTATGAACACTTAAGAATAAATATATTTTTATAAAGAAGAGATGTCAATGTATAAAGTGGTGTCACACTACAGTATGTTACGAAAAACATATATATGATTATTGCTGAAATATGCATTATTTTGTGGTTCTATGGTTCACTATGGCCAAAGGTTCATGAAAACCCTACCAGCACAATCATAAGTGTCTGCTCTTTAAAGAGTTGCCACTACATTGTTGTCTACTATGTCTGTATATGCTGTAGGACTAATATTTCATAAAAAGCCCTGCTAATTAAGTGTCCTGCACACTCAACCCCACTAAACATCCTCGAGATCAAATGTAACGCCGACTGCAACCCAGACCTTCTCATCCGATATTAGGGCCTGGTTCCCCTAACACCACTGGGGCACAATGAAAAAATCCAGTAATGCTGAATATTCACATTTCAAAATTAAAATGTCCCATCCTTTTGTGTTGTTTCATTTACATGTATTGTATTAAGCAGATATCATTAGTACATTAGTGTGTTAACTTACACTATACTAACGCTTCTGAACTACTTTACAAAAGTAAAATAATTCATTCAAACTTAATGTCATAATTTGGTACGATCAGCACTGAAAACAGATGTGCTTGTGAGAGCCCTGAGGCCTACATGACCCTGGGGAAGGAGACGCAGCTGCAGAATACAGAATGCCAGCGCCTGAACTAACAAGAGTTATTACACTGCAACATTTTCTACAGCCTAATTTGTGAATTAAGGGTGTTAATGAAATTAGGTAACTGATGCAACTTGTGTAGTTTTACAAATTAGCATTTTACAAATTATTCTTATATCAACCGCACTTCCATTTAGGGATATACATTTTTTAATTCATAGGAGGCATTCTGATGTATATCATGTAAATGTAAACAATTTTAGGAAAGAAATACAGCAGTTAGGCTGAGGTACAGAAAATAGAACATAACTATCTAACTATAACTTTTATAGTCATAACTATAACTATTTTTTAATGTTAAAGTTTAATGTTTTTAATGTATTCAGTGCAAAATTGCTGGGTTATAAGAATAATAACACTTTTTGTGAATAAGACTTTTTTTTAAGGTTTGTATGATTTGACTTACACCACAGATGCAGAAAAAATTATCACAAGAAAATAGAAATGCTAAAAAGAATAACCAGGTGAGCAGGTAATTACTAGCACTGGGTAGTGTATGTATACAGCTGCAGTCTCATGATGCAACACATGCCAAATGTGCTGTAACAATATAAATATATACAACATCCATAGCCACTGTGACGGTCAGATTCTATCCATTTAGTATATAGAAACTACTTATCACATGCTCTCTTTCATCATTCAATAATTATACAGTAATAATAATTATATATGTATATGTATATGTATGTATGTATATATATATATATATATATATATATATATATATATATATATATATTGCTTTTTTTTACATGGCATAAATAGAAGTTTTTTCAGATAGATCCTCTTCGATTAGTAGTGTGTCTTTAGCTATGTTTTTTTTAACCAGGACTGCCAAAGAGGCCAGAGTTTGTCTTATCTAAGCAGCGGTTTTGTTAATAGCTGCACAAATATGAACGAGAAGTTTTTCCCGAAAAATACAGAAAAAGTAATATTACAACAAAAATCAGTGTACACAACACTATGTACAGACCTTAATAGTAATAAAAGCAATGATGTGCATACCTTAGGCTTTTCTTCAACAATTTGTTGCAGAATGTTCTTATGGGTCTCTGTAAGCCTTTCATGTCTTTTGGTTTGCGCATCTTCCAGCTGGCCAAACGATTATTAAAAAGAAAACATAAATTCTGGTTTAAAATCATGGCAGTGCCTTTTATTCATGTTTCTAGAATTAGTCTTTGTGTGATAGAGCACCTCTTACCCTTTTTATATGTTGTACCACTTCATTAACATACGATCTGTTAATCTCCAATTTTTCCCTGAAAGTACACACAACAGATTTAACAAATCATTACAAGGGTTATGCATAAATATGGAATTCTAAATGTACCTGGGTTTATAAAAATAATTTCTAAAATAAAAAAATAAATCAGCTGAATTATTAATAAACTATTTTTGGGACATAGCTGGTATTTTACTGCCATCTACAGGACACGCTGACTCACTACAATGACCTTGAGTACAATGCGGCAGGAAAAGGTTGGAAACCACTACATGTTTCCTTAGATTTGACTTTCAGTCTCCACTTACTCCTCTGTCAAGTGTTTCTCTTTCGATTTGGCTTCGTTCAGTTTCTCCTGCCTTTTCTTGTCCATTCTCTTTTTTAATTCTTTCTTCTCTCTGTGGACATTAAAACATCAGTAAAGCACATGCCGGCTGCTAATCAAAATGATTTTTTTTATGTTTTATTTAAGCTTACTTAATCTTTTATTTAAGGTTTAGATCAGGCTTACTTTTCACACACGTCTTTTAATTTTTTCATTTGGTTGCTTTGACTCTCCTCAGCCAGTAGGGTCAGTTTTTCCATTAGCTGTGGAATGTGTAGGGCAAAGTCCAGTTATTTATCATTTATTTATTTATGAACTTTAAGATATTCTATTGCTCACCTCAATAGAACATAAGCCTTTTGTTTTGCAGAAACACTACATGGACCAAACAGTTGTAACACCTGACGATCGCATTTATATGTGGTTTAAAAAGTTCTTTAAACAGATTTATCTTACTCCTGCTCCTATAATATTCTCTATACTTCCGGAAAGGCTTTTTCTAGATTTTGGGGTGTGGCGGTTGGAATGTACTTATTCAGCCACAATAGGATTAATGAGCGCACTAATGTAAATTTAGGATACATAGGGTGCAGTTAGTCATCCCAAAGGTGCACCATGGGGTTCGGGTCACAGGGTCTGTGCAGAATATCCAAGTTCTAGTTTTACACAGGGACATTGTTATGCTGGAACAGTGTTTGGATGTCTTAGTTCCAAAGAAAGGGAAAATGTTATGCCACAGCATATAGAGACATTCTAGTCAACGTTGTGGCAACAGTTTGGGGAAGACATACACAATCATGTAGCAGCAGCACTTTGCATAAAATTATGCAGATGCAGTTAAAAAATCTTCGTTATTGTTTAACTCATGATGGAAACAAAGTGTGTTTTCTATAAATTAAAGTAATTTCACATTACATTTATATTTTACATTTACATGTTTTTTTCAGCATAACGTCTGAATGTTGTGTGTTTAAATCTCAGGAGATTAGCAGTTTCTGACATACCCAAACCAGCCTATATCATATCTACCCCCATGTCACAGCAATTAGCTTTTCTCACATTTGGATGTCTGATGTGAACGTTAAATGATGCTCTTAACCTGTATGTAAATGATTTTATGCACTACGCTGCTGATTTTAAGTGCAGTGTTGGAAAGGAACTAATTAGAAATGTTTTCATTGTAGTACTTGAGTTACATCATTTCCTATTTTTTTCTGTGTAAATAATTAAATAGTGCTACTTTTACTTGAGTTGTTTAAAAATAGATTTCAATTCAATTCATTTGTTTTTTAGAAAGTAGAAAGGAAATTTATAAATTTATTTGTGAGATTTATGAGACCTTTTCGGTTTAAATAAGGCATAAAACTATTAGATATCAAACATTTATTCTGTCGCAGTTGAATATCATGAACAAATATTTGCAGCCTACAGAACACTTACATGAGGAACTTTAGACTATGGTTTTATACACACTAAATACACACTTTATACACACTAAAATACTTTGTAAGGCAGAAACTTGAGCTTATCCACTCTTACCTGAATCATATAATATTTCAGTACTTCTAATTCTACTCAAGTGAATTATTTCTGAAGTAGCAAGACTTTTACTTCAGTGAAAAATTTCCGTACTCTTTCCACCACTGGATAAGTGCATAAAAGGAAAAAAAAACACTTTAATATGAACATTTTTAACTGTATGAGATGAAAGCTTTTCACTGTACCTGCTTAATGTGTTCTTTTTTTAGGTACTTCTCACTATAATACTGTTCCTGTCGCAGGTTTAGGAGCTGCTGCTGCTGTTGATCTTTTAGCTCAGCCAGTTTTTGTCCACTTTCCTGATCCAGAGTCGCCAGCTCCTGCTCGAAAAATAAGGCGCCATGCTCCGGGCTGGAGGACAGACACCTGAAGGGGAGCTTAGATCTGTTCATACACCTCGAAACTATAAATGAAATACATTTCTGCACTTTTAAGAGAGTTAAGAATATAGACCTACCTTTTCTTACCATCTCGTTTTGCAGATTTCTGCAGCACAGCTCTTTTGCGGTGGTAGTCGTGCTGACATTCGTTGTATTTAGCTGTATGCTCCTTGATCAGTTCTGTGGTCTTTTTGTGATGTTTCTTCACCAGTTCTTTCATTTCTTTATAGTGTCTTCTCTGCTCTCTGACAAACATCTTCTGCTGCTTTAACTCTTCTAATGTTTGAGCCTCCATCTCTGAGATAGGACACAGTTCATCAGCTCATTATACTTAAAGAAATACAAACAATTTTTATATATATTTAGGGTGAGATTTGCAAAAAAAAATAAATGTTTTACTCATGAACGGATTGCAAAGTACAGTGGACCTTTGCTGAAAACAATAGCTGTAGTCTCATTTTCCAAATGACTAAGATTTGTCGTGATGGTCCTGTAAAATACGCTAATTTGCTGCTCTGAATTCTTTTTATTTTTTGTCTTATTTTGCTAGTTGTATTTTTTTTAAGTTGACATTGACTGTTAGTTGGTGCTCAGTGACATTTTGTAAAGATGTGCATGGAAGGCCACTGGAAAAGGATCGTGGTATTGTCCTAGACAGGGTGTCATTTCTATTGTCACATGAGCGGGATTGGAGCAGGAGCGCTGATAGTCCGCTTCTGGTTTTATTATTGTTTGCTCCAACAGCGTTTGACTTAGATATACATATTTTTAGGCATTTAATATAATAAGCAGCATTAAGAAGCATTAATGACTGGGAGAGGGGTGTTAAATTTTGTCCAGAAAGAAGGAAATCACACCCCACAACCCCACCCCCGGCAAATCGCACCCTATATATATTTATACATACCAAAAACTATGTTTTAAATACTCTTATAGTGTATAGAAATAGTGTTGATTATTTAATTTAGATTTAGACATTCCAGAGGTTTCAATGTTTTTTTTTTCTTGAGATATTCTAATAATATTACTCTTTTTTTAAAGCGCTATTTATTAAATGTGAATAGAAATGTGGTGTTTGGGTGGAATTCACAAACGGTAACTGACCAGTGAGGACACTATGTATTAGATCTTCAGTCTTTGCGGCAGATTTAGCTGATCCTAAAACACACAAACACCTGTACAGATTTTTGTGAATATGCAAACAGAGTATTTCCCTTCTTCAGCACTAGAAAACAATTTACATTTCATATGCATGCATGATGGTTCAAGTAATAAAAAGAAATAAGAAATCAGTCTGGTACTGTCGTTAAATCTGTGCTGTTACCTGTAGACTGCGGTTGTGTATTAGGCTGTGTGATCGGTTTCGGGGTGGCGCTTAGAGTGTGACTCAGACCGTTCTCCACAGGTGCAGGTTTAGGCTCACTCTTTGATTCTGATGCCTGCTCAACACCCGACTCAGTCTGACAAACAAAACATGATTTAAGCTGACAATAATTTACATTGAAAGGTTTTTCTGGAGAGCCATATTATAGTGCAGAATAAGGTTCTGCATTACAAATCAGGATTGAAAGAAGGTGTCATGTGCAATTCAATCGTCATATGGTTCAGGAAAAAAATGTTCAGACTTTTATTAGGAAATTGTAAGTGAATCGTAATGATGCCAAGCCATTTATAGAAAGGGTTGGCTTACACTGTCTTGTATTTCAATTAATGCGACTCTAGTTAACTTACAGCATCTGTATGCTTGTGTGTGCCAAAGGGATACGAGTGTGTTACTCTGCCTGTGCCAAAGGGATACGAGTGTGTTACTCTGCCTGTGCCAAAGGGATACGAGTGTGTTACTCTGCCTGTGACATAGCATGAGCTGTTCTGATAGATGTGGTTGGCTTCATATATCTCAAAGGAAATATAAGCTATCCTTCACTCTCCTCCGGTGGATGTCATATGACAGCAGAGTTTAGAAACAGCAGATGACTTAATTTGGGAGAAAAACTGTCATCCCAATTTTATTAAGCATTTTTATTTTACATTCAACATTTCAGCTTATTCAAAAATAATGAAAAGGTGAAGTTATTGCAAGCTTTCAGTTTGCTCATGGTATTTTGTTAAGTCACATAAGCAGTGAACCTGCAGTGAACTATTTCCAACTGGATATACAACTTGTACACAGACCCCACCTCTTTAGCATCTTTTTCCTCCTCCCCTTCTTCTAATGTTAGAGCAGCCAGCTGCTTGGATCTCTGCTCCATTAGGTTGACATATCTAATGGGGTTGGACAGGGCCTCTATGACATCTGTTCCAATAAGAAACGCACAGTCAGTTGTCACAAGCATGGCACGCATGGCAAATTTCATCCATTCATCATTATTTGCATTCACAATAGCATCATCTTTTGTCCTGCTGTCCCTCAAGATGTCACTATCCGGCTAAGCACTAAAGTCATCAGCAACTTCTGTCGGGGACTGAGAGCTCCTCAAAATAAAAGCATTAAATGCTGTTAAATGGGCTAGCATCATTTGGATGGTATAAAAATAAAGTCATATATGTATAACAGGAAGCGCAATTCCCGTTAGTCTGCACATTTCACAGCTTCTGAATCACACCTTTGCTCACACCTGCGGCACAGTGATCATAAAGCAAGTTCACATTCGAAAGACATGGTCAGGTAATTATTAGGTGCTAATTTGATACTACTTACCAGCAAAGGTGTCTGGCACATAATCTTTCACTTCAATATACACGAATAGAGCAGGAAGAGTGAGTGACTGGTTTTTCTCATTCCTTAGTCCAATATACCGATAACCTGTTAAGGGCAATAACACTCTTATTAAATAATTACATATAACAACTGGTTACCATGGAATGTAGACATTTACCTGGTCGAATGGCTGATACAGGAATTAAACGATGACCAATGAACTTTCCACCCTCCTCAAATACAGCAATTCTCAATGAGGCCAGAGTCGGAAGAACCACCTGAATGAAAAAATAAAGAAAAACAAGTAATATAATTGATTTAAAGCTGCATGCATCATGTGACTGCTCTCACTGAGCTGCTATACCTTTTTAAAAACGATCGGCTCTTCATCCCACACAGGGTTGATGGCGTTGTTCTGGGACGTCTTTGTTTTGAAAGCCTTCCGCCGTGTGTCAACCGGGAGCCCAAACATGTCAATCTCCACATAGACACCCACTTTTTTGTCAATAAGGAACTGTCCTGATATGATCTGGATGAGCAAAACAGTAATTACTGCATTAACAGGATATTATTTAATAATACATACACAATCTTTAGTATCAGTTACATTTTTACATGAAAATTGTTGATATTAAATCTTTGTCTATAATCATGTAACAAGCACCTTATAAATTTAGTACAGATGATTTAGTGCACGATTCCTACTGCTGCTTAGTTTTTTTGTATTGTGCTATTTTAACAAAGGTTTCTTATTTAATGTGTCTATTTATGCAATATATATATTTACTTACAGTAAGTCAATAGTGGTATCAACTGAATAACCTTAACTATAATAAATACAAATTATAGGAATGTCTATACTTTAATCGATATAAAATGTGTTTGAGTTTTATTTATAAACACCAAATACAAACCCTGATACCGAATTACTGTCAATAATGCAAGTTTTTATTACATAAAATTTTAAGCAAGTTTTTTTTACATTAAAAATATTTATATAAAGCCTAAATTTAATCGACGTACAACAAGAAAGTTAAAGACATATTGTTTATGCCCTGTTTTTGTTAACAAGGTAAACTAATATTATGTAAAACAATAAAAGCTTACAAGCAAAAAAAATTCAAGTCTTTTTCTCCCTTTATAGATAATATTGGAATAATTAGGTATGCTTGTGATGTGTTTTGATAGTTTATTAATAAAATCTCCACTCTCTTGAAAGATAAACTTGAGTTAGTTTAGTGTCTATAGGACACTTACCTTTATTGATAACGTATTGGCTACAATACCATCCACAGTGCTTTCTGTGAAGGGGTCAAAGTGCTTATCTGGTCGCCTCATGAACTCAGGCTTAAGCCTGTACCCACTCTTTCCATTATACTCAAACATACCCAAGTTCAGCTGCATAGCCAGGTCTAGATATGCAAAAGAAGACACAAATGTTTTAAGATGCATTTTCAGTTTGCCAGCAATTAAAAATGGACCTAAACATTTTTGCAGCAAAATGACATGCAAATGCAAGCATAAGTCAGAAAGTAACCTAGAAGGTAAGTTTACTTATTCTTTGTTTGTCCTTTCAGGGGAATTGAAACGTGATAGCTGAGCTGGGCTGAACTGTTTGTATGTGTTAAAGAGAACAAATGAGCTATGGAGGAATAAAAGGTAAAAAGAAAGCCATAAAGCTCTTTATATATTTGAGTCCTTCTATTAACATATGCTTCAGGTTCTACAGTATAGCAAATGCAGAAGGACACAGCCTTTGCCAGTCTTCACCAAATATCATACCAAGCTCCCCTCTTCCTGCACCGGGACCAGCAGCAGCGATTAGTTCTAAGGATGCAGCAGCAAAGAGCAAGTGTTCCTGTGTCCTTTTTATTGCACTTTTTCTCTAATAATGCTTTGCTGGATTTACTGTTCAGCTCAGCTCAGTTGGAAGAGTTAAATTATCATCGGATCTTATTTCTAAGTAATTGAAAAAGACAAGCAGATCAGGTGAAGGGAAGCAATGTTAGCGCGTAACTATTACAATAGACAGGTTTTACCTATTGTCTGAAAGTTTAAGGCCACCAGCTGGCAGCCTGCGTTCCAGAAAACTTGAGGCATGTAGTTTGAGGAGTCGACTCGGGTGCCTTTGGGGTAGATTCTACTCAGCTGTAGTTTGTTGTATCTTGAAGAATCCAGTTAAGAATTTACTGCCTTTACAATTTTTACAAGCTACAATCTCCTCAATGTGTTACAGAATACCAAAGGATAATATTCAATGGAAGGGACAGAATAGCTTTACATATTATTATAGTTTTGACTTTACTTGCATAAAATATACATAGCTAATGCTATTTCTTGCTGTGTTCTTTTTCAGATATTACATGGTTTACGGTAGCAAAAAGAAGACTACACAGTAGCCTTCAAATAGAAAAGATACTCGACAAACTCCACAGGGGTCTTGGTGAGCTGTTCCAGGGCTTTTGTCTCCACAAACGATGACATCTGATAACTGCGGTTGATCTCTGAAGACAGAATGGTAGAAAAAAAAAGATTAGCAAGGACATCATAGTAGCAAATCAGAGCAAATTGAACCTGCCCATCATTACAAGTATTTCTGCTTACTTTTTGAAGTCTCGAAGGAGTGGAACTTAGTGGGTTGGATGTAATTCACTAAAGTGGACATTTCTTCCGTAGCAAAAGCCTCAGATCCTGCCGTGCCCTATAGAGAAATCACACACCCGCATCAGCTGTGAAATCTTTTGACTTGCAATAAATGTAATAAATAAACCCACTCACCTCATCCATTGACTTTTTACAGTCATCGTCGTCATCGTCGTCATCTTCATCATCATCTGCCTCTACCTCTGCTGGAGCTATTGAACATCAGCAAAAAAGGTTTTAGAACAAAAAGTCATTGCTAGTTTAGGTTTAAGGCTTGATTTATACTTCTGTGAGGGCAAAGAAGTTAGGACATCAGCACACATACTTTATAAATGTATAGAAATGTACCTTGTCCAATAGGGAAAGGGAGACACTGTAAGATATTGGCCAAGTGTGGACAATAATGAAGCCAACGAACATTGATACAGTCATATTAATCAGGTTAATATGATGAACTCATTTTCATGTCCCCTAAACTCAGTGGTGGGTTTTTATGTCTTTCTTAATATAAATAAAGTGAATGTTATTTACTTATAATTTACATTATTTTGATGTCCACAAAATTTCCTGTAATTAGTTTTTGTTGAGGTTAAATCATCAAAAAAAATCAAATTTTGACGTTCAGAGACAGCCCGTCCTCTGGGTCTAGTGACGTGTCCAGTGATATCCCCTCAGGAATTTCCAGGGTATAATAGTAAAACTCAATGGCCGCAGTTACCAGCAATGCTACACCAAATCCTGTTGACTTTTCAAGGCACACTTTTGCAGACCTAGATAAATAATTGCGAACGAAAGAATGCTACCAACTTGCAACTATAAGTGCTATTTGTGGATAAGAGCTAACACACAGCACAACAAGCTATTTTATTGTTTGTTTGCTTTGACAGTCTGAACAGCTTCATGCCATATGAAGTGCATTATATTAGCATATAGCTGCGTTACCTGTAACAGGGATGCGTAAGACCCTAACTGAAATCCCACGGCATGTGGATTATCACTGGTTCACTGATTGCCCTTTCTTGAACCACTTTTGGGATATAATGCCACTGCATTTCAGAAACACCGGCTATCAGACCGGCTATTTTGGAAATGACCTGACCCACTTGTCTAGCCATTTTGTTTTAGCCACGCCAAAGTCACTTACGCCATTATGTGTGCCTAATATACAGCCTTTGACAGGTACCATTGTATGCGGATAGGAAATGTTGTTTACGTCACCTGTTGGTGAATTCAATGATATGGTAAGTGTAGGCATATACCTAACGTCTAAACGTTATGTTCAGAATAGTTCTTATAGACCATGTGTTTGTTCAAATCTAAAATAAAGCATCTAGTAGGTTAACAGCATAAAAATTTAAGCTATAAAAGCAGTAGTATTGCATTAGCATAGTTATCTCTATACTTCACATCCCACCAGATGGCACTATAAGGATAACTTACAGAGACAAAACCATGTGCACCTGAAACAGGTGATGATTTCTGAAATCGCTACTCTTAACAGGTCACAGAATTCTTTTTCTTCCTCCTAATGTTTTGGACTAAGCTTTTAATGGCATGTGTGTTAACTGTACCTGCAGGTCCCGTGCTGGGTGAGGACGGCTCAAACACACTGGAGGAGTCACTGTTGGTGTTTGATGCTTGCTCTGAAAGCTTCTTCTTTGTGCTCCCATCTGGTGGTTTGGGGTGAGACTTTTTGTTCTTGATAAGGATTTTACCCATAAGTTCCTGTGGACTGGGCAGTGGAACCCCTGACTCAAGCTATAAAACATGGAAACAAACAAATTCCCTACATGCTGGATGCTGTAAACTTGACCGTTTTGGTTTGAAAGAGGTCCTAAACACCAGGTACATACCGGATATTTCTCCAGTGGCTCAGTTAAAAGAGCATCTCCAAAAATCGATCTGCAATATTCCGCCATCTTGGCTTGTTGTTTTGGGCTGTAATTACAATAAGTATTATATGCAAATATATATTTTTCAGGTTTTTAAAGGTAAGAATATATTTTATCCGCCAAGAAAATGGAAAGGCTCCCTCAAAATGGTATTACATTAAAAGGTGTCATAAAGAGCTGTCAATTAGGGCTTTTTTTGCACACAGCAGGAAAAGGAGCAGCAACAGTGTGTGGCATTTCAAGAGGGACAAGTGAAAACAAATTGTGCGTTACAGACTATGCTATAATCATGCAACTCCTTGTTGCCATAGTTGCACTCAGCTCTTGTGTGAGCAGAACGCTGGCACTCTAGGGCTAAAGGTAAAAGAGGCTTGTCACATGCAGACTGTGTGACGCTTTTACTCACGAGTCCACATGGTTCTCAAAAGACAGGATGATGGGAAAAGGAGATGTTTTAAAAGCACATTCAGCAATGGCTTCGATTACTTCCTGAAAGAAAAAAAAAGATTGCATATGAACAGATTTTAGAGCAGGGACTATAATGACTAACTGAGATACCAATTTCAATAACAATTTAACACACTTTAGTTCCTCTACCCAAATGCAGTTCATTTTAGGGCAATAAACCTGAATTAGCTTTGCAATTACATTAAAAAATATTAAGTTAATAGAATGTCAGTGAGTTACAGGGCCTCCGGGTGGAAAAACTAACACAAATCGGATTGCATCTGGTTCAGCTCTAGATGTTTCTATAAGATAATCCTAAACGTATTGTCTCTACATTACCTTAAAAGAGATCTCAGAGGTCATGGTAAAGCCATGAGTTATAACAGGCTCTTCTTCCGCGGTGCGACCTTTCCAGCAGTCCAGTTCTACACAGCGACAGCCAGACAGCAGCACCTGCCTGTACATCTCCACTGAAGAGTTTCCTGCTAGCTGCCCCGCTGGAAATCACACACACACACACACACACACACACACACACACACACACACACACACACACACACATACACATTCAGAATTCTGACTTGATCATTAGAACAGAAGGCTGATTCAGGATCTAAGCACAACGTATGGGAAGTACTGTATATACAGTTTTCTGTTGATTTGAACTATTTATTGTATTTGTATTGGCCTAACAAATACAATTTTTTGCATTTTATTTATTTTTTATTTATTATATTTATTCAAAAGCAATCACAAAGTTTTGCCCTGATGAGGCAGAAATAAAGCCCAGTTCAACCTGTTTCAAATTAGCTAGACAGATGGGTCATTAGACAAAATGTATTTCATTCACATTTTCAGAGTGTTCCATTTTCCAATTAATTTATAATCAGTGGCCACAGTTCTTATCTACAGTCAAGTTTCTAAAACTATGTATAAGTCAATCAAAATGATTATTGATTTACTCTAAATTATATATCCAGCTTAATAATACTATTATAAATTGTATTTTTGTATAAATTGTATGGTAAACTCCAGTGCCAACAGTTTGGGGAAAGACTAATTAAAAAATAATTCTTTTCTTGATAATTTAGAGATAGAGTAGTCATAGGTGACACTCTTTTACACCGGTACAGTCTTGACATCCTACTTTAAACATATCTTACTGACTTTATCAGTAACACATTAACGTGCTGGCAGGTTTCAGTCTTTTTTTAACTAATCATGACTAACTAACAAGATCTTTAGCACATGCAGATCATAATTTACGAAACATTTAGATCTCTTCATAAATCACTGGAAACATGCTCACTTTACTGTGAATGCAGGTAATCGGATTGGAGCCTTTTTATTTGTCATCTTAGTAAATCAGAGTGTAAATGTCTTTAGAACACTCGATTTATTTTTCTACAGTGTGAAACTGAATTGTATTGCTGTATTGCTAACTTGGATCCATAAATATGGTATGTATCATACCGTAAATACTAAATTACTTTAATTAATTGCATAGGGTATATATATATATATATATATATATATATATATTATATATATATATATATATATATATATATATATATATTATATTTACATATTTACATTTAAGTAGATCACCTGACTTAAATAATTTGATGAAAAAAATAAAAATAAGTGGTTACAAAAAAAACAGTGTTATGTATAAATGTATAAATGTCAACGCTTGCTTTCTTTAGGGTAAAGCTAAAGGGTAAACATACCTGTGAGATAGGTGTTATGAGAGGAGTTGATAAGGTAGTGCGAAAGAGGGAAGGTCATGTCTTCACTCTGATCCAGTTTCTCAGGTGGTATTACACCATTCTCATCACTTATCAAGTACCTGGAGAATCCCTCAACTGAAATCTGCCCTGTAATACAGTTTGACAAATGTGTTTACAAGCATAAGCAACATTTTACTATTTTAGCAAACCTAGCAAAAATAACAGTTCAACTTGGGATACGGTTGACAGACTTGCTACGGTATATGAGCAGAAAAGCTGTTTCACACTACTTTTGCACCTAAAGTAACAACCTGCCTCATCATATTGGCATTATGCAAACCCTCATCAAATTATACATGAACTGTAAAATCTACATTTCCCTAAGGGAGCATGAGCTTCTAGGTAACACACAAGAAGACGGGTGTCCCCTGTGACAAATTCTCAGCAGTAGTTTACATTAATTAAGGTCATCCATCCCAGAGTGATAAAGCTAATTAACACAGTCCTTCTTAGACAAGAAGGAATTTCTTGTTAACATTACACAAAGAATCTCAGACTCAGAGCAGAAATGCTGCTATTATGTCATTGTGAGGCATAACGTTGGCTTCCACAGGCCAGAAACAGACCACCTAGCTTTCCCTGAAAAAAAGGAGACATGCGGATTTCAAAGACTGCAATTACTGTGCTCTGCTAACAGTTAGTAATTGTCTTGTCAATGTGGAGAATAAGCCGAAAGTGTGCAATTCTGATAATTTATTTGGCTCCCCACTATTTACATTTACTTAAGGGCGCACGGATGTCACCAATGTCTAAATCTGTCAGGATGATACATAAAGTCAACAACAGTTGGTAACCCAGGGTCTACTAGACAACACCCTCGCTCGCCATTCCTATGGCTAAATCAGCACATATCTAAAGCACATATCTAAGTCTGGAAATGTTTTGTGTTGTAGATTTGTATGCCCCATAACCATCTCCACTGCCTACCTCTAAGTGCGGGGTGAGAGAATAGTTTATAATCTATATGGCATTGAGGTGTCATGGCTGCACTTTTAAGTAAAGAGCTGGATGATCAGTCTTATCTATCTTTGTCTTCAGTCTCTCTGGGCTAAACATGTCTAATCAATCAAACTGTCACAGGCTAACCTCCTCTCTCATACGATCATTCCAGTGATCAGATCCCCCGGCTGTGTACTGAATTATATAAATAAACCGGCTCAGCCGCAGTTTCGGAAGGCATGTTCGAGTAGATCTCAGGAGTCACTGTTGCTATGGCGATGAAAGGAAAGGTAGAGAAAATGTTTTGTTCATCAGAAAGAAAGGAATGATTTAATATTACACAATTTGCAAATCAAGCTACGTAGAGAAGTCGAAGACAGTCACTATTCTTCAGGAAGAACAAATGACTATAAAATGCGATTGTGTGGGTGTCAATCACATAAATCTGCTAGGCGCTACTGTGGGACTGGGCTTTAAAAATCAGCAATCTGACAAAGAGAAAGGAGTGGATGGAAGAAATGCATTCAGTTAAAAGAAGAACCGCACAGAACAGCATAGCCTTGTCAGAATATTGTATAGAACAGGCAGTGGTGTGCAGTCGGGGCCAGCAAGTCCTTCTCTGTTGCCCTAAACACTATCAGAAGCTTACAAGCTCAATTCTAATATTTGTTCCATCAAATTGTATTAATTTATTCCCAGCAGTTTATTCTCTTCATATTGTTAATCGGTTAAAGAACCAATCAGATTTTTTAATTAGATTTTTAAATTAGACTAGCTGACCCACGATGAGGTCATCATTTTCCATCCTCTTTATTGTTAATAATGTAAAACTGTTACAGACAAGCACAGACTAGCAAAACTGGTCTGTACAGTTGAATTAGAATTTTTATGCCCGCAATGGCTGAAAGAGGAGGACATTTACTCTGTCTTGGACATACTTAAAAATAGTACAGTACAGTACAGTACAGTACAGTATAGTACAGTATAGTATAGTATAGTGCAGTGTAGTCTTGTTTAGTGCAGTGTATTATAGTATAGTAACGCATTCTATATTGTAGTGGTGTGTAGTACAGTACTGTGTAGTGTAATATAGTATTGTATAGTATTGCATAGTGTAGTGGTGTGTAGTACAGTGCTGTGTAGTATAGAAATATCAGAATTTTGTCTTTCTATTTTCTTTCTTACTCTAGATTTATATAGTATAGTATAGTAAAGTAACGCATCCTATAGTGTGGTGGTGTGTAGTACAGTGTTGTGCTGTGTAGTGTAGTATAGTATTGTGTAGTTTAGTGGTGTGTAGTACAGTGCTGTGTAGTGTAGTATAGTATTGTATAGTTTAGTGATGTGTAGTATCGTATTGTATTGTTTAGTTTGGTTGATACAGAAAAATAGACCAAAAAAATGATACTACCATCACCATGTTTCACAGATGGGATGTGGTTTCCACATTCCCACATTTCTTTCTAGCTATGATGTAGCTTGATCTTTTACGAACTATATATGGGCAGCATGTTGTTTTGAAAAGCAGTGGTTTTCTCTCGCAATGCACACACTTTTGTTCAGTCACGTTAGCCGCTTGACCTTTAGTTGCTTAGTAGTTACCCTGGGTTCCATAGTGACCTTATCGACTGTTACATGTCTTGCTCTTAGAATGGTCTTTGTTGGTTAATCACTATGCGCAGGACAGCAGTGGCCTTATATCACTGACCTTGATTGTTATCCCAGTTATATTAAAACCTTATATAAAAAATTCGGCCATATAACACCAACAATAATATTTATGTTTGTGGTTTTTTTGTTTGTCTTCTTTTATTTAGTGATGTATAATGTAATTCTTTATGCAGAAATATAGAACATTTTGAAGTGTTTTTAAGCTATTAAACACAGTCTGAGTTTTGTAGCTTCGCTCATGGCTACCTGTCATCCCTGACAGGCTCATGTAACAGCATAGCAACCAGGAATTAATAGACAGACGAGACAGTGAGAACATGATGGCTGAGGACCGTTAGTTTATTCAACTGACCTTTTTGTATCATGTCTGTGTTGGGTTCAAATTTCTCCATGAGGAGCTGTGTTTGTTCTGTCTTCAGTGGCGGGTACAGGATTTCATTCAGCCGCGGATCCCGCTGCTTATTGTTAATGAACTCAGTCATCTGCTCCATGTTTAGATAGTTCTTGCCTTTAGCTCCTCTATAAATCACAAATTGGGAATAGTTTGTTTGTTTATTTAGAACTAGTTCTCATAAAAATTAAAACACAACAGTACTTACAGATCTGCAAATATTTGGTTGATTTCATGTCGGGGACAAAGATTGGCAATGAATGATTTGTAAATCTCAGAAGTTAGGTCCTCCAGAGGAATGGAATCGTTCTGTGTGAATAAAGACCAGCAATTGTTGATCAATAGATGCATGTTTATCTTATTATCATTTTTATTATTCTAAGTCCCTAAACAAGATCTGAAACTCTAGATACAGCTAAATTATTATTAAACCACGTGCAATTGCTAGCTTTTGTTATTTTTTATGCACATGGTTTATTGTCAGAAATATCAGAATTCTGTCTTTCTTTTTTTCTTTCTTACTCTAGTTTTTTATTTCTTTCAAGAAAGAAAGATACATTTTAAAATATACAAAAAATGCCAAAAATATATATGCTAAAATATATATATTTATATATATTTACATTTACAGCATTTGGCAGACACTCTTACACAATTGAGCAACTGGGGGTCAGGGGCAACCTTGCTTAGGGGCCCATGGTGGTGGCTTTGTGGTGCTGGGAATCGAACCTTAGTCTTTCCGATATCAGTTCAACACCTTAACCACTAAGCCACCACTTATATATATTTTCTACAATATATATTTTCTACAAATACTTTTTAAAATACTATAAAAGGTTCACAAGCTATACTCAAACTCAGGACACACACAATGGCACCGTATAAATCGACAAGCTACCCACTAGGCTAACACGCCAACCACATATAATATTGTACAAAATATTGCACATATTACACTTACACATTTCACAAATTGAGAAATGAACATACTTAAAATATATTTTAAACTTGGTGTCAAAATCATGTGTTTAGTCCTTAAATAGTTGCTGTTGTTTTATTTTTCTTGTTTTATTGTAAAGTCTTACTGTAAGCCAAACCTTGCTGTCATTTTTAGTTATGAAGCTGTTAGATGTTCCCAAATTACTAGTAAAAACCAAAGAGGATCGAGCTTTTTCTGTGGTCTCTAAAATAGTCATTGTTATTAGATCATGTGACTCTTTAGACTGTTTTTAAATTAATGTTAAAAACTCATCTCGGCTCTGTGGCATACAGTTGCCTTGTGTAGCTTTACAATCTTGTCCCTGACATCCTTGGATAGATCTTTTGTCTTGACTGTGGTGGAGAGTTCAGAATTTGATTGATTGCTTCTGTGAACAGGTGTCTTTTATATGGGTAAAAAGATGAGATTAGAAGCACTCCTTTTAAGAGTGTCCCCTTAAGATAGTCCCTTTAAGAGTGTCTCTTTAGGAAAGTCCCTTTAAGAGTGTCCCTTTTAAAAGATTCATTTAACAAAGCCGCTTTAAGAGTGTCACTTTAAGAGACTGCTCCTACTCTCAGTTTGTTACCTGTATAAAAGATACCTGGGAGCCAGAAATCTTGCTGATTAATAGGAGGTCAAATACTGATTTCACTCATTAAAATGAAAATCAACTGTTTCCTTTTTTAAAATGATATTTTTTGTTGTTATTCTGATTCTCACTGTTAGAATAAAACCAACCAATAAAATTATAGCTTGATCAATTCCTTATTAGAGGGAAAATGTACAAAACCAGCAGGGGATCAAATAATTTCTCCCTCACTGTAAACTAGTTTCTGGGGCACTTAAGTTAAACATCCACAACAATTAGAGGATGAGCTGTTCGCTTTAAAGTCGTGCTGTCCAACATAAATAATGGCTAAAAGCATCACGTAGCCCATGGAATTAATCGCTGCTTTCTCTCAAAGTCTCCAGTTAATTTGACTTTTAATCTAATCTAATTTAATCTAATAATAAACAAAGTTGCCAGAGTGCAAGCATTAGTATGTGTTGTCTCAGCGTTGTACATTTTGCACCCGTAAACATTTGAACTATACGAGGAGGCTGAGGATCCAGAGGGCAGTGGAAAAAGCTCAAGGTCGAATCGTGTTTTGGTGGTCAAGAAAATAATTAGATTAAGAAAAAAAATGGATTAAAGCCTTACACAGTGTGTGAATCATAGAGGCAGTGCCGGGAATCTTTGCTCCAATAACTAGTAAATTTTTTGAGTAAAATTAAAATCATTTCAGACTAAAATGGTGGTGTTTCGATAAACTGACACATTTTATCAAAAGCAACAATAAAGCTAGTAGGATACGTTTGCCTTCTGTATTACGAGTGAAGAAAGGATGCTAGTGCAATAAAAACAGTTTAATGTAAAAGAGATTAATTAATACAGATACAAATACATTTTTCTCTGATTTAGCACTGGCACTGACGCTAGTAAATATGATAAGATCGCTTCTGGTAGAATGTGTACCCATGGTTTCTCTCAGTAGGATCCTGGAGAGATTAGGCAAACATATGCTTACCCTGCCTGATGGAAGATTACAGCTCTCCAGTGCTGTCTCTATGCGCTTCCTGTCAGTCGAGAACATGCGAAATATGCTGCACAAAAGACAAATAACAAACAGAGATTATTTATCATTTATACGTCAAATACCAAAAACATATTATATCTGAGCAGTGACTTACTTCTTCACTGGAATACGACCCTCTTGGTTCGGCTGCAGCTTAAGCCTTGTGTATCTAGCATGTCCAGTAAAGAAAAAAAATCTAATGTTTAATTAGAATTTTTGATTTATTTACATCATTTTTAAGGCAACTGAACAGATACACACTGAAAATCGTATTTTGCCTGATTTAAGCAGTTTTGGATTTAGTACTCAAATTGTTTAAATCGAATGTAAGTTGACAGATATTTTAATAATAATAATAGACTACTGTGTTTTGATGCCTTGACAAAGATGTATTGTGAAGTTGCAATGGCACGACGGTGCCCTAAGGCTAATCCTTAAGTGTGAAAAGCTCATGGCAACTGTCATGTTTCATTCAAAACCATGAGGGGTAAATGTAGTCGACATGAGCCTATCTGCGGGTGCTTACGCTTTTTCCAGACTGGACTCTCGATTCATGTTCTGAGCCAATAGGTTGGATGCCAGACTAAACAGCTCATCTGCCCATTCCTTTACAGTGGACAAAAGACAATAATTCAATTTAATCAATACTATTCATAAAATATATACTATAAGAATATACAATTGAAATACAACATTCGTAGGTATTATTGAATATCCATTTCCAGACTGAGTATCAATCTTACTTATATAATCTACATTTTATGATATTTTCAGTAGCTAGTGGATCATGCTTTTTGGAAATGTACTTATATAGAAACAGTAGTATTGTGACTTTCTGGGGTCAGATTTCCAGTTTATCCCAAAGACACACTTGTATGGGTGCCTACAAACTTTTGATCATATAGTGTATATTAAGGTCCATGGATCTGTATGTATAGGTTCAATATATAGGTACAATGATTAAAATGATTGTTCTAAGAATACCTTCGCCACTTCTTCCTGAAAGGCCATGAAGTTTAGATAGGTGATGTTGACCATGTCTGGCCCTGTGACCACTGTCAGCATCTTGTTTTCTATCCGCCCCACCAGGTTTCCCACATCTAGTAACTCTCGCAGCTTGGCTTCCTGGTGAAAGATAAATACATGTCATAAAGTCTTCATTTCTATATAAGAAGTTTCTGTGAGACAGACACAGAGCGTAATATGGACTGTAATTTTTGTACTGATCATTATATATTTTTGGAAAAGACATAATTAGGCATGTTTTACAGTGAAATAAACCAGTGTTAAGCAAGCTACTGGAAAAATGTAATGTGCTAATCTACAGCAACACCTCAAAAGAATCTTATTTTATTTATTCCTTTTTTTTTATTTCACATTCATATCGAACCAACGTCAGGCTCTGGTCCAATGTTTTTTCAATTAGTAGCATGTATTTCTTAAGGTCTGGCCATCTCGAATCCCTTTGCCATCTTTCCATCAAGTAATTTTATTCTGTGTCAGTTATTGGTTTGTTAAATCACCCTCCAGAGCAAATGGTGGCAGTAATGGAACAATGGCAACCGCAATAAACACGAAGAAGAAATAATTCCCGTCATAGGGACATACTTTTGGTAGTGGCATCAATTACTGATCCAGGATCAGTAAATGTATCTTGTGTGGACGCTACTGCACTACTTCAAGGTTTGAGGTTATTTTATTAATTTTAAATCATGTTTTATTACTTTTTGTAATAATTGTGTGTCATTCATTGTGTTTTATTACCTTAAGTACATGTATGTATAAAATATTTTTGTACTTTTAGTACAGGAATCTCCTGATGACTTCAATTCCTTGTAAGTCTAAACACACTTGGCAATCAAACTTCTTTCTGTTTCTGGGTCTGACCTGATATTTGTCTCTATTCAACTACACCATAAAAAGCCCCGAGCCTGGTTGACAAAGAAGAATGGTTGGGTGGAACTCGGTCCATTTAAAAATCGGTGCTTCAAGCGAAGGCAAGAAGTAACCATGAGTCTGACAAATCTGTGGCGAAGAAGGTCACTGTTACAGGACAGTGGTGGAGCAATGCCTATTGCTCATCCATCACCCAATACATGGCACATCCTTTAATGCAAACTACTCAAGGAATTTGACAACTATACATAAGCTTTGCTCTGTGTAGCATGATGCATCCGCTATTACAAAATAATTACAATGACATGCAATAACTGTGTCATAATCAAATCAAACAACTAAAGAAACATAATTCTGAAGTACAGTTACTAAATATCTAAACTATACAGAAAATGTCTCATCATTCTACTTAGACAATAAAGTGCACGTTTGTGTAGAAATGAGGCTTTCAGACAAGCTTTTATCCTAATTTTGCTTCTCAAGGCACCGGTGCCCCCTCAGCCTCAGCGGTGGAATCAGCTTCTACCCATCATGACTCATAGCACTGTTCTAACAGATGCCATTTTTGATATATTTGGACTTGGAACCCTAGCCAATTTTTACACTTTTATTTAAAGCACTTTGTTGAGAAACTGCTTGAGATATTTTATTTCTTGGGTTTCCCAGACTAGTTTTTTTTAATTTTTTATTTACATTTGTTATTTTTATAACATATTTTTCAGCATCAGTTGTGCCCACAACTTCTACAGGGCTTTTTGCACAGTGGAATGTTAAACAAAAAAACATTCCTATTTTTAAATATTATTTTAATGCGTGCTTGAACCCTGCATTCAGACCATTAATCAGTCCTTCGTGCAAAATTGCATTTTGTTAATCATCTTATCTAAAACGCTTGCTTCTTATATCTATATTTACATAGGATTTTATGTTATAAAATAGAACAAACCAGAAACATTTTCAAAGCTAGTCTTGAAAAAAAAACATTACTATTGACTCCATAAGATTTTATATAAGACCTGCTAATCGGCTTGAAAGTGTGGAGTTTGATAGACCATCATGCTTTATCATTCTTTTTTTAAAATGATGACTCAGGATTAACACATTGTGTGGTTAAAAAAAAGGCTTCACATGCTCTGGGAAAAACTGATCCAGGCTAAAAGAAAATAATTTACCTCCATGCAGGTAAATACGCATAAAAAACACTAGATACTATGGATAGTAGTTGTGCATTATTAAATAATTTACTGAAAAAAACCTTACTTAACAATTTATTTTCGATGTGATGCTATTATCAGTTGCCTTCATGTGAATATTTAATATACATAAACACAATCATGGTGTACATTTCGATTTCCTCACATCATACATACATGAATATGCACAATTTTTACATCCAGTGGTGTTTTAATCTTATCCGCTTACCAATCTGCCCACCACCCCTACACATAACAGATGTATGATAATGACAAGTCTCCTTAAACATTCTCTCTCTCAGTTCTGTCCAAGTGAAAGTGGTCTAAAATGCATATTCATTATACTTGGCACACTTAGGAGGAGGAGGACGTCTTGGATGCGATGAGTCAGCTGTGAATGCGGGGAGGGCTGCAACCTGTCTGCAGTAAAACGCTGTTGTTTGTATTGTCACCTTGTCCTTGCTCAGCTCCTCGCCATGTTGGATGCCTTTTCTTCCCACCTCATTAGCTCCCTTTGCCTATGGCTTTGGTCACACATGGGGAGCTGTTCCACAAGAGTTTCTATGGCAACAATCCATCAAGACTCTGCAGCCACTGAGAACAGGATTTGGCCAAATGTTTAGCCCACGGTCTAGCAATGCAAGGCTCCACTGTGCCTTTGAGTCAGCCAAGACTGCAGGCTTTGTACCAAAGGTACAATAGATATACGAAGTCTAACACCCACCCCCACCCCCTAAGGTTAAAATGGCAGGATTTTGTGATGTAACACCAGAACTTTTTCCATTTTTCACGCTCAAAGTAAAATTCTAACGTATAAATATAAAAAAAAAACACAATCAGACACATTTTAGAAAAAATCTATCAAATTGGTTTGCAGACCCCTTTTATATTAAAGATAAAGTTGTGTTCAGATCATTTAATCTTAAATTCGAAAGTAATTATCATTCACCTGCCATCAACAAAATTATTATTCAAAATGAAGATCAGCTGTAAGCTCTAAAGTATCTTCCTTCTTTTTACCCAAGTGTGTTTAACAACAGCTACTAAGCATTCTGGGTGAGCTTAGAGATGCATCACAGGGCAGCACAACAAATTTGGAGAAAATAGTTATCTACCCTTTTCCACATACACAAGCTAACAGCCATAACTGTGACAAGTGTCACAAAAATTAAAAGTTAAGATTATGTATTATTCCTTCTTTCAAATGAGCAAAGTTAGAAAGATGAAGCTTTTCTATTGGGAGACAGATTTAGAATACTAAAAATATTCTGCTCATGCTTCTATCCACTTGCCTTCATTTCAAGCATCAGCAAAATCTCTTTTTACAAACATGATCAGATCTCAGAGACATCTATGCCAAGAATCCAAAAGCAAGACCTTAGTTTATGTATAGGTCTGAGGAAAGAAAAATCGATGCTAAGATTATGCAGAAGACAGGGACAAGAATTTAAAATTAACGGCAAGAGATGTTGTGATCTCAGTCAGTGTCTCACACTAAGAAAAGTCCTAAGTCTTTGAGTTTAGAAAAGCAATGTCAGAAAAACAAACTGGGTTCTTCTATAACACTTAGGAACTGTGGGAAGAAAGAACTGCCTGATGAAATCTATCTACTGTATATTTGAGAAACAGCAGTGGACCAAGAAGTGACCCCTGAGGAGCTCTAATATAGAAGCATCGAGGTGATGAAACCAAAGAATGGTCCTTAAGTAATATCTCAAAAGCTTGCAGGGTATAAATGAGTCTGCTAATGCTATGTACACATCGAGATTTAAGCTTCTAGATTCCTGTTGCCAACAGATTATTGATATTTTCAGCAGCAGCTCCGAACAGGTAACTAGTTACTGTGCATTTCCTTTTGGACGTCTCAGTAAGTGTGAAGTTTAGTGAAGTGATGTTCTCTTAGTCTACAGGCAGACACAGATTTACTTAATAATAAACTGTAAGTAACAGTAATACCGATACATCTGCACGGGTAATGTGTTGAAGCTGCAATCTAGGGAACTTTTTTTTCAGAACAGACTGTATTTAATCTGTGACAGGGAAAATAGCTTAAGTACGTAAGGTCTGTTTTTTTGTAAAATTACACAATTTGTAGATACAAGTATCTACACCAAGTATTTTATAAATTATCATGCAAATACTTGATGTTTTTGGTTTACGTTCTCTCTTTGTAGGTCATATAAAATCAAGCTTTTACATTTTTCTATGTTTTCTGGTCAGACTTCATAACTGTCAAATAAGTCAGCAGATTATAAAAAACAGGGATGAGCAATGGTCAGAAAGGAAACTCATAGAATGACCAAAGTAAAAATAGTCATGCCAGAAAACTGCCATAGCTCCTCTAAAAAATCAAATGTTTTGTTTAAGTTAAATCCTAAAATCTCTTGACCAAGCTTCATGTTGGCAACATTTTCTAGTTATTTTATTAAGACTGTAGAAATGTGAAAGCCAGTAGTGGCACTCTATCAGCAAGTCTTTAAGGTGACAGATCAAGTTATATCTAAGCCTTATCAACAGTCATTTGCTACTCACTGTTAGACTGACATGGAAACAGAATGTAAGTGATAATTGCTGTGTAGTGTGAGCAGTACAACAATTTTAATATTTTGAAAGCCATCTACTGTCCACGAGGCATAACAAATCATAATTAGCATCTGACCGCGTATGAACACTCGAGGTGAGTGTGTCTGCGGGAGACTTGATGAATCACGGCATCCAAATGAGCCAATAAATTTTTCTTTTTTCGCTTAAACGTTGAGACAGATATATTACAGCTACGCGATTAGCTACGCTAATTTTTTTCCACATTTTTTCATTTTTATACCCATCCAGAGGTATCCAGAGATTGAGACTTTCAGGGAGATGAGGCTAACCCTGCGAGGATCCTGAGGCACCAGTGACCAGGTTCCTGTCCCTTTTTCTCGATTTTGAGGAGCTTTGAGTATCAACTGGGATTTATTCTGCTCCACTCTTGAATCTGGTTCCTTTCAAGGTTTCTTGATACTTTATCTCAGGGAGTTTTTCCTTGCCATAATTGCCTCTGGCTTGCCCATTAGCGACAAAATTACACTTTTCACTGTTACTGAATTCTGTGTAAAGCTGCTTTGAGACAATGTCTGTTGTTAAAAGTGCTAAACAAATAAAATTAAATTGAAATATATAATTTGAAGAACTTAAGAAAAAGAACTGGTAACAACTTACATAAACTCAATGCATTAAATTTAAATGTCCAATCCTTCTTAGGACATTTAAAGTAAAAGATAAGATCACGCTTTTTTATAGACCTGCATATACTATATATTTTACATGGCTATATGCTATATATAGTCTTAGAGTATATAAAAACTTATGTCTTTACGGCTTCTTTTTTTAATACTGAGACATGACCACCTGTGTCTGCCTGGGGTTCCACAGGGTTCTTTGGTTGCATCCCACTTGCCCAAATGGTAGTAGTAGTACACTAACATGCCATTATTAATGTGCTCAATGTAAAATATACACTGAGTGTATGTATGTGAGTGTGGTGCTCTATAAGGGATGTATTCACACATTTCATTTTTAGACTAACCTCTGGAGCCACCACAGCCTTCAACAAAATTAACCTATTACTAAAGAGGAAGAAATAAAGAATGTTTTGTGATATTGTACATCTCTGCCAGTGCTGTAAAGCAAAGAGATTACCTGTGTGTAAGTGCATAAACTGTACATGTGTGACAAACTGCCTGAATATTACAAACAATTAAGCACAGGTTTGGTTAAGGAGAGCGAAAAAATAACAATAATAAACTTGGGGTCTTAAACCTTTGGTCTGTTCTGCTTCAACATCCAAACAAGCTTTTGGGCTCTCGTCTCTTCTAGAAGCGTGTCAACAGATGGAGAAGCCTGATTTCATGGCAGCGGTGTTGAGCTGATAATCTGCCTTGAGGCATTTTTTGCTTGAGAAAAAGTGGGCAGGAATTTAAAAAGGAGTCTGTTCCACTCAGATCAAGGCTCTATCCGCCATCTTTAGCCTGCTTCCCAGGGCAGAGATTCCTTCGAGCCCAGGGAGAAAGTTGCGGTTGAAGAAATTTACTGTGTGCATCAAAATAATCACCTAGTTTAAAGCAGGATTTTTTTTTACATCCTTGGCACATAGGCAAACTGTTTCAAGAAAGCCATATGTTCATTACCAAAAGTAGCTCTAACAAAGTGCCAGTAGCATTTTCACAGATGGCTAAATATTATCAGCCTACTACTCAATCCTAAAATTTATATAACAGCTCTAATTTCTTACATACATGTGATACTTTTTAAAGGTACATATTATGTAGTCTTATTATCCTTGCAGCAATTGTTTAACAAAATCACACCCAATCAAATGGTAACCCTTTTATCCTTTTTGGGATTAACGTTGCTACTTGTAGAAAAAAGTGTATCAAGAATGACTGTTTTATAGTAAAAAGTTTAATGTTTTTCTTAATTTTTAAACTAGATAACATCACAAACAATAGCTGAGCATGAATCTTCCTTCTCGATATAATGGAAATGAAGCTGTGCTGTTCAATCTTGGGCTGATAATGCATTAAACCCAAATGGTTTTCTATTACGGTTTTACTACGCCTCCGGGAATAAGAGCAGCGATTAGCGATAAGAATCTCATTGTTCCTGCCTAGAGCAACCACTCAATTTTCATTGTAGCCAAGATTGCGTTTGGGATGATCGATTATTTAAAATTTTGTATCCTACCCCATCTGTGGGTGCCCATTTTAGTTTTAACATATGTGAAGACAATAGCTGAAAATTTCCTTTCTAGCTCTCTATAGCATCCTACAATTCCGCTTTATATGTCAGGTGATGATGGGCGCTGAGTAATACATCTGATCGTTTACGACAGATTACCTCAGAAGACATTGCAAATCAACTGATGTGATTCATTCTTTCTTTTCAAACAGCTTCGACCTTGGTGCGCGTGGCTGGACAAATGGCTCGCGGTGAGCTGCAGGCACATTCACATGAAGGTGAAGCTTAGATTTATTCAGTTAGTGTTGACCCAGGCACAGTAGATTTCCCTGACTTACAATCAGCTTTTTCTCTTCTCGACACCTTGTAGCTCTTTTTGAAAAATCTCTCTAAGATGCCAAACTGATATAAAAAATGATAACAAATATTGATATTATTAGTACAGATTGTGTGTTTGAATGTATACACACATCTCACACATTGTTTTTTTCCCCTTTTAAAATTAATGTATTTTACTGATCATAAATTTTTTGTCTCTTATTGAGTTACTACTTTTTGCTCTTTTTTCGGTATGGAACCAGATGCCTGCCTTTGGCACTTTGTCCCATACTACATATCCCATTAGCCTCACCGAGTGATCCTTATCCATCCACAAACCGAATTAATCTATTGTTAGATTATCAGTCAGGACACACAGCAGGTGGAAAAAGTGATCCTTCTCTCTTAACAAGGTTGTGCGGCAGACATAACAAAAACAATTTAGATAGCGTAGCATAAGAAATCATTACGCTGGTTAAAGATGCTTACCTTTGGTGTTTTTGTACATTTTCCAGTTCTTGCATCCTTAATATAGGTGATATCCAACAGGTCAGTTTCCTGTAATAAAAAAGAAAAGCTAATTAATTGTTGACATAGTAATGATTTTGCAAGCATTATATGTTTGGCATACAATTGTGCAATAACCTAAATTAGCTATTGAAACAATTATTACATTATATACGACACAAATACAGAGATCCAGGTATGTGTTACAGGGGTGACTCAGAAAAGGGGGGAGGGAGGTGTTAGGACAACACTACGGACCCATGCAGAGATCTGTTTTATTAGTAGTAATGGTGCAGAATGGGTCTGGTAAGAGACTCATATTCTTTTATAGGGTCATAAAATTGGTAGCTGTCCCCCTGTTAAAAAACCCAACAAACTGACAATTGTGTGTCAAAATTCTCCTAAGTGTGATTGCTTAAAACAGGTGATCGTTATCCCTACAGACAACTACAGGAAAACTTTGTGCTCAGTATTGCATCTTTATGGAATAAAAGCACTGAACTACACTTGGACAGTAAACGTTAAGCTACGCTCTAATTAAATTATTGTTTAGCAGGAAAGATATTAAGACGTCTGGTTAATCATTTCTTGCTGTTTCATTTTTCATTCATCTTCTATATCCTACTATGCCCCCGGACACACACACACTCACACTCACTTTTATGGGCAAATTTAGAATCACTAATAAACATACATGTTTTTGGAAAACCGGAGTACGCGGGATAAACCCACGTAAGCCTGGGGAGAACATGCAAACTCCACACAGAAAGGCCCTGCCCGGGAATCGAACCAAGGCCTTCTTGCTGTGAGGCAACAGTGCTAACCACTAAGTTTCTTTTAAACTTACGTATATATGTTTATACGTATAATTATCATGTACAAAGGGAGGATCAGATACAGTATAAGTCATTATAAGCTAACTTGCAAACATTCACTGAAGGTGAACATCAACCTATTGTACAAATAAAAGTTAGATCATCACTGTTAAATTTAAAGATTTCACTCAAAATGTCACAGCCATATAAGACAGTTATTGAACTATATTTTATTATATTAAGTTTATTTGTATTATAGTACAATATTAATAATAATACTAATAATAATAATAATAATATTATTGTATTTAATTCATGGGGTTATTATAATATTTCATACATAAAAAAACTTTAACATATAATTTAAAACACTGTTGCATCTTTTTATTGCTTTCTCACTATCACAATAATACAACATGTACTGAGATTATTTGGGGGTTAAATGTCTGATATAACTATTCTAAATTTAAAGTCATTAATAGCCTATACATGTAGCGCTCTGTATGCTGTTATATGGAATATCTAACATAAATATTTATTAATCATCTGCAATTGTTCTCACAAAATAAGGGTACAAGAAAATATGCTTATTTAAATGTATCTGTTGTGTGATTAATTCAGGGCAATAATAATTTATTTAAATAAATAATGTGGCTTCAAATTGCACAATTTTTCCCGTTTTGCTGTCTTTTTTTTGTTTTGTTTTTTATAAGGATTAACTAAAAATTTCTACCCAGCTTCAGTAATGCCATGGCAACGGAACAAGAAGGTTGCATATAGAGGGGGACTTTGGGTCACAGACACACTTGTAAGAAGTACTTGGAAGGTGCAATCCCAGAAGAAATGATTTGACCAAACAGACCAGTGTATTCTTTGTTTTGGAATCTAATTAGGCTACATGATGGAGTCAGTGTGCTGGCAGTCTGCTACCTAGCGCATTCCGTCCACTGACTTCCTAGGCTGAGAATAACTCACGCGACTGATGCAGTTGCAGCAGTCCACTGTTACTGTGTACTAAATGAATGTCATGTTTGCCGTGCCTCGCACTGGCAGCAAGCCAAACTGCAGTCCTCTAAAAATAGAAACGAATATTGATCATGAGACCATTGGTTTGCATAACACTACTGCATGCTGTTATTTGTCCTTCCGCCAGCAACTGGTTATGATTTTTTTTGCACATTTTGTAAAAAGGAAAGAAAAGTATAATAAGTCATTGGAAGCTGTAAATTACGGAATGGCTTGTGCTATTATTCTGACATGCATTCATTTCAAGGAATCCAATCAGCCCAGAACCTAATGTGCTTGGCTGTATCTGTAAAAGTGAAATTGCATTGAGCATAGTTATTTAGATCTCATTAATGTGTGCACATTCATATTCATTAGCATCTGGAAACCAACCGCTCAATTCAGAACGAAGGATAGGACATACAGTTGTGGAAATCAATTATAGTCAAATTGAAGTAATTTTATACAAACTGTTTTGGGTGCAAATTATCAATGCCTCATGGTTTACATTTCCCTGATGGATTAATTCACATCGATTTTTCTGGTGGGAGGGTGGTGTGTGGGTCTGGTTTAGACAGGAAACAGAAAAAGCTGGTGGAGCATCAAATTTATGTTGAAGATTATGCAACTTATATGTGGCTGGACAGATGGCAATCAATTTTTTTCCGGTAAAATGGGACCAACCAATAATTACTTGAATTTTATCTCTAGAGATGTCCTGAAGCTCATTTAAATCCTCCTAAAAATGACTGATATCTGGATAAATCGAAAGACTGTGCAAGATTTTTGTAATATAATTTTTTTGGTGTAAATAGTTTTTTTTTATTAAGTGTGTATCATGGAAACTTTGGTTTGCCTTATTATTAAATTAAATGATAGATTCTTTTATAGATTATTTTATTTATCCACAGCAACAACAATAGCTTTAGAACTAAAGCTCAGCTCATGCGTGGGTATCCTTGAGGCAAACTGCGGAGCAGAAAAGCTCCCTACTAAATACATTCACAGTGTTCTGCGGACACAAATGAACGACATGACGACTTGTGTAATTATTGTTGTGAGAGGAAATTTGAATATGAGAATTGTAACAAATTACTCCAAACTGTGTTCCATGCTGTAAAACACACTGGAAAAAAAATTCCACTCTTTTTCCTGGACATTTTAAATTCCATTACAACAGAACAAAAATACATGAATCAATAATTCACAGCCTTAAATAACATTACTTTCCCCTCTCTTAAAAAAGTACACATCATGGTTATGACTTAACAATAAAATCAGAAATGTGCCAAATACACACACACACCACACACACACACACACACACACACACTAAGCTTCCTATGATAAACTCTTCACTTTATTACGATGAACACATCACGACTGCCTAGGCTGTTCTCATTAAGCTTCTAGCTTCATATTTCCCCAACTGTCGTCTCCATAAAATAAAATAGTTTTCAAAAAGCAACTGCGCCGAACAGACTGAACAACATAAAAATGTCTTGCCAAAACTTTATTTAATAAGCTCAAATGAACAGTGTGCTTTTAAACTTAGTGCAGTTGCTTTTTTCAACTATCCTGCATGTTTTCCAGAAGTTGTTCTAGAGCTGCTAGAGCTCCTCCCTTTTCTCTGCGACACTTTTTAAAGGTATTTGACTTTGACAGCAAGGTTAAGTCATGCTTTCCGTCTGGCCTGACTGCTATTTCATTAGCAAACAGTAAGCAAGTAATATTACTGAATTATTTTACCTCTTTTTAAGATGCAATTGTATAAAAACGCTTGATTCTGTATACTCGTGAGGCAAAACACACAACTAATAAACTTTCACTCTGTGTTAGGTCCATTTTGGAGCTGAGAATTACTGTACATGTGCTGTGGATTAATGCAGTCGGGTCCATAGTGAGCATAGATCAGCTACGATCTATTTGAACACTATTATAAAGGTGAAGTACGTGCTTAACAGACAATGCTGCCGAAAACATTCAAACGCCAGCATAAGACAGCGTCACTTAGCCACAGCGAGATTTTGCTAACGTGCCAAAACTTAGCTTCCCTCAACAGAGCACTTTCTGTTACTAATGTCTCAGACTGTTAATAATAATAATAATAATAAAAAATAATGAAATAATAATAAAAATGATAACAATAATGATGCAGAACAAGAAGTTTTTTTTTCTTATTTTCCATGTGTTTTCCAGAACTAGAAAATTAATAATTCATTTTTTCCAGGATTTCCAGGACACGTGGGAATACATTTTAAAAACAACAATTTTTTTTTGTTTTCATGTTCATGCAATCGCACCTTATTACAAGATGCACTGAAACCTGCTCTATTGCAAATCTACTTCATTCTGCATCATTACGAAAGCAATTACCAGAGGTGGGTAGTAAGGAGTTATATTTACCTCGTTAGATTGACCTTGTTAATTCGTTACTATTTACTTAAGTATTTTTTGGGGAGAAAAAATACTTCTAAGAAATGTTTGAACTGGCTTCTATTTAATAGCAAAAGTTTACTTGTACTTCACCACATTTGATGGCACGCCTCTGTTACTATTAAATGTTAATGATGAAAATGTAGTTTTAATAATTAGTTTTCTTCATATTATGTATAATAAGATGGCAAGCCTCGCGGTAGCCTGCAGTCGTCTGAAGTATGTATGCGAAACCTGCTCATTTTTTAAAGTGCACTCATATCAGAAAATAATGGCCTAAGAGGGAGAAGAAGCGAGCATATCAGCGGAAACAGACCTCCCATGGCCTCACATTCAATTAATTATTTCACTCCAAGGAGTGAAACAGAACAGCTACATATTGCAATGCCTTTAATGTGCACCAAAACAAGTTGACATCAGCATATAGAAATCCAGCTCCAACCTAAGAAAATATTGCAGTGATTGTCATGATAAAGCCTACTGAGGGGTGATTCTGCAATCATGGGCCCATTATCCTTACCGTAAGTTATTATAAGATCCCACATATTGACTTTTTTTTGTAACTTAATAAGATGCTTCTTTTTTTCAACACTGAATCTAAGCAAACATTTTTTCGAAAACATTTATCCTGAACTGCCTGTTCTTTACTCTTAAAGCAGTAACAGAGTTGAAAGTAAAAAGATTGTTAAGCAAAAATGAGCAAACATTTAAAAAAATAAGGTTGCCAGAATAATAGCATTGTTCCAGCCATTTTTAAAAAACTAATGATTTACTTGACTTTTACTGTATTGAATACACTAAAAAGATATTTTTACATATTAACCCTGCAAACTAGTTTGTAAATGTATTATTATTGGGACAAAAAGTTATGTCCTTTGCACGATAATTATAAATACTAGGAATACACATTGCTGATTGCTTTTCTTGCAGTTCCCACAATTTACCAATCTACCACATTCTGGGTTTCTGTGTTTAATAAAATTTTACATGACAGCAGTCTAAACAGCTAATTTAAGAAACAACGTCTTTACGGAAATTAATGATGACACTTTTCAAGAATAAATGATAACATATAATTCATTCATTAACCCCTGGGTTTTTATAAGCTCTTTTTATTTCAATTTCTGCAACTTTCTGCATTATGTCAGTGACACAAATTGTTTAACATGAGGCCCTCAATAGGAGACTCTGGCTTTCTGGAATTAAGCCATCCATCTGGACTGTTTTTCTTAACGATGTCCCTTCAAGCAAGTTTTCAGCTTAATATCTGTGTCTTCCACCGTGTTTTTTATCACTGCACTTATAATTATAGATTGAATCATCACACAAAAATGAAATAATCTAAACTGAATCTTCATACAGTTCATATAGTGAATCATTACACTTTATACTGGATCATTATACATTGATATACTTGCAGGGATGCACAGATACCATTTTTTAAAGACCAAGTTCGAGTACCGATATATTTTTTCGGTACTTGCCGATACCGCTACTGATATCTGTCCTTTATTAAGACGTGGGATTATTTGTATGGCTCTCGGGCAGTGAAAGTTCTATCAATGATGTCACAAGAGGTATCAGTCTATGGTATCGGGGTGTTTTTACGAGTATGAGTACGTCGGGTGTGATACCAATACTTTATTATCGATGCATCCCTGCTGTAAATTATATAATTATATACCGAGTCTGAAAATATGCGATGAGAGTGATGGAGAGTTACATAATCTAGAATGAATTATAAATTGAAATAAGCATTACTAAAAAATTGAAGATTAGAATTCTGATATTTTCTAAAATCTTACCTTATTCTGATCCGTCCAGTACAGAAAGTAACCCTGCGGATCCACACGTAAGGTCACTGGGGTCACAGTGGAAGAATCCTTAACAGAACAAAACAAGTGTTTATTTCAGTGTGGACATAGCTACTGTACATACAACTAAATTGCATCTGTATGTAAATGTAACCGCTGTTACAGCAGAACACTGAACCCAGAAATCTTACTAATTATTAATCATCTTAAACACTATGGAACATCATCAGTCTGGGGCTGCATAAAAATCTGAAGTTTAAGTCAGACCTTGCATAAGTGATCTACATATTCATGATCATTTTTAACAACTTGTACTGGTGTAAATTTTAAAATCCTGGCGTTCTACATGAGCCTCACCTCCTCCTCCACAATGATTGAATGAATGAAGTCTGCAATCCTATTTTAATCTTTTATCACTTAACCATATCTAAATGGCAGCCATAAAGCAAATATTTGTCTGCTTCAAAAGGGAAAGAGACTTTTTTCCCTTTATTCAATGCCAAATGTCGACTGCAGTGAAGTGTATTCTTAACATATCTCCAACTGTGTTATTTTAGACCTTCGGAGGGTCTGCCCACATACACCAGCACATCTAACTTGGGTGGCGGAGCGCATCTTAGCTAAAGTAAGAGAGCCAAGAAGAGGAGGATTAAAAGCATGAAAGTTGCCATAGCAACAGTCCAATATTTTTTCAGTTTATGTGTAGCCCAAGCTTTGAACTGCCTACATTTTCTGCGTAAGCGTACCACAAACCTTTATTTATTATCTGTCGACTGGCAGCTTGTGAGATTTTGCTGGGGTAGTGATGAATAGACTTGAATAGCATTTGACGTGTGCAGCTCACCATAAAAACCTGCCTCCTCTTGTTGATCACAGAAAGATATGAGCATGCATGAATGGGCTGCGCCATCTGTATCACATGTAGTCAGCCCCTTGTGAAGGTGCTCTTTGTAGAACGAATGAACAGTGCCATTAGGAAGTGCTAGATTATTCACAGGAACAGTGATAAACCATCGTTCATTTACATTAACACTGTCACATTTGAGCACATTATAAAATATTTCAAGCTGTGACCAGCGTATGTGTGTGTGTGTGTTTCTTTTCGATAGTGTGTTCTCATAAATTATGGATAACATCAAGTGCTAGGAATGCAGTTGCATTTTTTCCACTTTTTCTTTGGTGCAATATTAAATATTACAGGTTTGGCTTAGGCTCTGTGGATTGGCTACCTTTTTACATCCTAATAGAAATAAAGACAAATTGTGTTTCCATGCATGATTTTACATTATGTCAGACAATTAAGCATTCAGCTATAATTTTATTAAGTGAAACAGATATTCACATATATTAAATCAGCTTCATGGCCAATATTATGAAGCATTTGACATGCTTATTAAATATTTAGAGCTCTATTTCCTATTTTATTCATCTATATTTGCTAGACAAGTAGTCTGTTGTGCAATTTTGTTTTTCAAAGTAACCTACAGCACTGTATCGGTGAGTGGGACATGATGGCACCCGAAAGTCCCATCGGGTTCTTTCAGTTCAGCTCTGGAGCTGACTAGTGGACTTTTCCATGTCTTTTAAAGAACCAACAGGTGAGCAGATCAGCATCCTCATCCTCACCGCTTCCCCATCATTACAATGCAGCAGTGAGGGACTGCATTACACTCCAGTAATCACTCAACAGCAGTCTGTGCCAGTTTCCTAGTGAATTTCACAGCTTTCGAAATGAAAATAAAAGGAAAACAGCCTCTTTTCTCTAGCTTTTTGTGAACAGGACACATTATATTATAAAAAAGTAATCAGGCATTGGTATTTTAAGAAGCTTGAAAGCATAAATAAGCACCCAGAGCAGTGGGGCATGATATTTGTAAAAAATAATGATAAACAAGGGACAAATATAGTGATCGGTTCAGTTCAGTCCTCCAAACTGTTTCAGGACATTTCTGTTTTTGGACGCGCTAAGAATACGCTGAGGTGGCGCAAAAGCTCCCTGATAAGAGGATGCTTGAGTTATCTTATGGCATATTCTTATCCATGGATACACGGACGCATATTTAAGTCGAAATTCTATAAGTTGCGATGTTTTTTATATAAATACAATTAATGCAAAAAAAACCCAGGCACATGCCGTTGTTTATGACTTACCTCGTCCCATTTCATAAACCTGCTGCCTTTCTTCAGACTCTCCGGTACGCATACCGGCTTGAGCTGTAGCGCGTGAACCCCGGGCTGTGCTCCGGCCATTCAGCATGCACATTTACCTCCAAGAAAAGAAAAAAAACAAAAGGGAAAGAAGAAAGAGAGAGAGAGAGAGAGAGAGAGAGAGAGAGAGAGAGAGAGAGAGAGAGAGAGGAGAGAGATGGAGCGAGGAGAGAGAGAGAGAGAGAGAGAAAAAAAGCGCGAGATCTTCTGTCTTCTTCCAGAGCCCTGACTGAGGGCTGTACAAAAAAAAAATGACTCAAAATGAAGACGACCACATGCGCCCGAACATGATTTCTATATGTTTATTTAGCTTAATAATGTTTTTTTAAATGTTAAATTCTGTAAGTTAATCTTGCTGCGAATTCCGACAGACCGCAGAGATGCGGAAGGTAAAAATGAGCAGCGAAATAGAAGCGCTTCTGAATGATGGCGAGTAAATGGGAAATGAAGAGGGGGGTGGGAGGGTGGAGGGGGGGTGGCAGCATGAGTGGCCTCCGCACATTGACTCATTTGCGGCACTTCAGCGCTTGAACACTTCCCTCGCTGGGATTCAGCGCCTCCTAGTGCGCTTGGACAAAGACAAGGGGAGGAAAGACAGAGAATAAATAAGTCGGACACGCATCAACATTTACATTCTTACATACACTTTATAGCCAAAAGTTTGTGGACACTTCACCAGCAGATTCATACTGCATGTGGTTCCTTTCAAACTTGGGAGCTAATACTAACATTTACAGCATTTGGTAGACCGGCTTACATTTATTTTATTTATACAAATGAGCAATTTGAGGTTAAGGGCCTTGCTCAGGGGCCCAGAAGTAGCAACTTGGTGGTATTGGGAATCAAACGATCTTCCAATTAGCAGGCCAACACATTGACCTTTACATTTACAGCATTTGCCAACCGCCTTAATCCAGAGCGACTTACATTTATCTTTTTATACAACTGAGCAACACCTTAATCACTGAGCCACCACCTCTGCAATTATCTTCAAATGTCTTTGTATGTTGTTGTATTACATTATTCCTTCACTGAAACCAACCCAACACTAATGCCAGGTTTTACTATTACTATTGTAGCTAAATAAACACATATCTTTTATTCAGCTCAGATTGTAATAGAAAGCCTTACTGGCAAATGTGGACATATTGCAGTTAATCTGCAATAAGATGTTAAAAATCACTTGTGTTCCTTATGGTCAAGTGTCCACAAACTTTTGGCAATATCATGTATCTGGACCATTTCAACCAGCCACATTTGACATGAGATTGTATTAGATTAGACAGTATAAGATAGTATGTACAGGTCTAATACTGATCCAATACTGAGCTCATTTTGGAGTCGACTCTTTACGAGCTTGCAGTATATTAGACGTCTGTTGACATGCCTGATGCATTCTGTTTAAAATGTTTTTCATGCTTTACCAGCAAAGTGGGTTTATTGACCGAATAGTGCACAGACCAAAAAAATGAAAAAGATCCCTACTTTCTTAGAAAAATATATATAAGGATGAATTTGTATTCAATTTTGCCATAATCTTTTTACTTCATATCAGTATAGGTAAACCCAAAATCCTGATTCCAGATGCATTTTAACAATATGGTATATTCCCAAACATACAAAGCGTTACTAACCATAACACTCTAACACAGTTAACTGTTATAGACAGATTATTTCTCTGATTAAATAACTTACTTATAACACAGAAAATTAAACATATTTTTCATAATAAAAAAATTATTAAAAATGTATCATATGGCAGTTACAATTCTGGCAGTTAGAGGACATTTTTATGTAGAGCGACATACAATTTTTTTCTCATTTATACCAATGAGCATTTGTGGTTATGGAACTTGCTAAGGAGCCCAGCAATGATCAGTTGGTGCTGGGACTCAAACCCAAAACCTTACGGTTAGCAGGCCAACACCTTCACCACTGTGTTAGCACTTGCCACTCCCCACATATGAAGGCCTATTCTGCTTAAGAAATTATTTATTTATGAAATTAGAGGTGTGCATAGGTACTGGAATCACATGGAAAGCAACAATGGATATGTTTTGTTTTTTACTTTCAGCCAGACATGAGTGATCAAACAGATTGGAAAACTAAGAAGTACCATGTACAGATGCAATGCATGTACAGGGTTTGTTTTTTCATTTGTTTGGCTGGTACAAACGGCTAATGGGAAGGTAAAACTGCACACATCTCTAATAAAGATTAATTCTGTTGTTATTTGACACATCAACCATAGTTTTCTTAAAACATTGTTTTCCTAATTGGGGTTTAAATTGTTAAACAAATATTGCCTAGTTATACCCCATCAGATCTTTATTTGGGTTGAGATAAGCTTTACTGGCCCGGGTTCCATTTCTGAAAGGCTTTTGTGTGGAGTTTTCATGTTCTCCCCATGCTTGTGTGGGTTTACTCTGGGTACTCTGGTTTCCTCCCACAGTTCAAAAGCTTTACTTTCCCTGTTGTTGCATTTAAGTGAAATGTGGGCTCAACCACAGTATAGTAGTAAAAAGTTTTATATAAAAATAGACTTTTTAGATTCATAACACATTAATAAAAACACACCTCATGGATACTACAAAAAGCAGTTTTAATTTGGAATAGTGAAAGACGTCAGTCATTTTTTTTTCAACCAATCACATGCCGCCAGGGGCGTGGTCTTTAAAAACAACTGGAGGATTCGAACTGAAAGTGGCGCGTTTGCGGAAGCCTAGGCGGGACATTCTTCTAAGAAACAAGAGCTAGAAGCCATTACAACCAACCAATAGAACCAACCAAAGTAGGCAGAAATCTGCGGAAGCTGTGCAAAAAAAAAATACCCACACCTCCGTCTATCTTCAAAAAAAAAGAGGGCGAGGCATTTCAAGTCTCTGATAAATCATCCAAGCATGTGTGCGGGCAATATGGCGGGACAGAGGCGTCCGATCAAACTGAAGCTTTTTAGATCTATGTTTTCTTTCGGTTGTGTTTTAACAGTTTTAACAGCAGTCCAGCTCCAAAATGTCAGTGCTCAAACCCAAAGCAGCGTGTTGACAGTCGCAGACTCAAACTGGACCCTTATTCTGGAGGGGGAGTGGATGTTAAAATTGTGAGTTGTGTCTATCATGTGTAGCAGTTTTATTTTAGGTTTTAATTATTTATCCTTAAATTATTTATTCTTTTGTGCTGCCGTTTATAGTTCTGCACACTGCGGAAGTCGTGTATCCTGTTTAAAAGAGCAGTAATACATTTCACTGTGTAGACGATTGTATTAAAGCAATTATTCTACATTAGTGAGCTAGCATACATTGCTAGCTAAATGCTATTGTTGTTGCCTTGCATCTGTGAGTTTCTCTTTATTGGAGAATTCTGCTTAATTGTATCTAAGAACATTTCCAGCTGGTGGTAACAGTGTTTCTCTTTCTGTTTTTTTTTAACCACAGTTACGCCCCGTGGTGTCCAGCGTGTCAGCACATTCAGACCGACTGGGAGGCTTTCGCTAAACTCAGCCACAGTCTGGGAATATCAGTGGGAAATATTGACGTTACACAACAACCAGGTTCGTTCATATGTTTTGGTTTTGCAGACAGTATAGAACTATAATAATAATAATAATAATAATAATAATACAGACTGAAAGCAGCACATTTACTAACACTGTGTGGCGGTGTTGCCAGATAACTCGTTTATTCCCTGGGGAAAAATTGCCCCATTTCTTTGCCACAGCAGGGTTGCAGGTTAAGTCATTTAGAACCGGAATGACATGGTGGTTTGATTGAGGTTTCTTCACATACTGATCATTTAAGGATGATGCGTTCATACTTTTATTAACTGCTGTGTTTATGAATCATGGCATGAGCTATCAAAGTCATAGCTATAAACTGTTTAAAACTGGATTTACAAGCCCACTTTAGCTTCCCCTGATAATAACCCAGGGTAAGGACTCACCTAGACTACGCTTTAGACTGATAGTAGAAGGCCTGGGCTACATAGCATATTTTATTGGCAAGATGATCAGTAACACAGCCAGACACGGTTCTTTTTGTTTTGCATCACGTTCAAGGGGGTAATAATGAAAGGTTAATGTCCCTAAAAAACACACCAGCATCTGTCATCTGTCAAGTCAAATTAATGAGTCTGTAAAAATGAACTTTATGTAATTTTGAGTCTCAAGAACATAAAAAAAAAACAAACCTATACATACAACTCCCAGAAATCCGGTAGATTCTGCTTCCATGGCAGGCAAAAATTTCATGTTGTAAATAAACTATGTGCTATGTGTGATTTTGTATGAGACGAATAAATTTTCAATTTGAACATTTACATGTCTGGCAGTTATTATATGCTCTTATGTACAGTGTTTTGTAAAAGTGCTTACAAGTGTTTGTCCATAAATATGTCATGATGAACCAAAAAACATCCATCAGCCATAAATATTGTTTAAAAAGTTATAAAGTAAAAAAAACACCACTGTTTCTGTACTTAATTTTCTTGATTTTGAGTTAATATTAATGATCTAAACTAGTGTCGTTGTCATTGTGATCTGATGACTTAAAAACTTCTGCTGCTGTCATCTTTCTGCACAATACTCTTATATAGGGGCAGGGTGGCTTAAATGGTTGAGGTGCTGAGTTGTTAATCTGAAGACCAGAAACACCTGGGTTCAAGACCCTCCTGCTCCAGGGGCGCTCTATCATAGCCGACCCTGCGCTCTGACCCCAACTTACTAAGATGGGATATGCGAAAAATGCATTTCATTGGCTCTGTACATGTACCTTGCACAATGACAATGAATTGAATGTTATTATTATTATTATTATTATATACGCCACCAAGTGAAGGACAGCATATAATTACAGGAAACTCATAGTACAGCTACAAACATGGTAATGAAATTAACAAAATGTACAAAACCATTCAAAAAAATCTCTATTTCCTCACATTTACTTGCGATATGTTGTTGTTCTTTCATAAAGCCCTTACGCTTATTGATTAAGAGCTTGTTTGGTAAGTAAATGTGGTCCATTTTATTATTTTGTGCACCTCTAAAATAGAAAGCTTAGGTGGACTGCACTGTTAAACCAATCATTTATAAGGACGCTAAATAACCTTGGTGAAGACTACCCTAGGGGAGGGAAACCAGGGTAGGTGGGGAAGGACAGGGAAGGTGAATAGTTAATTCTTCATTTTGCATACAAGTTATAACAGCAGCCCAAATTGGGGCTGTTTTACCTTAGATGATTTTGGACATACAGAAAAATCAGGACAAAATGTCTGTTATCTATCTAATATATCATGTCCTACATCTGATTACACTTGTTCTATTGATTCTCAGCTAAAATATTGTGCTCAAGGAGGTTTATATACCCCCCCCATTGCACAGCTTCAGTAGTAACTGTAATTGAAGGTTTATTAAAACACATTTTGTTCTAATATAATATTGTTTCTACAGTAACACATCATTTAGTGTTAAAAATGTTACATTTAAGAAATGCGTTCTTAAAGTTTATAGTTTATAGTTAAAGTTTATAGTTTGTCTATGTGGCCATAGATTTATAAACATCATCTTAGCAAACCCAAAACTGTGTCTTCCTCAACCCCTTGTTACAAATTTGTAAACAAACAATTGCCTAGGGCGTCTCCATGTGCTGTAGAATTTTTTTTTCTTGGTCTGTTATGGCCAGGGTGAAAGGACTGACCGCAACCGCTCAACACACACCAACTGCCTCCAAACTTCCTCACCCAACATTAGTTCCTGATCTCACCATACTATTGTGACTAAATGTCGAAACCTCCAACAATCTAGAGAAAATAATATCTTAAAGTATAAGTTTGAATCTGGAAGATGTTTAAAACATGGATGTGATGCTCAGGTGTCCCATATAGATGAAATACCTTTATCCATGTAGTATAATTTTTTAATTATAATTAATAACAGAAAAAAGCTGGTTTTGCAGACATTTCGCAACATGAATTGTACTTATAGACTGATTAAAAATTATGACAAATCTTTGTTAATTCTTGTGGTACAAGAATAATTGCAGACTTCAGTGTGTAATGATGTAAAAAAAACACGAAACGTATTACACCACCCATTTTATCTTCGCTTTATACTAGTAGGACCTCCCAAAAAACATGTATGCAAACATTTTTTTATCAATAAAAGAAACTAAAAAGATCTATTTTTTTATTGTGGTTCTGCAAATAACCACCCCAAGCCATACTGTCTCTTTTTAAGCTTTTTTTTTTTTTTTTTTTTTTTTACACACACATTGTATAAGACTTGTGTCTGAGGAGACCTCAGCTGTTGGGTGAAAATGAGAGAATTTACTACTCTGCTATCGAAGCAGTTTGAAACTCCCACACGCAGAAGATTACTCAGCCTGTAGGACCCGCAGCTGCACTGCACCCTCTGCTCTCTCTCTCTCTCTCTCTCTCTCTCTCTCTCTCCTATATATATATGTATCACTGCAATACTAATTCTCTCTCTCCTGCCCTGTGTTGCTCTGTTCTGCAGGCCTGAGTGGGCGCTTTCTGGTCACCTCATTACCGACTATCTTTCAGTAAGTTCCTGAGTTTGAACAGTGTATGACGCTAAAAATTTAATTTGCATTGATAAAAGATGGCTGCCTCATTACTGATATATGATATGATATAAAGTTTATTGTTAGACAAAATCTAAAATGTTTCTTGCATAACAGTATGTTTGTTGTACACTCTTTACAGAACAAAACACATTTCACAATGAACATAGACACAGTGAACAGTATAATTCAAAATTTCTGGAGTAATGATTCTATAGGACAGCCTGAAAGCACAAATACATTATACATGACTAGAAGTAGAAACAATGATTAAACAGACTTTTTAAAAAATTGGCACATAAATGTCTTTCTAAGAGGTTCTTTTAATAGAAAAATTCATATAAAACTTTCAGAGGCTGTTCTACAGATTCTAATTTGGTGTCGTTGGTTCCTTAACTCTGTCTTTAGCCTTACAGATAAACTTGTGTACCAAACAGAACTGCAATACTGTAAGACCCTTTTTTTTTTTTTTAATTACAGACATAAAAAAACAACAACAAGAATTTGTTTTGATGCTTTAAGAGACTTGAGAGGACAAAGTAAAACTAATTCTCTGCTTTGTGTTTTTACACATACTGTCAATTTGATCGTTCCACCATACTTTATTGTCTAATATCAATACTTCACATTCATTCCTTTTTTTTAATTAGGTGTTGCAGCCCTACAGTTGAGTACACATTAATCCTTTCGGGACATAGCCTTGAATTTGTAGCACGCAGTCCCGAATAAGTGTAAACTATAGCAGTTAAAACACATAAAGCAGTGTTTAAAGAACAATTGTCAGAAAGTGTATGAACAATACATCATTGACTCACTCTCTTTAAAGGAGCCATCAGTCACCAGTCTGCTGCTTTATCAGTTTTTATCTGCTCGACTGACTCACTGATTGTAAGCACACCTAGATTACCTAGATATCCACCTAGATTAATAGTCAAACGCTCTTCTGTCTATTACAGTGCTAAAGATGGGAGTTTTAGAAGATACATGTCATCTCGCGCCATGGAGGATATCCAGGCATACATTGTTCAAAAGAAATGGAAATCTGTGGAGCCACTGCCCGGATGGAAATCACCATCATCTATTTTGTACAGCATGCATCTTTTTCTATACAGGTTCAACAATCAGATGAGCTCAGTTTTTTAAATGAACAAATTAATTCTGGGTTGTTTTTTTTGTTGTTTGTTTTAGGATGTCAGGAATGGCTGTTCTGTTCCGCCTCTCTGTGTGGATACGGGTAAGACACTCACATCACATTTTATTAGATGTTTATGTACTGGATACTAAAATCATCGTTGTGTGATAAGAATTATTATGTGAAATATTTTTCGGTATCAGCATGTCCTTCTACATTAGGACTGCACAATATTGGAAAAAAATGACATTGCGATATTTATTTATTTTTTTGCGATTTTATATTTTAAGATGAAAAAAATCCCCCAGATGACTTGAGTAGCTCTGTTTGGAAAGAATTTATTTTATCCGTATAAATTATAATACACAAATTTTAATTGTCGATAAATACAATAGAACAAAAATGTAAAGAAAATACAGTGTTATGTTTTTATCTTTGTTAAAGCTACAAAAGTTAGTACTTGCATCTAAATGCTTTAAACCTTGTTAAAATCTTGCAACAAGAAGATTAACTTTAAAACAGTGTGCAAATGCTAAACTTTTAGTCTTATTGAACTTATCAAAATTAATTAACCAATTGCGATGTTGATTCAGTTTACATCAATGATTAATAATTGCTAAAATACTAATGATTTAGATTTTGCGTTGCGTATATTGTTCCAGTTAGTATTGTGAAACATCTGCAAGACAAATTCGATTTAGAACAGCTGTCAACAGGCATTGCCTTATATTTTCTATCATCGGTAATAAGAGAAGTAAAATGATGCTGGTCGTGTCGGCAGGATACAAAGATATATAAGATTTGGACTCTGTCCTTAAACATTCCTATGTTGGAAAACATTAAGTAAAAGCTGACTGCTACAAAACTGACTGGAGGCTAGAGAGTCTCCTAAAACGCAAAATACATTTTTCTGCAGACGCTTCCATATCGGCAATTCAATTTCAAAATCTTTTTATTCTGAGCTTTAGATTGTAAAATTCTTTGTGAATTCATCTTTGATTAGCATTATTATTGCAGCTGGTGCTAGGGTGAGAGTTGCACCAGGGTTTAGGAATTGACTACAACACTGCTGTGCTCTAAATCCACAATAAAAGCTAGATTTCGGAATTGACAACCGCCTTTGACTTTATTTATTTAGATTAGAATATGATATTTGTTCATATAAAACTTAGATTTTAATAAACCGTTCTGACTCTTTTTGTCTATTGCAGCAAATCCACACATACCTTACCAACACTCTTGGCATTCCGCCATGGGGTTCTTATGTAATCTTCGCTATTATCACACTGTTTTTGGGCCTTCTCCTTGGTCTGGTAAGTAAAAACCACCTAAATTCGGCTTGCTAAAAGAATCACTATGACATGCGTTTAGTGAGTGTGTTTTGTGCATAATCTTTAATTAGTTCTCTATAAGTGCACTTTAAAAGTGGTTCTCCCTATTTTTTGGAGAGTAAATGTACCCGATCATAGACCTTTACACCTTATGTTTCTATCACCACAGGCAAAGAGATAATAACTTGACATTAGGGATTATGTAAGGAAATAAAGGTGTACAGGAAAAGTGTTACACAACTCATGGTTGTGTAATCATTATTGTGCTGCACATTTGGGAATAATGTGGGTGAAACACTAACCTCGGATAGTGGAAAGAACTTTTTCTTGGTCCCATAAATCTGCTTTGCATTTCTAATAGATGCTGGTGCTGATCGCAGACTGCATTTGCCCATCTAGGCCAAAGTCCAAAGAGACTAAGACTGGTAAGATGCTTATTATTTGTACCATTTCGGATCGTCAGTATAGCAGATGCGTCTTATGTCAAGCGGTTCAGACCTAAAAAAAAAAATAATAAATTACAATTTGAATGGAAATAGGCAAATGAATCCTGAAGCAAATGTAATCTGATGCTAAAATGAATATTCTGCAAGCACGTCATTTTTTTTTTCTTTTTCATTTATTTTCTTTTGATCTACGCTTAACAATTTGGGTTTGAGATTACTTTTATCTCGTTTTTCTGCCAGTTGTACTTCAGAAAGTGGAAGGATCTGAGGATGAAATGGACGACACTCTGACAGAGGAGAAGCACGCGTCCGACCTGGACGACGGGAGTGAGATGGTGTCTGGAGAGGAGGAGTTTAGTGAGGAGGACGACAACCCTGGCACTGCAGCCAGGATCACTGAGCAATCTTCAGAGCCCTCGGTGCGGAAGAGGAAATCTCAGAGTCCAAGCATTCCCGAGGACACATAACACTCCTGCGCAGGTCGGAAACATTGTGTGAGGTTTTACAGCCAAACGGTCCACCGTTGCAAGACCGAATACAACACTCTTAGTGCTGAATACCAATTTTCTCTGTCTCAGTTTCTGCTCATTCGTCCATTTTAGCTTGTCGCTGTCAAACCTTACCTGGAATTCTTGTATTTTTGTGTGTAAATTGAAAAACTTAAAAAAAAATTATATAACATTTGCTCTTAAACAAAACTATTGCCAAGGATACATCACATGTGACTGTACAGCTCTTAAACTTTAAACTGAACTGTTATATGGAGTGTATATATATATATTTAAAAATGATCTGAAAAGCTAATAGATATTTCTATATTGCATTAAGGATGTACATATGCAATACAAAAATTTTAAGGATGTGCTTTTACATTCCAGAGCTTAAAACTGCTTTATGAGAGTTATTTGAGTGAAAGTTATTGGAGGCACGGGATAAATCATTGTGAGTTTTGTCAGTGGGTTGCTTAGCATCAGAGGCCCATATAACTCACTTAACAGACTTTTAAAAATTGGCACATAAACAGAGAGAAGGGTTGCAGCAGGGTGGGTATCTGGCATAAAATCGGTGCCAAATAAGATGAAAGAGGATAATGTGCATCAACAGTCCCAGCCAGTTAGGAAAATAGATAGAAAGAAAAAAAAATACAATTTTGTTAATGTATTGGAATAAAAAAAAGCCTCTTTAAGGCTGCATTTACACTGCAGATCTTAATGCCCAATTCTGATTTTGTGACGTTTTTTTATGACCCCCTTACATCATCTTCTTTTAAAAGTAGAAAGTCTGTTTTTTGCATTTACATGATTACTAACTGGAAAATGAAGTAATGAATAATCCAGGGACGCCAAAAACCTAGACAAGATAATTATTTAGTATCATGTTTGAAGGTCGGCAAAACAATGCCCTCTTTAGGCGGAGAAAAAAAGGAAAGTCTTTGTTGCAGCCTTGCTGTTTGTAGGAAAAAAAAAAAAAATGTGTATATATGTGTGTGTGTGTGTGTGTGTGTGTGTGTGTGTGTGTGTGTGTGATGATAATATATATACATATATACTATATATATATATATAAATAAATAAAACTTTAAGCAAAATGAATAAATATCAGAATACACTGTTGCGCTAAGATATAAATATTGCGGTTGCTGTCCACATGACTTGATGTATTTACATAATCTGGCAGGTAATAATCTGATCTGTCTGTTTACATGGCAGAAGATAATGCACGTATCGAAGTATGTGGATTTATTTCCACATACGAATGAGGCCTGAAACTGATCTAAAATATATTGGACCCATGTGTTTTTTTTTTTTTTCCTACTCACATGGTCATCAGTTATATACCATCTCTGCCATATTGTAAAAAAAAAAAAAAAAAAAAAAGGAATTTAAGCACTTCCTGCATGTAGGTGTGAGGCCCGGGTCTCCTTTAGTCTAATTTGGTAGAAATTTTACGCCACATACCGTCCCTGCTGCTCCTATTATACGTTGTACTAAAGTGTACGTTTATGCGTCATACAAAGCCCTACATTGATCTGTGTTATGTTCGGTGTTGGTTAATGTCGGCACAAGTATTAAAACTTCTAATCACCTAGCTTTGCTAATAGCTTTGATATATTAATAAAATAAATTAAAAATTAAGATCCCGTAGTGTATTATTCAATATCCAACGCTCTAGATACAAAACCAGTTTAATAGTGATGTCGGGCCATTACTTGTGTGTGTGTGTGTGTGTGTGTAGGCTTGGGTGATGCAGATTTAACCCTGCTTCCGATTTACCATTGAAGAGGATCACAATATACCAGAGACAGGAAGCCAAGCCTTTTTCATCATTTCAGATTTTAGGAGAACAAAGAATAGTATTGATATTCTCAGCATTGCAGTCAGGAACGGTTCAGCAGTGAAGAACCGAATTCTGTTTGTCAGCTTTTTATAGTAAGCATGAAGCCATTGAAAATGTGTGGGCACTTGTTTCGAAAGCTGATGATTTTGTCAATTTTTAATTTAGGCCTAAATAATTATGCTGGAATTATTATCACACACTAGAGCTGCACGTTTTAGCATCAACATCTGCAGTAGTCACATTACAGGATATCTAATGTCGAGTGGGGATTGTAGTCGACTGCACCACAGTTTATCATTTGCACATAGTTTTAAGGCCTTTTAATGGTAATTTATTCAGTGAAGTCTATGCAGCGTGATTTTTCTTTTGATTATTTCATTTTTGTATCCGAATCTTCAAAAAAACATTAAAATAATGTTTATTTCTCTTATAATTTGTATTTTATATTTTTTGTAGAATCACCACAATCATTATAAAATAAGGAATTTCTTTCCAAATAGAGATAAGAAAATGTTGAAGCCAGTTTTTTTTAATTTTTCAATATAGTGCAGCCCTTTTACACAACTTGACAGAAAATGAGGAAGCCTCATGAGTGTGTGTGTGTGTGTGTGTGGTTGTATGATTCCAGTTAGTCTATATTAATGCTGGAGAGAAGAATTCTGAGTGTATTACTGGTGCTAGTGAAGCTATGTATGTAAAGGTTGCAGATCGTTTTATATTGCAATGTTGTGCATCCCGTAAGACTGGTATAGATGACCAAGTAAAGCTTACAACTGGGCAGTGTTTTAATTTAATCATGTATTTATAAATGTTTGTGTGTATCAAGTTGCTTTTTATGCTGTTGTTGCAGTGTGTATTGGAACCTGTTCTTTTTAGAGCAATGAATGTGGATTAAATCGATCATTTAGTAGCACTTAATAATTATGTCTATATCTTCCACTAATTCTGGAGGGGTTATGCAGATTATGCAGTATTTGATGCTATGACAGGCTGTCGTATAGATTTTATGCTGTTGACTGTTAAAATGTGTAATAAAAAGTATAAGTCTAGCCTTTGTGACGTTTAATTTTTATATCTATACTAAAACACACTCGCTGATGATTTTGCGATCTCAGTATCGTATCGTCTCTGTGGTAATGTTGTGCTTATGTACTGTATTTTAATAGGATTAAAAGGTCATTTTCTGACAAACAAACTGCTCATGGGCACCTTTTCTTTTTTCTCCTTAAATCTAAAGTTGGATAGAAGTTTAGATAATGTCCTGTGATCGCATGATGTGTGGGATACAGAGCTAAGAGCACTGCAATCCTGTTACATAAAGCTGCAGAGGAGGCTATATAGCGAAAAGTATCTGAACCTGCAGGAATATTAACAGCTTCCAACCTACACAGCGATTATGGTGCAGGATGTGTTAACAGGGAACTCCTCCCCCTCTTGAGAAAATATAACCTGATTAATAATTACTCCTTTAATCACATGCAACTAGTAATGGTGACTTTTCCAGATTGCTTTTGTTCTTTTTATATTAAGGTTTATAAGACACAACTGAAAGGTTGTTGGGTTTATCATCTTTTTTTTCTTTTCAGACAACATATGGTATTGATTTGTAGGCTTAAACACATTACAAGGCCTAAAACCCTACAGCAACATTGACTCCCCGTAGATAAACATTTATTGTGAAACTCCCCAAAGTTTTTTTTGGAGTTAATTATTTATAGAGGAGCTGTTGATTTTTGTAAAAAGTTTCAGAAACCGTCAGATGAAAGGTCATCTCTTAGGAATCATGTCCGGCAAGCCCGTCTGTGTGAGTGATTTTGAGCACCAAGCTAAACGAATCTTACCCAAAGCGGTGTTTGATTATTATTACTCCGGAGCAGATCAGCAGGAATCACTGGCTGATAATGTAGCAGCTTTTAAAAGGTATGTGTAAGAGAAAAAACTGTGGATCTATCCAACATGAATAGCAAAACAATGTGTTGCTGTACATTTAAACAACAGGATCATTCATGGGTGAAGTGAAGTCCATAGTCAACCTAAAATAAGTAGTCTAATGTTGTGACTACAGTAAGAAATAATCTGACCTGCTCATTTATGCTGATTTTGGAAAAGAATTCATTTGATGTGATTTGACACAGTAATAAATGGGGAAATAAATCTATATTTGAAAAAACTTGTTACTTCTCACATACTTTGTGCTATAAAATGGTAAAATAACAGTTGGGGAAACAGTTACGGCTATAGTTACCATGTGTGCGCATGCTACATGGCACTTAAACTTCTGCTAGCACAGAGATTATGTAATCAAATAAACAACTACAATTATGTCATATAATATAAGGAGCTATTTCAGAAAGTGCTGCATGTTTTTTAGCTGTATTAAATAGGCTGTGAAGGTGGAATCAACTGCTGTATCAGTCCCTACTCGTACAACAACCAGAAAATCTAAATATATCAACCATTCGCTTTATGTCCGCACTCTACTTTTCTACAAGTCGTAGTCACCAGTATGGATGTTTAAGGTCAGTAAAAGGTTTTTCCCCTTAGAACATTTTCCTCTGCTGTGCTGTCTTGCGTGATGCTCTTCCTGCTTAAGAGAGAAAAATGCCCTGAAGCAGCGACACTGAAAGCGGAATGCCCGCCCTTCTACAGATAAACCTTACAGATCAAATAATGCTACATTATTTATAGTATAATCAGGAACAAACCATTAAGCTTAAGGTCCAGGGAGTAATTATGGAAAGTTCAAGTATCTGTGTTTAGTCAGCTCTAGCCTGATCAACCTGACTGCATCAGCTATTACCAGTGACAGCCAACAATTAAGAGCTCTGTGGTGGGGCTCTATTTTCCACATTAATGTGTCTGCTTAAAACAGCTCAGCAAATTAAACCTGTGTCTTTTAACTATAGCTTAGTTCAGGCTTTATGTAACAGCTGTAATGTCACACTGAAAAAAAGGTAAGGGGGAAAAGGTGATAACAGTGTGGCAGTTAACATGATGTACAAACATCAGGATGTGATTCTATCTCCCAATATTCCCAAAATAAGGCCTGGGTTTGCCATGATCTTATACAGGATAGAGGAGTTAGAGTTGAAAAGGGGAAAGCAGAAATGTTAGAAAACCAAGAGATGTAGTCTATGGCATAGGCGACATAGATGCCTAGGGTGTAAAATGACTTGGAGGCGCCGCACAAGAGGTTTTTTTTTCTTTTTAAATAACATAGGCCCTCTTGTGACCATCATGTGCTCCTACACTGATATGCTAAGCAAAATTACTTTTGGCAGTTAAGAAAATTTTAGTACTGAAAGTGCACTTTTTTGTTTGGGGAATATGGGGAATCTTGTCTAGATCCCCACCAGAGCCTGGTCCGGCCCTGGATGAGGCTGAGAGGAAAAGCAGAAAAAAGAAAGAAATGAGAGGTGACAGAATAAGATAAAACCAGTTAAGATGAATTAATACCAGGAATGTCATCTGAAACTAGATGGTGGGATTATGATAGAAGCTGAATTGATGAGATGAGAAATAATAGAAAATGAGAAAAGAGGGGATGAAATAAAAAGTTGAGAAACAAACAGGACGAGTAAAGATAAGAAGGATGTAAAACAGAAAAAAGGTTTGAACACAAAAATGAATGAAAAGGTGTTGAAAAAAGATTTGATGAAAGGAGTGGAGAAATAAAAAGGAAAGATATGAGAAGTGATATGTCAAACAGCTTAGTTAGCTAAAATTAATGTGTTTTTTTTAGTCTAAAGAACATGTAGGCTTATGGAAAGAATGTACATAAATAACAGGGCAAACTTCGGTAATATGCGTGGGCACTGGTAACTTTAAAACATGAGTACATGCCAAAGGTCTGAAAAATAGCACTATGAGCAGAAACCTGGTGGAATGAGCTGATGAGGGATTTGACCTAGTGTACAGCAGGCAGCTTCTACACTAAGAGACAAATTACACCCAGTCAATGATTAATATTTCCTGCATCAGCAGCAGCAGCATGTAATTCTCTCTCTTTTGCTGTAGGTGGCGCTTGTTACCACACGTGCTTAAAGATGTTTCCAAGGTGGATATGTCTACAACTGTGCTGGGACAGAGTGTGAGCATGCCGGTGTGTGTCGCAGCCACCGCAATGCAGAAAATGGCGCATCCTGATGGAGAAACTGCGACCGCCAGAGGTGAAACACGCCACTAGGGCACTCTACTCTGCATACTGGTCACCTTGGTGTACTAATGTTAATACACCACGTGGTGGCGCTCTAGGACTGTGTTAGGCATAATGTTACAGCAGACGCTTCACCTTTGAATCCACTTTTCTTTCATTTCAGCCACAGCAACTTGACACTATTGTAGATCTCTTTTATATGCTTTACACATGGATTTTTTTCCCCTAAAGTTTACGCCTTTTTACATTTTTCAAGTAAAGTGTTTCATTTATTCATTAATTTTCTAATTATTTTTCAGTTTATAATAGAATTACACCCTCTTCTGTATACTTTATATGATCACGTGCTGCCCACATCATTACATGTAAAATATTATGTATTTTTTATTATAGGTAATCTGAAATGTGCTGCGGAGAATAATTTCCTCCTTACATCCAGAGTTGATCTAATGGGGATGTGGTGGCTCATGGTTAAGGTGTTGAACTACCAACCTGAAGATTGTGGGTTCGATTCCTAGCTTTACCAAGCTACCACTGCTGGGCCCATGAGCAAGGCCCTTAACCCCCAATTGCTTAGTTGTATAAATGAGATAAATGGAAGTCGCTCTGGATAAGGCCGCCTGCCAAATGATGTAAATGTAATGTAATATAATCTAATGACTTAAGGCTGTGCTGTACTTCCAGATGACAAAAGTATCCGCCAAATATTGCTTAAGTAGAAACATAAGAGAAAAAGTAAGCATCCCAAATCTTATTCCAAAGCACAACCTAGTTGAGCCCTGGATGCGGTGCTATTCTATATTAGGATACACTGACACAACCACAAACCTATTCACACACCACTGACAATTTACAGGTTTTAGGAAGCATGTTTTAGGAAGCATGGGGAGAAAATACAAACCTAAACACTAAACCACACTAAACATGCTAATCACTAAGCTACGCAGAACCTTTCCGTTAGTATTAATTTAGTGGTTGGTCGTACTCAGGTGTTCTTCACATATTTTCTGACTTTTGCTTAAAAGCAAAGTTTTTCATATCACCATGTTTTTTTATTGGTCTTTCCTCTCTAGCTTGTCTATCTGCCGGAACAGGTATGATGCTGAGTTCCTGGGCCACCTCCACTATAGAGGAAGTAGCAGAAGCAGCCCCCACTGGCCTGCGCTGGATGCAGCTATATATTTACAAAGACAGAGCACTGACTCAGTCTCTGGTCAGGAGGGCTGAAGAGGCAGGGTATAAGGGTATCTTTGTCACAGTGGACACACCTTATCTTGGCAAACGGCGTAATGACGTGCGCAATCACTTTAAGCTGCCGTCTCATTTAAGGTATGTTACATTAGTGTGCCATGTTCAGGGTTTTACAACCTGTTGTGAACATGCAAGCGGAAGTGTGTACTGAAGGCCAGAGTGCACACAATGCTAATAAATTTAGCAACTGGTTTCATACGATCTCTGCTGATATATTTGCTAAGAAATACTCAGTGGTGGGCCGTCAGAGGCAGTAAAATAAGTAATTTTCATTAGTGCAATGTTCACAAAATTGCCTATGATTAGTTTTGTTGAGGTTGAACTGGAATATCCCACATTATAAAGTTCTGGGTCTAATAGCTAACAGTTAGCAAGTACCAAGTATTAAGAAGCTTCATTCATCAAATACAATCCTCAAAATTACATTTCCAGGACCATAATGTTATGAAAAACAACACAATTACACAAGACTCCAAAAAGCTCTTTAACAGAAGAACATCACGGAGCTAAGGGCTACAGAATACATTTTCTTAGCAACATAAAGTGCATGTGTGCAACCTGGTGCAAACAGTACAAGATAAAACAGAGCAACACAAACGTTACTCCAGACATTTTTGTATTGCAAATAGACGATACAAAAAACACCCTGTACAGGTACAATAAATAGCGCAGACCAGATTAAATGATGTAACAGAGCGCTCCAAGCTATTTTGTTGGCCATGTTTACTTTTTAATTTGAGTAGAGACATGAAATGATTCTGTCCTTTATCTCTGTATCCGTGTGGAGAGGTGTGAATCATTTGCCCAGCAGGAAGCTTATAATCCCCGTCCTTTCACAACTCCCTACAGAGTCACAAAACTCTACATACAGAAACCCAAACTGTGTCCTCACTGATCTTAGACTATAAAGACCAAAGATTGCTGCAATAAAATAATTTATTTGTCGTTACTTCTTTTGTGTGAAGGTCGTCATGTGGATAGTAAATAACTGAAGCTAATTTAAAAGCTACTTTATGAGTTACTTAGGGTTTTTGTGGGTTAATTGGGAGTTAAATGAATAAATATCAAAGTATCTAATAAAACACAAGTGCTGAATGATGATATCGTTGTTAAGAAGTTTTCCAAAAAAGCAACAGGCTACACAGGCAGCTTAGTTTACTCATGCAATGTGTATATATAGGACAGAAATCTGGATTTCGAAATAAGGAAACTTTTGCATTCCTGTCTTACAGTAGATTAGCAAGTCACTTATTACTGAGTTAATATTTACTAACCCTCATTATATTAAACTAAAAAAAATAACCTGATGAAATCTGAACTTGGAACATAAACATATGAACTGATTATATATTTCACCACAGGTATTCCTGTTTTCACCAGAAATGACATGATACAGTAAAATGCTATTAATCAACAATGTTTTCTATTGCTTTCTAATTCCAGACATGCTTTTAAGATACAGCCCAAAAACACCAGTCTACAATAAATGTCATTTTTTGCACTCATTTTTTTTTCAGGATGGCCAATTTTGAAACGCCTGATTTAGCGTTCTCATCAAAAGAGGGATATGGGGAAGACAGCGGCCTGGCGGTGTACGTAGCTCAGGCTATAGATCCTACACTGAAGTGGGAGGACATTGCTTGGCTTAAAAGAATCACTTCCTTGCCTGTGGTGGTTAAAGGAATTCTAAGAGGTGAGCGTTCCAGCTGGGAGGACTGATGTACTGTCCGAAGGATTTGCATAATCCGCTCAAAGCACAAATGATACGTGAGCTGCATGTTAGCAAGGCTGTGTTAATTTAACGCAATATGTACCTTATTTCATGGTAGGAAAGATATGGAAGGAAGTTTGCTGCTCCAACACATAATGGCCTCCATATGGCTAAAACCGTTGTTATCTTTCTTTGAAATCAGCCTTCAACTTTTAGATCCTGCTGGGTCTGGAACTAGGATCACTTTGGAAATGGAGTTTGAAGGTTATGATGTGGAAATATGTAAGAGTATGGTTTTTATGGGGAATGACACCATGTTTAATGGTTCATACACACAGAACACACACAAAACTTTGATATTAAACAATTCCAGCTATGATGACAATTTTGAGGGCAGCATTCAAGAAAGTATTAACAGTTTAAACCAAATATTTGTTATATTTTCTTAATACTACAACACTGTTAAATACTCTGATTTATTTGTATAACAGCAGCTTAAAGATCATTTTAGATTAAATGCTATAAGTCACAAATCCAACAATACACAGTGGAATCCTTTCTTAGACCGTCGCTGACATAAAAATTCAATTTACACCAGAATTTACTTCTATACAAATAGGAAAGGAAAAATGATAGAAATACAGAATAAAATCTACTAAAGTAAAAACAATATCGCTTAATCAAGTGTGCAATCATGACTGAAATAATAAAGGTCCTTAAAAGAGATGTATATGTAACTAAGAAATCATTGGAACTGACAATCGCTAATCAACACCTAATACCTTGTTTGCGCAATCATATGAAAGTGCAATAAAAAACAGAAAATCAACAGACATGTGGGACGTACTCTTTATATTAGAAAAGAGAATTTGTTGCCGATCTATAGCACATGCCTGCCATTGTGGCGATAGTTATAAGCAGTTAACTTCCTTTTACACGAAAGGGCAGATGAAAGTGTACTACAAAAGCATGAATGCTTAAGATTTTTCGCCAGTTGATGGATTGACGACTTTGGTACCAAGAATCTTAACAATAACAACCATTTGTTTTTTTTGCCTGCCTGAGAATCATTTCTATTCTGCCCTGTCGAACCTAGCAACAAGCATTCAACACTCTCTTGATTTCAGCATTACAGTTGTTTACTTAAAAAGGTTAACTTCTCTTAAATTTCTGCCAAAAATGCCACTTAAGGCATGGATGATCACAAAACTAGACCGAGAAGTCATGCAGCTCATTATAATTGCATTATAATTGGTAACTTATTTACCCTTGTCTGTATTTTGTATTACAGTTAAGTGTAGTGTTCCTTGTAGTATAAAAATAATAATACATAAATACATAATAAACTAGCAAATATGTGACCCAGAAACATATGCGGTGCCACCCAGCAGTGTTCAACACGCAAGTTTCACCCTCCCTGTAGCTGGTATCACTGCATCATGTGATACAAAGCTCACAATAACAGCTTTTCATTTTTTCTTGTTTGACCGGTTTGCGCATCCGAAAACAATGCAAAACATAGTCATTTTGAGTTTCTGCTAGTAATTCTTTTATAGAAAAATTACTTCCGGCCCTTCAGATGCATTTCGCCACACAGCAATGACATCATGTGCCAACAATCTATTGTATTTTATCTCCTTTATTCCATACTATGCAAGAGAAATGTATACATGCTCAATTTAATTCCAGCATATTGTTTGTATTGAATCTGTGCTGCAGCGGAAGATGCCAGAGAAGCTTTGAAATATGGCGTTGATGGGATACTTGTGTCGAACCATGGAGCAAGACAGCTTGATTGTGTTCCAGCCACCGTGAGTGCCCAGCGAAAGCGTAAACAGTGCTTATTCTCTAGCGATCCCCAAGCCACATGTTATCTCTTTAGTAAACAACTGTGGTCTGAAAATTACATCTGTTAGTGTTGCCTGGGTGTTGGTTCTTTAAGGTGTGACACTGCAGCATGACTTAAAGTTCTGATTGTAGGTGTCAGACAATTCTCATGCTGTATTTTTGTCCACTGTGCATGTTATTGGTTTATCTTCCTAGCAACCTTTGGACACTGTTTATTAAACACTAAACACTTTTATGGAATCTAGGCTTTTTTACTGCTCTGACATCCTTTTGGATCATAGTTTGGAGTAAAATGAAATTAACTCCATGTGGCTGTGTATGAGTGCAGATCGATGCCTTGCCCGAGATTGTGGAGGCTGTGGGTGACAGAGCCGAGGTTTACCTGGATGGAGGTATACGCACAGGTACTGATGTTCTAAAGGCTCTGGTGCTGGGGGCAAAGGCTGTGTTTGTAGGAAGGCCCATCCTGTGGGGGCTGGCCTGTGAGGTGAAACAGAAAACATGAATTTCAAGATAGAGAACTGTTTCAACATAAACCAACATTTAAGGAATTCAAATTAATTTGTTTACAAATGGTATAATTTGGATTTTTTTTAGGGTGAAAAAGGGGTGAGTGATGTACTCCAGTTGCTACGGGAGGAACTTCATCTCGCATTAGCTCTTACAGGTAGTGCGTTCTTGATCAAACATAACATACACCAATAAATAATTGTAAAATATTTCCATTAAATTTTATTTTTTTTACATTATAATCAATAATTGGCACATGTTGCATGTCATTTTGTTATATGCTTGTGTTGTAAGGATCCCGATCTCTGAAGGAAATTGATAGATCCCTTTTGAGAAGATCTGAGCAAATCCCAAGGATCTGATGATCTGCATCAATCTACAATTAAAATGTCAGTATTCAAAACTTCTAGAATTTAAGCCATTGTATGAATGATAAATCAAGGCTTTGTATTATAAAAAAAAGATGCTGAAGAATAAATAATTTATTTACCACAAAAATAATTCAAACCTGTTTATATTATGAATTATAAATGAGCAAAAAATGTGAATTACTACTATATATATATACACACAATGTATACAATTATTGGGTCACATGACCATCACATCCATCACATTCCATGTGTTTGTTGAGCATTCTGTTTTAGATTTCGTCTCTGTTTTAGTCCCTTACACTTACAACACACACACAATTCAAACAACAATAGTAATAAATAGTTTAGGTACTAATATTGTAGTGAGGAGGTCTGGGATACGGTCTGTGTTCCAGTTCATCTTAAAGATATTCATTGAAGTTCTACCATTCCAACCCTAACACAACATGACTTAATTGAGCTCAGGGGCTTTGTGCACAGAGGCATTGTCATAGAATATAATAAAATGCTACAACATAAAGACATTTCAGTTGTGTGCTTTAACTTTTGGTTATGTAGTGTAAATAAATAAATGTATTTCCTGCATACATCCTTGTTTGGAGCAACTTGCATTTATTTAACTGAGTAGCTGAGAGTAAAGGGCCTTGCTCAGGGGCCCAGTGGTGTCAGATTGGTGGTCCTGGAAAGTTAATTCACAACCTTCCAATCAGCAGTTTAACACCTTAACCACTGAGCTACAACTGCCCCATAATCCTTAGATACATAGGGGTCAATATTTGCTATAATTTCTTTTTTCATAAGCTTTAAGTTACTATAAGCAACAGAAATATTGAATATTCAGTTAAGTTATCATACACAGTGTTTTCTTTTTCTGCAATGTCATACTGTCTTCATGACCTGACTGTGATAGATGTACCAGCATGCGCTCACTGCTCATCCAGCTTCATGTTTATTTGTCAGTATTTGTGTAACACTAAGGGAAATTCATAGCATGTATCCATCTCCGGCTTGTTGCTGCAGCATGTCTCTCATGAATATTTAAACTCCCTCGACTAGGCCCACAAGGCAAACGAGTTTGTATGAAGTTCAGGAAGGTCACCCAAACACTTTGGGATTTCTTTACTAGCTCTTTCCATGGCTTCTGAATGAAGCCATTATATGCATGGTTCGGTGCAGGAAAACAAACTTTGTCAGGACTCTGTTCATTAGCACCTAGCACTTTGTTTGAACCTCCTCCGTTTGCAGGGGCCACAGTGGGGAACATTTCCCTCCTGCCGAAATCAAATGAAATGTACAGTTTATGAAGAAAGCTCAGGGGTTTTCCACTACGAGGCTGGGACAGGGATGAAACGAAAATCCTCCACAAATCATCGAACAAATTTCAGACGTGAAGGTTTTTTTGTTTTCTAATGCAAACATGACCTGCACAGAATAGTGTGTCACCCTTTTATTGTTTAGACACATTTAAAGGGAAGCGATATTCCATAAGGATGTTAATACTAACCCAGGCGTGATGCTGTGGGGAATCGACTGAGGAGACTTTAATCTTTTTCTGTAGCTGCTGTTTAAAAGTATTTATGTTACATTGATAGGTTACGAATGATAGGAAAAACAGTAGTGTTAGACATTTGGCATGATTTGATCCTTCTAGTGGAAATAGTTGCAGTAAATCAATGCACTGTTCTGCATTCATTTTATAAATCACCTTTAACCTGTGACAGCATTTCTATTCTAAAGGGGTGTGGTCTAATCCAAGATGACTCTGCCCCATACACATGGTATGAGAATTCATTGAATGATTTAATGAATTTCAAATTAAAGTATATGGAATGACTACACAGTCAGCTGATCTCAATGCTATTGTACACCTATAAAAGATTTGGTATCCATATGTTAACGTTATGTTATGTTCATCCATCCAGAAAAAACTCCAGCTCATCTGGTACATCTAGCCCAAACATCTTCCTAAAACACTTCATGTTGTTTTTTGTGTATGTGTGTGTTTGTGTGTCCTGTTGGCCACAAGCCCAGCATGTATGGCTTTAGGTTTTTTCCATAGTAAGACCTAAAGAGCAAAACTGTATGGGACAGGGTGTGCCTTGTTGAGTCTTGTGGTTATAGTGACAAGACACTGCCTCAGTCACACAGTTTACAGACCTACAGAGGCCCCAGGGCGCTGTTCCGCTCGTCACTCTGCACCTGTGTGTACTCTCAGTGCCCTTTTACTCTCAGGACATCGGAATCGGTTCTACAGCTCACTCAACTCAGAAAAAAAGAGGTGGAAAAAAAATCTAGTCTGTTTTGAGCAAAGCACCGCTAATTATTCCGGAAAATCACTCATAGTGATCGACTCTTTAAAGTACATCTGCATGACAGTTATGCATCATTTAGAAAATCTGGGTCATCCGTTCAGCATTTAAAAACTCCAGGAGAGGGCAATGTTTCACTTCGTAGCCTTAAAAAGAGATTTCAATGCAATTAAAGTAATGTTCTTTCTACAGTGACCTTATCACATTGTCTGACGTTAAAGTTTGGGAAGAAAATCAACACCGACCAGGTAGATTGAGAAAGAAACCCGACAACAAGTATGTTTACAGGTGCTAATCTGTGAACATGACTCAGGCAGCATCTGCTGTATCGGATCTCATTTAAGATGGGAATAACAGTGCACTCAATAGACCTGGCATAGGTAATAAGGCAAAATGTTAATGGACTGGAAAACTATATCACTGAACAAGTCATTTTCACTCAGACTTTCCTTACCCGTAATCAAGCTTAGGAAATACCACTAAATCATGACATCCATTCCAGCTTTATTACACCTGATCCCAAAAGTAAATCGAATGAAAAAAATGTTAAGGCATGCATACGTACAGTAGATAATATTTTATAAGGCATGAAGATGTTAGGTTTTATGTGTCGGCAAGACTGAGGAGATTATATAATACACTTTTCTATAGTTTAGCTCAGAAAAACATCTGCTCAGCTTCTTTGTTTTGCTTCTCGACATCTAAGAATGTGCAAGATTTTTGGAATGATTGTTTAAGTTATACCAGGTGAGGAAATATGATTACAGGGAAAGCAAATTTGATCCAGAGTAAAAAAAAAACCCACTCAGTTTCTTTAAAGGCACTCAGTGACAATTGCTTTAAATTGTCCATTTATTTTTGTGTTGGGCCGGTGACAGTACATGTTTTTAGATATGGACCTCACAGCTGCAGCCAGTTAATAACAGCTCCATGTGCAACATTGTAGCAGTGCAAAAAACACAGAGGGAGAGGGGAGCTCATTTGATGTGTGTGTGTGTGTGTGTGTGTGTGTGTGTGTGTGTGTGTGTGTGCATTTCTGTGTGAGTAAAAGAGAGAGAGAAAGAGAGAGAACATCTGTTGACATCAAAAATTGTAGAACCTTGGATTTTTTTTTCTTGCATTGTGGTATTTTACTACCACGTGTCCCAGTCCAACATCTGGCCCTGTTGTTTTATGAAACATTTCCCACAGATCATTCTGTTTTGTTTGCCAATTGCACTTACAGAGCAAGAATTGGGGGGAAAAAAATCCAATGAGACATGAAAGCAAGTCGATTTCATGTTGCCTATTACTCTTACATGTGCAGGTCTGTTTGATATCCATCTGAAATCGAATAACATTTAATATCTGTGCTTGATCATAGCTAACACTTTGTCTTTTTCTGGGTTCGTGATGTTGCCTGTGGTCAGCAGATGTTCGGCAACGATTTGCATTCCTCTTTGCTTTCCATTTACCAACAGATGTGCAGAAAAATATAAGTGTGTGTGTGTGTCTGTCTAAGTATATGTATGAGTGTTTTCCCAATTCAATCTGTCTACTATTATCTTAGCATCTGTCCAAAATACAGGTGGAATGCTTTCATGCAGCGCAACATCCCGAGACTATTAAAATACATATATTTCGATCTGTTGCTGTTTTTAAAAATCCTACAGGGCTTCCCACAAAAAAAGGATGTAAACTGGAGGAAAACCAGATCTTGCAAGGATCTTTGTTATTATTACCTATCGAAACCTTAGGAAATTAAGTGTGGCTTGGATTCCTCTCAAGTTTGCAAGCAGGAAGAGGATAATTTAAGAACCAGGTGAAGTCATAACACACAAACACACACTGCTAACTCTGTGCCTAAACAGTCGAGCAGCACATAATTGAGAAGACGAGTCATTCAGTCGCCCCCAGTGATACAAGCACATAAAATGTTTCACAAGCCGACTTCATTTAACAGGCTATTATCAGCTGATGTTGGTAATTGACTGTGCGGCCTCAGCGAGCGTCAGTTGGAGGTGATGCAGGGAAAAAAGATAAAGTCCACATGTATGACTGGGTTGGAATGGTTGAGTATGACCTATATGCTAGCTTGGGGCCATGACGCATACGATTATTACCTGAGTTATGGTTTGGCACAGGTACTGTCGCTTGAGTGGAAAGCACACAACATGTATCCACAACAACAAACAAAGCCAAGTGCAGACTGTCTGCAGGGAAAAACTGAGTAAATTGTGTCGACATTGGCTCTACCACTTTTCTGCATATAAACAAGGGAGGGTAAGCTACAGGAAACCTGAAATCAGAGCGCAACTTTCAAAAGAAAGTGTCATTACCATCAGATGCAGTCTTTCACAGAGTCCAAGTGTAAAACAGATGATTTCAAGTGTTAAGTGTTAAAACTCAGAAAGAGACGGAGGAAAACTTCATGTCATTAAACAACATTAAAAATTAAACGAAACTAATTATTATTTAAATAAAAATATTGTTTAGGCTTATATCAAATGAAGACATTAGCTTCAGAAAATATGTTTGAATTTTTTTATTTATGTACCCAAAATGTATTCATCAACGAAAGCATTCAGATTATTCCTGTTAAAATTAATTAAAATGATGTGCCAGTAAAAATAAACAGGGGCTCGCTCATGTGTGAGAGGCGGTGGCGGCGGCGGCGGTGGGGGGGGCAGTATAGAGAGGGGAGAGAGAAAGAGAGAGGAAAATATAGAGAAGGAAAGAGAGAAATATAGAGAGGGAGAGAAATATAGAGAATGAAAAAGAGAAATGGAGAGAAAGGGGAATATAGAGAAAGGGAGAGAGAGAGAAAGAGGGAGGGGGGAGAGAGGGGGGTGTACTAGCTATTTAAGAGCCATTAAACTCAGAATGTCAGAAATTACAGTGGTCTTGCACCTGCGCTTCAACCTTCAAAGGGGGACTCTGCCACATCCTTAGCTCAACAGCATGACTGTGTGTTTCTTGCGTAAAAGCTGGGCATTTAAAACACAGGTGTATGCGTCTGACAGATTGCACTGCCCTGTGCCTAGTGCCAAACAAACAAAACCCTATGCCAACCTGGCCGAGGAACAGCATTCCCCGTTGCACCAGCATGCCTGAACCCTGGACTGAGTTTAGGACTGAATTATTCATTTTTACAGTCATGCTCTTTTATAACATTTTTCAGAAAGTGGAAAAATTAGGCGTTTTATTAAAAAAAAAGTCACACATGAGCATACAAACAATTTACTGTAAATAAGATGGACGAAAAAAAGAATAAATGTTGCAAATAAAAGTTGCAGGGCTGCGGAATCCAGCCTTTAAAAGCCACTGTGCTAAAACAGCCGTTGAATGCATTGTGAACACCATAAAACCATAATTCGAGCAAAAAAGGCAGGAACGGCCGACAAATATTTAGCTCAGACAAAGCAGATGCCCCACATGGCTAGAGTGTAGATGGTGCACACACAATCCCAGGCTGTCAGTGATGTAAACTAAAGTTACAGTAATGCAGCTCACCGGATCTCCCATTCAACTGCTACTGCTTTTCATTTCCATTTAACGAATTCCACAATAATGAATTCCAGCTGTTCTAATAAAGGACCTGCAGAATTGCTCTCTGCATCTTGGCAGCTGGCTTTAATGGCATGCTCCGTGTGGTTTATTAACAGTTCATGCTCTTTAACTGGAAGAACACATTTGACATCCATTACTGCGGAACTCATTTCTGTTTTATTGTATTTTCGTGTGCATGGTAGCAAACCATGTTAAACAGCACAGCAACACCGAGCCAGGCAGCACACTGCGGCAGTGACTTGATGGTCAATTAGATAAACCATCTACAATCTGTAATGACCTTTTTTTATATGCTAACACTAAAATTTGCACTTGTGTCCTAGACAAAAAAACATGCTACACATTGAAATCAGAGAGCTGCAAAAGTTAAAGCATGCAACAAAAAAGAGAAAAACGACATCTCTGGAATAATAGTTAGAGAAAGCAAGAAATTGTTCAAAGCTGTAAAAACTACCACAAAGTGGATGTTATTAACTGACTCTGACAGGTTCACTGCTAGCACAAAATATACTTATGAAAAGTGATGAAATATTCATATGCTCGTCTCAGCACCGAGACCCATCCAGTAAATCAGTGGTGATAGAAGAAACACACATTGATCCAGAGAACTGCATGGAATAATAAAGACTGAGTACCATCATCCGAACCCAAGAAAAAAAAACACAAGTAGGTCAGATGATTTTGACAGGTGCAGTCTAGGCACACTATCCAACCTGCTTCTCATTAGCATTTTATTGTGTTAAGTCCCTAAATCTAATTGGTCGAGACAGTCCAATCAGAGCGTGTGGGTGTGACTTTTAGGAACCCTTTAGTCCTCCATATGAGATACATTACAGCAGATTCAGTGAGAAGGTCAAAAACGGATCGGATCCGGTAACGAGTCACAAAACATTAGAGGAACATTTTCTTTCATATTGATTCACTGTGACTATGGTGCACCTAAAGAATTATGCTTTACTATTTGATTTCAGTGACTTCATCATTCATGATGACTTCTAGACTCGAGTACATATTGCTTTGTGTAGCTGACACCAGTGGAACTGGTGGCCAGGCTCACAACCAGTCCTATAAAGAGAATCTCTTTCTTTTCACTGATTTAATCTAAGCTTATTTTTTTCTCCCAGCCAAGGATTCAGATGAAAAGGCAGATTACCAGAAAAGGTCCAGATTTACCATTTCTTTCTGAACAAAGGAAGTTTTGTTGTCTAACCACGGTGGTCCTGTTTCATGGAAGTTTACAATGTTCCAAAGACACATTTCATGGAACAGTTAACAAGGTCAAAGCATCTCATCAGCTAATGCTATACTGAACAAAGCAGAGCCAGCCAGAGGCTTTTTACATCATAACAGAACTTTACACAGGAGTAAACATAGAGTCGAACACACACACACACACATATACGACGAGACTTAGATATTCAAAGTTAGACATGTATATACAGTGTCTTGAAAATGTATAACCCTTGAACTTTTTCACATTTTATCCCCTTACAAACCACTAACTTAAATGTATTTGACTGAGATTTTATGTAATAAACCAACGGCAAGCCAGCCAATTGTTGGGTCCTTGAGCAAGACCCTAAACCCGTCCTGCTCCAGGGGCGCTGTATCATAGCTGACCCTGCGCTCTGACCCCCACTTACTAAGATGGGATATGCGGAAAAGGCATTTCATTGGCTCTGTACATGTACCTTGCACAATGACAATGAATTGAACAATAATAATAATCAAAGTAGCACATAATTGTAAAGTGCAATGAAAATTATATACGATTTTCCAAATTTTAAGCAAATAATAATCTGAAACAAGACGTGTGCATTTCTAGTCGGCCGTCCCAATGTGTTAATACTTTGTAGAGCCATTGTTTGCTGCAATTACAGCTGCAAGTCTTTTGGGGTTCGTCTCTACCAGCTATGCACATCTGGAGACCGAAATTTTAGAAATTGTCATCTAGAATGTCTTTCTCTGGAAGTTAAAGACGCAATCACTTTAAAGATTTAGTTAAGGTTGGAGTGAAAGAACTCTGCATACATGACACTTAAAACAATTTTAAATTTAATTTATGGCAAAAAAAAATGTGACTGACACAATGTCTAAACAATATTTTTGTTTCGTCATGTAAATATATCAGTTTGCATGACTTCATAAACTACTTGCCACTTTGCTAAGTTATGAAACTGCTTCCATGTGTGCAAATACAAATCCTTCATGCTGACATGCTGTAAGTGAATCCCTGTTCTTTGTGTTTTCATGCATTAAAGAGGTTCTCGGGTCTCATGTGATTGGTTTATTTAAGCTTGTAATGTTACAGCATTGAGATGGTGGCCTGCCTTCGAAAACAAGTCACTCTTTAATTGCTAGTGTATTTCAATGTGACTTAAAAATGACTAGAAAAAAATATAAAGTAATTACAGCCAGTTTATATCAAGTTTTGCGACATGGACAAAATATGGGATTATGGGTGGCTTTGATTTTAGATAAAAAGATTTGCATAAAGAAATTCAGCATAGCCACACATATTAGAACCTCTTTGCTTTTGATTAGTGGTTTTTTAATGCCTTTCATTACATTCAAGCCATACTGAGAAACAAAATACAGGAGAGAGGATGAGAGGGTTGGGTACTGGGGTGCAAATGTGGAGAAGCTGAAGTGTAAAGTACCTGCACCTGGATCAAGCACATAAAGAGTCACATTCATGTCTATGACGCACTGTTGCTGCTAGATCCTTTGGCACTGTAATTCTTCTATTACTCGCTGGCGTTTTAAATGAGTATTAAGCACTTAAAATGCCATAACTCCTCGATTAGTCCAGCTTTAGATCATTTAAAACTGATATACTGAATCATTTTTTTAAGATGCGAAACTGTCCTAGACATACTCTATAAAGTGACATAATACGTTTGTGTCTATCCTTAAAGCTGTTTTATTATACAGACTTTACATCTGAACAGTGACATAAATTTCTTAATTTAAATGTAAAAATTTGTCTAATTAAGTCTAATATAGTGCAAAGGAATTCGAATGATTTGGGAATCCTAATGGGGCAGTTGTGGCACAAATAGTTAAGGTGCTAAGTTGTTAATTGGAAGACCAGGATGACCTGTGTTCAAGCTCCACCACTGCCAGTAGGCCAATGTTGGGTTCTTGAGCAGGACCCTTAACCTTTCCTGCTCTAGGGGCGCTATAACATAGCTAAACCTGCGCTCTGACACCAATTTACTAAGCTGGGATATCCAGAGAAACAAATTTTACTGTGCTGTTGAGTATATGTGACAAAGACATTTACATAAACTGGTGTAACTGGTTAGCAGTGTCTTAATGGGCAATAAGCTTCTGATAAGAATATTATGAATTTACATCTCAGCAAGCTGACATTTTTTGGGCCTTTAAACCTCTCACCAAATCATTTGACTTGTAAGGATGGAGAGTGTTAGGACTAATGTCTAAACCAGTAACAACAGTCTTATTTTTTAATTATAGAACAGCCAGTTTTTTGTTATGATTAAATATTTTATCTTCGCATTATATATCCAAAGGTTGCTTTATTAGCATGACAATCTGCAGATTTGTATTTAATCTTTATCAGGGTATTTTCAGGCTATATTTTAAATCCACCCTATGAAACACCTTGAGATACATTTTGTTTGAAAATATCAAACTTATCAAACAAGCCAATAGAGCTGCAGGATGCTATTGCTATAGTTTACCATTCAACTCCAGGCATCATGCATGTTTACTGAATACATGTCAAACATTCGCTCTTAAATGTTACTGCTAAACATTCTGTTTGCTTAAATTGTATGGAAAACGGACTATAGACTAAATAGCATGAAACGCCATGAATCGGCATAATACTTCACACAACATTCATATTAGGTAAAGTGGTTTTGTCATGGATTATTACATACACTGACTGGACCTCACATCACATGCTGTGTGAAGCATTAAGATCTGATACACCAGAGCTTAGCACTGCAAGGAACATGGCCTGATGTGGGTTTAAACAGAGCTTTCTTGTAAATCAAAGAGCTGTTTTCCTTTGATGCTAAAAGCTCACTAATTAGTGTGTGTGTCTCAGAAGCTCAGGAGTAACTACTTCCGGAGACTTTTGAGATTTATTACGCATTGGCCCTATCTGAGGTTAAAGAGCAGTTGAAAATCTGTTTACTTTCGGACCACCGCTGTGACTTTGGTCATCCCCAATGTCTGAAGAGGGCATTAACTATGGACTTGTGACTCATGTTAGTGTATATGTGAATTGTAGAAGTGACATCATCTACAAAGAATTATACTTTAAGTTGAAACAAAAATATAGCGTCTAATGTTACCAGTTAAAGGAAACTGTCAGGACAGAAATATGAAAGACAGAGCAGGAGAGAGAGAATAAATATGTGTCCACAGCTGCAGCTATTAATTCTTGTCATTCTCTATTTATAATGTATATAGCGGGCCAAGAATGTCTCACACAAAAGGCTCAGGAATACTAACAAAAGTAGTAGATTTATCCTGAAACAACAGAAATGTCACAGCACCATTTAGAATAGTAATAATTATTAGTATTTATAATATATATATATATATATATATATATATATATATATATATGACTGTATACATCAAAAAAAAGGAAACCAAGACCATGCCACAAGAACAGTTTCTTTCCCACTGTCAGCCAACTGGACAGTGCCCTGACCATACCACCAACACCACCACCACCAAAAAACCCTCACAGACAGTCACCTTCCACTTCTGTTCATAGCACAATCCCCCTATTTACCCTTCTTTAGTGTGCTGTGTATTTATTTTTAAATAGTATTATTTTTATATTTTTTTAATTCTGTGTCCGCAACCTACACCAAGTCAAATTTCTCGTGCTTTAAAGTGCTTTTTACTGTATTTGGCAATAAAACTTTTTCTGATTCTGATTAAGCAAGAAAAACAGGCCGCTGTCATTCCTCACTTTTCTCTGTCAGGGTTTAGCAGTAAAACTGCCAAAGTCCAAATAAGCACCATCACACACCTGCAGCTAGGAACATCTAGCAATTACCACAGCATCTCGCCTCATATCCTGTGAAAAAAACCACTCGCCATTCTCTGCAGAACCTTTTAACCTTTAACAGTGAACATAAACTAATTACATTCTTGATGCACTGGAAGCCTCGAGACAGCCATGAATGGGAATCGCCATTGATGACTTAATTAGCGTTTGCCGATCTGGAACATGTAATTCCACTAGAGCTGTTCTTTTGAATGCCTTCTCATTATCTCAGTTATGGTGAAGTGCCCTGCTGAAAATGGCACTTGCTCTGATGGAGGTGGAGGCCCAGGAGGGAATGGGTTGACATTCATATTACTCAAAATGTCAGCTCCAGGCCTATGAGAGCAAACCTCCGGCTGTTACTTTCCTCCCCTCACACAATGGAGTCCATTCTTCCGTGTCACTTAGTGATAATTTTGCCCCGTCAAAACAGCTTGTGTTTTAGCAGCGATGTGTTAATGGGCCTTTGGCTGGGTGGGAGAGTGTTCCAAGCCTCACACATCAGATGGAGGTCAGAGGTTAATGTTGACCCTCTGATTCGGACAGCTGGGTTGTTTGCAATCTTTCCGCAGAGACGGAAACAAGGGCAAAAAAGGATGGGCTTGATAATGTGATATAATTAGTTCGACAGTTTCTGGGTCAGAATCTTGCTGTCTGAGTGTGAGATATGCAGCAAGTGAATAGGGACAGATGGGCCACCTGGGCCTCAGCAGGAGCCAGCAAAAGGCCTGGGCATGTAAGGCCAGCAGGTGGGTTTGGAGCAGCCTGCGTCGAGCATGAGCCACCATGCCAAGCACTTCATTAGGATTCTGAACTAGATGAATTGTTTACTCTGTAGATCAGTGTAGCCTTTTTCATTCCAGGCATGTGGTTCAGAGGGCAATTTACAGCTACAAAATCAACAACTTCCTCTAGAAGTAAAGACTGAATACTACTATTAGCTGAATACTTATTATTCCAAAATAAATAAAAAATAATAAATCTTTTAGAAAATTGATTTTTGAATTTTTTTACCTTGGGTAGTTTACTGATAAAGACCGTGCTTTCAGTATAATAATAATAATAATAATGATAATATGTCACATGTATTCATACTAATGTATGCACTCTATGTCACATATTTCAACCAATTCTGGAACAAATTGTTAATACAGTGTAATAGGATATGATGTCATTAATATGCACATGTTCTAAACAGGGAAAAAAAAGATTACCCTAAACAACACAGCTGATTTTAATTAGATTTTATCTATAAGGCATTTTATAGTTTGTTTTAAATGCTTTAATTCCATCTGGAAGTACTCTTGATTGTGGTATTGATGTCAGTATTGTGTGAAAATGGATAAAATGATGCATTTGTTTTCTTAACCACTAACTGGAAATTGCTTGATTTTATTGTGTTCTTTTAAATGTATTTATGAAATCCTTTAATTCCTGGTCTTTAAAACATCAAAGCATGTGTCTTTAATGTCATCTCAACTGTATTAAAATAAAATAACCTTCTTTTAGAACAATCGTGCCTCATATAACAACATAGACCTACATGTGAGTACACAGGACTCCATAAAGTGATTGCGTGTGAATATGGCACAACAGGTACAGTAAAGGACAGAGCTGACCAGTGTAAATGACTCTGGTGTAAATTAAAGATTACAAAATATTACTGTATATATAACATGTATATAACAATGCATTCTAGTTCCTTTAACTAGGGGGTGGCTAATCGGTTGAACTACTGAACAGAAGGTTGTAAGTTCATATTCCAGAATCTTTTGGGCTTTTTAACGAGGCCTATAACCACCAAATGCTACGATGTATAAAATGAGATCAATGTAATGAGGTTTTTTACTAAAAAGCATAACTTAAAAATAACTGGTGAAATGCAGATGGTAGATATGGTATGTTATTTACCGTGTTTTAACAGCAATTTGAGAAAAAAAAATGTGCTTAAATTGCAAAGGTAGTGTAATGGTTTTTAGTTTACAGTGTGTGTGGCATGGTTTCAGTCTAGTTTCTGAAAACTAAGGAATCTGATAGCTTCAGGGGAAGAAAATGTTACACAGTCTGGACATGAAAAGCCTTAATGCTTCAGCAACCTTTTTGCCAGATGGCAGGAAGGTAAAGAGATTGTTTGTAAGATACGTGTGTTCATCCACAATGCTTGTGGCATCGTTAAAGCAGCGTGTAATGTAAATATCTGTCGTGGAGGAAAGAGAGACCCGGGTGATCTTCTTAGCTGTTTTCACTATCTGCTAAAAGGTCTTGTGATGTAAATGTTGCAATTTTTACACCAGCCAGTGAAGCAGATACTCAGAATGCTCTTTGTAGTCCAACTGTGGACCGAACGTTCAATACATTTACTAGAATGCATGTCTTAACAACAGAGAAATTTAAAAAAGAAGCATGACAAAACAAAAGTCTGGAATAAATTTATCTTTTAAATGAATAAATGGCAGCTAGTTTTGCCATTTCATGGCTCCAGGGTCTTCGATTCTCTGCTTGTGTTATTTTAAGTATATTTTGCATCTATGCCTCATGTCTGTGGTGGTTTCCTGCATGTGCTCTAGGTTCTCTGGTTTCTGGTAGGTGAATTGGTTCAGTTAAATTTCCCCCCTAGGTATGAATACTTATGTACGTATTGCCTTATGATGGACAGGCACAGACTCTGGATCTGTCATGAGCCAGGTCTTCACAGCGAATCATTTCCCTTCATCCTCCTTCCTATCCTCTGCATCCTTGTCACTTACACCCACTAACTTCATGTTCTTATTTATTACATCTATTTTACTATACCTCCTCAGCACATGTCCAAACCATCTCAATCTGTGCTCCCTGACTTTGTCCCCGCTGTCACTATGATGTGCTCCTTCCTAATCCTGTCCAATCTCATCACTTACGAAGAGAACCTTGACATTTTCAGCTCTGCTACTTTGAACTCTGCCTTCAGTCTCTTTTTTTGCCAGTGTAAACCGTACAACATAACTGCTCTCTCCACTGTCTTCTACACCTTCCTCTTGATTCTTGCTGAGGTCATGATAAAGTGACTACTAAAAAGAAATAGGAAATTTAGGAGTCATCATGAGAAGCTGTCCATCTCTTTTTAAATTTAATAAATAAACAACGTTTAAAAAGAATTCAGACAAGAGAGAAAAACGAAAGTAAGGCGAAATGGTAGTAAGTGGTTATGGTGTTGGACTGCTAATTGGAGGATCAGGGTTCGATTCCCAGCACCACCAAGTTGCCACTGTTGGGCCCCTGAGCAAAACCCTTGATCAGTTGTATAGAAGAGATAAATATAAGTCGTTATGGATAAGGACAAATGCCAAATTCCGTAAATTTAATGAGAGAGAGAGAGAGAGAGAGAGAGAGAGAGAGAGAGAGAGAAAAGAGATACTTACTAACACCCGTAAAATATTTTAACTGCTCCAACAACATCAAATATTCTCTATTTCAAGTGTATTAACATAATGATATACCTCTTCATCTCCATTCAAACAAACTGTACAAATAGCTCATAGATTACATTTCATCCTGCACAACCTGCTAGCTAGGGCTTCCTAAAAAAAGCAAACAGATCTTTAAACACTATTTTCCTTCAATAACATTCTTGGTATTGGTAAAGTCCACCTGGCTGCTTCAGCCTTTAGAATTTTGTGTATAAAACAATGTATAAATATTTAAACAACACAGATTAATACCGCAGCACTAGGCACAATGCTCAGATGGAAAAATAACAGTCAAGGACAACAATACATATATAATCCTTCCTAATGCCTAACTGCCTAATTGTCATTGTCCCTGACAGTAGCAGGTTACAGGTGAATATGATGTGAACAATGGTGTCATGGTTATAGTCGGGGGTGACAGGGGTCACACAGCTCTGGTTTCAGTTTGCCCTTTGCTACAGGAAAGGGGATACATCATACACCTGATGGCAGACAAAAATACAGTCTATATTCCAGCACTCATTGCTAAGGAGTCATTTTTTCATTGTGGTATTTTTATATCTTTTGATCATCCCTGCATTTCATGTCCTTACTCAAAAAGTGTTTGTTATTTGCCTCTACATGTGATACATGCAGGTTGACCTTATTATTTTGTGTTGTTTTCACTCTTTGCTCTCGTTTGCTTCTCTTAGTTCAGACTCAAGATGGAAGCATTCTGCTATGTTTGGATGTAGCTGATTAAATCATGATCAACGCAGCATGATTAGCTGCTTAAGACTGGATTTAAACACCATGTCATTGAACACAGACCTTTTAATACTGCCAGGTGAAAAGTCTGTCAAAACTCTTATATTCGAAGCAGCTGCAAAGGCTGAATTACATTCCGTGTGTTTTCAAGATAAGCCGTGAGTACAGATTAAACCTTGTTTTGGTGTCACTAATCGACACATGCTTTCAGTCAAAGACTAGTAACATTTATCGCACAGCAGGGTTCTTCATTCTAAATGGTCGGAAGATGTTGGGTAAATTTTTAATAACACCATGACACTGACAGTAGATCTGGTTTTAATAGGGGTGTTGGTCACTTAGTGGTTAAGGTGTTGGATTTCTAACCAGAAATATTGTGGGTGTTTGATTCCTTAGCACCACCATGCAATCACTCCCGGGCCCCCAATTGCTTATTTGCATAAATGTAACTCGCTCTATATAAGGGCATCTGCCAAATGCCATACATGTAAATAGATGATGTAGTTCAGGTCTTGTATCATCTAGTACCTTAATATAAATTACAAAGGGACATAAATGACACTCCAAATCTAATAAGCCTAATAATAATAATAATTATTATTTTTTTATATAAAAATTATGTACAGTGTTTAATTGCTTATACGTTGAAAGTTTTATAAGTTTAAAAAGAAAACTATTTTATAAGTTTTAAAAGTAAAGCTGCTTCTGAAGAGTTCTTAGGATAGAGGTGATACATTCTGTTTTTTTGGCAGTAATATTATAAGTCAAATAAACCTTCTGTTTGATAAAAAGATAAAAAAGGTGGATGAATAACAGTTTACAGCTCCTAATATGTAAACGATAACAGACCTAACCTTTACATAGACAATTCATTGAAAGGTTTGATGTGTCAGATGTGTTTAATTAATGAGTAGAAAATCAAAAAAAGAAAGTGCTGTATAAGAGGAATAGCACACTTAGAAGTAATGTATTATGATTTATATCTTTGAACACTAAATGCCATTTAATCTGCCCCTAACACAAAATGTCCAGCATCCAAGTACAAAAATATCTGTAAATTCTTCCTTCGCTGAGTATACAGGTCTTACATAAACAGTTTATGTCTGGGAAATAATACTTCTGGGTTATTTTGTGCAGTGGCTCATCAAACAGGAAGGGCTGAGGCACAGCCAATAATTACCATGTAAAAGTACTTTCTCAGGAAAGACATCAGCGGCGTTTGATATTTCCTTTTACAGGCAGCCGACAGTGTGCTCGGTTCCTCCCTTGTTCATCTCTTTTTTCCAGAGTTGTACATAGTGAGGCCTGCACAACAAAATCTTACCATCTGCATCTTTCATCTTTCATCTTTCATTAATTTACATTTGCAACATTTGGCAGACGCTCTTATTCAGAGCAACTTACATTTATCTCTTTTATACAACTGAGCAATTGGGGGTTGAGGGCCTTGCTCAGGGGCCCAACAGTGGTGGTTTGCTGTTGCTGGGAATCGAACCCTGGTATCAGTCCAACACCTTAACCACAAAGCCACCCATTCATTTGCACTTGAACTTTCTGAATAAACAATCTATGGATAGACACTGATCAGTTTTTGTAGAGACATTAACTTTACACCTACCCAACATGATGCAGAACAAAAAAACTGTAATTAGTTACTTAAGATGCCAGTCAGACATCCTGTTATACAAAAAAATGCTGCAATAAATGGTGTTCAGACACTAATGTTGGGTGAGAAGGTCTGGTCTGCAGTCAGTGTTTCAGTTCATCTCAAAAGTGTGCACTTAAATTTCTCCACTTCAACAAGAACAAACCATGTCTTTATGGAGCTCTGGGCATCATGCTGGAGCAGTGTTTGGGTCTCTTAGTTAAAGTAAAGGAATAATACTTACTTCAGTTGTTACAGGTTTGGTCTGCTGAGATCAGAAAGTCGTGAGTTCAATTCCCAGGACCCCTAAGAAAGCCTCTTCATTAACTGCTGTGTTGTATAAAGGTAAGTTGCACTGGACAAGGGCATAAGATGCCAGCTTACAAAGCATTGTAAAGTCTATAAAAGTCAACACAGTTTTTTACCCAGAATTTATTATAACTTGTAATTTTACACACAGCAGTTCTTTTGAAAAATATTCTGTTAGCATTACTGTAGACCAGAAGAAATCAACATAGTCAGATTGTAAATATTTTTGATGGACATTTGAAGGCAAAGAAAGTCAGTGACACTACAGTGATATAGCGTGTGTAGAGCCAAGTTCTCTTTTCTCTAACTATGCAATTCAGTGTCCCCTAATCCCTTTTACTCATGGTGAGCATTAAATTAAAGCGAGGGCTCAGTGTGTGGGATAGCAGCCGGTTCATTCTTTGTGCTAGTCTTTTTTTTTCCTCTCCATCACTTTCACTTATGATCCTGTTACTTGGCCTGTTCTCAATTTTTCTTGCACTGATTCTGTGACTGGCAGGTGTGATAAAGTCAGAGAACCCGGGTTGTGAAGCTAAAAGAATAAAATTCGGGCAACAGGAAAGCATTCAGTTTGAGCCTCATAATAAAAAACAAACTCCAGAGGACACTGAGGCCATGCTGATCCTGGACAATGGCAACTCAAACCTTTCCCTTCAGCCGTTGACAAGATACCGTAATGGGAAGGTAATCATCGAAGAAAAGCACCATCAAATATTCAAAAGCGGCCCTGGCATGGGGTTGATTAAATATCGACTCCTCTGTTCCACTGTCATGCTCCAGTTTGACTCTTCACACAATCCCTGCACCCGCAGCCTGTTGTCATGCAGGAAGGCATGCAAGTCTTCCCCACCTCTCCCTTTAAACTGTATGTATTCTGAGCCTAATGCTTTTCTAACAACTTCAATAGATCTTTGTTTAAACACAATTATTTCAAGGAGTCTGGCTTATAGGGAATCCTTAATATAAAATTAGCACCCGAAAAAATGAAATCATATAATACATTTACACACACACTTACAATCTTTACTCCAAGAATGTATATATAGAGACTAAAAGCTGTGGCCATTAAAAGTCAGTTGAATATTATGTATTCAGACATGTATGTAAATTTTTAATTTTTCTGTCTGTCTGGCCGTCTGCCTTTCTTTCTGTATGTCCGTCTTCCTTGCTGTATATTGAGAATGTGTGTATGTATTTATTTATTTAAATGCAATAATAATTTATGCTATTGATCTTCAATGTTTTGTCTGTCTATCTATCTATCTATCTATCTATCTATCTATCTATCTATCTATCTATCTATCTATCATAAGTAAATAAGCAGTTACTAGCTTGGAGTTAAATATGAGGCTTTGATCGAAGGATATAAGGTTATGAAAACCTATACAATTCACTGCTAACCTATGCAGCACAGACACATTAATTATACATATTTTTAATTTATAATTTAACAACTATAAATATTGATTGCCCCTAGTGAGAACACTAAGTATGTGGCAAGAACACACCATGAATATGATGCCAGTCCATCAGTATAACCCAGGGTCAGGATTAAATCAGTAACCCTGCAGCAGTGAGGCAGCATCTCTCCCAGTATCTCTCCCTGCTGTGCCACTTTGTTTTAAGATGATCCTGTGTTTATTCATTTTATAGACTGTTTTGTAAATACTAGCAGTTGTTTAAAAAGTAAATCCCCAGGGTCAAAGCAAGACAAAAGCACTTCTAAAGACCAAAGATCATCATAGATAATCCTGATATCTTACCTGGTGTTTCAATTAATTTTGTAAGGATTTGAAGGTTTGAAGAAGTCTCATTTGAATCCATTTCATAGTCAGATTATGGGCTCTAGGATTACAGTTAAATTGTATATGTTTGTGTGTTTAATTGAAAAAATAAATCCAGCACAGCAAGACTCCTAAAGTAAAGGAATATCCAGATATTCACACTTGATTGCTTTATAGCTTATATATGTGAGCTAATATGTGGGTTTGTATGTGTGTGTGGAGGGGGTATCTGAATGTAGGTGGGGGTGGAGGGGACTTTTACCTGGTCCTCGAAAGTATTTTTTAATATGAAAACATTAACAAAAAATAATAAAATTAAAATATTTCTTTTTATATACATAGAAGACAATAAAACACAGCATTGATAATTATGTCGGTAAAAGATCCTCACAAGGACTGTAACAAAAGCATAAGCATCTGAATATATTTCAGCTTGCAATTTTAGTATGCAAGCTCCACCCACAGCTTAAAGATATAAGAAACATGTTTGTTCTGCTGGTTAAATTTGATGTCATCGTTGCAGTATTTCTTTTGGACAGGTAGGAATATAATGTGAGTCGAGTTTGGCATGTTTTGATAGTAATGCCGAGCTTATGTAGTTTGTGTACCGTTGTGAATGAGTTCAACTATAGCGGCAGTGTGTAATCAGGTACTATTTTTATGTTGGGTATTTTAGTATTGTTACTAGCTGTACTATAAAGTTTTCTCACCTGTGAATATCACATGATGTATTGTTGTAATGTTGTCTCTGTTTGTCTAGTCTGTGTACCCTCAGGAGCCATAACTTTGGACGGTTAGCATTATCCAAGATGTACTGAACTAAAGTCTTTATTCAGTTTATTCAACTCTCCTATTGCCTTGTGTTTTTAATTGAAATAAACATTGTCCATAAAAAACCCACAATGCAGGTGCTCTTCATGCTTTATTAATTGCTAATAGTTTCCAGATCTCAAGACAAGCTGTGTTTGAAAATCGTCACTTCAACCCTAATATCTTAAACGTGTTACAGGTTTTATATTGTTTACATAAGAAAACAGCGTTCTGTGATTGGCTGTGATCTTTTTCCACGTTTGTACTTCATTACTGATTGAACAGAGAGATAAGATGGTTTACAGCATACAGTCGGTATGACTGGGTCTAGGAACAAGACTTAAAAACTTTACACTGCTTATATTTGAACTTTACATTTATGTAAATTGTAGCTTAAATACTTTTGTAAGACTTGTATACAGTTTTTTTATGCTCGTCTTGGTTCTTATCCCAAGTTTTTGTGCAAACACTCTGCCAAGAGATCTTGTGTATGTTTGTTGTCTGGTCTATTGCTATCACCACGATCAGTTTGTTAACAGGATGTTTAGCAATTGTACATTCATGAAGAGTAATTCTGGCCCTGTTCTGGCCAGGCGTTGACCTGCTGACTAACTGTCCAGCATGCTTGTTCTCACAGGGTAATGTGTGTTAGGAAGTGAGAGGTCAGAGGGCCAAACTGACACATTGTCCCCTCACAGTGTGAACATAAACATTTTGGAAAAGGCTTCGGATCAAATTAAACGCTCCTAGGAACGCACTGAGGACAACGATTTGTCTGTGAGCCTGTGTGGTTTTACAAGAGTGTAGAAAGTCAAGCCATTCTTAAAAAGGGCACTTTAAAGGGCATTTAAAATAATTAAACAGGGTAGAAAGCAATTATTTTAACTAGGCTTGCTATCCTAACTTATAACAACAATCCATGTAGCAGTTTTCTCATTCTGTGCAGTTGACAAAAATTATAGTTCTCTCAATACATGTATAAACATACAGAGTAAAAATGGATTGACGGAAAACTTGACTCCAGTACACATGCAGTTAACTTTCTCATGAGCCACTGCTTATAAAGTATATATAGCAATGGGAAAAGGCCCTAATGTCAATGTCATGGTTTATTTCTTACCTACTGTTTATCAAATATATTTTTCCCTAACCATATCCTGGAGGAATCGCCACAGCATTTGAACACATCTTTGGTGTCAGTTTAAAATCACCTCACTTCCCTTACTTTGGCTTACAAAGAGCTGTGTGTAACTGACTTTCCACAAAACTCCTGAAGTAGCTGTTGATATAGTAGATACACATAGGTTTAAACGCCTCTCTGCTACTTATGTGTATTTTTTGTCAGAAGTTAAGCTGAATTGTTTTTAGAGAAGTCATTACAGTACTGTATCTCACACTGCATGACTTTCTAAAAGATAAAAAACAAGGGGGCCGGGGGGTGGATGGGGGGCTGAGCGGTTGGTGGACATCTTAAAGGCCAGGATGCAGTTCGGAGGCAATAAAGAAAGTTTTGGAAAAACTTACAGTGAATTTGAGGCAAATAGGAGATGACTTACTCCTAAGTAACTAAGTAAGAGAAAGACAAAAAAACACACACACAAAATGACATCATAAGTTACTTATTAAGCACAAACTTAACATACTGGTTTTTGGCAGGAAAAATCCTTTACAAACGATTTTTACATATGTTGAGTGTAGTGACTGGACTATTTGTCTTGAAGACAGTTAAAAATATTAGGTGCTGAAATGTAGGATGATATATAAATATATTTAATATATTTAAGTTTCAGTATAAATGTGTGTTACCTATAGTTTTTAAATTTGAACACTTTCCCAGAATGTCCAAGTTTAACATCCACTATTTGTCTGACTATTTTACTGACTACTTTATTTAAGTTCTTAAAAAAGTAGCAACATTAGAAACAGAATAATATTCTTCACTTGAACTAAAAACCCTTTGAATACTAAATTGTTTCCTTTGTTGAATTAACACAAATCTGCTATTGACTACACCGACTACACAAACACTGAATTTGATTGACTTCATATTTGATATTTAAGGATTTAAGTATTAAAATGTTTTACTCCTCTTATACCACAACAGTTTATCAACTAATGCATTCTTTATTTTGGGAATAAAAAAAAATGTATTGTTACTTCAACATAAAAAATATCAGTTAATACAGTAGGATGTAGTAAACTTTTGTATATTGCAACATATTACAGCATTTACTACATTTTACTACAGCATACTATAGTATTAACTCTGGTGAATTCATAAACTAACCTTGATAAACTGTAGTTTACTTTACAAGTTAAAAGAGTAAACTAGGAGACTGTGGTTAACTGTATAACATTATAGTATTTACTAAAGTATTTAGTTTGTTATAGTATTTATGGTTTGTTGGTGTATACACTACAATATAGAAATAACTGTAGTGAACTGATCAACTATAGTTTTTTTTAAAAATGCTACGTGGGGAACTGTGTTTCCAGTGTAAAACGTTAGATTCGTATTCATTTGGTATTATTCATTTTAAGGGATTTTGTGTGCATTACATTGATACTCTTTTTGTGCTGATCTGTGCTCAGATGGTCATCACGCAAATTATTATTCTAAGAATTTTTAAAATTTTATTAAAAACCGGCTCCGGCTCTGGTCCCCCACCCCCTTGCTCTTTTTCCTATTTTATCGCTCTCTGTCCTATCAATAAAGGCAAAAAATGTTCCCCTTCCCACCAAAAAAAACCAAACAAGTTTGGTAGAATTATCACAACAAATTACCACATCAATGCAATTTACTATGGTATATTTACTATAGTAAGGTTTATTATGTACAACACTTTTACACGATATAGTAAAATATACTGTACAATACTATAGTATATTTCTGACTAGGGCTTGGTGTCGAGAAACATCAATTTGTTCCTGATCCTGTTTTCCTGCAGCTATAGTAGCTGTAGCTCTCTTTTTTCTTTACGTCAAAGTTTATAAGATGTATACCAAGAGTTTGTCAGGTTACCGTGAAAACAGAAACTCCTCTGTCCTGGTGACTTTCTGATGGTAGAAAATTGACTGATAAAACTCACTAACAGTGCAGACTTCTTTTAAGTCTGATTTACAAATGTCTGTGTATAACCTGATAATATATATATATATATACTGGTGATAATCTATGTTTTCATCTTTATGCTATAATATAAATGGCTAAATTTCTGGGGACACCAAAATGTGTATTCACACAGTTGTCTATGATGTCTATGTAGGCTGCAGCATTAGGTTATCCTTTGTCTATAACTAACAGGGTCAAATTTACTAAATACCTCTGGAATAAATAAACCTTCTCACCCAACATCAGTGCCAAAGTTTACGAATCAGCGTATCACTGGTGTTCCTCCTCCTCATCCTCTTTCTTTTGGTAGACGTTATTGGAGTCTTCACTGTTGCACCAGCTGACTCAGGAACTTTTCCACTCATCTGTCAGCCTACAGAACTCCGGCGTTAAAAATTAAACCCTGCACTGTACAATAACCTGCACTTCACGATGTTTAATATTCATACTGCGTTATTGCCTATCACAAACATATCTACCTCATAATTCTATTTGCACTGTCAGGAGACTTCAGTATCAGTATTTAAACTTCACTCTCAGTATTATATACACCTCATTATACACTCTGTTTTAACCTTTTGTAAATATACATTATTATACTTATCATTTACAGTTTCTTTTGTTTTTTATACTTTTTAACACCTTCACTCCTACTTACATATTTTATTTTATTTTATTTTTTTATTAATTTTTTAACTCACACACTTTTTACAGACAGTTGTAAAAAGCATTTTACTGCATGTTGTGCTATGTATGATTATGTATGTGACAAAAACAAATTGAGTTTGAATTAGAATTTGCAACTCTCATTAGACGCTAACTGCAATCTAATCTACTCTACTCTACTCTACTCTACTCTACTCTACTCTAATCTAATCTAATCTAATCTAATCTAATCTATCAGAATGATACGATAATCGGAATGATATGCAGTCATCATGCAGTGTTTTAAACCTTGTTCAAATGCCCTGTTTTGCTTTTCTTTGCTATGGATTAGCTTTATATTTGGACCCACGTGGCATTAACTCCCTAGAGCATCTTGTCATCCAGCTTTGTTATTTGTCATTGTCCTTGTGTCCAGTCAGCACTGAGCTTTTACTGTGCTACACTCGGTCCTCCTTTAGGCTCTGTAGAATGATGTGGTGGTGAGTGTGGTCGTGTGGAGCAGGGACATGTGGGGACAGGCTCTCACACACTGCCTCTATTAAAGGCGTTACAGACGTGCATGTTGCAGATCCTTCATTGTGCTGCAGCAGCCCACATTGGCTCCGCTTTCATGTGGCCAAGCGTGTTTAGCATACGACCGTGTGGACCCAGAAACTGTGCCCACTTGGCAAGGTGGCTGATCAGCCAGCGCCCTATTTTTGAACGTCAGATTAAAGGTTTCTGTTTGTCTTTGGTTACTTCCAAGTTATTATAGGAAGCTTATGACCTTGGTATATTCTAAATTAAAAAGGTTATGTCATGCATTGACTACAAAGGCATATAATCTTCTCCCATTCGACTTTCTCTCTTTCTGTCTATCTCTCTCTTTGAAGGAAAAAAAATCAACCACATCATGACTACTAAGCTACAGCAAATAGGAAATAGGGGAACACATACAATTGGCTAAAACTGGCTTCACAAATGGTCAGTAAATATAGCTGTTAAATGTCATTAAAAAATTGGAATAATTTCTCCTTCTGTTAATTAAACTCCAAAGGCTTAACTACAGACTTTGATACTAACTTAAGGCTTTATAAATTCTTATTAATTGGCTAAATATAAGCGGTTAACACCTCAAATACAAAAGTATGATTTATTTGGAGCAATAACAGTAATCAAAAGCAAGCTTGATTAACCTTACTAACCTTACTAATGATCAGTCCCTTTGCCAAAATTACTTTGGGTATTGAATCAAGCATGACGAAAGCGTTGTGAATAAAGTAAAGTTCTCAGTGGTCTTTAGAATGAAATGCCCCTAACACTTAGTGATTGGATTTGTTCAGCTGTTATAAAATCCTTTCAGCTGAATGAATCAGCTTATTCTTGAATCTCTAAACCACAAATTTTCCTCTTGGGCTGACTCTGAAAAACTGCCAGACAAAAGGACATTTTTTCTTCTTCTAGTATCACTTTTATGTGGTAATAAGGCATGGTCTGTTTCCGTTTCCTGCTCATATAAAAGCATGTGGATATACAGTAAATAGATTTCTGTGCAAAGAATAGTCTCCCAGCTTCCTGTTCATTATTCATTTTGCTAATCGGTAATTTTATAATAACAAGTGATTATTATTAAATTAACAAAATAATAGTCTGTTTTTACTTAAATTATGTCTCTTTATCTCGACTGTTTGTTTCTCTACTTGATAACTTTAATCAGAATTAAATGAGGGAGTAAAACGCATAAATTTAATATCTGCTGTGATACTATTTCGAATAGTATCACATATAAAAACACAATCGAGTTGCAAAAACTATCACTAATATAAATTTTTAAGATTATACTGTATGTGTTTCACATTTACATTTAGAAATGTAATAATGGAAATGTCATTTAAATTAAAAAGGCCTATTATTAATTTTAATATATTTCTTCTTAGTGGCGTATTAAGACATAACAGTTTACAAAGTTACAGGTAAGTTCATTAAACTCATATTTAAAAATTAGATATGCACCATGGCGGTATCTGTTCTGATACTGAGCTCATGTACTGGTACTGGTAAAAACAGACTCTTACCTCTTGTGATGTAATGGACAGAACATTCAGTGCACAAAGACTACGGCAGCAGTCTGGAAATATTTGAAAATGAATGATGACAATAAAAATATCACAAGGTACAAAAATGAATACTTTTAATATGACTTATCTGATAAAATATCTGAAATGAAAACAGAAAACTGAGGAATTTGCCGCTTGCAAAAATGATATCACCTGACAACCGACCCTGTAGTGAACCCTTGCAAGATGAGAGAAAATGCAAAATACCAATGCACATCCCAAAATAATCAAAGGCATCATTATCGGCAAATTCCAGGAAAAAATATCGGTACTCATACTTGGTTTTCAAAAAATGATATTGGTGCATCCTTATGAAATATATATCTGTTACAATCTCTGGTTATTCAGTCAACTAAGATATTTAACCACTTTTACATGTGTAGTGTGTATTTATTCAGAGGTAACCAAATTTGTCATACTGAAAGCAAAAGGAATTAGTAACGAGTAGTAGTGAGTAATCTGCCATGAACATGTAAAAAGTGAACACCTTGAACCCAAATAAACTGTTCAATAGGTCTTAAGCACAGAATAATACTCGTCAACGCACCTCACTCAACACTTTCCCAGCTGAGAAAGGAGTGGGTAGCTGTTGAAAAGTGTGTAATAGCGCTAAAAGAAACTGATCAGCTCACACCCTCTGTGTGCCTCCAGACCTGGTGTAATAGGGCACAAAGAGAGGGTGGACCGTGCTAACATTCTTCCTAGAGCCACCTCCAGCTGTGAGTCTCACACTTTTGCAGAAGGCACAGCTGAGGGCCTGACATCCCTCGCACTGCTGGCTAATATTAAATCCTTTTCAAAGCAGCTAGTGGCAGAAGAAACCCAAAAAGGATCCAAAATCCAAAGATCCCATCCGCATCTGGATGACACTGAATAATAAATAATTTGTCTTTTATAACTGTTTATTATGTAGCCAAACAGTACTACGAGTTAAAGGTATTCTCACATGTTTTTTACACCAAACAGATGTTAGTAACCGTTTCATGATGGAGATTGAATATAAACTGTTTTAAGCAATTGCTGTGATTAAGTTATCCAGAAAAAAACATCCACAGTCATTATTAGGCTTTCTGTATGGTACCATCATGCAAAGTGGGATCATGAAGTTCAGGATGCAAAAGGAACCAGATATCTTCAGTATTTTAGAAATAAAATGTCTAGCTAGACAGGCCGATTATTAAGTGTGTTTTTGTAATGGTTTAGGAACAGCGTAAATAAACTTCAGGCTCAAAAAGTAATACAGAGAGGGTATCCTGGAACATCAAATAAAAAAAAGGCTTATGCCAACCAGAACACACCCACTGTATTGCAAAAATCTTGAACTCTCAACTATTACAGTATTACTTAATAAAAATTAAACGTATTAAATGTATTTGTTTATAATTAATTACACAAACCATCTCAATTACGTATGGTAACTCTCTTTCCCTGTATTGAGTGATGACACTAGAGGTCACACTTGGGAGCCTGAAGTGCCTCTGAAATACATAGCCAGTCATGCCCCGGATTTCCGGGTATAAATAGACCAGCCGCGATTTATTGTTTTGTCCCGAGGAGCCGAATGACGACTCCCCGGGAGTCGAGGTACAGTGGCATGAGGGACACCATATGTAACCGAGACGTTCCATTTCTGCCATTCACTCTGATGTTGTCTCGAGTGAACTGGCAAATGGAGTAGCCCAACCTGCAACTCTAACATGTCTGTTAGTGATTCTCTGTTCACCAGGGCTGATGCGGTAGCCATCCCCCTAGTGGCGTGAGCTCTCATCCCCAGAGACCAGGGTCTGGAACCCCTGGCCTGGTAGGCCTTGAGGATCGCTTCTACTATCCAATACTCATGCAACTCCTTGGGCCAGCTGTGTGCCAGTGCGTCCATGCTGAGGGGGGCCTCGGTCAGGGAAACCACAATGGGCAGTGGGTCTGTCGAGGCAAACAGGCCAAACCGACCCCTAATCAGCTAGACTGTCTGCTTTATGCTCCTGAGTAACCTTTGTTGTGAAAGCGCATCTTCCACATGGTTGAGGTCGCCCAGGATATAAGTGGCATGTCCTCCTATGGACTGAGGGTTCGGCGACACAGCGTGGTGACTTGCACTCGGTGTGAGCCATGATGCCATGCCCATCTTGGGACCCGGTCATGAAGTGCTAAAGCGGTCTCATGTGTCTCAGGCCAAGGATGCCAAATCCCCCCGAGCTCTCTTAAGGGAGCGCATGCATTTCAGCATCGCCTGGGTTCTCTGTGGTAAGACACCCCGGTAGGGGGGAGTTTGCCCTTTTTCCAGTTGACCTAAAGTCTTAATCAGGCAAGGTGGTGAAGCACCTTGTCCCTGTGCGCATCACAATTTCTTGTGAGTGAGCTAGGATTAGCCAGTTGTAAAGATAATTCAGAATGTGTAAGCTCGCCTCCCGAAGGAGGGGCTAAGGCAGCCTTTGCGAGCTTCGTAAAGACACATGGGGACAGGGACAGCCAGAGGTGTTGGACCGTGTATCGAAATGCACATCCCTTTAAGTCAAAAAACGGTTTGTGCCTTGGAAGATTCGAGACATGAACCACACCAATCCTTATGCATGTTAGTATGTACCTAAGAGTCAGCAAGAACCTGTAAATGGCAAGGTTCAGTCTCCTAAGATCCGGGAAAAGCTGCCCCTCCCCACCCCTTTCTGGGGTAAAATGAAGTAGGGGCTGTAAAACCCCTGCTTTATCTCGGCCCGGGGGACAGGCTCGTTTGTGTCTATCCAAAGACCTTCACATGCAGGACAGCAGCACTCTCATCTCGGACCAAAGTCTCAAGAATGCCCCTGAACCTGGGCGGGCGCCTGGCAAACTCCTCACTGGGAGGCACTGGAAAGGCTTCCCCAAACCTTCAGATACTTCACCAGAGGTTCCCACTGAAGCCCACTCAACCCTACTCTCAGCTATTGACATCAGGTTCATGATCCGACTGGAGAACCACTGTCATTCCTCCAGCGGCCTGACCAACGTGCACGATGCTAGGGAAGGTTGGGAAGCCTGCAGGCATTGACCCTGCATGGCCACCGCCCCTCCCTGCTGATCTCCAGCAATCACCCCTGCGGCCTTACACCCAGAGGTAGAAGGATTTGAGCGGAGAGAAGCCGGGCGGCCATGGCTTTACGCTGAGCGAAAACCCCAAGTCGAGCGCTCAACGTGCTGATGGTAATTGCTTCACAAGCGGGACATGACCCATCAACAAATGTGCTGCTTGAAAAGGGCTTTTTGAAACTTTTTGGTGAGGCACCGTTGCAAGCACCGATGCACCCAGGGGTCCTCTCATCACTTCCGGGTTCTGCCTTCGCCATGAGGGAGAGACTGCTGATCATGCTGCTGCTCCAGAAATGCAAAGAGGTAATCGCTCAAATTTTTCTCGCTTCTTCTATGAGTATGCTGCTGCTGCTAAATATCCCTGCCGCTTCTGCTGCTACCGCTGTGAAGACGCTTATTCGGCTCCAAAACACATAACGATGAGCAAAATCGCAGCCAATATTTATACCCCAAAGTCCGGGGTGTGACCAGCTATGCAAATTTTGTTCGTCCAATTTCATTGGCCTTTTTGAAATAAATCAGAAGTACTTCGGGCAGTCAAACATGACCCCTAGTGTTGTCACTCAACACATTTACATTGCATTGTTAATATTTAATGTAGCACCCTTTTTCCTATAGTGTTTTTTTTGATAATTATAAACTTCTAAAGCAGATGTTAAAAAATACTGTCTTTGCACTGGTTTTACTTTTACACTGTCTTTACTTTTGTTTGAATAATAAAAAAAAAATGCTAGCTTCCATGTTTGCTGTCCATATTTTAAAGTTGCAGAGAAACTTGAGTGTTTCTGCTTAATCCAGATTTTTGAATAAAGACTTTGTGTTACTTTTGGTAAAACAATAATCATGCTATTAATATAAAAAGATGCTTTTAATCTCAACATAATAATCTAGTCATTGCGTTGTTATGATATTGTCATGGCAAAATAATGCAGAGGAACCTAACTAAAGTGAGAAGTGAGTTTTAGAATTTGAGATATTAAGAGATATTAGAGACAGATCTTACGAGCCCTTGGATCAATTTGGGTACCACAGTTTTTGGTCTACTATTTTTGACAAAATAATGTTAAAATGAATCTGTGTGTCTGTTAAAACTGACGTTCATTGGTATGTGGTTTTTCAGGGTGGCTGAGACATAATGATCGAAAGTTGTGAGAATTTCTATCAGAATTTTTTTAAAGTAGAAAATAATTGAATGCCACACCTAATTGCTCATATGTCCACAAATAAAGGGCTGTTTTTCACCAGGTAAACGCTTAAATAATAACACAGAATCTGTTTTGAGTCATTCTCGCACACCTTTTATGAACTGTAATTAAATGACAATTTGCGTTAGAAACACCCTCTTGACTCCGGGTTGCCAAGTTTGGGCTACTTTTGGGATACTTATGACTTTCTGAAGAAAATGTTGTAAAACACAGTAGTACAGTTTATCATAAATATATATAAAAGTGACTTTGGAGGTCAATAAAAGGAATTTGTACTATGAAACTGGATTGATTATTAGTCACTAACAACTAGATTTGCTAATAGTCAGTTTAAATAGCTATGATTCGGGCTGATTTTGTTTAAAGAACCTGGCAACACCACTTACCTTCACTAAAAGGAATGGTGGGTGATACCTGGTGATGCCCTAAAGAGCACAATAGCTTAAAAATTAAGAGATAATCTCTTACATAATCGAATCCCATGGTAATCGCATCATTAATACAATAAGTGCAAACTGTAGCGGTGTATCAAAGATTAGGCATTTCTTCTGTTCCTTATATATTTTCCTTTTTAGTATATTTTATAGACCTTTTCACTTTACACATTTAATATTGTTATTTGAATAGGACATGGGAAATGAAGAAAAAAGACCATATTACGAAGGAAATCTCACACTCCCTTTACTGTGAGGCCTTTGACTTAAGGAAATCCCTGCAGCACATTAGATATAGCATGCAAAGAGCTTAGTTAGGTGGCACTTTGAGCTATTTCCAGCCACTCCCTACATGCAGGACTTGCTTCATATTCAATTGAAGCAATGTCCTGCAGACAGAAGTCTGATCACACACGTTGAAGTGGTCAGCAAAGTATTTATATCAGCCCGTATTTTGTTTAAACTCAGATGAACTAATGGTTGCCATCTGCTGGTGGGATCTGGAGGAAGTAAAGCATGTATTTACACAAAATAAATCTTCACGGATACAGCCAGCCGCACATGAAATTACAGCTCTGTAGCATCATACACAGATGCAGCTGAGATTGAAGAGCATGTTTTGGTGGAGGACTCCTGTTGCTAGCCTTGTGCCGAGGTTTATGTTGCTGGAGCTCTGGGGGCAGGAACTTTCTTGGTGGCAAGCGGAGACTTTGTTTGAACTTAAGGCTGTTTGAACATTTTTTTTTTGCAATCTTTACAAAGTCACTGTCTTTAAAGTTCCCATGACAGCAAAGTGACATCATTTGTTTGTACTGGAAAAAAAGGATATGGGAGATGTGACAGTTTACTTAGAAAAAGGAAGTATTTAAAAGACAAAAAAAAAAAAAAAACATGGATTATTTTCCCCCTTGCAATAGGTTACCATGGCAATGAATTCTACTCACTTTCATTTTACAACTTTATTTTTTTTTTTTGCACACAGTGTTTTCACATAGAAGATTTTGGTATGTTGTAATGAAATGTGATCCCACCAATAAAACTTGGAAGTTGTAAATTAAAGTACCAAGGTACTCTTAGAGGACAAGATAGAAAGAGACAGCAACATCAAAGGATATATACATGCTATGTTTTGCATGCAGCAATAAATCATGAGTGTTTATGTCCGAGTCTATACCTTCCGAAAAGGTTTTTAAACCAGGAATTTACCAAATCTTTTCATTTTTTCTTTTTAACCCCATGTAATTGGTTTTTATTGTGCTCAAAAACATTTAAGCTCACTTATATATAACTCCCTGCAATCTTTAAAATTCCTTGTTTGCTTATGCATCAATGACTTACCTTTTTTGCTGTTTTTCTCGTTTTTTTTCCAGAAAAGCGTATCATTACTCACCTCTATTTGCAGCACTATTGCTTTCAGTAACCCAGATTTAAGGGCGTGTTCTGCGAGCAAACACGCATCTTCACAAGAGCCTTTGACTCATGTGAAGGATGGTATTTGAGGGCTTATGTGGGAGAATAGGTAAATGACACAGTAAGAGCTCGTCATAGAGGTACTGTCACTGTGGTCAGGGAATTTCCTTTGTAATTACCTCGGCAATCTCTCTGCACCTGGAGACGCTGCTTAGCAAACCAACTACCTTGCAGCAACCACTGGAATGTAAACAGGCACCATTGAAAGCTTCCTTCCTAAATAAAAGAGTTGCAAAGTACAAAATGTTTGAATGACTGACCAAAAATTGTTTAGAATGCAGAATAGTTCATCCTGTTCATTCATTGGCTTTAGCTGTCACATCCGAAAGGCGATATTACATTTTTTGGAGTCCATTCTGGCATTCATTGTACGATGAGCACATATAAGAAGTTTGCTTTTGTGAGCGCACAACAGGATTCATCGTTGAATAGCACAACAGATCTATAGCATTTATTCAGCACATAAACTTGTGACGATTACCTTCCCTACTTAAAGCACAGCTGTGCCTTAATCTGTGCTTCAGTGAAGTAAGGCAAAAAGGCTATTGCGAGAGCCTGTAATGTAGCATGAGAGAGGAGTTTCCACACTCACTGGCTCATGCACAGTTTATACACTTAAGCAATGAAAACAAACAATTAAACTAGCAAGACCCAAATGCCCTCACAGGCAAGAACACATTTTTTGCTGCTGCTTTTTGTGAGCTTTATTCAGAGTTAAACGTTCGCATGCGTATAAATTAACTTGTTGCCTCCTCAAGTAAATAAAAATACCAGTGTTTGGCCACTGACTCTGCAGTGCAGCAATTTCGGGTCTATGATTTCCTTGCGCTGTGGTCAGGCCCCTATAGTGCAAATGCAGACCAGATGAGTTCCTGGTTCATGGTTATGAGCTAAATGAGAGGCTTCAGGACAAATTCCCTCCATCAAACTCCTTCGCCCGAAATCAAGCCCGGCTGGAGCTCAAGCATAGGCAGTATTGTGTGTGCATGTGCAGTTCTAAATGAGCTTTGTATGACCATTCCATAATGCACTGGAATATACAATATACTGGAATGTTCATACAGAACTTATTCAGAACCGCATAGTCATTTTTGTAACTATAAATAAATTAGTCCACATAGTAACACTTCATGAACAGCAAAGTGATTACATTAACCTGACCTGAAGGAAACTAAAAGCCAGTGATTATCTGTTATGATATCAGACTCGACAAACATTCTTTGGAGCAATATTTCAGACATTTTTCTGCTCTTATCTCAACAATTATGATCTCAACACAAATCATAAACCATAAACATCTTCACCGTATTACCTTGTCCCACAGCTTATAGGAATTGCATTACATAAGGAAAGAGAGCTATAATCTTTTTTACAGCACTCCGGGATTGATCAATAAAGTTAGCACATCACTATTATTGACAGTTTATTGCTGTGCGAGTGAGGACGAGCTGAAAGATCTTATACACTATACTAACGGGTATGGTTAATGGGTTCCTCACATCTGTAAACCACACATTTCAAAAGAAAGAGTGTTTCAATTATAATAGAACGTCTTTAAACCCTACAGTGTTTGGCCATTCAACAAACTTTGGACATTGTTATTTTTCCATCTCATATTTTAGGATATTTTATTCACCAAACGAGGAAAAGAGCTTAAAAAATGACTTCCCACAGGCCTTATTTTATGATTTACAAAGAAGTGAAGCTGTCATCCTGCCTGCAAGTATTTGTACTGTTACCTTTACCATAGGATGTATTGTATTTAGTGGGAAGGCCAAGAGTTGTTTTATTTCTTAGCCTATGCATTTTCAGATGATTAAAAGTGGGCGATGACTGTAACTAAAAAAGTACCAGAATGGTTTTATAAAGTCTCATTGGTGTTGAAAGCTAGTAAATCCTGTTAGAGACTTTTAGACAAGAGGTGTTTATTTTTTTCTCCTTATACATTTTTGACACATGACTTCAAGTAAGTCAAAGGAAGTTTCGCCAATTTCATTTAACATGTGATGCCCCGAATGAGAATAAAACAAAACAGAGGGAAATAATTGTTGTAGTAAAATATTTGTCTAGCAGCATGGGGTTGCATTATGCACTCTTATCAGACATGTAAATGAAAAAGAAGCTGACTTCTACAACAGCATTTCCATTTCTTTAACAAAGCATTATGGCAATAGAATGATTACTATGCCATCTTCAGTTAAGGAGGACTGACACAGTATTAGAAAAGTAATAAAGTAACCTTCAAAGAAGCAAAGCATCACGACAAAAAAGGGCATAGATAGCAAATGTGTGTGCTATGATTGTAGGTAGATTTTATAGACTCATAGTGTGAATCTCATGCATACCAGCAAAGTTCCCGAGGATTCAGTGTCAACTACCTGTCACATTGCTTCTAGATAAGTGCATTCACATTCACCACTGCTTAGTACTTAGTAAAGGCCTAATGCTCTATATGGTTTTGTTCTATTGAATATATTCAGTACTCCATTTAACACTATAGTGTGGATGAAATTGCAATACATCTTTAACACTTTAGGGCTTCAGCAGCTCTGCACAGAGTAGCCCAAGTCTTGTGGAGACACATAAACCCATGGAAGGTGTTCAAACATTTTACGAATCTACCTTTTTTTTGTCTTCCTGATTACACATAAATAGATATAACCTATTTACTATAAGTGGTTACAATAGCAATAAATACAAAATCTGACCAGTATACTTCATGTGTGTAAATTGACTTTAAACTAATTGAAATGTACATCATAAAATACATTAGTTGAACTCCAATTAAAATATTTATTTTCCCTTAAATGGACATAAATATAGCTTTATATAGTTTTTTTTTTCCAAAATATGTGTTTTCATCCTTAAAAAACTTTACTTAGCATAAATAAAAGGGTAGTATTGGAAGATAAAGTGTCTTTGCGAAAGTGTGTTGTAGTGTCTGTGTGCTTCAACGGCACCCGCAGCCTTCCACCACCATGTCCTGGTAGTTTTTCAGGATCACTCGCTCATACTCATCTAAATAGAGCAGGGAAATGGGGCTCAGGTCTGTGGGCACACAGCATGCCTTGGGAATGTTACTATTCACTGAGTTGACCAGCGTCTGTACAATAGCGTGGTTAGTGGAGTTTAGATGGTCTGCCAAAGGGAAGGGACACTCTCCTTGGCAGTAAAAGGCATGGTAGCCTGGTGGTGCCACTATCCAGTCGTTCCAGCCCACATCGCTGAAGTCCACATAGAGAGAGTGCCTCCTGCAGTTGGTTTTGTGTTTCTTCTTTGGCTTGTTGCCTCGTGCTTGCCTTTTCTCCCGAGAGTGGAGCATTTGTCCTTTGCCATCGTGGCCGAATGTCACCAGCAGTGGCCTCATCTGAGGCCATGAGTCTGTGCTGTCATGCAACGACCTGCTGACTCTGACATGTCTCTTGTAGTCTCCTTCCCCATCGCCTGGGTGAACCACCTCCACAACAAAGCCGTGGTTTGTGTGACCCTCCATGGTCCACCGCAAGACAGCAGGACTTACATCAAAGCTCTCCCACTTGCTCAGGCTGTGCTGAACCAGTCTAGTGTCTAGAAGTCTTGTGATGGGCTCTTTAAAAGGAAGTGTAGGCTTTATGATTTCATGGATGTTAATGCGATGGTACCCTGCACTGCTGTTGCTGCTACTGTTTGTCATCACCTGCTCCCTGTAAATCCTTAGCTCTGCTGATGTGACAAACTCCCCTCCTGGGATGGAGGTCAGATTAAACAGGAACCTTTGAGTCGTCTTTCCACTGTGACGTGACAGCTCCTCTGTAGATTCTGGAAGAGATTAAAATATCCTTAAAACACACTCATGCAATTAAAGTTATACATACTTAGTCACAAACCTATTTCCCAGCTATTTGTAATAGTAAAGAAGGAGGTCCATGAATCATTTCTAGTTACTTTCCAAAGTGTATGTTTACACTTACTGAAACAAAGTAACCTGTTACTCATAACACCATGCTTTAAATCTCAAATTAAGATCTCATGATGTCTGCGGAAAGTCTGGGTTAATGACTGTTTAGATCAAATTAAACACAAACTTATAAATATTTTTATTTATGAAGATGCATAGGGTTATACTCATGATACATTTTCGTGCAGTTTACACTAAAAAGCTATCTTGTCTTATTGTCATGAGGCAGTGGTTGTGATCAAATGATTTTCATCTATCCTTTTTATAAACACGAAGACTTTTAAGTTTATTCAGACAACTTTTCCAATGCGCTGAAATGAGGTGCGATGGCTTACCATCATGATGGAAGCTGCGTACTGTGTTCGCCCGACTAGCGGATCTGTCTGCGCTTCTGCCCACGGTGCTCCTCGCTTTGCGTTGCTTTTGTTCGGCGCTGTTGGCTGAATACGTGTTGAACAAATCCAGCATGTACTGCGGCACCACTGCTGACTTACCCGGACTCGGCCTTTGTTTCAGCCCGAACATGGTGAGCAGACGAAGCTCGAAAGCGTCCAGCGCGCCCTGGGAGACGTGAGGGCTGTTCTTTCGGCGTCCGATCTCAGGCAGGAGACCAGCGCACCCTCCGAAGAAGAGCTGCGCAATCAGCAAAGCAAACACCGGCACCATGATCACTACAAGGCGGAGAGACGAGGCGCAAAGGACGGCGCGATCAAACTGCCACTACCGGCACGCGCTTTTACCGCTCCGGTTCGAGTTGGTCATTATTGTTACTATAATTATTATCAATTTTTATGTAGTTAGTTATTTAACGACGTGGATCCTTTATGAATAACTTGACTGAACTGTAGGCAAATGGAACTTATTTGATTTAATTGATGTAAACAGAGACGGTATCTGTGTGCCTGTCATCGTCCAAACTTCTCCGCGTAATAATAGAAACGCGCAGTAAGAACGCGCCTCGAACACAAACAAGAAAACACTCAGAGTATCTAATCACTTGAAAAAACTCTTCGGTGAATCCACAGAAACATCCAGAATGACAAAAAAGCAAATATCCGCTGAAAAGTGTTTCAAATAAGACATGAAAAAGCAGTCGCCACGTTCTGTGCTAGATGCTGCGTGTCCAAGTGGGTTCTGATGATAAAGTCCAGCTGAAGTCAGTGCGCAGCCCACTACTGCGCCCTGTTCCTTTCCAACACGCATCTGATGAGTCCTGGAGTCCTGCTGAAACTCCAAAAACGCGCAGCTTTTTACTCTCGTTTTGCCCCTTTAAAGTCTGTTATTGCCGTTTCACAAAGTGGTTTTCATTTTAGAGCGCGCCACCGCCGCACAGATGTTATGCAGAAACCGGAAAGGTCCCAAAGCACCGAGCGCTTTTTCGTGCAACATGTTTTCAGCTGTCCGCCATTAAAAACTCCAAAACGTACATTAAACTTAGTCTGGTTTCAAAACAAACAAAAGTGTTGGTCTTATTTAAAAATAATAACAATCTATTTAGGCTATTCGACTCGGTTGGGATGAAGGTATATACTTTTAAGGCTGTAAAAAATTAAAAAGGAGAGACAGAAAAAGAGAGAGAGGCACGGAGTTTAGTGTGCAACAGCCAAGTTCATTGAAGCTCTCTTTCTGTGCTCAAGCGTCTTTTTGTTGCTCAGTGATGTCACCAGTGAACACATAATCAGGCAAAGGAAGAGAGAGAGAGAAAAAAAAACTATTCATGCTGTCAAATAGGATTATTAGCTGTCTGGGGCGCATATCTCCGGTATATTATAGACATAGATAGTTTTACAGACCGGCCTTTTGTCCTACTCATCTTATTTTCTTTCCTTGAATGGTTAAGATTATTTTTGGCACGTTAAAATTATATAATGTGCACCTACTTGACCCATCCTGGAATTAAAATAGAAATAGTTTTTAAAGGGGGATTAGTGTTGTTCAGGCGCATTGGATATATTTTGAACGTAGCGCGCCAGCCAGTGGCGGTTACCGAGTCTTACACACACACACACACACACACAAACCTAAATGACGTATGAAGTGTGGGTGAAGGTACAATAACTAGGACACTCATTTTTTAAATCAAACTTTATTGTATGCATATAAAAGAAACAAGCACTGTTTATCTACAACCACATTCATCCACCACCATGTCCTCATAATGCCTGAGCACCACGTTGTCGTTATTATCGTAGTAAAGCATGGAGATGGGAGACAGTTTGATGGGAACGCAGCACGGCTGAGGAGTTCCTTTAGGGTCAAATGAGTGCACTAGTGTCTGCAGGATGGCGTGGTTAGTCCCGTTCAGACTCTCGCTCAGAGGAAAGGGGCATTCTCCATGGCAGTAATTAGCCACGTATCCTTGGGGCGCGATGATCCAGTCCTGCCAGCCCACATCTTTAAAGTCGATGTAGAGGCGTCTGGGTTTGCACACGTTGCTGGGAGTGACGGGTAAGTAATACGCACTGCGTTTCTTCCTCGATCGACACTGCTGGGGGTTCAAAGAGACAACCACGAGAGAAGCCACTAACTGCGACATCTCCACGTGACCGTGCTGCGAGAGTTCCAAATTGCTGTCCTGATTCAGATCGTTGTTTAAAGGAGTGGCCTGTAATGCAATCACCATGCCGTAGTTTTTGCCAGGTTTTCTCCACGACTCTGCCAGATCGGTCAGGTTAAAGCGAATCGTGCCTGGGGTGTACTGAACAGACTGGGAGTGCAGCAACCTGCGGCTGGACTCATGAGCCATGCCCTTTAACGCGCTCCTTAAAACTCGGTAAATGCGCATGTTAAAGACAAGGTCTTTGCGTGACAACGGAAACGAGTCGTGTTTGAACTTTACTTCCAATTGGGCTAACGAGAGCTGCTCAACATCCTCCAGAACAGACATATTAAAATACAAATGATGCTCGATGCACGCGGGGCAATTACTGCTGGAATCGGCAATCACCCTGCCTGTTGAGAACACAGATTTGGGGAGGGGAGTTATGAAAGCTGTGTGTTATCAACTGTTATCAATTATTTGCGTGGAATCTCACCTTGATCTAGCACATATCTGACAATGTTTCCTCTTACTCCATACTCTGGGACCGTGCATGCATCCGACTCGCGTTTTTTCTCCGCCTTTTTAAACATTTTCCACAACACCGAGGGAACCGGGGCATGAATTGAAGGTCTTGGTCGATTTAAAAGCCCAAGCGAACTTAAAAACAGTTGTTCCTGAATGTGCGTGTTCTCACTGCTCACAAATATACTAAACGACAACAAAAATAAAAACTTAAAAACGGCCATATTAGCTACAAGCTGAAAAGACTTCCACGCGGTATAAGCTTTTTATCTCTAGGCCCGGTGTGTGTGTGTTCCTAAAAGCGCAAGGAGTGACCTCTGATTGGTGGACAGGACAAAGGCATGCATAAAAAACCCCGGAAATAATCGGATATGCAAATGAGACTCACAGGGCTTTGATATTGATGACACATGTAAATCCAGTGTCTGATAAGAAATAATCATTTAATTTATTTTTTAAAATGTAATTATCTGAGGATGTATATTAGGAGTGTGCAATGTTTAATATAGACCTAAGTCTATATTAGGGTTTTCTTCTTCTACTTTCGCCTTTTTCCTTTTAGGGGTGCCACAGCGAATCATCTGTCTCCACCTAATCCTATTCTCTACATCCAATTTCACTCACAACCACTAACTTCATGTCCTCATTTATTGCATCCAAATACCTCCTCGTTGGTCTTCTTCTTTTCCTTCTGCCTGGTAGCTTCATTTCTAACATCCTTTTACAAATATATTTACTATCCCTCCTCTGTTCAAACCACCACAATATGGCTTCCCTGAGTTTCTCCCCAAAACATCTAACATGAGCCGTCCCCCTAATGAACTTGTTCCTAATCTTGTCCAACCTAGTCACTTCAGCTCTGCTACTTTCAGCTCTCTTCCTCAGCTCCACTGTCTCTAAACCAGACATCATAGCTGGTCTCACCACTGTCTTTTACACCTTCCCCTTGATTCTAGCCAGCCCTAAGTCAATTAGGGTAGAGCTACTTTATTAATAATATCAAGAATATTCAAGAAGACGAAGAAAAACGAACATATTTTGTCATTGTTTAATTGTATTGTAATAGTAAATCTAAAACACATCACTCTGAGGTTTAAAATCATAGCTGTAGCTGCAGATCTGTAGTTATGTAGCTATAGATGTAAGATCACTGTTTGTCCCTCTGTTTGTCCATGTAACTGTCTAAAAGTGTTGCTGGCAAAAAAAAAACCCAAAAGTGTTTTGATATTTTAAACTCTAGTATCTATACATAGTTAAATTATGCTTTTAATCTGATTTACGTTTACAATAATATTAAATTATAAGAGGAAAGTGGTAGCGCAGTGGTTAAGGTGTTGGATTGCTATCTGGAAGATTGTGGTACGATTCCCATTACCACCAAGCTACCACTGCTGGGCCCCTGAGCAGGGCTCTTAACCCCCGATTGCTCAGTTGTATAAAAGAGATAAATGTAAATCGCTCTGAAGAAGGTCGTCTGCCGGATGCCAGAAAATGTAAATGTAAATAACAATCCTCAGTGTGTGTCAAACCACTTGTTCCTCCACTCCTGTAGGTGTCGCTGATACATACGGCCTTTGTCTCAGAAGTAAGCATGGAGGAAAAAATAAGGGTGAATTGGCGTTGTATTTGTTGGTCTTCTTTTTTCCAAGTATTGCAATGTATTGTGATATGTATTGTATCATGAGGCCCTTGCTTTTACACAGCTCTAACAAAAAGTTCACATGAAAACTTACTTTAAAGGTGTTTTAAAATACACATTGGAAATTAGATTATTTTACCACATTTACTAGTAGAATTTTGCAGCTCTCTAGTTGTTACCATAAATACCATACAAAATCAGGATCGTTTAGTGCATGCAAAAGCTGCACATGTTTTTGGCAGTCCTCCAACTGGCGATTAGGCAAAACGTTGAACATGTAGAAGACAAAAATTAGCTTGTTAACTTCAGTTCCATTTAGTTGGATTAAGTTCAATTCAATTCACCGCTCTCAAAGCCATTCCGTTCCCTCGGGCACTACAGTGTCCCAGAAATACTTAACACCCTTTTACCTTTGAGTGTACCGACAACTGGGTGGTTCTTTTTATTTGAAGTATACCGCCAGTTTTGGGCCGTCACCTTTACCACAATGACAGTCTCATTAAGGCAAGATTGTGAGAACTACTACAGTCCCTGATGCAAAAATATAAATATCTAGTCCTATAGTATACTCTAAAGTCTTATGCATGTATTCACAGTATATATCCACTCTTTTTAATGTATATCGTCATCTTTGGGTCTCCATCCTAATGGATCCTATCGGAGAGGTGGAAGCTCAGTGGTTACGCTGTTGGGCTGCTAACCAGAAGTTTGTGGGTTCAATTCCAAGCACCACCAATTTGCCACTGCTGGGCTTCTGAGCAGGACCCTTAACCCCGAATTGCTCAGTTGTATAAATGAAATAAATATAAGACCGTCTGCCAAAATGCCACAAGTGTAAATGTACTGAGCCACAAAGAGATTTTTTTTACTTTTTTAAAAAAAATTTTTATGAAACACATTCCCAGAAGCACAGCTAGAGAAGCACAAACAAGAAGCAAGTGACTGATCCATTCGTTTGTGACAGATAACACTCTCTTGGCTGAACTTGCTGCTTACATTCCACTCATTCAGCACTAACTTAAAAAATATAGAACAGTGAGCGATGAACAGGCCTCAAAGTGTCAACGAAAAATTGAGTTCAGTGACCTGGAGTATCGAGAAATTGCATAACGTAATTAAATTACTGAATTGTCTGTGCGGAATAGAAACAGGGTGTAATATTTTGTATCGCATTTTAATGTCCACAAATTTTACTGGGACAATAATATATTTTTTTAATCCTTGTCTGTTTACACTGTGAGTAGGATGTGCATGTGTGGTACATGTTGGTATTATTACAGTAAGTAACACAATCTATGTTAAGCCAGTGAACAAAAAAAGGACAATTTTAAACAAGATATAGTACTCCTCTCCACATTCGACACAATCGCACCTTGTGCTGTACGTCTACTCATCGACTACTTTTAGATAGAGTTTCAAACACAAAAGCCACAAAAAAGTTTTGGTTCATGTTCTGGTACACAATGAAAAACACCTGTGAAAACCGAGATGGTCTTAGTCATGATATTTTGCAAGACTCATTTTTCACTTTCTAGGATAATTTATTAAGTGTTGTGGCAGATTTGACAGTATCACCCTGTAAGAACTGCTTCTTTTATTATTTGAATACTTTAGTCACAATGAAGACTGTGAAATAATTATTTACACACTGGTGCACCTTACAGCTTGAAATACAATTAGGGAAAAGAAAAGTACTTGTCAGTTACTTTGTATAACAGTAATACGACTAACATTTCAGTAAGATGCGTACAATTTCTTATCTGTTTTACTGTTAACATATAACAAATAATTATATGAAGTATTTATTAGTCTGTACTCATTCTAAATATAATAAGTCCCAGCAATTCTTTTTTTCGGTAGAAAAAAAAGTTAGCATGCAGATTTTTGTCATTCAAGAGGGCTGCAATTATTATCAACATAGATATAATTTGTTATATTATTATTTATTAGCATTAAATAAACCAAGGAACCATGTGCTGGAAGTTTTTCAGCATTTATAATACTTTCATTATTTTATCCTTTATCATTTTATCCCAATTTTAATACATTTATAGAATTTTTATTCTTCTTTGCAACACATGGATAATGTGTTCTAGATGAAATGTTTCTTTACAAAGCTTCTTAAATTGGTTTATATGACATCTGGCATGCATGAGGACTGTAACCAGTGGATAGGAAGCTTATGTGGGAAGAAAAAAAATGACGTAAAAACATCAACAGTATACACTGTATGGCCAAAAGTGTGTGGACACCTCATCCACGTAAGTGTATCTGTTGGTGCAAAGTCTGAAGCACAGGTTGGTCTAGAATTTGTTTTGTATGCTGTAGCGTTACAGTATTTCAGTATTTCTTTACTGAAACTGAGACACCCAAACGCTGTTTCAGCACGACAATGCCTCATGAAGAGTTTCATGAATATGGTCTGTATGGAGTGAAAGAACTCAAACGTCCTGCTGAAAGTGCTGAATCTGACTCAGAACCCACTGAACACATCTGGAATGAACTGGAACACTGACTGCAGACCTCATCACCCAACATCAGTGGAGAAAGTGTGAGACGACATATGGAATAGGATGTTTAAAAAACACATGTAGACAGGTGTTCCAATACTTTTGTCTATACAGTCTATTACCAGCGTATATCATTCATCTCTACTAACTAACTGTTTAAGGTTGCCGTGGTTAATCGGGAACTACTTTGTATTGTCTCATAGTTTGGAAAATAGACCAAAACTTATTTAAAAACTATTAAAACAAAACAAAAAAAAAAGAAAACATTCTGGTGTTGGCCACACCCACTTTGGGTTCTAACACAAGAATAGATAATTATAGGACTGAATAGTTAGAGGTACATATATTGGTATTAGGTTGTCCCTGTAATTTACATATATACTTTTGCACTATGTTGTGTTTAATTGCAAATGACTCAACGGTCACCAAAAAGTTGTGTAAATGAAGCTTACTGTCACAAGATAATGGAATACACATGCTGTCCTCTTAACGTCTGTCACCGTCACATAGTACTTCACTCAATTACAGAGTGGAGGCACTCCAGACATTACATCAATGACACAAACAATCATCTAGTGTCTGCACCCTTAAAGCAGGGTCAGCCGAGGAGGTGGATTAGGAAGATAGCAATCGGGATCACCACTGAGACACACCAGGAGAACAGCAGCGTGAGGAATTCGGCTTAACTGAATTCAGTTTAGTGCTCTAGAGGAACACAGTCAGAGCAGTGTGGCAGTGTGTGTGAAACATTATTCTTTATAGATGAAAACCAAATTTTCATACCATAACATCAGGACAGGCCACTAGAACATAGTCAGTGGTGCACAAAAGGAATGTTTTATGCTTGCGGGTCTGGTAATAAAAGAGTTGCTGTGTTTCTAATTCGGAGAGTCCCTGCGATACCTCGCATCCGAAAACCATCAACATTTATCACCTCATCTTCCTGTTGGTAGTTTTAATGTCAACAATAACATAGTTACACGTTTATACGGGGATTTTGGAACGGGTTGAACAGTTATAATCATTTATATGGTAATTCTGTAACATTACACATATTTTGTCATGTGATAATATGAATGAACACATCCCCTAGACAGAGAGCAACCTTTTATCGGATTAAGTAGAAATGTGTTCTTAGGATAAAGCAGTTCTTTAGTTGGAGAAAATCAATTATTCCAATGTAAACCATAGTTACTGTAAAACTGATGGACTCTTTTTTTATTTTATTGTATAAAAAAGTGACTTTTTAAAAAAATGTACAGCTAAAGCGGGTAAATAGCAAACAGCCTGTTTTATTTTAATAATAGAGCTACAGCAGAGGCCCATCCCCGAACCCCGATCTTCCAATTAGCAGTCTGACGCTTTAACCATCGTTCTACCACTTCCTACCGGCTTATGAAAAAAAAACAATTGTCACTTTAATCTACAAGCTGTCTAACAATCTATTGACCTTCAGCAAGATCTCCAGACTGATAATGAAGCATGTGTCTGGGTTTTTTGTACTCTAGACAGTATTTTATTAAAAACCGCTAAACTGCATAAATTTTGCTTTTCGTGTACTATAGGACATTTCTTCTTTTTTTATGTAATATTTAAAATGTGTGAAGCCTAATAAAAACAAGTAAAGCCTGAAAACTCTCATACTTCACACAAAGGTAATATTAACATTTACTATGTAATTATGGTTCATTAAATTTAAATTTAATAACATTGACATAATTGAGCGGCATGATTGTACACAGAGAAGCGTTACCGCCTCACAGCTCCGCAGTCCTAAGATCCTTTTGTTTACTGTCAGAGTGTTTCTGTTCACTGTGTGTGGGGGGTTCTCCAGATTTGTTTCAACACCCCAAAATATTAGCAAATGGATTAGTGATTAATTGCCTCCAGGTGTACGTGAAAATATACGTGTTAGAACTAGCATTTCGAACAGGATTTATTCCCACCTGGAGTGTAACGTTCCTGGGATCAACGTCTTTAGATCCACCTGGACTATAAACAGAAATAAGCTATTAGTATATAATGTATTGTATATTGCTTCCATATGGTATAATATTTAAAAAAAAATATGAAATCTAAATATAGAATACTACATATGTTATTTATTATGAGCTAAAAGTTTTACAATTGGATTTAGAAGTAAAGCAAATGTGGCCAATTATTATTATTATTTTTAGATATATATACATTTGTTTTACCGAGTTGCATCAGGTCGACTCCTATGGATTAAAAACCGTAGTTGTTGTGAGGATGGAATGCATGGCTGAAGCTGGCCAAGAAGTTTGGACAAGCAATCTACATTTCACCACATTGGCTTAGCCAGTGGACATAAGCCGCTACTGTCAGTGTATGTGTCATCGATCTCTGTGGCTTGGGCTTGAACTTCCCAGTGGAATGCTGTGGATGTTAGCTATCTTTCCTATTCACCATGAGTTCATCGAGTTCAGGAGTAATGTTGTGTATTACAACCAGGGGTGGAGGTACTAAAAAAAATTATACATAAGTAGAAGCATACATAATGTTTTTGCAATCACCCCTTTATTATTTTGTAATGCTGAAATTAAGTCAATGCCATTATTTCCTTTCTAAAACCGTTCGATACATTTTAACATGCTGTCTAAATGCTACATTGATGCTATTTTAATAGGAGAGTTTTAGTAAAGAAAAAAAAATCCAAATTCATAAAATAAAGCCAGTTAGAAACATGTTAGAAAATTAACTTACCACAACAGGACAATTAGGTGCAGTTCATGGGTTCAATTGAAATGACTGAATGCTAAATTGAGCTAATTTAATTAATGTGCGGCAGCATGGTGGCTTAGTGGTTAGCACTGTTGCCTCGCAGCAAAAAGGCCTGGACCTTTCTGTGTGGAGTTTGCATGTTCTCCCCGTGGGTTTTACACCGGTTTCCTCCCACAGTGCAAAACCATGTATGTTAGATTGATTAGTGGTTCTAAATGGCCCATAGGAGTGAGTGTGATTGTGTGTGTGGAACCTTGATGGACTGGCGACCTGTCCAGGGTGTACCTCTCCTGCCTTTCGCCCTTTCAAAGACGGATGGGATAGGCTGCAGCAGATTCCTGTGACCCCGAATTAGGGAATAAGCGGGTATAGAAGATAAATAAATAAATGAATGAATAAATGATTAATGTACTGCATAGGGTTCAGACTATGTCTGGTATGGCAGTGGTTAAGGTGTTGGGCTGCTAAATGGAAGATCAGGGTTCGATTCCCCGCACTGTCAAGGTACCTCTGTTGGGCCACTGAGCAAGGCACTTAATCCCACTTGTGCAATTGTATAAAAGATATAAAGGTAAGTCGCGTTGAATAAAGGCGTCTGCCAAATGCTGTAAATGTAATGGATTAGGGAAAAGAAACCTTTTAAACCATTTAAACAACAATTTATTTAAATCTACAATTAAAAACAAGCAATGTTTTTTCTTGGAAATGTACCTAAGATTAAAGTGTAGCATTTCAGCACTATTTAAAATAATATACACTGCATTGTTTTAGAAAATACCTATGTAAACCCTATATTCTATATTCAGAATAGATTAGTAAAACAGATTTGTGGTTCTTGTTTGAATTGGTTCAAAAATGGACATTTAAGATCCATAAGTTAAATAATGCTAAATAAGAATACGTATTACATTACATCATAGCTTTGCACACTTCATAGATGAAGCTGGCTGCTAAGATTTATTTTTACTGCCGCTTGGCATGTGCATACGTCGGTGAGTTTTGACAACTTTTTGATTAGCAGAGGAATCATTTGTCTTGGTTTCCTCTAAAAAAACTCTTCTCCATCTTAGAAAAGGTCTTTTTGACATCTGTTCAGTCACATGTTTAGCCACTTTGCGAGCATATGCTGCTCAAGAACGGTGAAAGGTTATTGGTTCAAAAGGATGTGGTGGCAGCATGTGTGTGCATTACAAGGGCCATTTCCTTGCCTTGATCTTCTCCATGTTTTATGATGGAAAGACGGAAGGAAATAAATACATAATTATTCAACCATTATATAAAACTACTTTCAACACATGGGCTTTTTCATGGGCTTTTTCCACACAGACGCTTGATTTAATCATCCTATTAAATTGGTCAAATTTGGAAAGGATGTGATCACACTCCATTATGACTAGCTAAGCACAGCACGCTAAACAGCAGGTTTATTTGCTTATATTTGTATCTGCTGCTACAAAAACTATTATGAGTATTTCAGTTAGATGTGCGATGGCCAAACCTTTACAGAAAAAAATAATAATTTAGTCGCCTTATTCCCCTGACATTTATACAGTATTTTGTTTCAGTTATGTATTTTCATATGCAAATGCTACAATTCCTTGACTTTAACCTTTCAATTTTTTTCTGTTTTAATAAACTAGAATATCATCGAGAATTTGGATTTATTTTAGTAATTCAATTTATAAAGTGAAACTCATGTATTATATAGATTCATTACACACAGTCTAATATTTCAACTGTTTATTTCTTTTAATTTTAATGATTAAAGCCAAAAATCAATATCTCAGAAAATTAGAAAAATAGAAAAATAAAAAAAAGTTAACACAAAAATGTTCTACTACTACTACTGAAAAGCATGTATGCATCATGGCATGGATGCATCATTATTCTGTGGCAGAGCTGAGGTGTTATGGAAGACCAGGTTGCTCTAATAGCAGCGTTTGACTCTTTTGTACTCCACTGTACCCTACAATATACACACATAAACACATAATACACACATTTTTATTATTCAAATCCGTTAAAGGATTATTAGGCTGCAATAGTCAGGTCAGCCGGAACCGGGACCACCTCCAATAACACACAGTATATTTGTTTATCACCACTCGAATTGCATCTATGCTAACATATGTCTGTTCTTTGTTATTCCGAGCTCACCATCGCCACCATCACTTGAAGACAGTTTCTCTTATCTTCTAAGCGGCCACCGGGGCAAGACCACAGAAACAATGGTTTATCTGGTCAGAGAAGTAACCAAACCCCCCCCCCCCCCCCCCCCCCCCAACTGAGCCTGGTTCTCCCAAGGTTTTTCTCTCCATTTTGTCACTGATGGAGTTTTGGTTTCTTGCCGCTGTCGCCTCTGGCTTGCTTAGTCTGGGACTCTAAATTTATGGATATCAATCAAATTGACTGTTCTAATGAATGTTTAATAGTGTCGTCTCTGATGTATTTCTGTGAAGCTGCTTTGAAACAATCCTGTTGTTAAAAGCGCTATATAAATTAAGGTGACTTGACTTGACTTGACTTGACAATACCCTATCAATTCTCTATGGGATTTAGGTCAGTCGAGTTTATTGGCCAAGTGAGGACAGGGATACTATGATCCTTAATTTGGGCAGCGTGGGACATATTTGTAAATTTGACAGTGTGTACTGCATTGCTGCAGTAATTTATGCAGTGGGAATCCTGAGCAAATTTTAAGTGCTGTAAATATTCATCATTTATAGTAGTCTAACATTTCTGTGTTAAATTTTTTGTTTATTGGTCATGACTGATATTCTAAATTTGGGTTTTCAAAAGCAGTATCAAAATTAAAAAGAAATAAACACAAGAAATAATTAAAACAACCAATCTGTGTGTAATAAATCTATATAGTATGAATTTTATTTTGCTAAATTGCCCCACAGCAAGAAGGCCCAGGTTTGATTCCCGCGCAGGGGTCTTTCTGTCCGAAGCTGTCTCCAGGTACTCTGGTTTCCTCCAACAGTCCAAAAACATGTATGTTAGGTTGACTGGTGATTCTAAATGGCCCAGAGGAGTGAGTGTGATTGTGTGTCTGGCCCTGTGATGGACTGGTGACCTGTCCAGGGTGTACCTCTCCTGCCCTTCACCCTTTTAGAGACGGCTGAGATAGACTCCAGAAGACCCCTATTTTTTGTATTGTAAAACAATTAGATTAGATGATTATTCTCCATTTATTATCTTACTTTTATTATATTTAACATTAAATTTAAGGGTGTAACACATAGAAATGAGCTTGGACCTTGTTTTCGCGTGATGAAATATTTATTACCTAATCATTTAGATAACATGATAAAATGTAAATTATGATGAAAAATATATTGTAAAACAAACCCTTAGAGTTTAAGAACATCAATTAAATACTGCTAATAACAAAACTCTTCATCATCTGGGATGTAAGTGAAAACTGTTTTTGTAAGATGCTGTAATGTTCTCTCAGCTGGGCCGCCTTTAGGTATAAGTCCAGTACAACAAGATGCTTCCTGTGATGCTCACACCAATCATATGTTTAGTTTTTACTGCTTTTTTGCAATTCTCATCACAGCAGAACTTTCAAAGCTTGTGGTGTGAACAAAGTGTGATGTGGTTGACCAGAACCGTCCTGAGATGTACCGATGCTAAACACTTAGCAAAAAAGTCCAATCTCTTATTCAGCTGCTTTCTTCACAATGCACAAATGTCCTGTAGAGCATTGTACACATTCCACTTTAATTGTACACTTGTTGCCTTCAAAGGAAAAAAAAGCTGTAGTCTAGATTTAAGGAATCTGGGATACAACAATAAGCCGCACATCCGTCCAGCCCAAAGCCGCAGGCTATTTAAAGGTACAGTAGGCTGTACTTTTTCGCCACTAAATGAAGCACCCACCCTTCTGCTATGCTACATATTGGAAACAGATGCTGCTGGTTGGGATGCTCAGCTAAGTTGTGTGCATTGTGTCTCTCTGGTTCTTTCTTTCTAAAAAGCCTAGCACCTGATTGAGAAAAAGTAGGCAAATTATATTAAAAAACAAATGTTAGACTCATTCAGGCGGTCAGCAGACACCAAATGATGTATTTGATACTGTATATATGTTAGAACGACGCTTATTTATGGTTTCATACTTCTTCATTTGATACATTGGCAGAAATCGTGACCCTGGAAACACTGAGTATCCATAGGTGCCTCCATCGCAGTGCATCCTGCACATACATTCAAAGTAGTCAATCCACTAACTATGCCGTTTTAAAGCTAAATAAATAAAAAAATAAAAAGAGAGCCCAGAGGAAACCTACACTGACACACACACACACAAAAACACATGCCTCTCTCCACACTCAGGAACCTGCTTTAAGGATTGAATCAGCATCAAAAGGTTTTTAAATATAAAGACATTTTGAATTCATATTCTTACAGGGTTAGTAAAGTGTTTAATAGTTTTAGTGGAAAAAACAAAAAAGTTTTTACCTATATGTTTTTCTCAGCTTCCACATTATTTGCACTATATGGACAGAAGTACTGGAATACTGGACCGATATGAAATTTTCGATTTTTTTTATTTAGTCACAACTTGTAGCTCTATTATAACCTTCACACTGCTGAAAACGCTTTCCATTATATTTTGACTCACAGCTTTTAGATTTTTCCCCCCAAATTTAACCACAATAGTATTAGTGAGCTTAGGCACTAATGCTGGGTGACTAACACACATCTAAGGTTTTTAACATGTTCCGTAGAGTTGATTTCAGGGTTCTGTGTAGAAGACTCCAAACAAGGCTTTATAATGCCATAATGTTATGCTACAACATGTGGGTGTGCTGGTGGGGTACCATACTGACCATACTGTATCGTTTATGTTATTCATTCGTTCATTCATTTTCTATACCCGCTTATTTCCTTATTTGGGTCTGCTGGAGCCAATCCCAGCCGTCTCTAAAAGGGCGAAAGACATGTGGTGTACACCCTGGACAGGTGGCCAGTCCATCACAGGAACACTCTCTCCTATGGGCAATTTAAAATCACCAATCATACATGATTTTAGACTGTGGGAGGAAACCGGAGTACTTGGAGTAAACCCATGCCAGCACAAGAAGAACATGCAAACTCCACACAGAAAGACCTCTGCACAGGAATCGAATCCGGGCCTTCTACCTGTAAGGCAACAGTGCTAACCACTAAGCCAGTGTGCTGCCCTTATTTATGTTATGTTAAGTAATTCATTTATTTAAATATTTTATTTATTGTTATTTGCTAAAATATCTTTATATCATTGCTACTTATTTTAAATTTTATGATAAGCAGTAACTATTCATCGTTTGGCCTTAATTGAAAGTGCAGGCATTTGTTAGCTCAGTTTTTTTTAACTCCTTTATATTATTTCCCTTTCCGTGGCCCTGCTGTCTGTTTGATCTGCTAGGCTGTGTTGTGGGACTTCTGTTCAGCCCACCTTTGTAACGTAAATAATTGTGGCATCTGCTTCTCATTAAAAGACCTTCAGCTTGAGGTCTTGACAGCTCTATAAGTATTGAATGACTGGGATCTAAAAGCTTTATGGCGAGATGTTTAACTTTTAAGTATTTGTCTGTAAGGTCAACTGTAGGTTGAAGCGTCGTTTGCCGTGCATTTGGTGCAAACGTTGAAATTCTGACCACAGAGCATCCACCGATGTGCATAAACCTATTCATTATAAAGAAACAATATTCAAACGCCTGGAGTTTGTAACAGGTAACAGACCTACAGGCTACAGAGCCACACATTCCAAAGTGCAGTTTTCACATTTAGGCCAGTATGTTCACGCTGCAAAAGGATGAAAGGAAAAAAATTGAATGGGAGGCAGGTATATAATCATTGCTGGCAGAACAGCAGGTGATGCAACCCATTTGGAGGATTTATAGACTGACATGTAGAGACATGTTTAATGCCAAAGTCTAGAAATAAGCACAGGAGAGGCAGACAGTAGATGGTACTAGCTTTAAGGCACATACATGTAATAGGAGATACAGGGTTGTTCCTAGAATCACCCCACAGCATTAATTTATTTACTGTACCAAACAGGTGCATGGACACGGTCTATTTTTGTAAGATGCTGTAGTAAAAGAGACAAAAGCTTAAGATAGGTTTTTATTAGCTTTACACATTTTATTTAAAGATACTCCCCATCCTTTTATTCCAGGGAGATTATTAAGAACAAAAAAGGACAAAGGTCAAAAATGCACTTCACTGGCACCTGAAGGAATCCAACATGGAAAAAAAAGGAGATCTTTCTGTTGACACAAAGGCCTATGCTGATGTGGATCAGTGAATGAACAACATAATTACTCTGTCCATTCAGCAGCCTGTCCTGTTCCTAAACATTCCAAATGAATACGGCATTAAAATGAAAAAGGGGAAAGTACGGCTTCGTCAATGGGCTTGGAACATGCAGCGGCTTGATCAACGCAAAACCACTGTACACTGGTGTGACAGTCCATCCGCAGCATCCCTCCTCTATTTTCCACCTCAATCCATGCTTCTTTTTCTCTTTAGATTCTACTGTATAAGAAGCAGGTGCCTGTGCCTCAGGGGCTTGGGACAGCTGCCATATTATTTTGTTTAGAAAGACAATAGGACCAGTGAGGTTTTATATTTCTGACGATGCAAAATAAGACAGCAAGATGTGTTCACTGTGAAGTTGGGGATGTCTTTCCACAATGTCCAGGGAAAAAAAACTGTTAGACTAACAATACTGGCATTATGGAGAGTTTGCTTGTTCTTCACACAATTGTCACAGATGGTTAGATAGGAAAAAACATGCCATTTAACTGTTGATGCATGTCTTACACCTCTGCAGTGGCCAAGATTTTAACCCCTCTCCAAAATTTGTACAAAACCACTTCGGCAATGTTTCAAGAATGTCAGACAAGAACTGAGATTGTGAGAATTAAGAAATAAATTAAGAAACTGGCGGAGCGGTCATTAGAATGAAAGGTGTTAAAGCATCATCTCGATTTACTAAATTTGAGCTTGGTTGGTTAATTATAGCATTTATGTGTTTGATCTTCTTTAATTTCTAAAGTGGTCTTGCCAATTAGAACAATAGTCTGTTGGTGGATAAGCCGTCAGCATGCTCGTATTGGTTTATAGAGGCTCAATGAAGGTGTTTTTCAACACTTTTGTTGCGCAATACACTATAAAAAAATAGTTTGACCTGAAAACGCATGTCTAAAGTGGAAATCATGATTAAGCATGCCCAATGATTTTTAGTTATAAAGCCTGGAAGCCATTTTCCTTTGCTGTGGTGGTAAAGTGGTCCCATAAAGGTCACAGCAACAACATCGCTGTTAAAAAAAGATATTTTGTAATTTTTAGCATCAGTGTTTAGCAGGTAAAATTAGCAGGTAGAACAGAATAACCAAATATAATTGCAAATTAAATAATCACATGTTAAGCATTTTTGATAATAACAATAATAATTTTAATTGTTTTTAATAATAAAAGGAAGGTATCTTAGTGGTTAAGGTGTTGGACTGCTAATTGGAATATCTGGGATCCCAGCACCACCAAGTTCCCACCGCTGGGCCCCCGAGCAAAGCCCTTAACCCCATTTGTAGATTTAGCACTTTATTTAAAACAAAGTAATCTTCAGAATGATGTGTTTAGAACACATTGAATTATCTTATACTAGAAAGTAGGCGTTCATGCCGTTATGCTCTAGCACGATTGCCTGGTTTATTATGGGCAATGCTGCCCTCTGCTGAGATTGAACCCAAGACCAGGCTGATCTGAAAATGTACTGCATTTCCTTATTCCTGGCATCAGTTAAACTAAATTGCATTCTGAATGCATTTGCAGAGCTGTAGTTTTCTTGTATGTGAGATTGGAGTACACCCTGAGTGGTACACCAGTCTATCATACAGCACTATGCTTCCACACTCTTTACTATTTATCTGTTAATATTTTAGTTTAACCAATCTGCTTTCTTGAAAATCTATTTATGTATAAATGTATACATTTTTTATGTGTTAAATATCTTTACAGTAATATATAAGATTTGCTCTCAAATGAAAAAAATTAAATTACAAAAGGATTTTTTATGATGATGATGATGATTATTCATTTCCAGATCCAGGATCCAGATACACCTCATAGAGGCTCATACGGCTGATCTTTTGGTGATCTTTTCATCCATGTGTAATTTCGATGGTTCTAAATGTGTGTGTTTGCCATGTGCTAATACAGAGTACATAACTTTTCAAGATTCAGGTCTCAAGGCTTAAGACTTAAGATCACGTAAACATAGATCACAAAAAACACAGAGAAGGCACCACAAAAGTAACATGACTGCACTTTATTTTTACCTACATGCAAACGAATGACCGATGAAGTGTACGAAATGTAGTGTACACGTAGTTTGTAATATATTTCCGAACTAGCGGCTTAGTAGTTAAAGACACATAAAATCAAGAATTAGTTTTATATCACACTGATCATTAAAGAAAAAGTTACTGTTAGTTTCTGGTGGAACCAGATGACTGGTGGAACCAGATGACTTTCCCAGGCATGTGGGAGGAATACATTTTGATCACATATATTTACACAATAATTTATCTTATTTAATCCACCTACTGCTTGTTTTTGGAAGGTGGAAGAAAACTAAAGGAACCAGGATGAATCTCATATGGACTTGTGAAAGACATGTACAGACAGTAACTCAGGGCCCTGGAGGCAGGGGTGCCACTAAGGGCCCATGCACATTGGGAACCCCCAAAGTAGTAACAGTACAGACTGGGTGTGGTGGTGGTGCTGGGGTTATTCTTTTATAGGACCCAAAATTATTAGCAGTGCCCCTGCCTGGAAGTGTTAAGAAGTTTTTTAATAAATCAAAAATAATAATAGCCAACAGGATAATTACCATCATTACATCCATCTGCAAGTGTGTAATCGTCAGTGTTTTTGTTAGAGCATCATAATTATGGATAATCCCATTTTTTTGTGAAAGTACTCATTCTGTCCTAACACCCAGATGGTGGAATGAAGTTTAGCCTGAACAGCCGAGTCTGAGTGGCTGTCATGGGGCAAAGACACACAATCATACCATGTCACTAAAATGTTTTAAAAAATTAGTAACTTTGCATATATTTTTATTTATATTATTCTAACTTCTTGTCAGATGCTTATGTAAACTGATGTTCCCTTATGTTCTTGCATGCGATTGTAGCGTTATAAGTTCTTATCATTTTGGACTGTCAGTTAGAAATGAACTAGGAGAGAAGCATGAGCTGAACGAGCATGGTACAGTTTTTCCTCCTGCACAGCTGAGAACATTTAGAGTCTTGACTCATGCGCTCATCTCGCCTAATGAACACGTATGCCATGAACACGCCCCATCGTGCGTTCGTTGTGTGCTTCCAGTACATGACACACATAAATGACACGTTGTAAAGTATGGATAGTAGTAAAATATCATGGCCCATTGGGGTATTAGTGCAAAAACACACCAGATGAGTGTAGATGAAATGATACTCACAAAAGTGCTTTATAGGGAACAAATACTGCGCAGGGCCTCCATTTGCTCTTAATAGCATTAATGTTCTGTGACACACTATGTTAAGTTTCTTTTTAGATTTTTGTCCATAAAATTGCATTTCTGCATCTTCTATTCTACCACATCTCGATGGTGTTCCACTGGATTTAAATCCAATGACTGGGAAGGCCACTAAATCTTATTATCATGTTCATAACACCTTACTCCTGTTTTATGACATGGCATATTATCATGCCATTAGAAGACAGAGCAAATTAGCCATAAAGAGATGATATGGCTCTAGGCGTAGACTTTTAAGCAATGACTGATTGGTATTAACAGACCCAAAATGTGCCAAGAAAACAATCCCCACATCATTACACCACCTTAGCCAGGATGATGACACAAGACAGATAGGGTTCTTGGATTCATGCTGCTAGTGCCAATCATCTGTAAGCAGAAACTGAGATCATAAAACCTGAAATCTTCAGAAGCTCCGTTTTGGCAGCCTCACCTTTTTGTTCTTGTCTGAAACGGAACCTGACATTGTGTTCTCTGGTTGTAGCCCCTTAACATCACATCAATAATTCTTTAAAATGGTGATGCGAGTTCCTTTCTCCATTCTCTGTTACGCTCTCTAATCAAAAAACATTTCCATTCACAGAGATTCACGCAGAGAACTCAGAACACAGAGAATATTGTGTGTGAAAATGCCAGGACATCATCAGTTATATAAAAACTCAAATCAGCTTAATTAACATCAACAATCGTCCTGCAGTCAAAGACTCTGAGACCACAATTGTCCTATTCTAATGTTTATTAAAAACATTAACTAAAGCTGCCTGGTATTTCCAGAATTACATTCATTAAACTTTTACCATACTGGTTCGCTGATTGGATAATTGCATGAAGAAATGCAGGTGTTCCTAGTAAAGTGTTCAGTAAACATTTACAGCATTTGGCAGACGCCCTTATCCAGAGCGACTTACAATATTCCTTGTTATACAACTGAGCAATTGGGGGTTAAGGGCCTTGCTCAGGGGCCCAATGGTGGTGGCTTGGTCAAGCTGGGAATCGAACCAACAACCTTCATGTTGGTAATCCAACACCTTCACCATGAGCCACCACTTTCCCCAAACATACATGTATGTATTTTTTTCACTAACTCGTCCTCGGATTTCCTTCTCACATTTGTATATGTTGCAGTATGCGATAAAATAAAGGCCTACAATTTGATGGGGGAAGTGGTGGCTCATGGTTAAGGTGTTGGATTACCAACCACAAAGATTGTGGGCTTGATTCCCAGCTTCACCAAGCCACCACTGTTGGGTCCCTGAGCAAGGCCCTTAATTGCTTAGCTGTATAAATAAGATAAATGTAAGTCACTCCGGATAAGGCCATCTGCCAAATGCTGTAAATGTAACTGTGTAGACTAAAAGTTCAAAAATCACCAAGCTAATTCAAATGTTTTTCTTATATTTTGCAAAGTTGACAATTCCGAACTGGAACATTTTCATGGCATAAGCAAAATCAACAGTAGCTTTAACAAATCTGCTATTCAGTTCCTTCTTCTTCTTCACAGATCTTAAAAGCCTTTTTCCTCTAAACCTAAAACAGTGTTTTATTGTACAAGTCTCTGTCGCCGTTATATGATTTCAGTCACTACAGCATATTTAGTGCTGATTGCTTCGGTTACTACACTACAGGTTACTACACTACAACCCAGGTAGTGTTACTACAGCAAAAAGCTACAGCAGCTGTTGCCTTAAAAAACCCTGTACATTTCTGTCACAACCCGTCCCTTTCAGAAGATAATTTGTTAAATGACGTTAATTGTAATGATGTTAATTAAGTTGTGGGTAATTTAAGTGTCACGTAATGTCAATATAAACACACCTTTTCCTTAACAACCAGAGGTTTTTAGAGAACGTAGCTAAACAGACTGAATTATAAAAACTAAAGAGCTCTCAGCAAAAACAGGTCAACATTTGGATATCAGTTATGGTTTAATATTTGTAAATTATTTTGCCAATTATGTACTTTTTTCTGTATTAAGTATAATTTAATGTAATGTGGGTTTTAGTTGGTAACTTATCCAAGGCGCCGTATCACAGTGTCAGATACAGTGGCTAAAAACAGAAGTGTTCCAGTACTGAGTTTAGATGTGATGCTGTGATAGTTAACAAATATTTTAAAACAAGCCTTTCGTGTTCTAAAGTAACATCAACATGTTTGTTATCATCACTGTATACTAAAAAAGTGCATAGGATGTGCAGCCAAATCTGTTTAGAGATCATTATTACTAAAACGTGGCTCATGGTTAAGGTGTTTGGATTACCAACCTGAAGGTTGTGGGTTCGATTCCCAGCTCGACCAAGCCACCACCATTGGGCCCCTGAGCAAGGCCCTTAACCCTCAGTTGTATAACAAGGAATATTGTAAGTCGCTCTGGATAAGGGCGTCTGCCAAATGTAAAACCTTGTGACACTTGGATATTAGAGCGTCAACATTTATTCTAAATGTCTAGATTGAGTATTATTGTTATTGTTATTATTATTATTATTATATAGATTGACCAGGATAGATGTTTGTCCTGGGACATCCCAAACTTCACCTTAACTATTAAAGCAACAAATTAAAAAATATATATTTCTTGAATAAATACCGCCCCCTGTTGGATAGAAACACACAGTGCATCCTTGCAGCCAACCAGACAAGAAAGGTTCAACTCTTTTACTGTACTTCATGTTATGATTAATGGGTTTTTACTGTATTTTAAAAGTAGGATTTAATGTGTAGGATTCTTTACTTACGTCTATAGTTAATTAATAGTAATTAATGTATTTATATTTTTATTTTCACACACGTTTTACTTACATGTCACTTGTTGGACAGTCGTCTAAAAAGTGTTTCTTTGAATGTTGTACCTTGTGTGGAAGCAGTGTACAAATACAGGTCAGAGCTTTTAGTTATTGTTCACGTCAAACAAATAATCACTTTGTTAATTGTTATGGGCAAAAAATTTCAGATCATGAGGCAGAAGAGGTACAACAGTAGAGGAACAGGAATCTGGGGCTATTGTTGAACAGTCTGGTCATCCGCTCTGGCCTCTTATCTGCATAACAGTAAGCACTGGGATGCTGCCTCATAAATGGCTAACTGGATAATTGCAAGAATGAGCAGGCATACAGAAAATCATAATACAGTGACCAGAGAATGTTTATGGAAAATGTAATAAAAATATCTGGTAATTAAAAAAAGTGTACTAATTTAAAGTGCCTAAAAAAAAGGATGGCACCCCTCTAGAGTATTCCCAACCTCCACTGGGTTTAGACTTCAGTCTTCCTGCAAGAATGTGTAGAATAAGCAGAACAAAAACTGGATCAATAGATGGAGGAGTGTTAAGTAGTTCAATTCAGAGGTTATTAGCTATAGTATTTAAGTTTCCTTGTGCCAACTGCACACATACACAAACAGAATACAGACTAGGGCTGTCACAATTATTAAACAACCGTATGATCGCAATTATTATATATAATCGCAATTATTGCACACTTTTATTAGCCACCAGGGGGAGCTGTAGTATCTGTGGCACACTACTTCTATCCAGAGTTTGTGAGTGGAGTGGGGAGCGGAGTGAGAATGGAGCATGATTTCGTGTGAAGTTTGGAGCAGTTGTGGTTTTATGTTGCTCTAAGCACTCTCCACAGCGCTCGACTATTGCTCCATCACAAGCTCATGTTAATGGCCGTTAACCTGTAAAGAGCATGAACAAATATATACCTTGCTAAACACTTAAACACCATTGACAGAACACAATAAAAGATGGATTTTATCTATTTAGAATAAAATATTGAGTTTATAGGGCACCGATATTTCCATGGAGTGAACATGGAGCGGGGAGTAAATGAGGAGGAGATGCAGAGTGAGCGAGAAGCAGGAAATAAAAACGGAGTGGAGCAATTATAAAATGATTTGAGCATGAAAAGGACATTCTTACTGCTCCACTCTACATGTTTTGCAGAGCAAAGCATGTTGGAAGCAAAGTGGCAAAGGGCAGAAACATCAATCGAACCTGCAATCCTGAATGTGTTTCTATGACCCCATACTGTACTCACAATAGCAAAACTTTTTGAACAAGAATGTCAGACACAGGTTGATTTTCAAGTCAGGTTTTAATCAGAAAATTGTGGTGGTAATTCAAAAAGGTAAAAAAAAAAAAAGAATTTTCCACAGAAGTAAAGAGTGTGTACTGACTGGATACCTTTCACAGTTGTGGTACACTGACATATCAAAATCATTTGATTCTAAAAATTGCTGTACAGACAGAAGAGAAAACTGGACCTGGGCATCAGTTCGGCCAGAAAAATAATTCTCTGCTTTATTAACCTTAAAGTGAATTACTTTCTATTGTTCAATACTTCTACAGTTTTTCTTCCATAATGGTAGTAGCTGTATCCAGATGCTACAGTTGTCAGTGCAGTGACATACCTGTAAAAAAAAAAAGTTACAGTGGTGCAAATTCTTAGCTAAAACACCTTTAGGCATTTTTCATAAGATTTATAGTTTGAGAAATTAGTTTCGAACACTTGTGAATTCCGATGATGAAATATTTACCAAAGCGAGTGCAGGTAAACACTGTCAGTATAGTGGAAGATGGGAGAAGCAAGAGACACAGCTACCAGAAACAGCTGGATCGCAGTGTTAACCTGTAACAGACACACACACAAAAAAAGTGTTTTATTTCAACAATTTGTCAGAGCAAACAAATTACTAGAAAAAAAAAAAACCCACTCCATCCTCTAATGAGCAGCAAACGTTTTTAGAGACCAGTTAAAGAGCGATTCCGCTGACAGCCTTCTGGAGGATATAACCGGACTGCTTTTATTACAACAACGCATACAAACACACTTTCTTATGTCAGTTTATTTGGACACTGTTTCCTTTTGTGTTCTGTGATGATGTTTTAAGTGATTAAACAGATTGGTGGCACTAACCTTCGTTGCATTTTTCTCATTAGAGAAAAAAAATACAAGGTTTTAAGGTGTTGGACTGCTAAATGAAAGATCAGGGTTTGATTGCCAGCACCACCAAGCTACCACTGTTGGGCTGCTAGGCCAGACCCTTAACCCTGGATTGCTCAGTTGTACGAAAGAGGTAAATGTAAGTCGCTCTGGATAAGGGCGTCTCTTGCAAATGCTGTAAATGTAAATGATCTTATTTCTTACAGTCTGTGTTAATGAACTTAAATATTTTAAAAAGTCATTTTCTAGAAACTAAAACATGAAATTGGGCACCAAACTGTAGCTTATCAGCGCTATGAGAATTACTATACAGCCTTTAAATTGAGAAAAGAACAATACCTTGCTTATAAGAGTTGGCTTAAGTTGGGCAGTAGTGTAGCACGGGTTGAAAAACTTGCTGAGGGTGACCTGTCCAAGACAAGACTTAGATATAAAAGCTTGCAATAACATTATGATAATGATGACATGTGCTTCAACATTATTATTAATTATTATGGGGAATATTATTAATGGGGAAGTGGTGGCTCATGGTTAAGGTGTTGGACTACCAACCCGAAGATTGAGGGTTTTGATTCTCAAGGTCCTTAACCCCCAATTGCTCAGTTGTATAAATGAGATAAATGTAAGTCGTGCTGGATAAGGGCGTCTACCAAATGCTGTAAATGTAATAACTATACTATATGGCCAAAGGCTTGTTTGTGGACACCTTATCAGCACAACCACAATCCTGCGTTATCCTTAAACTGGTGCCACAGAGTTGGAGACAAACAGTTGTCTACAACGCCTCTATATGCTCTAGCATTTAGTTTTTTCCTTCGACCTGAACACTGTTCCAGAATAAGAATGCCCTTGTGTGAAAACTAAAGTGTTCCGCACAGAGCACCGACTTTTTACACCACTTCTGAAATGAGACGTTAGTCTGATTTCCTTCCCGCTATAACAACAGACCGGTTGTATCGTAGTTACACTGTGCACCATATTGATGCTGATTCCAAGTTAAAGACTCGTGCAGAACTACTGACAGCTGAACCACCTACCTCATTTAGAAAAAGAGCTTGTTTACAGGAGAAAAGGTCATTTTTTTTGTTTTTTATCGGAAATGATTTGCACTAGAGAAAAAAATTAATAAACGCTGAAATTATTTAATAGCTGTTTGTTTGGTTTTTTTTAACTAAAATGCATCTGGGCAGCATTAACCGCATAATCACAGCAAGAAACTATCTATTTGGTAGAAAGGCTGAATGCATCTGCTGGGTTACAAGGAATGAAGGAATCTTTAAAGTGTGTGTCAGTCCTAGTGTTTAAGGCAAATGTCTGGATGTAATTTTATTCATACTTACAGGAGGAGGAACTGTTTTATAACGGACATAGAAAACTGCAGCAATTAAAGCAACATCCCGTGAGATCACCAGTGCTGTGAGTGGAACTGTACAGTAAAAAAAATATTATATTATTATTTTTAACTTATATTATATTATTAACTGGTAATCAAAGGTTACCAACCTGGGATGAGCTGTGCATAGGTTAAACTTAAATAGAGCACACTAACAAGGATCTTATCAGCAAGCGGGTCCAGAGCGCTGCCCAAAGCCGACTTCTGATTCGGCCAGTTTCGTGCGATGTAGCCGTCCAGCTGTGTGAAAAGAGGCACTTAATTTTCCAATCTAAAAAATGCTGCGTTCACATAGACAACCTCTTATAGGACAGGACACTTGTCTTACCAGGTCAGTTGCTCCTGCCAAAGCAAACAGTCCAAAAGACATGTAGAAATATTGTTCTATGATTAAGTAACCTAGGACAGGAGACAGGACAATCCTGGCCATGCAAAGAAGATTGGGAATCGTCCATGGATTTTCATACTGCAAATAGAAATGGTACGAATGCGTTATAATATTAACATAAATAAAGATACAGATTAAGTATTATCACCATAAAGAAGTGTATTGGCATGACTTTCAATACAGTATGAATTAGAAAGGATGCAAAAAATCTGGGCAGGACAGTGTGTTAACAATCCCGATCAGAGAAAGGTTATTTAGGGCAGCAGATAATTCCTGGTTTGTTGGGAATATCAGGGAAATCAGTGCTGGGATTTGAACCTGAGTCACTGTATGGTAATTCGGACCGAGGAGTTTTCACCTACCAGCTCTTTAAACTGCACTTCGTTAGATGGAGGTGAGGATGGAGAGCATGGAGAGGATGAGGAAGAGGCACATTGACTGTTTTTTTGATCCAAAGTTTTGGGATCCTCAGGTGCAGTACAGTATCTCGAGTGATGGCCATGACTGATGCGGTCACTCCAAATGCGACTCAAGGTGTGGATCTGATACGTAAAGATGTTCACATTGGATCTGTTTCGAGGCGTCGGATTCGTCCTTGCTGTTAGTTTGTTCAAGAATGGCAGACTTGTGGAAAACGGTGGCTCCACAACTTGCTCGACAAAGTGCACACACTCGGGTCGATATCCAGGCGAGGAAAAGTTTCCACTCGACCTTTGAAAAGGTTTATCTGTTATTCTAGCCGGTGTCCTCTGTAAGGTGTGGCGACAGACCGGAGGTGACCCTTTCCACTCCGGGACATGTGTGCACCTCGGGGCTGTACCAGCGCTGATCCGCGGTAAATGCCCTTTCGCACAACTTAGCAGCTGATTTCTGGAATGAGCTAAAAACATGGCTGACACCAACTTTAAACCAGCCTATTTTATAAACAATGTCCGCGGAACTGCCGTGTGATTTATTTCTCATTTCGTGAGCGCAAACTTAAGCCTGAGACCGTCATTATTTTCTCTTATTATTAAATATCTGACCCATTTCACACTCCTGTCACCGTTCAACGTGTTCCGTCCTGCCGTATTCCGGATGTGTTTTGCGACAGTCGTCAGTGCAGCAGCGAAAAAAAAAAAGCAACATCACCCAGTTTCAAAGACATAAAAAAGTCAACTAAAATAGAATAAAACTTGTTTTTAATTCGCGTAGTTTATTAAAGACCAGCAGTAAGATTTTTAAACACCGCATATTTTAACAAAAAATAGATTTGCAAAAAGAAAAAATTGTCCATTCAGAAATTTTTTTTTATTTACAAAAGCAAGAAAAAACGTAAAGCAAAAATGTGCTCAGATCAACAAACTACACGTCCAATATAAAAAAAAATGAATTAAAAAATATATCAATCAAGTTTCCTTTTCTTATAATCCTACAGCTTCTAGTGTAGTTATATCCTGATCTAGCACAACTGCTTTACATCTGCTATTTATAGGAGCTAAAATAAGCATCCTGCTTTAAACTAGAGATTTGATCCTTTACTCATTTTAATTATTAAAGGATTATTCCAACACCAGGGTTGTAAACCTGTGCTGTAGCCTACGTATCTTTTTGCTCTAAACAATTCGAGAGCTTCTACCTGTTCTTCACTTGCAACAGTCTGTACTGACCAGGATTCAGTTGGATGGCAGACTGTTTTTAGTATAAATTCTGACACTGGCATGATGGTGTGCATGAGAGTGATAACGCAGGTCAGACACAGAGACATCCTTAAACACCAGTCTTACTGGCAAATTTGTTGGACTTACTGGCAAATTTGTTGGACACGAAAAGAGAATCAAAATGTGTTAAAAACCCTTGCACTACTGTCGAGTCAATATACTTTTATTAGCTTGACTATTCTTAACTGGGAGGTGATGAATAAAAATCCCAACAGCATTAGTGCTACTGTCACTGCTGTAGTGATGACGTTTCTTCTGTGTAGTCATGTATGTAGTTGGAAAACTACACAAAAACATCTGTAATTATGCACCTACAAAGAACATCTAGATGGATTATGGATTGTGGATTTAAGATGGTCGACGAGTGCTGGTACTAGTTAGCTGCACTGGCGTGTTTATCCAAATATCTAAGTGTATACAGTATATTTATATACAAGACAATCAGAGTAAATCTTTTTTAATAAATTATTATAGAAGATATTATACAATACATTTTTACATACATTAAACCAAAACATTTTATAATTACGTATCTGGAACACATTTTTATTCAGATGGTTTGCAGCTGGTATGTTCTGTGTCCTTTTTTTAGTAAGTAGCCTTGTTCATTGAGTGCGCTGATAAAGCCGTCAAAATCAACAACCTGAAAAACATTTGAAATAAAGAATACATTTACCTATTTAATGGAGCTCTATTCTTTCAAATGTAGTGTATGTAAATGTAAAAAACTTTTGACCTGAATTTGGAGGTCTTTGGCCAGCTGTCGAAGGTCCTTAGATTCAAACAAGGTTTTGCGGGTGCGCTCAGCAATTTGGTTTAAAGCCACAACAAACTTCTTGACTTTTGATCTGTTGCTCATCCCAGACCCAAGCTGAGATCGGTCAAAATCCAGTCGGCCGAACTCGTCCGAGTAAGTATCTTTCAAACTTGATGAAATTCCATTAAAATGTTTAACATTATTATTAAATACAACAATAGTGTATCCTGAGATATTAGACTAAGTATAAGTTTATGTTTAGAAGTACCAACATTGCTACAAATATTAGACTAAGACAAGAAGAAAACAAATCGTTTTATTCTTTACCTGTGTTTCATGATCTCCACAACATCTTCTGCATCATGTCGCGTTGCTTTTTCTCGAAGCTCCAGACGTGCTCTGGCCTTGAAAGCAAAAATAATAGTTTTGAAAAATGAGGATAAAATAAGGATATGGCCTGTGCTTTTAATAAGCTGTGTCTGACAGTTACCTCAGTAAGGCGGATGAGGGACTCCAGCTGGCGAGTTGTGATTGGGGTGCTGTCAGCTAATTGGTTCTGTTTGCGTAGTTCCAGGTAAAAGTCCTGTAGGATCTGAGCAGCTTCGACTGAGAGACTGGGGTGCACATAGTGCCGGGCGTAGCCGACATATTTACGCAGAAGCTGGTGAGGAATTGGGTCAAAAATCTCTCCAGGAAGAACCTAAGCATAATTGTAAAATAATTATGAAAACTTCAGAAATATTAACATAAATAATTGTCCTTACTGGCAGACACATTTAACCCTATTTTATGTTTAGAGGAGAAAACAAATAAAGGTACAGCTTTGTAGTCAGAGCCAGCAACGCCTTCTCTGCCGGCCTAAACACTATCAGAATCTGACCTACATTTCCAACCTAATTCTAATATTTGTTCCATGAAATTGTATTTATTTATTTCCAATAGTTTATTCTCTTTATTTCATAGCGCTTCTCTCAGCTGCACTGCTTCCATATATATATATATATATATATATCCATATATATATATATATATATATATATATATATATATATATATATACACCACACTGTATATATATGTAGATGGTAGATTTTTTTTTTTATTTAAGCCTCTATGTGCTGCCATGGCCTTCAGAACCAGAATTGCTGGCGATGGAACTTAAACTATATTAGTAGTGGCAGTTTAAGGCAGTTAAATACTCTTTAACCATGAGATTTAAGATTTTAAATTTGTCTTTCAGGGTCAGCAAGTTGGCCCAGAATAATGTCAGCATTTGTCCATCCTTTGATTGGTTGTTTATTGGAATAACACCGAAACGCGTCTGTACAGTTGAATTGGAATTTTTTTGCCCACAATGGCTGATAGAGGAGGAGAAATTGACCTTGTCCCAGACATACGTAAAAATTCCTTTTCAAAGCAGACTTTTTTGGAAAATTTAGACAAGGACGCAAACTAGGTTGTCTCAGAAAGAGTTTATTTCCCACTTCCAGATCAGTGTCGACAAGCGGTAACACTGGCCTACAGCCTTTAAATGTTTTATATATTTTGTTTAAATTTTGTTATAAGATAAATACTAATCCTAAATTGCTCCAGATGATGTATGTGGCACAGTTGCAGTTGTAGTTTAGAGGTTTAGAGTTGTGTTCAAGAAAGTTTAATAGAAATGGTTTTCACCATCAATATGCAAAATGTCTCTCTGTCTGTAATTATATGGCGTGTTATATTGAGTTTTTGTATAGTATTGATGGTTTCTATAATAGTGATGTGATGGTGGTATTAAGAGGTGTATCAGTCGAGTAAGTCCAAACTGAGGGCTCAGGTACCAAATGAACTGCCCGCCACTGGTCTTTTTTTATAGCCAAGAACCTATTATATGTCACCAACAGTCGACATTCTCGACATTCTCCAGGCCTAGAATGAGCTAGATATTTTGGTAACAGACCCTATATATTTTATACTCCTTAATAACTAGTATACATCCTAATGCTCCGAAATGTGACAAACTGAATGGGTTTTCAAGCCAATTCAAACCGTTACCTTTAATCTGTCTGAGAGAGGCTTGTCTGAGGAAGTTTCCAGAATGGATATGTTGGACTCCTGTGTACAGCCTCTGGTGGCTGTCAAACCGCTAATCACGCCTTTCTTCCCTGCACGCATGGCCATGACATGTTCTGACAGCATGTGGTCATGGTCCTCGTTAGGAGTGTCCAGAAGAATAAAGACCAGATCAAATCTGGATAGCAGAGCACTGCCCATTCTACAGAGACAGAAGATAACCTTCGGTGTAAATACCTGTACACTTGTTTATTAGTTACACCTACGATACCATATACATCAGGTTTACCCTAAACTGGTAACGTTGTAGTTTTCACTGGGTGACTGTTACTATACAAAATCTATAAAATATAAAATAGGCATGATGCTATCTCCACAGTTTATACAAAAAACATCTTGTTCAAACATATTGTAACATCAGTTTTCGGTGATAAGACAGACATTTTCATGGGTCTCATTGTCAGGATTGTAAAAGTCTCCTGAGGTCACTTCAATCAGCCTTAATATGGGTTAAGTTCCTGATTCAGCCCTCCGCTAGTGCAGTTACTCAAATTTAATTTATAAACCTAAAATTTTAATTTGATCTAAATTCTTACTTCAGATTTTCAGATACTGTCTTAGCCTTATTGTAATGTCCTCCCACTGGGTTAGCTGCAGCAATGATGGAGGTGCGAGCTGGAAGCGTACAGACAATTCCAGCTTTGGCCAAACTTATGCTTTGCTGCTCCATAGCTTCCAACAAGGCCTGGTGCTGATTTCCCATCTTATCAAATTCATCAATACAGCAGATACCTGGAGACACAAACAGAACTCAGCCTTATCTGTTTATTATGGAATATGCATGTCAGAGGTCATTTACGTACCCTGATCTCCTAATACTAAAGCTCCTGCTTCTAGTGCATAGTCTCCAGAGCCACTGTCCCTGGACAGAGAAACAGTCAGGCCTGTGGTGGTCGTTGTGTTTCCGCAGACATAGATACCGCGTGGGGCAACGTTACATACTGCCTATAAAAAAAAAATCACATGAATTTACTTATATATTAAATAAATATTTCTATAGTAAGTTTACTTTAAGTAAGAGAAAACGTTTACTTGTAACATCTGACTTTTTCCAAGTCCGGGATCTCCTACTACAAGCATGTGTGGGTCTCCTCTTATAGGGATTCGGTTCTTATCATCCACATATTTATGACAGCCTCCGAATAAAGCTAGGACTAATCCTGCTTTAACAAGCTACAAAACAACAATCAATCAGTCGACCCAATGCTTTCACACACACACACACACAGACACACACATTTTACCATGTGGAAAGGACAGACAGACACACCTCCACACACACACACATACACAAAATTATTGATGGCTAAAAACACAGGCCCACATACAGAGACTGACCATCACAATGCACACACCTCCACAACCAAAAGCACACAAAACTTCATACAGACACGCAAAAACATACCGAATGTCCGTAAATGGCTGGACAAAGAGAACTGCAAAAAAAAAGCAAAAGCAAATTAACATAATATTGGAAGTCTAGTCAGCCTTATAAAACACAGTGTTAACACAAAAAAAAACAAACTGTCCCTCACTTGACAATTAACTTAAAAAGGTCTTCTTGTGCTTGAATCTCCTGGATGGCGTACAGATCTTTAAGCGAAAACTCTACCGACGCCTCCTGGCCTTCAGGTTCAGATGCGGACTTGTTTTTTTGCCCTTTTGAGTTACTCAGTGAGTTCGCTTCTATGTATAAAAGGAACATGCACTTGTCCTTTTTATTTCTTCCAAACCCTGTTGGAGATAAAAATAATCGAACAAGAAACTGTACTATAAAGCATAATATATACGGTTTGGAGTTTACACTTCTATATACAAACAAATAAGCTTCTATTGCGACTAATTTTTCGAGATGCTTTTTGATTGCTTTAATAATATTCAAGAAAATAAATAATAAACTTATGTAAACACAAAATAATAAAAACAGACATTCAATTTAAGGCCAACATTAGTGTGACCCACAATATGTGTCCTGAATCTGACACCAGAGGGCCAATCATCCTTAAAGTAGCTTACGGAAGCTGGCAGCCAGATGGAACAAGATGTCTTATACATGTTTACTTTAAAAAGTAACACCAATCAAACTGACTAAACAAATTACTCCTAGATATATGACTTTTATATAAAATAAACATAGATGTAGTTGATCAAGAAAGACATACATTATTTTATATATTAAGATGCATCTATAGAAGAGTTTTTAGCATATAAATTCTAACATAAGCACATCTGGTAAAAATTCCCCCATGTACTGAGGCTACCAACCTTCTTCATTAGAGACTTTAATAACTCCTGTGATGGTCACCATGTCACCTGGAACACAGCTGTCTACCAAATCCTGAGTGAGTTCACACTCGATGGTTCGGGGAATGCGCCCTGATTCACGCTGGTCATCTGAGATCAGCTCCTGAACCCTAAGAAAATTAGCCTACTAGTTAAACTGGATAGAAAAGTGCTCAGGATAGGAGTACCTCAAAAAAATAGAATTAGAAAAAATAGAATTTATTCACAGAATTAAATCATCACCTCTGTGGACATTAAATCAATCTGAAAGTTTGGTTATGAATCAAATAATAAAAACATATTACTTAATAGTTTGCCAGTCGACTGTTAGAGTTAGTGGTGAACTTCTGTTTGGGGTAAAAGATCGCCCGCGGCATTCTTTTTGTAGACACTGTAAAACATCACCAGTTTGTTTTAGTAAAAAAAATTGAGCTGTGGCAACTAAATAGTATTATTATTTTATGTTTTTTATACTTTCAGACAATATCAACAAGTCAAACAAGTGGTAGTGCAGTGGTCAAGGCGTTGGACTGCTAACTGAAAGATGGGGGTTTGATTCCCAGCACCACCAAGTCACCGTTGGGCCCTTGAGCAAGACCCTTAACCCCCAATTAGTTTTATAACTGAGATAAATGTTAGTCGCTCTGGATAAGGGCGTCTGCCAAAATGCCATAAATGTAAACCAGAAATACACCGATATTTTTTACAGCATGCAATTAGTTTCAAAATAAAAGCACTGGCAGTACCAGAATACTTTTCTTACCTTAGTGGGTATAGTGTATTTCCCATCAGTCAGAGTTATACTTTGAGTGTCCCCACACATGTTACAGACAAACGCCATCTTGATGCAAAGGGGTTTGATGTTGCTTACTCTCACCACTGTCCCTCTAATAGCCACAAACTTGCCATACAAATTGGCTCTAAGCATTTTTAAAGGTGTGAGAGGCTCATAGTTATAAATCCTACCCAAGAAAAGAAACAGTATTGTATTATCCCGAATACCCCACTTACGGGAACATATAAAACAGTATACCATTTTTATAAATTACAGAAAAAATACCTAGCACTTATATGTGGTATGTTGATAATAGGTGTTGCGCCTACAGGAAGCCCTTCCTGGGCTTGTAGCTCATCAGCATGCTTTTCCAGATCCTTTGTTAACACCTGAAAAAAATTGTAAAAAGCAAAAAAAAAAAAAAAGGTTCCTATGCTTTGCGTTGAATTTACACATTTACAAATTTTGTCAAGCACCAAGCACAGACCTGATGAATGGCTAGACCCAAACAGTCAAGTATTTTTTCCGGCATGTCTTTGATCTCACAAGCAAGACCAGGAAGTGATGTGGAGATCTGTTTGTTCCCCAGTAAGTCTTTGTAGTCCACTAAAATGCTGCCTTTTCTTTCAATTTCATCCTGTTGAGAAAAAAAAAAAACAAGCTACTGTCCAATAACATTCCATAAACATTTCTTAGAAAAATGTTAGCAGGTTCTATTCGCTGTATACCTTGTCATACAGATCTATTTGTGAACTGAAGTAGTTTTCAAATGCCTTTATCTTTTCAACAAAAGGTGAAGATTCAATAAAACCTTACAAAAACCAAACACAAACAAAAGACATTTAAACAGGCTCTAATTTATATTTTTAAGGCAAAAATTACAAATCACAAAAAAATCACTACAATATACAAACCTTCTGTAAAGTAGAGCCTCCATCCTTTGTAAGGACAAGTTATGTCAAGTGTTGCCTGGGTTGTACGAAGTACTGGTGAGGACATCTCAGCCCCTGGCCACAGAATGACAAGAGCAACAAGTCTGTTTCTCCATCGCTTTATTTACATTATAGTAGCACTTTTTTTTTTTTTTACATGCAAAAAACAGTGGTTAAGATATTGGACTGCTAACTGAGGCCCAGCACCACCAAGTCACAATTGTTGGGGCCCCTGAGCAAGTTTACTTAGATAAATGTAAGTCACTCCGGATAAGAGCGTCTGCAAAATGCCATAAATGTAAATGTAAATTAAAACTACACATAAACTGCCTACAAAGAAATCCCTCACTCGAAAAATGTGCAATTTATTAAACTGGTATCATTAAGTTTTTGCGACAGAAGCTGGCACGGTTTATTGTTCCAACTGCAGATTGTAAATAATCCAATATCAGAAATGGAGCAAATGGATTTAGTGTCTCACCACACTGGGTGCTGTTGGGTGAATAATTGCCCCCTCGATTTCCCCATGTAGAACCTCTCCAGCCTCTGTTTTTCCCACCACCTCTCCAGGAACTTCCTCCACCACCTCTCCAGGAACTTCCTCCACCACCTCTCCAGGAACTTCCTCCACCACCTCTCCAGGAACTTCCTCCACCACCTCTCCAGGAACTTCCTCCACCACCTCTCCAGGAACTTCCTCCACCACCTCTCCAGGAACCTCCTCCACCACTTTTCCAGGAACTTCCTCCACCACCTCTCCAGGAACTTTCGCTCTCATTCATCTCTGCTCTTCTCTTTACCACATCAGACTGATACACACCGTGTGCAATTACTGTCAGTAGGCTAACGCGGGTTAGCTTGTGGAGCTTTAACGCAGTATTAAAATAACAAATCCGGGTTGCGAAAAAACACAAGTGAAAATTATTATTAATATCACATTAGATAACTATGTATTTAACATATTACATAAATGATGCAGCAAATATTGTAAATAAGTTGTTGTAAAGTTTTCTGTGTGCGAGCTGTGATATTTACATTCTGACGACCAACGCTTCAACTTTGGCGGTAATGCGTCACTGCCGGTCACGTGACTATTCTCACTTATTTTTTTCACTTAGTTATTTATTTTATTGTGTTTGTTTGTTTATTTTTTGTTCCATTGTCGATTTTCCATGTTACTAAAATTTGCTTAAGATAATTTTAAAGTTACAGAAAAAAAAACAAAAGTTACAGACTCGCGCTTCAGCCTACAGTGTGTTGCCAGATCTGTAAGAATTAATTTTCTCATACATAAATGAGTTTTCCGCTATTTGGAGGTGAGGTACAAACTATACATCCTTCCTTATATAATCTTTATGGTCCATAGATGTCGTTGTGGTCAGCATTTACATGCAATTAGGTGTATATAAATGTATTTGTGAATCATTTGTATAAATTATGTTCGTAAGTTAAATAAGGTTTGTATATAAATAATATATTATTATAGAAAACCGCAATTCTGTTTAAATATCACGTGATGTTTGTAAATAAATGTCTTAAGAACTTTAGAAGACTTAGTTTGAGAAAAGTTTATCTCATACAGAACTGGCAACCTGATAGGGGTGGCGCTGTACTGCTACTCTCTCATCAGCACCCGGAGGAGGCGGAGGAGTGCATCGTCACCTCACATCATTTTCCATCAGCTTCGTCTGCAAAAACACATCCCATAATTTCGTACACGAAGCTACGTTAAAGCTACAATAATGGATAACTCTGGAAAGGAAAAAGAGGCCATGCAACTGATGGCTGAAGCGGACAAAAAAGTCAAATCATCCGGCTCGTTTCTTGGAGGGATGTTCGGGTACGGGTGATGTGCACAGGCTAGCAGTGATGCTAATAATCTTATTTACATGATGGTTGCTATGTTATGACATTCATTGGTCATTGAGCTTGCAGGAACCAGTTATAATACCATTATATGTCTTCGTTGCTGAACCTGATTGTCTGTGCTGCCTTACTGAAATCATCTTATTTCTGCTCATTCATGCGTTTCTCCTGTCAATGTCATGTAACCATCTATGTCTTACACACATCATTAAAAAATCTTAAAAAATATAACAGTGTATATGGGTTAGACACTGCACATGCAAGTCAATTTTGAAGGATGAAATACAGATGGATGACTATATAATAAATAATGTTTTTGCAGAGGAAACCACAAGGTAGAAGATGCGTGTGAGATGTATGCAAGAGCTGCCAACATGTTTAAAATGGCAAAGAACTGGAGTGGTACAGACAACTCTTATAATCTCCATACACTGTACACTTCCCTCTACTATTTTCATGCTTCATCTCTTGATTATTTTTAATGCCATCTGTTATCCAGCTGCAGGGAATGCGTTCTGCCAGGCTGCAAAACTTCATATGCAAATGCAGAACAAATTGGATTCCGCCACCAGCTTTGTTGATGCCGGCAATGCGTACAAGAAGGCTGATCCCCAAGGTAAGAACACTGTACACAATGAAGTGTTTGCTACAGAACTGTGGTTAGTTTATGTTTGAGTTGATTGGTCAAAGATTGGACATGTTTATGTTGAGGTGAAGTGCATCATAGAAAAAAATACATGAAGATGCGATATTTTCTGGTCACATGGTTTAAAATCATCTAAAATGTAGGAGTTATTGCTGCCACCTGTAATTCCTTGTAATTAATTAATAAAAACATATTTCAACACATTCAGCCAAATCTATGTAGCAAATACCTAGATTATAAAACTATTTATTGTGTAGTACATATCCATCTAAAATTTCTGTGTATGCCCAAATGTTTGTGAACATTTTTCCAGAACACCTGCATAAGTGGTTCTTCCCAAACTGATACCACAAAATATGAAGTAGGCAGTAGTCTAGAATGTTATTGTATATTGGATCATTACATTATTCCGTTTATAAAATTAAGAGGGACAATAACTGTTTCAGCATAATAATGTCCTTGTGCATTTGGAATGAACTGGAACACTGACTGCCCCCAGGCCTCCTAATCTATTGCCTGATCTTATTGTGGCTAAATTAGTAAATTCCCACATCCACACCCCAAATCTAACAAAAAACACATATGATATCATGGTCAGGTCTTTCAATAATTTGGTCAAGTAATGCCCAGTGAACTGTTACCCTATTATGTCTTTTTGCTGTTACATGTGATAACATGATTCTCCACTAACATCTTTTTCGATGTATCGATCAGAGGCTATCAATTGCTTGAATGCAGCTATCGACATATACACGGACATGGTAAGATTCACAGGTGTTTAGCTTGTTAACTCCATATTGTCCAGTTACGTGAAATATAAAACATTTTTTTGGTCGGTGGTGATTTTTATCAAGATTTTATCTTTCTTTCTCAGGGTCGGTTTACAATTGCAGCCAAACACCACATGACCATTGCTGAAATTTATGAGTCTGAGCTGGTGGATATTGAAAAGGTGAGATTTGCATGTGACGTTCTGAATTATTGCAGCCTTTTAGGAAAGGGAACGTTATGTTGTCAAAAACACCTAAAGCAGGATTACTGTTTTTCCTAACTAGCGTAGGACCCACAGTAAATTTACAGAACAAGCAACACTTTAATTATCTTAAAATTATGGTCGCAAATTTAGAATGTGCCCAAATCTCGTTTATCAAGACATGTTGTATTGAGATTGTAAATATTAAAAATATATAAAATAAGTGTAAGTCACTCTTAATAATGTTGTCTGCTAAATTTTGTAAATGTTTCATAAACCTGGCTAGAAATATGTGTTTACCTTGCATTTAATTTACTGATGTAAAAGTATTGACGTACTCAGGGTTGAAAGTTAGATTTAAGTGCCCTTTTAAAAGTTTTTATTGACTGTATATAAAGATAAGCAGTCAGAATCCATTCATAATATTTCCTTTACAGAGCCTAACATATTGCAAAAATTTCAAGGTTATTTATGCAGCTCGGTATGACTGATTCATATGCAATGCTTCCAAACTGATACTTTTAGCACACTTGTCTTTTTTTGGTTGCAGGCAATTGCCCATTATGAGCAGGCAGCTGACTATTATAAAGGAGAGGAATCAAACAGGTATATGGTTTTCTTATAAAATACTACAATAAATAATTACTTTAGATGTTTTTAAATAAAGCTGCATTATGTCGCTAAAAATTCCCCTACAAATTACCTGGCTGGGAGAACAGCATGATGGGATTTCAGAATGGAATTTATTCCCTACATTTACCCATATCAGCAGTACAACAAGGAAGCTATTAAAGTGCAGCTTTCCTTTATTTTCCTTAATGCAAAAACAGACAAACTGTCACTTGATTTTTTTAATATATATATTTCTTTTTATAATACTATGCAACTGTGAGTGGTCTTTGGAGAAACATAAGATGTGTTGTTATTTGTCATGTGATATATATCTATAAACTTAACCGTCAGTTTTAAATTAACTATTTGGTCTGAACATCCAGTAGCACAGAAAGGCTTACTAACTAATTACAAAGATATAATGGCACATGTGGTACCCACAACTGTGTCCAGTTCCAAATTCTCAATAAAGGTGTAAGCGGTTTCTTGGTTGAGCTGGGAATCCTAATCTTATTGCACAAATATATTTCACTGTGCATAAAATGTTATATGTTATATATTTGTCTTCAGCTCTGCCAACAAATGTCTCCTGAAAGTTGGCTTTTACTGTGCACAGCTGGAACAGTATCCAAAAGCCATTGAAATCTTCGAGCAGGTTTGTACGCCGTTTATGTTGTTTATAAACTACGATTATCTCTCTATAAACATATCTCTGCAGGGTGAATATTTCTTCTTTCGCCAGGTTGCAACTAGTACGATGGATAATCCGCTTCTGAAGTACAACGCAAAAGAGTACTTCTGGAAGGCTTCACTGTGCCACTTTATTGTAGATGAATTAAATGCAAAGGTCAGTGCAACAGTTTTTAGGGTTTTTTGATCATGTGTAGTAAAGCAGTAAATATGAACTAAGTGTAGAGACACCTGGCCATCACGTCCACGTGTTGTCTGCCACACCAACTCCTCATAGAGCTCTAGGGCTTTATCATGCTGATAGTGTTTAAGCCTTTTAGATCAGTAAATAATAATAACATTAGATTACATTTACAGCATCCAGAGTAATGAACAACTAACCAATGGGGGGTTAAGGGCCTTTATTAGGGGCCCAGCAGTGGTAACTTGGTGGTGCTGGGAATCAAATACATAATCTTCTGTTTAGAAATCCAACATCTTAACCACTGAGCTACCACCTCCCCCATAGACTGCTTTCAACTTTGTGGCAAATGTTTAGGGAAACATGGGCAGTGCTGACTTCAATATTTAAGTCACTGAGTTTGTTTGGATGACCAGAAAGACCTGAGTTCAAGCACCACTGCTGCCAGTCTGCCACTGTTGTGTCCTTGCACAAGACTCTTAACCCTTCCTGTTCCAGGGGCGCTGTATCATCGCTGACCCTGTGCTCTGACCCCAACTTTCTATGCTGGGATATGCAAAGAAACAAATTTCACTGTGCTGTAATGTTATGTGACAAAAAAGCCCCTTTACCCTTTACACAAATATTTGGGTGTGTTGGTAAGATGTCCGTAAACATATAATGTATATTAGATTACTTTTAACATTTTCATTTTTTTCGATAGCTGGCCATAGAGAAGTATGAAGGCATGTTTCCAGCATTCTCAGACTCAAGAGAATGTAAGCTTTTGAAAGTAAGTAAAAAAACAAAAGACAACTCATTTAAAGCCCTACAGATTTTTTTACAACTCAAATGACATGCAGTGCCGAAGTGTGTGCAGACTTTGATATCGCGAATTCCTTTGTACAGAAACTACTTGAAGCACATGAAGAGCAAAACAGCGAGGCATTTACCGAGGCTGTAAGTTTCAGGCTGTAAGAGTGTTTAAATGAAAAAAAAAAAACTTTTTAAAGTTACAGTCTGTTGATGGTGCGTGTTTTTGAACGCTTATTTCAGGTAAAAGAGTTTGACTCAATCTCCCGCCTGGACCAGTGGCAGACCACCATGTTACTCCGCATCAAGAAGACCATTCAGGGAGATGGTGGTGACCTAAAATAAACACAGTGAAATATTTCCCTGCTCGTTATATGTATTAATGTGACAATCTGATCGAACAGTTATGTAGTGATGCTAGCTAATACTTACCCCGATGCCAGTCTTTTAGGTGAATGTGGTTTGGTAAAAGGCTAGCGTTGAGGACGCTAAAGTCACATCATGGGTCAGTATTGTCAGTACATAAATAATAGTATCCTTAATCTACTATTTCATGAAGTGTTGTCTTATTTCTTTAGTGCACAGGTCATCCTAACCATATTCATTACTTAACAGTTACACTCGGTGTGTGGCATGACAAGAAAAATATCAGAGAATAAGTGTATATCTGTATGTTCTGTATTATACTAATTTTACATCATTAATAATATTCATTGTGGCGTGGTCACCGGCATCACCTTGCATGATAGTTGTCCAGACTTCTATATGTGGTCGTTTGCTTGTGCACAAACATTTAAGTGTGTTTTATTTTATTATTTTTTATTGTATTGCCTTGTGTTTAAAATGTAAATTTTTGTAATGTAAGAATAATGTAAGGTATTTCTAGATGATTTAACATTACATATCATTGAAACACTGTGTTGCTTATGAATTATATCAATAAAAAAGTGTCCTGTCTCCTGGTGTTGATGATAAAATGTCTCATGCCAATTGTTGTATATCACGTTACATTTAATACTTTACAGTTCAGTTTTAATTTCTCTAATAGCTGTCCTGCTTTTAACCTGACTTTATAAAGAATTATACTCGGCCTATACATTCACCTTAATCTAACAAGATACCACCTGCCAGGACACCAACTGAGCCATCAAAGTGTACATGAGCTTTCTGGTGTCTTCTACTAAATAGTAGACATATAATATGAAATACAAATTATACAAAACATAACTCTAAGTGGTAAAAGATCAGAAAAAGCTGTTTGATTAGCTTGGTTCGTGTTTTGGTAGTTCCTCAATTGTCAGTCAAAACTTGTTGTTTAATATTTTAAGTAATACTTATATTTAGTGTTTAGGTAAGTCAGTAATTTACACCTCATGTTTTAAAGTGTGCTATTTCTAATTTACTTTCAATATTTAAAATGATTTATTAGATAAATTCAATGGACCCCTTATCTGATTGGTTCATTCAACACTGATTGGTTCGTTCATTCTTTATCATTTATTTGGGTCAGCATCATTTGCTTTGTCACAATAGTACACTTAATGCATACATAAATAAATATAATTCTATGATAGGCAAGAACCTGGCCTAAATATATATATATATATATATAGTATATATATATATATATATATATATATTATAGTATTATGTAATACCCTTAAGATGAGTCCCATCTGTTCATACTGAATTGCAGAAAAAGATTAACAGAACGGTGGCAACTCTTAGACAGGGTGTAGTAGCCTAAATCTTTCAGTGGCAATGTGAATGAATTTAATTGGCAGACTAAGATAAGCAAAAGCAACAGAATAGCATTGCTTTACTAAATAGATTTAGCAAAAGGCATTGTGTAAATCAAAAACAGGCAAAGCAACAACAAATCAATATTATTACAATTTTCCTAGGTTTAACTGTAATGTAATTACTGTTACAGTTATTTTGTAATTAATTTACGTAACGTTAGTTACTTCACGACACTGGACTTCATTTCTTTCTTCTAGGTTTTTTTCCCTGCCTAAATCATGGCTGTGCACTCTTAACTTCCTGTTCATCCCCACTTACATCATCCAACTGAAATCATCCTTAGACACTCTGAAGCTTCTTCTTTGAACAAATGTTCAGTATTGTGTCGCGAGCTGTACAGCCCTCACAAGGCTTGTGTGAATATGAAGCGTTAAATCTCTTTCATCAGATCAGAGTCTCTGTTGTGGCACATTGTCACAATAATGGTGTGGCTTTGCCTACACTGAAACTGAAGAATGTGACCTTTGAAAATAAAGAGCGGTGAGAGTTCTCTTTGTCTTTGCTATAATAAAGAGTTTAAGTAACTACGTTTCACTTTTTTTTAATTATTGCATAAATCTTTGTTTGATGCTTGTGTGCCTTTTTTTAATTAGAACCGAGTTGTCACTTCACATCCTTAACAATGCATAAATTATAGAAAAGGATGGTTTCATAACAGGCAAGCACACCTGTCCAGTCTATATCAGTCCAGAGAGCCTACAGCTAATGAGCTCATATTCGGGAAAAACATCAAATGTATGGTCTCTTGGAGTTATACTGTACATCACTCTGACTGCACAATATCCTTTCACACACAAACCTCACTGGACTGTACAATAGAATCCAGAAGGGCAAATTTAATATTTCCAAGCTTCTCTCACCCAAAGCCAAGTGTCTCATGTGTAACATCCTTCGACTGGACCCTTCACAGTGAGTAACAGCAGAGGAAATATTGTCTATCTATCTATCTATCTATCTATCTATCTATCTATCTATCTATCTATCTATCTATCTATCTATCTATCTATCTATCTATCTATCTATCTATCTATCTATCTATCTATCTATCTATCTATCTATCTATCTATCTATCTATCTATCTATCTATCTATCTAACTTTCTATAATCTAGCTTGAATTTGTGATTATTAGTCGAGTCATTAGTCATTCTGAATGTTAAAAACAATCCTTCATTTAACATTTTAAAAACATATTTGTGCTTTTGTTGACTTAATATGTCTTTTAAATCAAGTCCAAGCAAGAATATTAGTACAACAGTATTTTTTGCTATTCCATCATTTAGTTAGTTGAATTTTACAGAGTATTTATCTTCTCAAACCCACCCCCAAAAATTGCCCACCTGGGACATCTGTCTGCCCAACCTTCTATGGTAGGCAGAAACCAGGTCTGTATATAATGCTGTCCACATAAATCCACTAGGCAGCGCTGTGAGACTTCTCAGAAATGCTTAGAAACGCGTAAATCGTCTTGGAAAAAGGGCGGAGCTACAGTGCAGGGTCTCACCAGATCCCACTTTTACCCCGCCCACTCAAACAACGAAACAGCTCCGGGGAGGCGCGCGCAGGGCATCGGCAACGAGTCGCGCGCTTCTTGGACGTTTCGTGACTCAAGCGAACGTACCCGGGTGTGTGTAAATGTGTGTGTGTGTGTGTGTTTCTAACGCTAACATTGTTCAGTTTCGATCGGCAAGAACAAAAGATTTACTGCACAATGAAAGCCAATCGGGGAGGCTGTCCGAGAAAAAGTGTTAACAGTTAACCAGCCGCACAAACCGAAGAGAGCCGGTTAAGAAGGTAAGCGCGCACGTGAGCGGAGCGGGTGTAACTTAAAGGGCTTTATTATGGCGGTAGCGTTATACTGAGCGGAGGAGCGGAGGAGACAGTCCGTTATTTTACTGCACTGTGCACTAAACTGCGATTAAAAGAGATTAAAAGCTTAAATCTGGCACAGTAGACGATGCTGTCCCACTGATTCACTGCAAACAACCTCAATCCTGCACAAACTTTTGCAACATGCATGCACAGGGGTGCCAATAGTTTCCTTTCTGGACAATACGAATGCAATGCTTTTAATTTAACATGACAGCCGGTCCACTGCTTTCCATAGGATGCAAAAGTCATTGTAAAGACCGAATCGTTAGATTTTAAGCGCTGTTGGTAGAGCTGATGCATTTTTTTCCAGGGAAAGAAACACCTTCTGACATGTCATTTACATTTACATTCACAGCATTTGGGAGACAATCTTATTCAGAGCGACTTAGATTATTCTCTTTTTTTTTTTCTTTTTTTTTTTACAACTGAGCAATTTGGTGTTAAGGGCCTTGCTCAGGGGTCCAGCAGTGGCAGCTTTATGGTGCTGGGAATTAAACCTCAGTCATCCAATTAGCAGTCCAAAACCTTAACCACTCCGCTACCACTTCCCTACATGACAGTAAAAAGACTCTGTTTTGTCTATATTCTTTCTGTTAGATGTATTAAAATGCAATGCTTTTTGCAACACGCATGCACAGGGGTGCCAGTACATGACGACACATCCACGTCCATGCAAAAGTCTTTTTTGAAGATCTGTTAGATTTTATGCACTGTTCATAGAGAGCTAATGCATTTTCTCCATCAAAAAAACTTCTTCTGACCTGTCATTTACATTTACGCTTTTACTTTTATACAGCCATTGGCAGAAGCCCTTTATTTAGAGCGACTTACACTTATCTCTTTTATACAACTGAGCAATTAGGGGTTAAGGGCCTTGCTCAGGGGCCCAACAGTGGCAACTTGGTAGTACTAAGAAACAAACCTACAATTTTCCGGTTAGCAGTCCGACACTTTAACCACTGAGATCCCACCTCCCCATCTTGCTTCTACATTGGAAAATTCATCATTTTATTGATGCATTATATTTTTGCACTACGTTTGGAAAGTTTGCCCTCTGACTGACGCAGTCTTGTACTGGGATCCTAAAACTCTTTCGAACCAGATTCGACGTTTTTAATACTGAAAAAATTTGCTTGTTAATAATAAAACAAAATAAACCGAATAATATCCAATGTTCAGCCAAGATAAGGACACGACAGCTCATGTTTAACGTTTCTAGTTTTTCTCTCTCCAGGTATCAGTCATTCTGCACTTCTGCGTTCTATTTCATTACAGCAAAATCACTTTAGTGTAATACAGGAACAGTCGAGGTGTTTGTGTTCACTCAGTCGAGGTTTTAGCCTTCTTGTCTCTGTTTCACTCAGTGTTTTTCCTAATTGTGCCCCGCCATTGTTTTCCGATCTGATGGGGCGTGTAATGTATTGATTATTCCTGAGTGATTTGTTTTGCTTTACCTGCGAATGGATGTGCTGGAAATGCAATGGTGAATTATTGATCATGGATCTATGTTGGATAGTTAGTGAAGTCATCTGTAAAAGCGAGTATTCTCCTAATTTGTATATGTAAAACTGTGTGGAGAAAAATGACTGCTATGGTAATTGTAAAAATACACAATAGGAATGTTTAATGGTATCTTCTTTTCTATCCAGTTTAGTGGTGACATCTGTGTTTTCTTCGCAAAGCAGCAATAAGAACACTTACATAAAAAATGTATCAAATTTTATCTTCTGTCTGTCTGTCTATCTATTTATCTTCGGTCTGTCTATCGTCTGTCTTCTGTCTGTTTGTCTGTCTGTCTGTCTATCTATCTTCTGTCTATCTATTTATTTTCTGTCTGTCTGTCTATCTATTTATCTTCGGTCTGTCTATCTATCTATCTATCTATCTATCTATCTATCTATCTATCTATCTATTTATCTTCTGTCTGTCTGTTTGACAGTATATCTACTGTCTGTCTATCTATCGATCTGTCTGTCGGTCTGTCTGTCTGTCCGTCTATCTATCTTTCTGTGTGTGTGTGTGTGTGTGAGACACAAACAGTTCTGAATTCTGCGATATTTAGTCACTAATGTATGTTAATTTAAACGAAGCTGTGTGATTGGTGTAAGGTTAGATCATCAGTAAATGCTGTTAAATCTAAAATTGCATAAATAATTTTTTTACACTATTTAAAGTCTGGCTTACATGTCGGGTTTTATATATTCTGGAATTTTCTTTGCTGCAGTTCAGTTAATTGTTGTTAGCTTTTAGACGCTGTACTATAGAGAGCACTATTTAAGTTATGTAGCTCTTTATTTATAGCTTATTACTGTAACATAGAAAAATATGTCCTGATCATATAAAATCATCATACCAATAAATAACTCTTTCAGACGTGTGTATATGTTAACCCATTAATAAACTTAGCCGTGTTTGCTGTAAAAATTGAAGTTTGTAATGCTTTTCATTCATTTTAGCTTTAAACTGCTTTATTATTGAAATGATTTAAAACCCAGTAAAATAATGACCTCTGTCTTGTTTTTATTTCATCCATTTCACACTGAAACACTTAAATCAGGATCAAAACACATAAGAATGCTATTAAAAAAAAAATAATAATGCATATTCTGTTTAATGCATTCTCTTATCCCGTGATTCGTTTGTCTGGCAGGTAAGACAGAGCTCCAGCATAAATATTCACATCCATCTTCTAATAACACTGGGTTTTTACAGACACCTCATGAGATGAAATAGCAGGAACAGCACCGCACCACACCATGCCATCTGTCTGCTTTTGTTTGTGTGCCGGGTCTGAAGCTGAAAATGCCATGAACGTCATTTTTAAAGACTGTTAGATTCGTTGCACTGCTGGTGGAGCCAATAGATTTATTTCCAGGAAATCCACTTTCTGACATGTCATTAAAACAGGTCTTTTTTTTTGTACATCGTTTCTACAGGTTGTATTGAAAGGCTTAGTTCTCCTATATTCTGTTGATGAAAAGCCAACTTTGTGGTCATGTCCTTGGTGGTTTGACTGAAAAAGGCAGGAACAATTAAAAGTATGTTGACAGCCATTCAGTAAAAAAAGGGCTTTAATTGGGTAATGGATTTGCTGGTAGAGGTAAAAAAGAGTTCAGTGAGTGTTGTGAATCTGCTGCTTCTGCACAGTCTAATGGATGTCCCGTCTATGAATAGTTCATGCCTAAAAAAGTGGAAAGATTGGAGGCTGTGTCGTCGCTGCTGCTCTTACAGTGATGCGTGTCTAACCCGGGCTGTGACTCAAGAACCTTATGGCTTTATTTAGAAGAGCAGGATAATGATTTTTGCACTCTTTTTTTAGTATCTTGAGGCTTTATCTGCTTTTAAAGACATCCCAAACATGTTTAAAACTAGTTTGCTTATAGGTTAATAAGGGAAGCACAGAAACTTTTAGAGTCAGAATTACTGTGAAAACATGTGAACACAATAGAGAGGCTTAAGTTAAAAATATTTAAACGTGTTTTGGGGCATTTTGCCTTTTGATAGGACAGAGAGAACTGAAACAGGGGGGTGGGGGCTCCGGAAAGGACTTGAGGCGGAATCAAACTCAGGTCGCCACTGTGCATGTGGGTCTGGCACTACAACACGGCGCCAGCCAGAGTAGCTTAAATTTACCATTTACCATGTTTGGTTGGTTGCACCAATGTATATATATTGTTATTTCTAAGAGGTCGCTGCTAAATAGCTGTAGTTCATTATAATTGTTGGTGCTTTTGGTTTTTTTTTGTAATAGGTAGTAAATATAAAATATTTCTATTCTATAAAATATATCTTTGTGTTAAACAGGAGCTGCGCCCTTTGGTCGAAAAAAACCCCCACTGCTGGCTGTAATGTGCATCCATCAGAGACCCTGTGTGGTAAGAGACTTTGGATTAGTTTATCGTTTTGCATTATTTAATAGGATTTTGTCTTATTTAATAGGATTTAAAAGGTCGATCAAAACACTTTTGACAATCTGATACTTCCTGTTAAAAATATCCTGGGGCTGTACCACTAAACAAGCATGGGATCTTCTTCTTTGTGTTCACACACTCTGAAGTCTGTTTGCAAACAGCTGCGTTTAAGCTCTTCCTGACAATCGCTATGTGTCTGACAGCTCAGGTCAGAGGGCAGATTTTATGGTATGAAAGCTGAATGGTGTGGCTGACTGGGCTGATGTGAGCTGGGCTGTTTGAGCTGGAAAGATATCATTCTGGGATCCCTGCTGCGATGCTGTCTTGCACATCGTGGTCCCTGCTCCTTAGCCTCTTAGCTCAAGACAGCTTAATCGCCATGTGTCAAGGTGTAAAGATGCAAATTACAGAGAAAATTCATGAAAGGGAAGCAAATATCTGCTTGCAGTAAATAGCTTTTTATAGATTAAAGTAAAATGCACAGTTTTCATTCCCATAGCGAGTGAAAGTAAATCGTTAGTATAGGAGAATTCTGCATTAAATCAGAGTTTAATATGATTTGGAGCATTTTGTTCTACAGCATTGTCACATTATTAAATAACTATTTAGTTAGTTGTTTTATTTTGTTTGTATCATTACGCATAGTGATATCACAAGTTTTGCAGTAGGCTGCAGCTGTCTTAAGTATGTACGCGAAACCTGTTAATTTTTAAAGCGTGCTCAGATCGGAAAATAATGGCTGATGAAAAGAGGGAGAAGAAGAGAGTGTGTCTGTGGAGACACCAAGAGAAGTTCATTCAATCATTCATTTTCTATACCCGCTTATTCCCTAATTCGGGGTCACAGGGATCTGCTTGAGCCCATACTAGCCGCCTCTGCAAGGGCGAAGGACAGAAGGAGTACACCCTGGACAGGTCGCCAGTCCATCGCAGGGCACCAAGAGAGGTTCAGCATACAGGAAATCTCCCTTTATTCTAAGAAAATGTGTCCTGATAATAAGCACTTTAGCCTCACCGTAAGTTATTAGAAGTTATTAGAAGTTTTACTTGAATAATTATTTTTAGAATTAGTTTTAAACTCTTTGGCTACTTTACCACCACGCTGCTGGGCTCCTGCGCAAGTCACTTAACCCGTTAACCCTCTCAGTTATACAAATATAATAACTGTAAGTCACTTTAGATAAGAGCGTCTGCCAGATGCCAGAAATGTAGATTGTTCTGATAAATTACATTTATTTTTTTTATACCATTTTTTCAGCTCCTGGAACATTGAGTAATAACTCTCGAATTCTCTCTAATGTGTATACCTGCACATGGGTGACTGAAGGCGTGCATTAACTCATTTTAATAAAAATGCTAAAATGTAGAGTGTTTGTAAATGTATAAGTGGCAGATTCGGCCAATTCGTATAAATGTATTCGTATAGAAAGCTCCTTTCACACTTATCGTGAGAGCATTGCGCATTTGTCATGGCTGGCAGTATTTCTTATTTATAGTCCATTCCCACGTGCAATTATTATATGTTTACATGTACAGTATACAGTAAATATAAACTCTTGGTGTCACATGTATAATAATAATAAGTCTATAAGCCTAGTGTCAGACTTGTTTCCATTGTAAGGTGTCAGATCAAAATGAGCAGAGGGACTTTTACACAACTCTAACTGTACGGCTGCGGGCTAAAGGTTAATTGCTTTTGCTAATGTTATTGAGGCTTGTTTAAAAATGGCACAGCTTGAGAAAGTGACTGTTCTAAAGACCTCAATACGTACTTCAATTCATAACCAGATGATAATGTTAGGGTATTTTTTACATTGACACAAAAGTTCATATCACAAATTTTTGTTGCTGAAAATCTGTCATTTTGGTCAGTGATCGCGGTTCAGATTTACTTATGCATCAATATTGCAGACGTGTTTCAGGACATTTGTTATGTTGTTATATTTGTAATAAGATGTATAATGCAGGTGGCAAGAAAGTAGAGATGCAATACTGGTACTTAAAAAAATTTCCATTTATATTGTAATTCAAACTGTACATTACCATAATTGACCAGATTTTTCGTTATTTTACATGCTGCTGTTTAGGACTTTACCTGTAGTTGGCAGTGCTTCCAAAACTGCTGCCGACCTCTAATATGAAGCAGCAGACAGAGCGAGTGGTTTATATTTACTGCATTTTCGTTGGCTATCTAAGTCTGAAATCTAAAACCTAAAATCGAAAAGAAAGAGAGAGAGAGACAGAGAGAGATAATGATATATTATTATTATTATTAATGTAGGTTAAAAATTTTGTTGTTTTCCCTGCCATTATATTAAGGAGGAAGGGGACACCCTGATATAATGTTCTTCTATCCTTTTCTCCTTTCGGCTGTTCGCTTTTAGGGGTCGCCACAGCGCATCATCTGTCTCCACCTCACCCTATTTTCTACATCCTCTCTTACTTTCTACTTACTCTTTTTACTCTCTCTTCTTAATCCTCCTCTTTGGTCTTCCTCTTGTTCTTCTGCCTGGTAGCTTCATTTCTAACATCCTTCTAATGATATGTTCACTATCCCTCCACTGTACATGTCCAAACCACCTCAATCTGACCTCCCTGACTTTCTTCCCTATACATCCAACACGAGCCGTCCCCCTAATGAACTCGTTCCTAATGTTCTTCTATTAAACTAAATAGCCTTACATTATTTAACTCATTTACACGACAGCATGTCATTTCAGTCTCTGTGTGGTTGTGTGTTTACAATTCTCCTCTGCCCTCTGTATCACACATGGAGGAGATGCGCACACACAGACGTGCGCTGCTCACAGGTGACCAACAATGTACAGTTCAATAATTGTGCAGTTATTATACTGAGTGCTGTTATTAGAAATACAAAAGAACACCCGCGATTCCTTAAAGTGTTTTTGTGAGTGAGACATGACATCTAATGTTTAACAGACAATTTCATTTCTTATAATATTAAATATATAAAAATGGTAAAGAAAATATGAACTCGGATTAACGTTACCATAGCAACAAATTTCACTGTGTCAAATTTCACAACTGGACAAACATTATTATTATTATTATTATTATAAAAAACTTTCCTATACAATTAAGATTTTTTCACAGATATAAAATTAAAAATCACTTCAAAAACATGGAAAAAAACGTAATCATGAAAATCTAATTATGTAAACACAAAAAAAAATCCTCATCTGTTTTCGTTTTCCTTGTTTTTAACAATGTCTTGCTCGGGCACTCTCATGTTGTGCAGAATTAGCCACGCCCACATAGTTACATGTCGAGGTTTACACGTAATAAAAAAAAACACTATTACCGTTGACAATTTATTCCACGGTAACGATATACGGTCATTCCGCCCAGCCCTAATATTGGTCCACATGACCAGAAATATGACATAGAGTGGAATTTGTTGTTATGTAAAGTTAATCCAAGTTCATATTTTATTTACTATATTAATTAAGGCCTAAATAAACGAAACAAAGATTTTTTTTTATTTCTAAACTATTTAAGTTTATTTATTATATAAAGTCTTTTTTGTTGATTTTCCAAAATAACTATACTGTAAAATATATTGTTACAGTGAAATAAAATTACTCATACCCTGAAATAAAATTTCGGTCATACAGCCCACATAATTTAATTGTGGCATGCTCAGTTTTTTAAGGCTTTGTAAAAGTTTAGATTTACAGCATTTGGCAGACGTCCTTATCCAGAGCGACTTACATTTATCTCTTTTATACAACTGCACAATCAGGTGTCAGACGGCCTTGCTTAGGGGCCCAACAGTGGCAACTTGGTGGTGGTTGGAATCGAACCCCAATCTTCCAATTAGCAGTCCAACGTCTAAACCCCTGTGCTGCCACTTACCATAGAATGAAAACTTGACTTTTTAATCTTCTAGTTGTTGTGTTAGCGATTCCTTTAGCCACATCTCCCTGCTCACATTCAGTATAGTGTAGAAAGATGTTGACCAATGAGGTGAAAACAGATTTTAACCATGGTTGAATGATTAGGCTGGTTGAATGATTACATTTTTTGTAGACAACAAACAGTCTGTTAAAACACTCGGGACCTGAGTTGCACAGTAATATATGTAAATCTAATGCAAATTCAAATATTTTACTGCTCTTATAGCTGTGCTGATAATGCCGCTCACATTAGATCGCTCACATTGTTGTAAATGTCGGCTTTAGTCTTCACTAATGACTGCTTCTGTTTGTCAGGCGGTCGATTCTATTACATCGTTCCATGTTCCTGTTTATACACTTGACTGTGCGGCTGATGTCGGCTTGGCTGCAACAATGTATTAAATTAGTCAACTGTGTTTTACACCTAAAGCAGTCACAGAAGGACTGTGTGTCAACTGCGCCTTTTGTTTTTGTTTTTAATTTCATTGTATTTTATTTTATGGCTGGAGGTTTATTTCTTCCAGGTTTCAAAACTGAAATTGGGCACAAGAAAAAAACCAAAAAAAATCAGAATGCCCAGACACGCTGGCTTTGTTCATCAGAACAGTTGAAAGCTAGCAGCATAAAGCTGTGTCACTATTTTAGTAAACCCCAATTTAATTTTTGTGCTTTAGACAACATGAATTTTGTGATGTCGTGTACATTATTAACACAACATTGGGTTGTCAGCCACTGTTGGGCCCTTGAGCAAGACCCCTTAACCCCCTTCCTGCTCCAGGGGCACTACTGTATTATAGCTGACCCTGCACTTTACTCTTTTTTACTGTGCTGTAACGTGACATTTACATGACATTAACATTAAACATTCTGTTTAATTGTTGCATCTGTATGATGCATTGATATTCCAGTCGTCTAACAGTCGTCTCTCAGAACCATCTGTATGTTTCCTAAGTTAATTAACAACCTTGCCAAATTGTCGTCCCAGGTTTGCGCTCTGTGCTAACCACTTTACAGAGGAAGCCATCCGGTGTTAGATGTGTACAATCTCAAAGTTCAGCACCTTTCCGCTCTTTCTCAAATGCGCTGATGCATGCATGTGCTGCAGGTTTGTTTTCAGCTTCCTAATTCAGATCGTTGCATTCTGAAATCAGACCTCTGTGTGCTTCTCTTGCATAAATGCGTTTGATACGGCTGTATAATTAACCATAGCTGCACATTCAGAGATGCACATTTCATATTATTTTTCTGCATACTTGGCTTGCTGCAATAGTCAGTGTTGACTGTGTCACCAGTGTTAAGCCGCAACAGCTGCTATGACACTTTGACAAAGTATTATTTTTTTTCAATAAAACATTTATCTAAACTGAGTTAAATTGTTTTTACATGATAGACACCTGATGTGATAAATAAAATTTGCTGACCTGTGATGTGGGTCACCGAGCGGGTCAAATCACAGATCAGTAGCAGAAATCAAATTTAATTTAATATGTGAGATATTCGTTTATGTCAATATACATTTTATGTGTAAAATAATTGAAATAAATGTCTTTATTTCTGTTTTATTGTTTTGTAAATTTGAAAGTGGAAGTAAAATATTTGTAAGCTAATTTAAAAAGGCAAAGAAATAAGAGAAACTCCATCGACACCCCCTACCCCACCCCCATGGTGATATCGGTATCAACGATGCTGTCGCAACTTAGCTGTAATGAATGAAATAAAAATCATACAGTGTTGTAGAGATCCTTAGCCCATGTTTTCCTTCAAACTTTGAGTGTAAATAAAAACATCAGCTGTTTAGAGAAAGAATCGTGATGAATCGATGAGTCTATTTTTTTTCTACCACTACAGCGAGTAGTAGGCCAAAATAGCAATGACATCGATTTATCAGTGACAGACTTGTGATTGCTCAGTATTGCATAAATGTTATGAACAGTGGCGGCAGGTTAATGCGAGCGCTGCCCATAACACCCAACCACCCACCAAATGCCCCTCCTAATCCCCTCAAAACCCCCCTGTCATCTCAAAATGACTAAATTATTCAAATTACTTTAATTACTTAATTACTGATAATAAACCCACACTGAACTTGAATTCACTGATACATGGTAAATATTTGCTTTCATTAACACTCGACTAACATTACCATTTTTATTATTTTAGCTAGCAGAAATGATACATAACACCATCGTCTATTTACAATCCCGCATTACTAACAGTTGAATTTTCTGTTTGTTTACACCTCTAATTTTTTAGCACCAGCTATGAAAGTTAATTAACTTTATTACCAAAATGAATGTGACTAATGCAGGTCCTGTCTACCAGAATAAATGGCAAAATCTTAGCAAGATCTTGTTTTTTCTAAAACCCGATGCCTATTTCCTTAGCAATGTCTGTGCAACCCGCTACGATTAACACACTCTTATACTTTTAGACTTTTATTAGCAGTATTTTAAATGGTTTAGTAAAATTTGATATTATTGACTTGAGTATTAATACTTTGGTAAGAATAAAACAAAAGTAAACTGTCTCTGATTCAGTCTCTCTTCTTTATTGCCCAAATGTATGGTGAAGGGCTATATATTCATTTCAGTGTAGCACGACGGCAACACACTGATGCGGGTGAAAAGCAGCAACAGGAAATTCTATCACTTCTTATCACCAATTCATAAAAATGCAGATTCTTGTTCTTTACCACATGCATGATACAAATAGGCAGGAATACGTTTGTGTATTCCCTTGCATATTTTTTACCACTGTAAACTTCTTTTTACTTTCCACCCTGTTGTGCATTTATATTTACATGTCTGGCATTTGGCAGACACTTTTATCCAAAGTAACTTACAGCTGTCTCACTTTTTTTATGCAACTGAGCAGGTGAGGGTTAAGGGCTTTGTTTGGAGGCTCATTAGTGGCAGAATGGTTGTAGTTGGTAGCAGTCTGACACCCCGACCTCTAAGCTACCACGTTTCTTGTGCAAATTCTTATTTACAACCCATACACCAACCCAGTGTGCCTTGTCTATAGATTCTCCACATCTATGGAATTGTACTGCAGATATTTATAAATTGTTCTTTTAAAAGGGTTTACCTTAGCTGGTGTTGTTAATGACGATGAGGGTAGAAAGTATTGTTTAACATGGCGGTCGATAAATCTCTTCCAGGTGTGCAGTTAGGTTGTGTTCTAGTGATTGTGAAGGCTGTGATTAACATTTACATAATCAGTCCTAGTGCTTTTTGGATAGATGCGTGTCATTCCCCAAGAGGTTCCTCCCAACAAGATAAAAATGAGTTATTGCAAGATAAAGATGATTAGGCAGAATTACATATTATTGAGTTCAAGCTTTTCTGTATAATTTGTTACATAAGTTCCATGCTTTAGAATGACAGTGAGATGTAGATAATTTAAATAATAGTGCTTCCTGGTTCCAGATTTGTACTTAACTACTATATCACGTGGTTATATTCATCTGATTTATTTATTTGATTTCATGTTTTATCATTAGATCAAAAAAGCAAAAGCAGGAGACATGTACGCCAGCATTGTGAGTATTGGCGTGGGTTTGGCAGCGCTCCATAGCCTGGGCTGTGGTTTTGTCTCTCCTGATTACTCTCTATGTGCTTAAGTGGTTGCGGCAGGGCAGCTGCAGGTTTGGCACCATTTTAAATCTTCATGCTGATCAGAATTGCCAGGTGTGAGTTCACTGGTGTGATGTGTGTAGTCAGAAACGGTTATCAGGCTGGTTGTCACACTTTGAAAGTACAATTGACTGTTTTACCTGTTTGAATCCCCACAGCTGTGTCCTCAGCTTACTTTCTTCCTTCAGTGTTCTATTTGAAAAAAATGTGACCTGGTTTCTTGATTGTTTTATCATTCTTGTGTCATCACTGGTCATCATGATGCGACTTTCCCTGGATTATATCTTGCAATAATGTCTAGCACCGCCAGACCGTTTGAAGCAGAAATGTTTAAATATATCCTCATGGTGTCGTGTTTCTGAGGCATGGGATGGAGACTGTGCGCAGGTGTGAGCCTCTTGGGGTGGATCAGTGTCAGACTGGGTTGCTGGTGCATCTGCTGCCCCACACACTTATCCTGACCTGCACTTAAAGCAGGCCATAGAAAAGGAGATTTTACGAGCGCTCGGCTCAAATTACAGCCAGAGAGCACGACTACGGCTTGCATCAATCATAGTGAGTCCCAAATAAAATCAACAACATGAACTCTGCTTTGTATATTAATACGCCTGCATGCTACACTGGCAACTCCTCAGACAGAGCATGTCTCTTCGAATTCCTAGAAACATTCTGCGTTAAGCTCTTCACATGGACAAGCTGATTTACATATGGAAATAGCCTTTTAAATAGGCATTTCAAAAAATAACTTGAGAACATAAATCATTTATTATAAGTGATCTGTTTCAGATTTATATTTAGAGAATCAGATTTCCTTATCCGCTGTGACTCACAAATACCTTTTAGAAAGATGTCCTTATATTAGTTTAATAGATGTAAAAAAGGCATTATGTTGTAAATAGATGGTTAGTGGGCAGTAATTAGTAATAAATTGGTGCTAATTTAGGCTCATAATAAACAAGTGAGTATTTAAATAAAGACTGGACTAAAATGTTAAAAATGCACTAGGACATCTTGGAAAATGCTAACTGTAGCCTGATAGCACTAGAAGTGTAGGTCCAACCCTCCTTGCAAATCGCTGTCCAAAGCCACGCCTACTGAATGCATGAATGTGCACAGACTAGACGTACTATAAACTGTACAATAAACTATAAACTTTATAGTACAGCTGGTAACAGTAATAAAATACCAAACATAAAAATAGTACCCTAAAACACGCTGCTGCTATAGTTGAGCTCATTCATAAAAGGGTACACAAACTACATAAGGTATGTGTTAGTATCAGAACACACCAAAATCACAGCACATATTCCAACCTTCCCAAAAGAAATACTGTAACCATGACGTCATCTTTCAGACCCTGTCAAAGACTCCAGCATGGATATGCAACACCGATATTAGTTCGGGTTTTGTTTTGATTCAGACGGGGGGTTTTTTTGCAGCAGAATACTCTAATGACGTAACCTTTCAAAGGTTTGCACGTACATATGTTGACAGGCAGTTAAAATAAAACCTTTTATAATGTTCGGCCGAAACATATTGATTGGACAAACATTTCTTGGTCCTACGCCTTCCACTGAACATATAAATAGATAGAAATACATTCCGATCACTTAAATTAATGATCACTATCGGGATTTAAAGAGACTTTTAACCAGCAGAACATTAATCACCTATTATAAGTTTAAGCTTTTAAATATGGTAAATGTTACATTTAATTATACAAATATTTTAAACTAATAATAAAAATATGCTGGCATTTTTTATGTTGTCAGCACACTCGTATAAGTGTGTTTTCCCTTAACTTGTTACCACAAAGTTGAAAACACACCCCAGTCTAGATTGTCTTTGTATAACTAAGTTTGTATAACTTTATCTAGCATGGTATCTACCCAAGGTTTCAGAGCTATAACCACAACTCATTCTGCACCCCAGTCCACCCCATACCACATTATGTATATATTATTACTATTATTGCTGTAAGGGGTCCATATCCTGCTAAGTGCATTATGTTTCTATATGTCAGATGTTATTGTGGCACAGCAGAATCTCTTTGCTGACTAGGGTATTGATTAAAGCTGACATAGTGATAATAAGGTTTTTTTGGCCAGCCATCTGGACTGGTGTTGCTGACTGTATACTGCTGGCCCGAGAGCCCCGTCCTCTCCCGCATTCTTCCCCCTCCTCCTTCTGGGGCTATCTTTATATTTTGCTTTCTCATGTATTAAGAAAGTCATGTTGTTTCTCACAGCATATTCTGCCTACTATTATTGTCATATTTTAAATTAGTCAGTGATTCATTTATATTCTAAACTGTTAGATAAGGAAACGTTAAACAAGCTGAAAAAATTATGCATTAAAAAATTACAACTATGCCCTAGGAAATAGTGCAATATTTTTTAATGTTCATTTTAATGTAATCCATTAAACCATTTCATCTTCCATAACTGCACGTCGTTCCTATTAGTTTCACTGTAGTTAATAAATAATTCACATTATGCTTTAATATGTTTTTTAAATAAATAGTAAAAGAAAAAAGTATCAGGCTATCCGAACAGTAGGGGGGCTCATCTGCGTGCCTTCAAAGTTGACTCTCTTAAGTCAGAAGAGGTTACAGATGATTTAGAAGACATTTCTCCTGAGTATAGACAGTAGTAATGCCATTACATCAGTACCGATATCAAGAAAACATGAAGATAATTTTCTTTCTCTCTCTCTCTCTCTCTCTCTCTCTCTCTCTCGTATTTCCTGGCTGCTTCAATTTCGGTAAATAAATCAGCATGAGCTAACTATAAATATGAAACTCTACTTAGTATAGATAAGAAACATGTTTGAAGCTACACATGACTGTAATTTTAAGGACCCACACAAAGTCAAACGTCTTTTTGGCTGCAGAATTGCCAGGTTTTTTTTTAATAAGTGTTTTTAATGGCAGCATTTGTCAGCTTTTTTTATGGTAATAACTCTATGGAAATGTTTCTAAAACCTGGCAACCCTTTCTAAAATTTGGCAACAGCAGCGGTTTCCAACAGGGAGGTCCCGACCCACAGGGGGGCCTAAGCAAGCTCTGTGGGAGTTGCGTCATATTTTGAAAAGTGTTGAGCAGTGAGCATTAGGGAGAACGCATTAGCTAATTTTATTAATGATCCCCTGGCTGACCAAAAAATAGACAAATTTGTAATTCGTCCTCTACGAAAACGACCGCGTCTCACTGACTCGCCTTCAGCAGCTGATAGTAATGACACAGACATACTGGACCCAGAGTGAGGAAACTACCACCAATTCAGAAAATACCAAGAGCAATAATATCATTTTTTTCTTGAAGAAAAGGGGGTCTCAGACTAAAAAGGTTGGTAATTTTAGTTTCTGTACTCATAAAACAAGCTTAGACTGGTGCAAGGCAAACAGTCTAAGACACTGGAATGCCATTCCATTTCCATAATTTAGCAGACGCCCTTATCCAAAGCGATGTACAAATGGGATTTAAGCCTTTGAACATCTGTTCTGACATTGATGAGAAGTTCATTTCACCATCTTCAGTCCAGAACAGAGAAAAATCTTGAGGCCAACCTACCCTGGTCTTCGGGGATGGTGGGTTCAGTCGAGCGGTGCTTGTTGATCTGAGGGAGGGAGGAGTGATAAGTGCTTTAAGATAAGAGGTTGCTGCTCTGTTTTTGGCTTTGTAGGCAGGCATCAGTGTTTTGAATTTGATGTATGCAGCTACTGGAAGCCAGTGGAGGGAGTGCAGCAGTGGCATGGGGTGTAAAAAATTTTGGAGGTTAAAAACAAATGCGCGCAACTGCATTCTTAATCATCTGCATGGAGAAATTGCATTCGGAGACCTGCTAGGAGCGAGTTGCAGTAAATTAAAGAAGACTGCACAAGCAACTGAGTGGCCTGAGTGGACAAGAATAGAACAGACTGAACCTATTAGGATGAGTTGTATTACATATAGGAGGCTTAAGCAAAGTCAATTCCATGACATCTGAGGTGCATTTGAGCACCACTTCAGCGCACTGTAACCATGTGGCACCCCTATCTCCACCAAGAGCCCAGTGTTCCATCATTACACTGACCAGGATAAAGTGATTGCTGAAGATAAAGGGCTAATACTGTGCATTAGGACAGTTTCTCTAACAAGAACCGTAAACGACTGATTTGTGTATTATTATTGTGTCACAGCAAAAAATATTTTTATGGCGCTAACTGAAGATCTATTTAAATATACAGGGCTGCCTCATATCGCAATATTTGTCTCTTTTTCTCAAACTCTACAATGAAAATAGTGTTACAGATAAACTCACCTGATTTAAACAATGATCTGTTGGATCTCAATCTGACTACTTCGGGAAATACTTCTCCTCACTCCAATCTTCCAATGGTTCCCAAGTTATGTCCTCTCCACCAGTACGAGCATTAAGACCGCTATTCTAAAAAAGGAATGCGAAAGACAGAATCCTCTTTCCCATCGCAAGCCGCTACACCAGCTCTCATCTCCAGATAGCTTTTCTATCGCGCATCTACCAAAATTGAGGACAACATTAACAACTGGAACGTGGCTCCATTTCTAACGCACTCCTTAATCCAAGGGCAATTATTTTAGTTGCACAGATAACAAAGCAAGGCTATTACAACTGTATTCTATATATATACATCAACCAAAACTTTCATGACAAAAAACTTCAAGCCCGCAACACTTCCTGTAAGGCCTAGCGTATCATACTGTGTCACACGTTACGTCATTCTACTAAGGGTAGGAAAAAAAATTGATTAGTGGATGCAATACAATTTTTTTCTCTAACGATTCCTGAATCGATTCTCAAAAGTCCAGAATCGATTCTAATTTCAAATAAGATCGCAACGGCGCAGAACAATCAAATTAACATCATTTGAACAATCAAATCAACATCAAATTTAAAATCGACCGTGTGGCAACACGTTGCAACGCTTCCACCGAATTCTGAAAAAAAGGCGAAGCGATTAACTCGGTGTGCCTGTTCTCCGTCGTGGATAACACAGGGTTTCTTACACAGTTGCAGGTGCATAAGCCATGGCGTTATTTTGAAGGATCCTCATAATCATGTTATATGTAATCTGATAATTTCTGAAGTTTCATGATGTTTCATTCAGAGCTTGTTGACGATGAACACAACTTTGTTATTAAAACCAAATCATCTTTTTTTTTTTTTTTTTAAGTTGGATAATATTGTCATACAGAAATTCCAACATTTATAAACAAAAAACATGAAAACTTCAATTCTGGTTAAAAATGGTTAAAAATGTAATTACACAGCAAAAAAATGTAATTACACAGCAAAAAAATAGAAAAAGTAGAAAAAAGTTAGATTAAGAATCAATTCTGTAATTGGATCGTGACTTCCCGAATCGGAATTAGATCGGATCGTAAAATACCTAAAAATTCCCACCCCTACTAACGCTCTCTTCTAACCTGGTTGCTGATGCTAACTAACCTTGGTTCTCTGAACCTTGGTTGTGATGTGGTCTTTGCTTGTAAAATGGGAGTTAACAGGGTAATTTAAAGTTCAGGAACAAATCACCTGACTAACCAATCATTAACCAATCACTTGACTTCCCTGCATATATCGCGCCTGCCCCATATCTCACTATTTCCCTCTTTTTCCTAATCCTTCCTTCCCCCTCCCCCTTATCATCCATTCTGCTACCTTTATTCCCTATTCTCTTTCTCCCAGGTTGCATCCTTCGTCCTCATCCTACACCCCCTGCCCCTTTATTCTCATCTTACCCGTTCCTAACATTCCATGCAATAAATATACCTTGGTTGTGGCGTGGTCTTTGCTTCTGAAGGGTTAAATTGTTAGAGTTGAAATCCACTATACTGTTACGTGTCAGTTGCAGTGCAAGTGCAATTTGTTGAATTTCTTTTCAGTTGGCGTTCAAATCTGAACCGTTTTCATGTTGATGAATATTTAAATTCTTCTCACACTTTAGCTCTTAGCACTGAGCCTCTTCATGTACTCTACAGTTGAAATATTTCCCCTGAAATATTCAGTAGTCATTTGAATCAAACCTCCAGCACGTAGAACCTTGGCATAGTTTGTGATCCGAATTCCTAATTTTGTTTTTTATTAAGTATGTATCTGGTCTGGTGCCTTTGAATGTCTCCATTAGTGTGTTTGTGGTGAGTGTGTGTGTGTGTGTGTGTGTGTGGTCTGTGTGTAACCCTGTTGACCTTTCCGTGTGTAGCTCACTGCCAAGTTAAATAGAGGTGGAGAAAAAAAAAAAAGAAATCACGCTCAGACATAAAGTCTTTATCTGCTTTATATTAGCCTGTGTTTATCCCTCTGAATAGTCTTACCGATCTAATTTTCTGCTGGCTAGAATAAAAGGGGGAAAGATCAGATGCTATTTAAAAGGTGTTGTGTTCTTGATCTTATCACGTGAAAAAGTAAATTAAGGTTTTCGTGGCTGTGAAGGTTTAACGGCTCAGTTAACTGCATGATAGACCAGGTCATTTTCTATGTTTTTTTAAAAGTTCCCTAGGTGGCCTAATCCTTAACCATATACAGGATTTGTTTTGTTGTTTTAATTGGTGTCACGCTACCTGCACCTCATACTAGATCTCACATGCATTTGTGGCTAAAATATCACCACAGCCACACTCCACAATACAGTAAAAGGTGTTTCCAGAGGTGAGAGTGAGAGTTGGACTTATAGATGCAATAGTCAGGTGACATCATCATTTTGCCATACAGTGTTTGTGGTTAGCAAATCCGAATAACTGGAATTTGGCCACAATTTGGTTGTCTGGGACACATTTTTTAATATCCTAAAAGATTTCAATAACGAAACAAAATATTTTGTTTTTGATCACTAGTTTGACATAGTTTGATGCTAGTTTCACTGTTAGCTGATTAATGGCTGCTGTGATGTTTTTTTCTCCTCCGATGAAATTCTGGCAGAAGATTTTAGACACTTTCCTGTAATTTCTCCTATGACAACCGTCAAACCAAGAACCAATAGGAGTAATGAGGACCCTGATGATTTAATTAGACACGACTTTAAACTATTTCAGGAAAATTCTGGTGGACAATTTATGTCTTTGCTGCTGTTTGTCTGCTGCTAGGTACTGAGAACAAGAGAACACAAGTTACTAAACGTGTCACAGATTGACGAGTCCTCTTCTGTGTGTCCTTTTAAAAAAAGTCTTGACATTATGTTATCCTGCAGTATGACATGGGGTTCATATTTGTACATTTTTATCAGGGGTGCTGCACTTTTTTTTGGGGGGGGGGGGGCTTTGTTTTGTTAGTAGTAACAGTGCAGAATAGATTGGAAACCCGACCTTATATACTTTCATAGAGCCCAAAATTGCTAGCAGCATCTCTGAGTCTGACAAGAAGCAATCACAAAAGACTGATGAAATCACACAGTCTTAGGACGGCTTTAAAGACCTAGAAAGAATGTAGGGTTCTTGCTTTTGTGTATAAGAGAACTCTTTTGTTTAAACCTACAATTACAATTAAAAATGTCGCCGATACACTGCTACAGAATAGTGATGGCTTAAATCAAGATTTTTAGCTTGTCTGAAATTCCAAACCGCCCTTAAATCTAGTACATTAGAAAAAAACAGTGTCAGTTTAAAGAAACCAGAAGGAAGTAGATTAATTGATTTAGCTCGTGTATGCGTTTGCTGCTACTTTTAAAACTCAGAGGACTGACTATGTAGACTCTAAGAGAGGTCAATCTAAGTGCAGCAAGCATGTTATTCATGTCTCCAGGGAAGCCGCTGATGCTTCTTGCCCACAGCCTACTGGCACCCATGCATTACTAATGAACCGTAACTTAAAAAAAGCAGCTCAGCACAATTGAAACTACTGTAAGTAGGTAGTAAAGTGCTGTGGGGTTAATATTAAAACTCAATCCGATCAACCAAAGAATTTCTTTTATGAGGCTTAGGGTTTTACTCTGCATGTTATTTCAACAGATTTTCCTGAATGCCGGAACTGCATTCATACAGTTGTAGCTTTTTCCTGCTCGGCTGTTCAATATCTCTAGTGTATGATAAGCTTATTTAGACTCATTTTTTTCTTTTTTAAAATATTTTCTCTCACATCTACTTAAAAATGACTTTATTTAGTTCACCGTGGTTTGCAAGCGATGCTGCTCATTGCACACAATGGTGCCAACTGACGTTGTATGTGAACCGAAGCATGACCACTGACTGCAATTATCTGTGCAGGTCGATGACAAAATGGCGATTAGGTGTGTAAAACATTGTATAAATGGTAAATTAAATAAGCCATATAGAGCATCCTCTGTTCATCCTTTTACATTCTGCTGCAGAATTGTTAACTTTTCTTTTAACAGCACTGTTAAATATAATACCTCCCTAAAAAGCCCTACAGAATTCTTTAATAAATAAATATTTTAACTATTTGTATATTTACTGTTATACATAATTCCTAATACCCCACAGCCATCGTTGAAAATAAACAAGACAAAATTGTTATTCCTTCTGACCAGGAAGTTAAGCTGCAGTTAAAACCACATCCAGGGACTGTAAGCAAGATCATTGCAGATTTACTCTTTTTTTTTTTTTTATTAAAGTACTTTAGATTTATTACTTATTTATTACTTTTTTTTTATAAATGAAATTGGATTAACCAGAAATATTAAAAATAAGCTAATTATATGAAATATTATAATGAAGTACTATTTTGTCCTGTTATGAGCTTTCATAAAAGCACAATAATAAAATAAGTTACTGAGGCAGTTTTGATTGGGGCTGCAGGATATTTAAGAAGAATAGGATGTGTGATGGCACGTGATATTCGATATGTGATATGATATCTTTAAAAAATTAGATAATTAACATATTTTTCTTTAAACACGTTCATTGTTTTGAAGAGTTTTCTGCCGAGCATTGATAATACCAATAGTGTTTTGTTTTTAGGTGTTTGTACAGCTTTGTAGTGTTTCCCCTTCGTGTTGTCAAACCTAAATTCTGCCAAATCTTTGTTTTGGCACTAAATCTTCGGCAGCAGCTGAGGATTTTAAATTGCTCATTATTCATGATATGAACATTTGCGATATTTTTTAATATATTGTGCAAGTTTTAATATTACTGTAAGATATACACTCCCAAGTCTCTGGTAGGTCACTGTTTTGAGCTGGCATGAATGCTCGGAAAGATGCTCTTTACATTTTTGCAATTTTACCGATGAGGGCCTTGCTCGGGGGGACCAGCAGTGGCAACTTAGTCCTGAGAATTAAACACAACACACAAAATTCAGGGCTAGTGTATGAATAGGTTCAGGTGCAGGTGTAACGCCTTAAATGTAAATGTTAAATGGGGTATTGTAAAAAAAATGGGGAAGTGGTGGCTTATGGTTAAGGTGTTGGACTACCAACCTGAAGATTGTAGGTTCGATTCCCAGCTCCACAAAGGCACCTCGTGGAAAGCCTGTACACTTCATCCAATCAGAAGACGACTTGAAAACTCCTGAAGTGTCACAGCTAAATGTTCAGCCAGTAGTCTGTTGGTGTGTTATCTGAGGCTGAGAATATGCTTAAACAGTGTTTATAAAGCAAAATTTCAATACATTATTATGAGAAATTTTAGACATTTTTGTACTTCTAACTTTGTGAAAACTGAAGACCGTTCTAGGTGTGCTGATGTGTTCACAAATAGTCTCAGAAATAAAATCACTTTTAATCCAAACGCTAAATAACCAATACATTTACATTATTCACAGGAATGAAAGCAAGCATTTTTTTTCTGGGATTTTCTGTTGTAACGGACTGAAATTGTAGACTTTCTTAATTAATATGATTATTGTAAAAAATATTTATAGTTATTCATTTCAAGCGACTGCAACTGGGAATTGAACAATTGTTTGTTATCTTAAATGATGTAGCCGTTTTTAACTGCTGTGGGTGTGTTAGTGCCATGATGGTATTTAATCCCAGGATCTGATCGTGATCAGCAGATATTAACAGTAAGCAGGAGCAGCAAGCTTTGACCTTTGACTGAATGAAAAGGACCTGCATGTACAAGTGCTCTTTTCCACTGATAATAACTGTATATTAGTGCCTGGAATCCATCACTGTTCATTTGGTTTAGGCTCATAAAATTAGGCAAATTGGCCAATTAATGCGTGGAAACAGATCATTTGGTAAAGTAAATAGCCATTTGCGATTTTTTTTTTAACTCCATTTAAGTCAGCAATTATATAACTGCCATCTGTGGTGAAAATAATAAAAATGCTTGACTTCTGTAAGCTGCACTGGATAAGAACAATTTGTGCTAAACTCTGTAAAAATTTACTTTTATAAACTTACTTTTATATTCATGTAAGTTTTGGGACTGGTCTAAAAATGGACATAACCTCTCTATTGTGGGTTGGTAGGATGCAGTGGTTAATACCTACCAAAAAACATGACCGTTGGCATCCAAGGCTCATTGATGAATGTGGTTAGTTGAGGCTAGTCTGTCTGGTCCAATTCTACCAGAAAGCTATGTAGAACATATTGCTGAAAATGTTAATGCTGGCTCTGACGTCTCCAAATTATCTATAGTTTGTGAATGTGTGTAAGTGTGATTTTGCCCTGTAACTGGTTGAGACCTCCTCAGTGTTGTCCCTCGCATTATGCCAGATAATGAACATCTGCCATCTCGATACCAAACAACTGTGGAAAGGCAAAAAAAAAGATGAATGGCCATTTTTCCCTTGGCATAAACTTTTTACTTGTAGTGTTACTAGGTAAAAGGAATAAAAATTTAACCTGGAGCTTGTTCAGGGGTTCCACAGTTGCAGCTTGGTGGGACAACTGAACTACTTTCCTCATTGTACCATAATCATTCTCAAACAAGACAAAACGCACAAATGAGCCATAACATATATTTAAATTAGGCTTACTGTGATAGTTGGAGTTGATGGCGTTGCTGGTGTTAAGCCCCTCACCATTGTTTTATTTAGTTTTTTTGTATTTTTTTCATTAAATATTTATTTAAAATTACAAAAAAATCATTTGGTTCAGAAAAGAACAGAAACTACATTAAAAACTAAACACATCTGTGCAATTCAACGAGCCGAGTAACAATCATTTTAGATCAAAGATCAGCAGCAGGAGTCAAATTTCATTTAAAACTTCAGCTATTTATGTTAATAATAGTTGTGATGTGGTTAATATTAGTGAGTTTGTCGGTTTTTCCATGTTTTGTTGCCAATTTGCTAATTGCCGGCAAGTCAAACGCGAACATTAAATTCTATTTAATATTTATGAGCTAATTAAAAGCAAAAGAGAAGAGAGAAACTCCAATAAAAACCTGAACCTTTATACAGGTTAGCTTCCTCTAATTTGTAGTGTGACGGTAAGCTAATTAACTACAAAGACATTTCTCTACAAACTCACTTTTTAACCCACCCTGGCTGTTTATTCTGGAGATACCAGTAATTATGGTTTATTACAAACCTTGCCATGATGACTAAAATGAAAAAAAAAATGTCTTCTCACGTACCTTATTTTATTTCTACTTTATTAATTACTGTCTGATCAGTGATGTGTGTATTTATCACGGCACATCCCATTGACATGATCAATAAATACAGCACAGTTTCATATTAAATGGTTTCATTTGTGTATTACCTTCCTCTAAACATGCAGTACAGTTTATGCAAATAATTAGGGTATTTTTAATGTCTATGGAGGCATTTTTCCTCACTATAACTAATTTTAGCCTTAAAAATTTTCTTTTTGTACTAAAATTAATTGCGAGCCCGGCTGTAATTGCAGACTGCTGCTGTTAGTTGTCATGACACAGCATCTTTACTATTAGGAATAAAGCTGTGTGTGGACCTGTTGAGCAAGCACGTGCTCAGCTTTTTCAATTGGCCTTGTTACTTTTATAACACGTGTCACTTTGTGAATCGAAACCATCACATTAGATCTGCAATTATTTTCATATAAACACCCTGAGGATATGTAACTATTACTGTGTAATACAATGCAGTATTTCAGCCAGCATGTCTGAGTCATTACATGTCTATTAATGTCTATAATTTAAAAAAAAATGGTGGAATAACTACTGGTATAAATCTCATCTCAGATATTTCTTTCTTTTACTAAATGTTGTGTGTATTGATGTATAGGGTGTCCTGTGATGCATGTGTTTTTGTTTTTTTGCTCCATCCCCAAAAGAAACACAGCAGATTTTTTAGAGGGTTTAGGCAATTAGGATTGCTCCATGGGGCCTGTATTTTGGGAGAGCCTTGTTATCTGGATGCTGTTGATTGCACTACACCGCTGCTGATTATCTGTTCTGTAAGCCTTACTCACCCCACATGCTGCTGGCCTAATACAAGCAAACTCAGGAGCATTTTATTCTCTTTTTTTCTGAGGGACCATAATCCTTTGACAAACTATTAATGTAGCCCTTAATGTGGAAAGGCTCTATTTATTAGTGGAAAAATACAGCACAGGTTTATCTGGGTTGTCATGATAACATGCCAATTTTACCCCTTAAACCTTCTTTCTGCAATCTAAATACAGGCTACTGATCATCTCTCAGGAATACTTTGGACTCCTCAGAATAATGGGCAAACAATTGTCTGGAAAATAGTGATTGCATATTGAGTGCTACATAATTTTGTTTCTCGTGAAAGCTTTAAAATATTGAAATCCAAAAAACAAACAATTCTTTAACGTTCCAAGTTTTCCATAAACATGACACACCAAAATTTCCTAAGATACGCCATGACCAGCTGGGCGAAACATAAAACTTAATGCCTCTTGTAAGTTAAATTGTCTGACGTTACTGAAATACTTATATAATACTTAGATTTGTGTAGTCAAATATCCAGCACTATGTACAATGGTCTGTATTAGAACATAAACAATATAAGTCAACCACAAACATATTGTACATTCTACCATCAACAAACATAGCACAGTCGTTTTCATATGGTTCTCCTGGAAAGCCCTTAAATATAGCCAGGTAGATTAGAGATTCCTCTGAGTCAGATTCCATGTACAGTAGTTCTTGTTTTAAAGAACCTCGGGTTAACATCATTAAAATCACTTTTGTTTTTTTTAAAGATTCCATTTTCATATTAAATAATTTCAGGTAAAACCTCATCCACACAACAATAATAACATGGAGCCGATCACCTACAATCCTCCCGGTCAATACTCATTGAGAAATTAGTGAGTTCTTTACTAATTTAAGGCAAATATATTAGATGGTTTTGATAACATTATTTTATAAATCAAAACCTCACTTTTACATTTACTTAATTCAGTATAAATAAAATATAGTAAATATATTCACAATAAATCAGTTGCGTTCATACTCCATTTTAAAACACATGCATAACATCGATGGGACTGAGCGTGCTGGATATATCAGATAAAATATTAGGATCATTTTCTATATTAATATTTTTATACAATAATTGAAAACAATACTTTTTGTATTTTTATTTAAACTTAATCTTCTATGAATTAAATATAATATAATATAATATAATATAATATAATATAATATAATATAATATACACTGCCCTCCATAATTATTGGCACCCCTGGTTAAGATGTGTTAAAAGCCTTAAAATAAATTCAATTTTTATTGCAGAAGCATACTCTCACACTGAAAATTGTAGAAAAATGTAACCTTCAACTCAAGTGAATTTTAAGGGGGAAAAAAATCCCTGACTAAGAAATAATTATTTTTCATACAATCACCTGTTCCACAATTATTGGTACCCCTAACAATTCCTAGGAAATAAATGTAATTGAAGTATTTCTGTCATTTCTACAGTAGTTTACACAGTTGATCAGAGTATCTAGGAACATTTAATTAGTAATTCATCACTTCCTGTTTCCCTGGGGTATAAATATGACGTGACACAGAGGCCATTTCTCTTATCCACTCTTCAACATGGGAAAGACAAAGGAACACACAATTCAAGTAAGGCAGATGTGTGTCGACCTTCACAAGTCAGGCAATGGCTACGAGAAAATAGCCACTCGCCTGCATCTACTGTCAGAGGAATCATTAAGAAGTTTAAAACAACTGGAATAGTGGTAAACAAGCCTGGACGAGGACGCAAGTTTATTTTGCCTCCACGCACAGTGAGGAGGATGGTAAGAGAAATAAAAAGTTCTCCAAAGCTCACTGTTAAAGAATTGCAACAAATGATAGCATCTTGGGGTCACAAAGTCTCCAAAACAACCATCAGGCGCTATCTACATGCCAACAAGCTGTTTGGGAGGCATGCACAGAAAAAACCTTCAACCTCACAATCATAAACGCAAACGTCTGGAGTTCGCTAAGCGGTACTGGGGCTTTAACTGGAACCGTGTGCTTTGGTCAGATGAGACCAAGATAGAGCTTTTTGGCAACAAACGCTCTAAGTCGGTCTGGTGGAACACAAAAGATGAGTATGCAGAAAAGCACCTCATGCCCACTGTGAAGTATGGGGAGGATCGGTGATGCTGTGGGCCTGTTTCTCTTCCAGAGGCCCTGGGAACCTTGTTAGGGTGCATGGCATCATGAATGCTTTGAAATACCAGGTGGCAAAATTTGGTGGCCTCTGCCCGAAAGCTGAAGATGGGTCGTCACTGGGTCTTTCAGCAAGATAATGACCCTAAACATGTGGCCAAATGTACACAGAATTGGTTCACCAGACACAGAATCAAGCTCCTCCCATGGCCATCTCAGTCCCCAGACCTCAACCCCATTGAAAACCTGTGGAGTGAACTGAAGAGGAGAGTGCAGAAGAGAGGACTCAGGTCGCTGGATGATTTAGAGAGATTGTGAAAAGAGGAATGGTCGAAGATCCCTCTTTCTGTATTCTCCCATCTTGTGAAACGTTATAGGAGAAGATTAGGTGCTGTTTTGTTGGCAAAAGGGGGTTGTACAAAGTATTAACATCAGGGGTGCTAATAATTGTGGCACACATGATTAGATGTAAAAGAATTATTTCTTAATGTGGGATTATTTTCCCACTGAATAAATGCACTTGAATTAAAGGTTGGATGTTCCAACCTGGTGCTCTTTTTTTCATTGTGGTCCTATATTATTTAGAACAAAACTGAATTTATTAGAAGCTAAAGAACACATCTTAACCAGGGGTGCCAATAATTATGGAGGGCAGTGTAATATAAATATTCACTTAATCCTGTTCGAGCACATAAGAGTTTGTATGAGTCAGTGTAATTGTGGCGGAGCATGTGTCCGAGTGCGCATGTGTAGCTACACGAAACAAAATGGCCGCTGCTGTTGACTCTTGTCATGCCCTTTCGAAAAAGCCATTTAGACAGTGTTTTTTTAAATAAAGGTACTAATTCGTTACACTACATGGACAGATTTAGCACAGGTGATAATATTGTGTTGTGTTTACGTTTACATTTACAGCATTTGGCAGACGCCCCTATCCAGGGCGACTTACATTTATCTCTTTTATACAACTGAGCAATAGGGGGACCTCAGGGGCCCAACAGTGGTAGCTTGGTGGAGCTGGAATGTTTTATCTCTTGAAACATACTTTAAAACGTAATAATGAACCTCTTATATTTGTCTGTCATTGTTGGGATACTCTTTCATCGAATACAACGTTATGGTATATATATATATATATATATATATATATATATATATATATATATATATATAATATATATAGATATATATATATATATATTACCACATTGCTCAGCCCTAGGTATATTCAACGCTGTAAAATGTTTGCAGGATAAATTATTTCCAGATAGCGCTTCTTATACAGTACAAAAGCAATTACCAGTCGTTCCTTCAGCACAATAAAGCACAAAGTCCTCAATTCTACAGAATTTCCTGTGTCTGAAAAGGTTCTTTTTTAATTTAGGCAAAGGCTAATTGAAGGCAAGGAAAATCAAGGTCATTTATATGGCACAATTTATACATAGTGGTAATTCAAAGTGCTTTACAGAATTAGGAATAAAAATGCTGGTTGGGAATATAAAAATATAAATATGATACATGAATATGCATAAAACTACCATGCGATCGGTTTGGACGTAGCACACTGAAGCCCTGGTATGTCTAACTGACTGAAGCGTAATGATCTGAGTGGTCTATTGGGTTGATTTAGTAAGCACATCTACAGCGTAGATTGGGTATTAGGCTATTAAGTGATTTATAAATAAGTAACAGTACTTTAAAATCAATCCAACATGTAACTGGCGGCCATTGGAAATGACGACTGGCATGATATGCTCAGATTTTATGCTCTAGTTTAAATCCTGCCGGCAGCGTCCGGAATGAGCTGAATGCTAATGAACTAATGGACCTCGAAAAGCAAGTTTTTTAACACAAAAGTTGTAATTTATTTTTAAATTAATTCAAGGTTATATTTACCTACAGTCCCAAGTGAAGAATGTGACAGATGCCACACATCTCAGTTATTTTGGTAAAAATAAAAAAACGTCAGACTTTAACAGCAGCTCATACAAAAACTGCACTGTTATTAAATGTGTTTAAAAAAAAGTATTTACGATAATTATAATCATTAAATTTAAAATACCCTGTTTGCAGTGTAACATTTTTAACTGAAATATTTTGGTCCCGCAGTAATGTGTTTATCCTATTTTACTTCTCTGCTGCAGTTGTTTGCCTTTTCACTTTATTTGCTGTAAGTGAATGAAATACTGTAATTTCGCATTATGTGGTTGTTCATGAAATTAATGTTGCATTACAGATTTAATAACAGCTCAGACTGCTAAAAATGTCTTATAAATACAATTTTAAATTATAGTCTTATGATGCAATCTATCAGGCTTTGTATTGGCAAGGGGTACGATACGATACATATCACAGTACATTGGTCACAATTTAATATATCATGCTATATTGCAATACTTAAGAAAAAAGCCAAACAAATAGCTGAAAATGCACCAAATACAAAGTCGGAGGCTTCTTCATTTTTTCCACCATGTTTACTTCAGAGACAATGACTGTATGTGTCAGCGACAATCAGGAGTGATTGGTTTAATTAAATATTGACATAAATGTAAATTAGTTTAAAATGTTATTTAAACCTGTAGGGATAATAAAGGTTAGGATATCGATACACTATCATGAAAAAAATAATATTGCAATGATTGATGTCATGAATTGGTACCCACAGAAATGATCACAACCCTGTCTTTACTGTCTCACTTTATTTCAAGGGTAATGTTTTAAAAATATATCTGTAAGCAAAACCACAGTTCGTTGTTGTTGTTTTTTTTGGAAAATGATGAAGTGGATAAATCTATTACTCATACGCTGGCTTCATATTGCAAAGCCATCATTGCTTTTTTGTTATTGCACCGCTGCTGAATAGACATAAATATATCTGACCTTTTCGAACCCTTTATTCTGTCTTTAAAGGCTGTGCACAATGCGGTGTCTCCATTTACAGCATAAAGGGGCTGCAGCAAAGATTCAGACTCTCGTTTGTCTGGTTTTTAGATAAAAGCATGGAGCATCTAGAAAAATTGATATTTTTATCAGTCTTTTCAGAGGTACAGCGCTGGTCAGTTTTGATAAGGTCTTTTCTCCCATATGACTATGAAAGGTTTCATGAAGTCAGTGAATTGTCATGAAATTGTCATTCAAGGTGACTGCACTGTCTAAAAGACATCTTTTGAACAAGCGCTATAACATCATATGGGGTGGCATAGGAAAACCTCTAACACTGACACATTTTTTACTTTTATATATGGTATACTTAAAAAAAAACCTCACGATTCACACCTCACGATTTTCAAAGTCGTTGGATCACCGTTGTCCTCACACCGCACAACTATTTGGCAAACCATTCAGTCGCTGCTGCGTTCACAAGGCCATAAAGCCTCAGCAACAGAAAGTAACACACTAAATGACCTTACAATAGGAAGAACTTGTTAGAAACAGTTGTGTAAATGGGATACGGTTGTCTGCCAAATGCTATAAATGTAAAGGAAAGGATGGAACAGAGCTTAAAAACATTTTTATATCATATTGTCTTTTCTAAACACAGAGATATTATTGGTCCCAATTTAATTCGTCACCCACAGACACATCCACCAGGTTTTCCGGGGAGGAAGAATGCCTACAGTATATATTAGTACACTGATGTTTCACTCAAATATTTTAAAAATAGTTTTTAAAGTATTTATTTTATTAACAAAGTCTGATATAAAATTGGCCAGGACACTGTTGACTTCTTTTCTGGATGTAGATAAATCCTTTAAACACCTCAGAGAACAGAAGTGTGTTTGATATCATGATTTATGTTGAAAATCTAAACACTAAAACCCGACTTTTTTTTATCAGTTTATTACCTTTAAACTTAGTGTCTATTTTTTATATAAGCTATTGAGCACCATTGTAATGTGTAAGATGACAAAGAAATTCAATGCTGGACACGGACACCCCAAAACAGACACATTCTAGTTTTTTGACCTTAGTTAAAAAGTGTTAACCCTTGTTTTGTTTTTTTTCCAGATGCTCTCCGGCTTCTGAGCAGAAGCACCGTTTTTGTGTTTTTCGGTGTGGGATGTCGCGCCACAGCCATCGCTTTGAACGGAACTTGCGGCCCGTCTGGGAGCGCAGAGATCGCAAGGGTGGTTGTATCACAGCTAATGGCTGTGCCTCTCCTGCCTCCACTACCCCCATGACCAACAGCTCCAACAACCGTCCTGGCCTGCTGCCGCTGCCGGTCATGGCCTCTCTGCTGCCCACACCATCCACTGGGGCAAATAGCACCTGCAGCACAGAGCTATCTGGCAAGCGGTTAGCTTCCATTTCCACTACCTCCACCACCAAGGTAACACTTATTCCACCCACATATTAAAGCCTTATAGTTTTGCTGACAATTTTTTCCGTTTCATGTGAGGTGTTAGCGATAGCTTGGGTGGTGTAATATCTGGGATATTTTCAGCAATTCCAAAATAAGCAGTTGTGCACGTTGGTACTCTATGTTCAGCAGTGATTCAGCCCATAAAGCCTCATTTCAGCCAGTTTTTTCTAGATTCACTTTTCTTTTTTTGTGTATTATTCCTGCCCTAAAAGTGGTGCAGATTTCAGAAAAATACCCACATGCGGTCTGTTTCTGTCACTTGCTAAAAAGAAAAAAGATTAAAGCAGTAGATGATCTTAGGGTCAATTTCTATCATCCATCATGAAAGGCCTGGAGCAACCACCTTTCCCCAGCATATTCCCCCCACACCCACGATATTTCCCTCCTCTTATCGCCAACATCTATCTCTGATAATAGACAGGAAGGGTGATTATTGATCCATGTCAAAAAGAAACTTCTGCACATTCTTTCAAACAGTGGCAGGGAGATGGTGACGATACACACAATCTTCCAGGCCTCTAGATTAAGGACAGTGTGGGCTTTAATGCAATATATTTCTACATTTTTGCATATTGTGTGATTCCTCATGGGTAATATATATTGCATATTTTAGTACATTTGATTCCACGGATGAAGCAATAGATACGAAAATCTGGCACTGTTGCCCAAGATATAAATGGCACGGATGTCTTTATTGTCTGTGGCCATTATTCACAACTCTTTTTTGCATATATTTCAGTTTAATCACAGGTGATTCCAAGTATATATTTGTTTGTTTGTAGGTAAAACCTTTCAATCAAATTGCAGGATATTCAATTATCAATAGTTGATAAAAATGCATTGAAAATCCACCGATGACCTTCAAGCTCAATTATAATAATGTTTTCAGATAGAAGCGGTTGTGTAATTTCATTATGTAACTGTGAAGAATCAGGCTTTTGAGGGAAAGCCTTGATGAAATCTGCTCTAAAATGCCTGCAGTGTTGTGATGTTATTTTGTTAGTATTGCTATTTTATAAGATTAAGATTGAAATGTTTCCGTTTGTCTCCTGTTAGCCTGCCAGAGTATTTTTTTTATAGCTCTGTTTATCGCTTGAGTGTATATTCCACTTATAATATCCACTTGCCTAAGGCTGTTGCTTTATTGGGTTTTCTTTGGTTTGAATCGAATGTATTTTAAATAAGTGTATGCTCCTAAAAGAATAAGATAACTAGTTAGCAGAGATGGCACGGAGGACAAAACAGTTCTTAAGAAAAATAATACTAACTATTTTTTACTGTATGCTAGGAATTAGTTATTTAAGAGTTAGTCAACATCAAGACCTTCATTCTCTTGTAAATCGTATAGTAGCTAGTTAATTAATTTATGCAAAGATGTATATAAATAATCTTTTGTCTGATGTAAAAGTAACAAGGTTAACAATCAGCATCAATATTTTCTGCTTATCAGACGTATTAGCATAGACAAAATAGACAAAAAAGTTGATCAATATAAAAGAGATAAATGTAAGTCCCTTTGGATAAAGGCGTCTGCCAAAAACCGTAATTGTAATGAATATGACAATATGAATAACATACAACAGATGACTTGAGTAGTTCTGTTTGTAAAGAATTCATTATTTTAGAATGATTAGGGTGATTTTGTAAAAGAGTGCATCTGTTTCAAATATAATACACAATTTATAATAATAGATAAATACAACAGAACGAGAATGTAAATGAAATAAATAGTGCGTTATGTTTTTTTCTGGAGGTTCAGATACAGAAATTAAATGTAAAATCACATTGCACATTCTTCCCCATATAAACTAAGTACAATTAATCTATATTAGCTTTAACATTTAAATTAACCTTAAAACAAAGTGCGAATGATCAACTTTCACTCGATTATTAAATCTTACATATCACATGCAATCTCACATTGCCATGTCGAAGCTGACACAACATATCACAACATATGTATTTTTAAACATCCTATTCCAGATCTAGCCCCGCACTTATACTAAACTAAAACTAAACTCTTTATACTAAACTTCTGGAAATGCTTTACGCAAGATTTTGAGTTGTGGCGTTGGGGATTTTTTTTTCTCATTTAGTCCCAATAGTGTCGCTATTCACACAACATCTCAAAAGCTTTGTGTATAGAAGCATTGTCATGCTGGACCATTGTTTAACTTTTGGTTCCAGTGAAGGAATAATATAATGTTGTTAACTTTATGGCAACAGTTTACGTAAGTTTCAGTTATGTGGGTATGCTGAGTCCACAAACTTTTGGCCACATTCTTGAAAAAAAAATAAATAAATGTTGCACGCTGCTACCCACCTTTGCTGTTTACCGTAAATCAAAGGAAAATAAATTAGCATTGCATTCTGTTGATTATTATTAATGTTAATGTGTTACTTAAACACATGTTCCTTTAGCATTAGGGAGATTTGGCACTGCCTACCGAGTCTCAACCTCATCTGTAGTCAATTCACGCTTACAACAGATTTAGTAAATAGATAATGCAAGAGTGTATGTGTGAGAGGTTATTAGCATATTCTTTGTCTGTCTGTCTCTCTCTCTCTCTCACACAGACAAACTCACACACACTCGCACACACAAACCGAGACAGAACCCCTATTCGATTTTCTCCCATGATCATCTTTTTTGGACTGCTTACAAGATGCTTGAAGGTTTATCGAGTATCCTCAGTCTTTATCTGCAAGCTGCCTTCTTTCCCACCCTCATCTGCTCAGCTTTGCAGAATGTTTTGTTTTGTCAGCAAAGTTCAGCTCCCTTCAAAATGTCGTTTAGATATGTTGTGCAAATTTTGTGAGCTGTTAGTATCTAATAAACCTGCTCATAATCAATACTGCAATTAAGAGATCTATCGAGCATGGAAAAATTTGCTAATAATCGACATTATCGTTCTTTGCTTCTGATCTGGGTCTATGCTGGGAGCACCTGTTGTAAAGCAGGAATTTACCCTGGATAGGACACCAATCTGTTCCTGGGTACAAATTTCTACATTTGGTGTAGCATGTAAGAAAATCTGTACCACCAGACAGAAATTAAATCAAGCTCAGGATGAAACCAAAGTCATTGATGCCCCACTGCACCACAATGCTGCCCCAAAAAGATTATAAAAGGTATAAAAAAAAGTAAAAATTAAAAGTAAGCAATGGAGAACCTGCCTGTCCGTCTGTCTGTTTTAAGATGGAATCATAAACAGTCAGTTTAACGATGGAAAGCTGTTTGCTAAGTGATTAGAAAACAAGAAATTTCACAGTTGGTGTTAACATGAAATCCAATCGAGAAGAATGTTACTCCCCTGGTGTGCCCTGCTAGGTTGGAACCTAGAGAAACCAGGGGCCAAGAACGATTCCTCTGCTCTTCAAGCAGCCACATTCTGAGAATGTTCAAACATGGAGCAAAGGAACATAGCAAGCATAGCTCCCCTAAGAGATCGTGTTCATCCAGCTCTTCTTTCAGGGGCCAAATGAGCTGCCATAAAGAAAAGAACCCACTTTGTAGCAGACCTCTTCACACAGAGGCATCAGTGCTGCCTCCTGATTTTTTTTCAGTGCAGACACATGCCCATGGCAGGGCTAAAGAGGAGGCTTCAATACTGACAGTGAAAACATGAATAGAAAATGAAGAGCATGACAGCTTGTACTTTGCATTAAGTCTTCTCTCAGAGGCAGACGGTGATCCTGGCCAGAGTTATAATGGCTTATTTGACTAAAAGGAAGGAGATCCTCTGCACACATGTAGAGATAAAATTAAACTGCAAGCGGCCATCTGTGATGCAAATGAATGATATCACGTCACATACTTTCCCTGTTGTTATTTTGACAGAGATGAAGGATAGAATGTGTAAATGGAGTGCATGTGCTTAAAGAAAAAATGGCAGCCTGTATAGTTAATGAGCGCCGCATACTATGGAAATTATAACTAACGATCTCCAATGTGTCCAAAATGCAGACGTTTAAATGGTGTGCAAAACAGGGGTCAATTATTATTTTAAACAGTTTATACATAATTAAAAATAATAACACTTTATTTATATGGAGGTTGTTGTTTTTTTTCGTCAGTATTAATTTGTAATTAGCTTCTATTATGTGTAAAATTATTAGACCTGTTAAAATAAGTGAATAAATGGCATACAGTGAGTCGGATTTATCAACTTTTCATTAAAGCTATGTGGGTGCCAAACTAGCTTGTAAGCCAAACCATGGTAAACATGGACGAAGACGAAAGGATTATTTTGTTTACCGCACCATATTTATAGGTAGGCAAAACAATGCTCTGTAGACAAAGAAAAGAGATAAGAGAAAATGTAGCATTGATCACTATATATATATATATATATATATATATATAGATATATATCTATATATATATATATATTAGAGAGAGATCGCTGATGGTGTTCACCTAAGTTGATGTCATCTGCCACCGCCAACACTTATACAGTGACTTACGACTCGATCTGTCTACTTACATGGCAGACGCTAATGCATGTAGCTGATTCATATCCAGTTTACTTCCACATATGAATGAGATCTGAAAATATCGGAAATCATGTGCTTTTTTCTGCCTACATTGTAAATGCAGCTTAACAAAGTTCCTTTACATTTAAAGGAGATCCTTTATTTGTCAGGTTAAACCCAAAACTTTCAGACAGCATCCCGAAGGTAGTATTATTCCTTTTAAATATAGAAATTTCTAGCAATTGTTTTCTTTATGAATTCATTTTAGGTTACATTAATATAAAACGATTGAGATATACTAACTGTTTAATAAATTTGTATTTAAAACCGAAAGAAATCGGTTAGCATTTAAACTTATCTTACATTAAAATAAAAAAAACCCCCCAAAACACAGATGCAGGAGTGCCAGTAGGATAACACACCCTTGTCTTCCTTGGAGCTCGGGGGCTTTGTTCACTTAGTGTTTTACTTACATTTACATTTACAGCATTTGGAAGATGCCCTTATTCCAGAGCGATTTACTGTTATCTCATTTATACAACTGAGAAATTAAGGTTATGGGCCTTGCTCAGTGGTAGCTTGGTGGTACTGGGAAGCGAACCCATAATCCTCCTAAACCTAAACCACTGAGCTACCACTTCCTACTTACAGTACTGAATAATTGTTTTTAAAGACATTATTTTAGTTTGTCCTTCTGCTTATATATCACTCGTTCCGTTTGTTATTATTCCGTACTTTGTGTTATTTTGTTGTAACTCTTGAGATTACTAATAAATAATGAGCCATGGCTGCTTATGATTTAATCCATATTAGGGCTAATCAACTGTAACCTCATCTACACCCTTTCATACGCATACAAATCGCAAGTGAAGCATTTATAAAGTATGAAATCTCTCTAATGAGACCTGACACGGTTACACACACACACACACACACACACACACACACACACACACACACACACACACACACACACACACACACACACACACACACACACACACACACACACACACACACACACACAACACACACACAAACTAGAATGAAGGGAAGTGTGGTGGCTCATGGTTAAGGTGTTGGACTACAACCCAAAGATTGTGTGATCTATTCCCGGCTCCACCAGGCCACCACTGCTGGGTCCCTAAGCAAGGCCCTTAACCCCCAATTGCTCAGTTGTATAAATGAGATAAATGTTAGTCGCTCTGGATAAGGCCGTCTGCCAAACGCCGTAAATGTAAACATAAACACACACACACACACACACTTGTTTAGTATTCAGTATGAACAACCAAAATATAAGACCAGCAATAGACTTCAGTAAGATTCCTCTCCTAAATTAAATATTTACTGGTTGATTTTTTTTTTCAAGCAGGCTGCACCAGAAACAAGCAAGCAGTCACTAACCAAGCAGTAGTAGTAAAATGTATTCTTATTTTTTATTTTTTTAATTCTATTTATTACATACCAGTGCAATACTTACAACTACAATCTAAAAAACTATACTATACACTATAAACTGCATGTCATAAAATGCTCTATCTTATGTACAATTAATCATTTCTATATTTAAATATTCAAATTAGCTACGTTAGCCTTATATATCACTTCAAAGAATTACTAGTTATATTATTATGTCATCTAACTGTATTATTATGTAACCTCCTTGCCCTTGGACTATTTTATATTTTATTTTAAATAAGCTTGATATATGACTTTGTACTTGTGCAATTGCATTTATTTTTCATGATCATAGTATTACACAACTTCTGCTAGAGTTTATAGAATGCAGCAGATAATAAATATATAATATCTAATTATAAGGACAAGCTGCTTTTTTATTCAGACTGATCTTTGTCTTTTGGCCCCTGGGTCTGCTCTGTAAAACACTCTATATGAATAACAGTGACCGCGGCTTACACTTTACTGTTATTAGTTTTATTTATTAAAAAAATCCACAAAGTGTTATAGAATGAAATAAACTCTGCTGCTTTGCTCAAAATAATAGATATGGTCTGCTGAGCTAGAGTTATCATCATCAAAAAGCAAATACGTAGCATCAGACCTCACAAAAGCCCTTGCCTGGCATTCCGGGGCTATTGTGTCTTCCAATCAGGCTACCAAAATGTATCCCCGCCCAGCCCATCAGGCTATTTCATAGGGCGGAAAATACATTTCAGTGCTTTTGCATTCTCTTACAAAGTAATTCTGTTTTTCAGTTATCAGGGAACCACTGTCAACATGTAGGGTATTACAACTGTATTTTAAGGCTAGATACAAAAACCAGGATACAAAATATTTGTTGCCCCAAATCTGTTGGGTAACAATTCCTCTGACATCGTCCCGTCAGTCATTACTGTTCACGTGACAAGTGAAATTCAGCACAGTAAGTTTAAATATGTGATAGAGATACACGCATGCGCAGTGGAGAGAACTGCAAAAATGGCTGAAATCTTAAATAGGATGTTCATATTTGTGTTGATGATTGTAATTTTATAGAAATGTATTGGATTGATGTTTAGTCTCTGTTACAATATCCTACATTTAATATATATATATTTTAATTAAGGCTACTTGAATTTATTCTGTGCTACCAAAAATTGAAGAGTGCCTGCCTGAAGGACTACCACATGTTTTTTTTTTTAATCTGCTAAGCCCTAATCATGTAGAGACCTGATATACAGAACTATTAAATAGGAGACTTAGACTTTAAAACTCTCTTATCTGTTGTTTTAATAATATTTCTTAAACTTAACTAACTGGATTACTGTATCTTAAAAACTGCGATTTGTAAACTGTAATAATCCAATTAATGCCAGAAAGAAAATGGATGGAAGAAAATAGGTGTTTCGATGTTTTTTTTCTCTTATTTGTTTGATCTGAATGATCTCTGTTTCCGCTTTGTACTGCTTTTCTTTTAGTATATATTTTTTTCAGTCAGCCTGCATGATGAATGATGAAACGGAAGGCTTTTTTTATAATGGGGCAACAGCAGATCATGAAGTGTCTTTATTAAAATAATCATTTATGACACAGTGACGTGTTTTTCCCTGACATTTAGGTAATTAAACTAGAGCTATACAGCGCATTTATTGTTGTGCTTATGTTCCAGTTATTGCATTGCTTCTCTTAAAGTGCTTGTCATATTAATAATCCAGTAGACATATTCACAACTAACATGGAAACGTTTAATAAATCGGTATGTGTTGCAGACAGTTAATTGCTCTGTAACTCAGAAGAAATATGTTCTGTCAGTTGTGTCAGGTATATTGGCATACATTTACATTTAGTCCCTCTGCAGGTAATATTTAACTATCAGGATTTATTCATTTGTGGGGGTTTTTTGCTTGCCGGTGAAATGAGACAATTCCTGTAAATACGCGTAAAATCGCTTATCACATATCAGTCTACACTTTGAATCGGAGTGAGGCGAAGATAATTAGCAAAATGTTTTCTGTATAGATCTTCCTCCCTTTTGCAGTCGACCTTGGGTTTCCTACATTATTGATGGCACTAAACTAGAACAGTGGTTTAATAAGAAGGCAGAGGAGAATGCAATATTAAAAAAGCACAATGATGTATCTGCGTCTGACACACTGTATGTAATTGGGGAATAGATGCGATAATTAAACCTCAGAGTGTTCTGTTTAGCATGTTTACTTTTTTTATTCAAAGCAGGTCTCAGCACATGCAGTAATAGAGAACCAAACTGCCGGACCTGTTCTGGCACCCAGTGTCAGATGGGGACAGACACCTATTAACCAGACAACTCCCTGGGACACAGACGAACCCCCAAGCAAACAACTGAGGGAAAAAGATAATACAGGTAAAGAATGCCAATGGATTTTGGAAACCCTGTTGTTGCAAACCCTGCATGTCATTTTTAATCAATGTTACCTTCGCCATCTTTAAAATGGACATTTTTTTTTGTTATATGTGCCATATTGTCTTCTTCTCCTCAGGTCAGCTATGGCCCCCAACAGTGCCCACAGTGAGCCAGGCAAATCTTCTTTCCCATACCTACGGCATTCCCCAACCGCCAGTTTACAGCCAGGGAGTGACTGTCCAGGCCCCTATAATAGGTGCCACTCCTCCCCTTCAAACTTCAGTGCCCCCACCTCACCCGCTTCTATCCTCACATTATCAGCTGACCCAACCACCCTCACAGACACTTTCCAACATGGTTAATGTGCTTAATGTGCACAGTCAGACACTGGGACTCACTGGCCTACCTCCTATTGCCATGTCCCCAATGCCTGGAGTATGCCAAGTCACTCAGACCGGCCAAACAATGCTGGGCAATGGCCATCTCACTCACCCCATGGTGCAGCCATCTACCACACTAACCAGCAGTGTCCCGATGATAAATGGACAAGCAGCTTTACATCCTCCTCCTACCAATGGTTGCACCACTCAAGAAACTGCCAATGGCTTGCAGATGCTTCGCACAGTCGGCATGGGAAAGTATGAGTTCACAGACCCTTGGCATCCTAAAGGTAAAATTGTCCTCCGCTTCAAGTTTGAAATTAAAGTTTAAGCTGTTTTGTTTTTCTGAGAATGTGGCTTGTTAATGATGAAGCAAAAACCCTGGGAAAACATGCTTTCTCAGTCCGGAAACAGCTGATAATCTCATACATTTATTACTTTCTTGACTATCGCCCTCAATAAATGCTCTCATTCATCTCCTTCTTCAAGCGGATAAATGCACTCTACTTTTTTTTACATCTTTTTTTGTCCACCCTAACCCTATTATGATAACTCCATGAAGTTTTAGGGTTAGCTTCTGCAATATTCTGCAGTTTGCTCAGCAAACAAGTGCCTTAATGATTAATGTGTTTGACATTCAGTAGTAGTAAAGGTGGTGGACTGTGTATTTTATATATTTCTTTTTTTTTTCCCGTGTTTTTACTTCGTGGTGCGGAATTTTCACCATTTAAAAAGCAGTAAGTACATGTGTATGGATATTATCCAGATTTTACCATAATAATTTGTATATTATGTGCAGCTATCTGTGATGTTGCAGAAACTGGAGAGCTCGATTTATCTTTCTGCTTTCCATCTAAGGTGCAATAAATAAAAGATTTCTTGCCTAGCTTACATTTAACAACTGGAGCGCAGTTGGCCATGTAATCAGTATGGAATGTGTGGCACCACTAGCTAAGCTACACTTTTGTTCGATGGTAAAATCTAGATATTTTGCTGAGCTAAAGGCAAAAAAAATCTGTTCCACTGCCTCTTCTTTAAATTGCATGTCATGTTGCATCACTAGTAATATTAATCTTCTGTAGAGGGAGCGTTGTGAAGACACAGAGCAGATTTGCTCTCTACTTATCAGCTTGTCACTGAGAATGGAAGGTCCGTTCGATAGATCATCATCGCTGTCTTTAAGATCCCTTAAGTTCATTCATGAGCTCCCAGAGGTTCTTGAGGTGTCAGAGTAAAGCGAAAATGCAGGTCTATACAATACAGCTGAAAATGTCTATACAAAAGTATGTAGACCACAGAGACGCACCTGTGATACAGTACAATTCAAATGCTAAGCTAATAATTGGAAACACAAAAACAGGAAACCAACTTGACCTTTTTGACAGACTCAATTCTGCTGTCTGTGATTAAAGCAAAGCAAGTGGAGGAGCTCATTAATTTGGACGATAGGGCAAATGAATTGCAATTTTTATTAATGGTCTGTTTCCTTGTTCATAATAATGTGTGTTAGCGGGAGTAAGTTGTTCAGCGGGAAATAAAATAACAAAAGCACATTATAGAATCCAGAGCAACAGCCCACTCCAAACAGGCTTCCACTGTAAGGTTTCAGGTCTTTGCTTCTTTAGCACATTTTTCAGCCACTGACCCGCTGTCCACTACTGAAGCACTGATTATAACCCCTGACAGTCAGAGAGCTCAGAGATTTTGGCGGATTAGCAGCGTAAACAAATATTCATTAATATTGTTTTGTAGCGTTTTTAATGAAGAGCACTTTTTGTGTGAAAAAAGTAACAAACAAGCCTGCAGTAAATACGTCAGATATAACAATCAAGCCTAATCTAGACAAAAAAAAAAAAAAAAATAGGACTAATAGTCAGAGCTACCGGTCGAATAAAATATTCAAATACTGAATCTAATGTGAAATATACTTGTTTCTCTGTGCCACAATGTACCCAAATCATGTTTTTTCTCTTCGAAAACATATTTATGCACCTCAACTTTAAATAGTTATAATAATATAATATAATATATTTTATTAAAACGATGTGCAAATGGTTTAATACTTTGTCTTGGTCTGTTCTGTAATTGTATTATGCCAGAAGGCAGTGCAGCTAATTTAGTAAACAACATCTGAATAAAGAGCTTGCTTGTAAATCTTAGATTCATTTGCTAGATTGTTGTCTGTGCCCCAAGCAGAGGAAAATCTTTACATTTTATCACTTTTAATGAGCAGTTCTTGTTTTAGTACATTAAATGTGTGTGTGAAGCTGATACAACTAAATTACCACGACTTAAGCACCACCGACAACATGCCTACTCTTTTAAATAGAAAGTTTATTAAGGACTTTCAATGTTGAACATTTTAGTACAACCATTTACAGTGGATAAAAAAGTCTACACACCCCTGTAAGCAGAGCAGGTTTGGGAAAATAAAAAATCAGAAGAAACCAAGATAAATGATGTCATGAACTGTCTAGCATTGATCTACTGTTGGGGGAGACATTCCCTTGTTGATGTGGATGTGTACTTTGGCTCAGTGTGGTGCAAAAGGTAAAATTCCTTTTCATCTTCTGTTTTCTAGCAGAAAAGTCACAAAAAATAACTGACCTTTGTAGCTATTGAGATTTGCTCGCATTTTTATAGAAGCCTCAGTTCAGGCCAAAGAAAAGCATCCATAAAGCAAGATGGTGTGTGGGTGTGGTGATCTTTTCAATTTTAATGCTTTGGGGTGTTTTTTTGGAAAATAGGCTCCCTCTGGTCGCCCTACCTGCCCTACCTGTAACCCATGTTAAACACAAACAATGTTGTCACATACAGAGAGTAATCTGTAGTTAATAGATTTTAGAGAAAATATTAACATATAGTGTCGCTGTAGATCCCTTGGTAAGTTTTAGTCTTGTTTTGAAGAGATTTTAATCTGGTGACCAGATTTTTCATATATTGTTTGTTATTAACGGTCTTTAAAGTGTTTCATGTAGATTTATTTACATTTATTTCATTTGTTCTTATCCAGAGCAACTAACATTTATCTCACAGGTTAGAGGTTCTTTCAAATAGCAGTCTAACATCCTAACCACTGATCTACCAATTTATTCATTTGTTTATGCTTAAATAGTCACTGTCCGATAGATTTCTATAAGTGAGTTAGCATGTGTGCATTGTAAGCTGTTTTTGTACCTAGTCTCAAAGTGACGTAAAGAAATTTCTACAGAAATAGCTGATCTTTATTTAATGTTAATCAAAATGGATTAATTTAATGATAGATTGGTGGTAACTACGCTTGAACATTTTTAGCATATCACTAGTAATAAAATAAAATAGTGCACAAACCACAAGTTTCTTGCAACTTTTTCATATTTCTTATTCTTCTTATTCCTGTTCTTATTTTTTATTTCTTATCTTCCACTTTTTTTTACATTATGTTGAGGGTGAAACGGTTTTTACAACACAAAAGCCTGCCGTTTTAACAGAAGTATGTAGACTTTATTTATCCGTTGTACATAACACAAATCTGTTACAATATTAGTATTTTGCTTCACTTCAGATGATGCAATCTTTTTTATTTGTGGTGAAACATTCAATAGATAGGAATCTGTTGAAACAGCTTGAGACATGGTAGACTGTTTTAATTTCCCAAAAGAGATGTTTGCACAGTAAGGTTTACAGAGTTTACACACACACACAAATATCTAAATTTCTTTTGTGTTGGACTGCAGAAATATCAAGGATTTGACATTAAATTATTTCGAGGAGCAGGTAAAATTGAGGTCAAGTTCAAGTGCCTGAGGAAAAGCTATAATAATGTATAATAGGACACTGAAATTTTAGGGAGTAAAGAACGTACATTAACTGGTTACGAACTAATTTTTATTGTGGAACATTTTCCTTAATACAGCACACGTCTTATCTCCAATTTAGCATTATCTTTTTTCGGTTTTTCCATTACACAAAATTCTCCAAATCTGTTATTGCAAAGGAATCTTTGTGCACAGCCCTCATTAATTCCACATGTTTTTCCGATAAGATGTCTGCTAAATGATGAAATATAGAAAATGTTAATCTTCTTTCAAACTATTGTTTAATTTTTTTTTGCTAATTTGTGCTTTTGGTTATTATTTTACAAAAACTTTAGTTTTTTTTCCTTTAGTTCTTGCATGAAACATATTAAATTATTTACAAATATTATTATTATTATTATTATTATTATTATTATCATTATATAACTATTAATTTTTTATATTTTTGTCTTCGTCCCATAGTGGGTCTGCACCATATATCATTTCATAATCAACATCATAAAGTTTGCAATATTACAGGATGTGTAATGTCAAGTAGAGATTATAGTCGACTGTAACACAGTTTAGAACCTATGATTTGTGAATTAATTGCAAAGTTTAAATAATCGATTGAAAGTTCAACATTTCAGCACATGTTTTTAGGCCTGTAAGTTTAAAGCATTTGGACGCAAGATCAAAGTCATTTTTGTAGCTTTAACAAATTTGTGACAAATGTGATTTTACATTTGATTATTCAATTTCTGTATATGAAAATCTAGAAAAACATCTTTTATTCTGTTTTATTTATTTATGCTTATAATTTGTGTATTATATTTTACACAGACGCACTCCCCTACAACATTACCCCAATTATTATAAAATAACCAAGTCCTTTCAAATAGAGCTGTTAGAGTCATCTGGTGAATTTCTTTTTAGGTGGCAATATATATCGCGGAAACACTAAATATCGCAATGTCAATATTTTTGAATATCGTGCAACTTTATTCCACAGCACGTTTCTCACATAATTTTGGGGTGATTTTAGGTGAGCTTTTTTTTGTTTTTGTGAGTAGGACCTTCGTCCCGGCCACCCTACAGCCCAGGCATCTATAAAATCCGAGAGATTGTATTTCAATAGGTCTCTTGGCAGTTTCTCTAATAGGTTTTCTTCTAAGCCTTTTGTCAACTTTGGATGGATGTCCTGTTCTTGGTTATTTTATTCTGGCGCCATATTTTCTTCACTTATCAATGATAAAATACCATATTGGCCTGTAATGTTTCAAGAATTGTTTCGTAACTCTCTTCAGATGGTTACTTTTTTACATCTGGGGTTCTGTTATGCTTTACAGAGATGATGCTAAAATAACCCTATAGATCCAGCTTTTTATTAAAGTAAATTAGAATCACTTCAGTGATGACAGGCCTATAAATCTTACACTAAAACATAACTTTCCCATCTGTTCTCTAACTTGCATTTTGTTGGCTGCTATTGTTAAAGGTGTTGAGAGAGCTGACAAAATGTATCTTCGTTTCTATTTTTTTCAGCACAAAAACCTGCAATTTAAACAGGTGTATAGGCTATTTATAAAGTTTAAGACAATTGCTACAAAAAAAAAACCATAAAAGGGCATCAAATCTATCTTGTCCTGGCCTCAGGCATTGCGCCTATCTGTAGACCCCGCTTTGTGGTTAATTGGAAGAGCTACAGAGAAAAAGAATGGTTTCATTCAGCAAGCTCTAAGGCTCTTTGTAAACAGTGTTTGCATTCATTTATTCTGACTTTATCCTCGCATGTCTCCTACTAGCGAGAGCGCTTTTGAGTGTGTTTCATCCCCATATCTGTGCTTCTATTGTTCTCAGTTCAGCACGCCTTTGTGCTCAAAGGACACATTTCCCAACTTCAGCATTCTCTCTAGTTAAACTGAGCGCAAAGTGCACTCCCTGTAGACTGTACTGTATCTGTGTGCATCCTTTATTACACAGCCAGGTATGAAAAAACATTCATGCATTTTTATTAGTAGTCATGTGAAATATTGTCATTTTTTTAAAGGCCATGGTCTATTTATGTTAGTGACTTTTTTTCATTCAGGAATTTAATTTTAATATAATTTTTTCTTAGTAAGAATAGCTTGAGCTGGTTAATGGTAGGTCCTCCTCCAGAGAACAGTGACCCACTTAAATAGAAAATAATTAGCCGACATGCTAGTCACACACCACGGTCAAATTAACAAGGATCGTTTTACACAGATGATCACATATGTCCCTTTACTTTTGTAAGGACATTAATATATCGTCCTTTTAGGAATGTAAGTTCTTTTGAATTAAGGGGAATATGTAGTGCTAATGTAGAGATGAAATTTGATGTCAGGGTTTGCCAAACAGTTTGGTTTAATTGTTAAAAAATGCGATAGATGAACATTCTGAAAAAAAGTGGAGGAAGACAGTGTAGGGATTTTGTCCTTATTTTATATATATTTACTGTATGCATGTACAGATAGACAGATAGAAAGAGAGAGATAGATAGATAGATAGATAGATAGATAGATAGATAGATAGATAGATAGATAGATAGATAGATAGATACATAGATACATAGATACATAAATACATACATACATACATACGACCCCTGGCTGTAGCCACGAGGTTAGAAGCGCACAGTTGTGTAAGATGTCACCATATGCTTGAGCATTAGTATTTCCCATCACTGGAAATAACAACCCCATACTCTTACCCCAGCATGACAATGCCCATGTGAACAAAGCCTCTGAGCTAAACGATAATAAGGTGTGTTATAGTGGGTGTGAAAAAACTTGAGTGTTCTACACAGAACCCTGACCTTAACCCCACCCAACATGTTTCGAATAAACTGGAATGCTGGCTGCACCCCAGACCTTGTCACTCAACACAAGTGCCTGATCTCACTAATTATTTTGTGGCTGAATGAGCAAATCTCCACAGTCACACTCTAACGTCTAGTGGAAAACCTTTCCACCAAAGGATGCTTAAAAAGCATACAGATATGATGGCCAGGTGTGTGTGTGTGTCTATTTATCTCTTTTATGTATTTATTTTCTCTAGTTCTGTACTCCAATAACCTGCATTTAAATTGAAACAGCAGTATATGTACTCAACATCCACTTCAGAAACACCTGTACACTTTCCTGCTCTTATCCATTCAGCCAATCATGTAGTAGGGGCACCGTGCATGATTTAGCATATACAGGTCAAGAGCTTGAGTTAATGTTTACAACAAACTCTTGGAAACTCTAGATGCGCTGCTGTAAGTGTTTTAAAAACTGTCGGGGTTTTCACACACACACAGTCTTTAGAGATTACAGTAAAAAGCCCAAACATTTAGTAATCAGCACTGGTGGAGGAGGTCTTAGGAAAATGAATAGACTGGTCCAGCTCTGTAAACTTGTAACATAACCACCCTGTTGAAAGGCATCTCAAAGCATCTAGAACTGTAAAAATGAATTATTTGAGTTATGGTAGCCCTCCTGGCTTCTCAACCTGGACTCCCTTATCAACAAGATGATTCTTCAAAATGATTTTATGTTATGTTTTATGTACAATTCTGTGTGAAGTTGGAAATATTTAAACAACCTGTCTGGTACCAACAACAATTCTCTGGTTAAAATCACTGAAATGGCACGTTTTGCCTGTTATGGTTTTTAATATAGAGACATCATTAGGGGAAAAAACAATGCACAGCTCCCAAGCACGCTACAGGATGTGGCTATTGATATATTAAAGAGCGTTACTAAGATATGAATTTTCTGTCACTACCCGAGAGATCCAGCACCAGATACCATCAGGAGTTTGGAGAAATCTCTTACAGGCTGATAAAGGAAAGGCGGAAAGTTATTACAGGCTTGCTAGAGGTCCATCAGGGAAGATGTCTATCACTTACATACTCCATTAACTGCAAAGGAATTATAGTCAAGTATTTAACATGAACATTTAAAGATTCATTATAACACCATTCTACAGAATTATGTTGGCTTAAAATTCGAAGGCCAGCGGGGCTTCATTTAAAATAAAAAAATATTCTTGAATTAACCCTGACAGAACAGAACATTCAGTACCAGACCAGGAAATGTCTCCCTGAGCAGTCATGTTGTAGTAATTATTTAGTAGCCTAACAAATCTGGCACCAGCACTGCAGTTATAAAAAAAATAAATAAATAAAATAAAAAAACACCACACATTAGTATGTTAGTAGGGATACACCGATACAATTTTTTTAAAAGCTGAGTACGAGTACAAATATTTTTTTCCTGGTACTTGCAGATACTTTTTTGGGATGTGGATTATTTGTTTGGCTCTCGAGTTATTTCTTGCTATTTTCTCTTGCCTAGCAAGAATTTGCTACAGGGTCAGTTGCTCCATGCTCAGTTTTGTGTTTTAATTTCAGATGTCTTATCTGATGATATTTTTGTGGAACAAAGTTTGCAGTCTACAATTCGTAGGTTGTCTTCCTTAATTTGGAAATATTTTTACACTGCTGAGCCTGACATTCTGCTGTTGCTGCCGGAGTCTTTGTGCACTGAAAGTTCTTTTAATGCTGTCACAAGTGGTATCGGTCTTTGGTTCCGGGTGCAAGTACATCAGCTCAGTATCAGTGCATCCCTAATTGTAAGAAGTAGTTAATATAGTGCATAGTACAATGCAGTGTGTATTTATACAATGTGATTTCTTTCTTTCTTTCTTTCTTTCTTTTTTGATGCTTAATTTCTTTTATTCTTTTTTGATGCTTTCTTTCTTTCTTTCTCTCTTTTTTTTCTTTCTTTCTTTTACCATTTTAGGCCACTGAATATATCAATCCAGGCTAAATCACAAAGTTTCCCTAAGATTAAACATTTGAAACCATTTTGTATGTTTTTTTTTAGATGTGTAATCAAAAACCTCTTTCTAATGTTGACCTTCTGTTTTTCGTCTGTTGCACGAACCTCTCGCTGTATATTTGACTTTTTTTTTATTCCACATACTCCTTCATCTTTTTCAGCTCTTTAGATACACAAACAAACGATTCTATTTCACTCATTTAATCACTTTTCACACCCTCAATTTAAATTGCTATTTGTGTTCTTTCTTTTGTTCTACAGAAATGTTGAAAGAATTGAACCAGCAGCGCCGAATGAAAGAATTTACAGACCTGAAAATAATTGTTCAAGGCAAAGAGTTTGAAGTCCATCAAAATGTTCTAGCTTCCTGCAGCTTGTATTTCAAGGACATGGTTAAAAGGTTTGCCTTCTCTCCTGTTGTTGATCCACTCTGTTCTTTTTGTAGGGCACATGTGTGTGGCTTCCTTTACCCTCCCATTCTCTTGCAGGTGTGAAGACGTCGGTTCCTATCACAGGGCCAGTAGCCATTCCTTCTGTCAATTAAATGAATGTGTATAATTGTTGCAAAAGGTCAGCACTTATCCTGCCCCTTCATCTTCATGCACTGAATGAGCAAATTTACATTTTAATGGGCATAAAAAGTTCCATGACTGGGGATTTTCTTTTTTAAATGTATTGTAAATGTCAAACTTTACCTGACATATTAGATTAGCACTTCACTCTGCTTCTTCTCTTCAAGTGCTTGAAATTCTAGTCCCTAATTTATCCGTTATCTGCTCTGAATAAATTTCTATCATTATGCAAATCTACACATGGCATATAAAGAGTTTAGTTCTCACAAGAGCTTTTTTAGTTTTAGATTCTTTGTGTTATTATGTTTTTGGCATGCTAAATAGATTTTAGCATGCCTACCTCAGTTGGGTGAAATTGGCTGCACATTTCCTGTTGGATGCTGCATATAAAAAAACTATGATGTATTAGGATATATTTTATTCCTTTCGTTAACCAATCTTTTAAAAAAAAAAAATAGAATATATGACATTGCAGAATGGTTTTTGTAAACCTTTAATAGTGGCAGACAAAGGAAAAAAATGTATTGTGAAAATTTTGCTTTGTTATATATCTGTACCTATATATATATATATATATATATATATATATATATATATATATATATATATATATATATATATATATATATATATATATATAGATATATATATATATATATATAATATATATATATCAATGATATGACATGACACCAAAATATTTAAGCGACTCTATTCATTTATTCATTAAATTGTCTTTATTATACTTATTGTAATGTTTCGGGTTTTGCTGGAACCAAAGAGCCAATTTCAAAGCCCTGGGCATGGGGTATAAATGTGTTGCCAGACCATGCAGACATGCATTTGCACCTGGACCAATTTAGCAAAGCCCATTCAGCCATCATTGTTTTTTGGAAGGTAAAATAAGCCAGTAAAAAACATCTAAATCTGCACACTGACACATAGCACAAAATTGTGTTTGGGGTTTTTATATCTGTTAGATATATTTTCAAGGGTTTTTACACTTTGTTTAGTGATCTAGCGTACCAGTTTTGAGCTGTTCAATGATGAGATTCAAAGCATAAATATATTTAATGTCAAGCTTAAAAAGTAATTATAGCTTCAGGCCTGGTTGAACTTAGAATAATTGTTGAAAGATAAAATAGTATCGAGTCAGGATAGTTAGCATTAATACGGGTACATTTACATTCAGCTTTGCAAAACAGCCTTTATTCTTCGTCATACAAAATGCAGTGAAGCCACAGGGACAAATTTAAAGTGGAACTCTGGCCCTTTGGATGGTGGATTTGGTCTGAGCTGTGTTATCCTATCTTGTGAGTAACAGCAATGAAAATTGCATTAGGAGCAATAATAGTGAGTGTAGATTTGACTCTGTTCTCAGTGGAGCACGAAATGTGCTGATACACCTCTCCAAGCTATTTGAGTTCCACTGCTGTTTGAAGGTTGAATAGAATGTGAGGTTATCTTAAAACAGTTTCCACCACCCCCCACCCCCAGTCTGAGCACTTGAATAATAACAATTGCAAAAAGCGAAGATGGTGCTATAGAAAAATTCAGCCATTTTTCTCCAAAATAGCGTTGCTACATCTGTGCAATTCTCTTTTCTGGAGAGCGAAGAGAAGTGAAAGTCTAATAAAACTTACTTTAGGCACATTTTGTCTCAGTTAATGGAAGCTTGATAGAATTTCAAGTTATAAACCCGACCCAGAACGTTGATATAAAAAAGAACTATAGTTTCTTTTTTTATATATCTTTTTTAAAAATGTTCTGGCAGTAAATGTGTTCCTATTTAAGTCATGTAATGCTTTTTGTATCATTCAATTAATATCTAATTTGTTCAAGATATTGATCTTTTCATTGATTCATTAGTCTATGATCGAAAATTTATGTCATAGGAATGAATAGCAAGCCTTTGAAAGGCCTTGCTTTAAAAAGAAAACCGCTCATCGTCTGCTTGTCCATCATTTTTTTAGTCCACATCAATGGTGCATGTGTTCGTATTTAATCATCTATAATGAATGCCTGCTGTTTTTCCTTCTGCTCAAAGCCAAAAAAATTAATAAATCACATTTTAGCACATTATCCATTTAGCCGTTCTGCTTTAAAAAGTGGTGCATTAGTGACACATCCCATTAAATTTTTAAACGTCCCCGTTGATAATCAACAAATAGTGAAGAAATGTATGTTGTTCCCATATTTTTTTACACTGCTAAATTGTGGCATGTACCCCTATTGCTTGTCAGTAAAAAAAAAACAAAGTCTTGGTTTACTACAAGTTTACATGTAGAAAAACGCCACAAATTGATAAAAATGGGCACAATAATTTTAGTAGGAGCTCGTTCATCGGGCAAAAGGGGCAAATAAAAATCCTGATAAAATCTTCTTTCAAAAGTTAAATTACAAATACAGTTTATTTTGACTAAAAAATAATTTTTACAGTATTTCTATTTGGCAGTTCATATTTAAATTAGTCATTAAAGGTCTTTCCTATGCAAATGTGGCTTGTTGTGCCCATAAAATGCCTCCCTGCCTTATTATGTCAATGGAAATTTTTGTACACCTAGTGGTTATAAAGCCCATCTCGGGAGGGATAATGCTGCCCTTTGCTCCTTAAAGCCCCTCAGGACGAGACTGTTAAGAAAAGCATTGCCAGTTTGGGCTGGTTTGAAATACTCCATGGCTGCCAAGATCTTCATTCATATTCAGTTGTCATAATTTAGTGTTATAAATAGGCACAAACAATGGCAACATCTTTATGTTGTACTTGAATATTTCCTTTGCCTGTACATCACAAATACTCAGCAAAACCCTTAGCTCACTCATTCCGCTAGCTTATCTACTAGCAGCGACTACAGAGGTAATGTTTAGAAAATTAGCAAAAAATGGTTAAATAAATGTTCACGTAGATGGCAATGGTGCAAATGTATTGATTTTGTATTGAATGCAAAGTAACAAACCTAAACCAAATGTGCTAATATTGGGATAACATCTCTAAAAGTAGTAGACGCTTTTTTCTAATAGATTAGAGGCAAAAACACACCATGTACCATGTCTTTTTGATGGACATAATTATTTAAACCTTTCTTTAATAAAATAACCAAGAAGATTTTTTTAATTAGTAGTTTATTAGTAGTATAATGATATTTTATGGTTTATTAGTAGTATAATGATAAATGCACGTATGTACAAATGATACCACCAACATACCACCAACATTCATACATATCCCTTAAAGAAAGAAAGCTTTATTGTTTATCTAATTAATTTAATGCTTATTAAACTGTTCTTAAGATTCTAATTCTAATTTGTCATAAATAATGCATACAATTTAAAATTTGGCGCTATAAATGCTTTTTTCTGTTTGTTTTTTTACCAAATCATTACCAAAGCATGCACACATTTTCAGATTTTCACCCAATACCTTTTTTACTCTGAGATAACCAGCCACCAATGTCTGCTCATCTATTTAAAAATACTTCTAGACTTTCTCCTCCTCAAAGCCCTATTAATTCATCTACTCCACTAGCTTCGTCATTGTCCTGCGTATAGTTACTGTAGGTAAAAAGTATTTTTGTGATCAAATGAATGTTTGCTCTGTTAAAAGCACAAGCCTATTTAGAACCACAGTGTTTGTACAGGAACTGTACTCCTGAATCTGTCATTTCACATTTCCGTAAGCAAACAACTGATCGTGTTGGACCCGGCTTACTTTACTAATTAGATGTCTCTCTTTCTCTTTCTTTCTCTCTTTCTTTCTCTGTATCGCTATCGGTCTCTCTTTCTCTCACACACACACACAGACACACACACACACAGACCTCTCAGTCGTTGATTACTTTTGCCTGTCTACTTCTGCAACTGACCACAACAAGCTGCCTTTTAATTTACTTGATTAATTTTTTTGTTTTATTTTTCTTTGCTTTTCAGGAGTAACATTCTTGATTTTCCAGCCACTTCCAGAGATTTACCCCTCACCTCATATTGTACTTTTGCCTCTTCCCCCAGTTAGGCTTTTATGACGACTAATACATCAGTTTATACACAGGCCATGGTGCACTTTACTTTGGCAGCAGCTGAAAGGTGTTTTTGAGATTAAACCCAGGTCCCAGTCATGGAACAGTGCCTCTCCCAATGATGGATGGCTGCTGGCTCTCTGGCAGGACCGACTTCTTTCCTCTTTTTCCCTCTCCCTTGCCTTCTTTCCGTCCTTCATGTACATTTACAGTCCTTTTCTCTTTCTTGCTTTTTTTTTCTCCTTATCACTCTCTGTCCTCATATCAGATCATTCATGTGCCTGTCATATGTTTTTGAATTGCATATACAATAGCATACAAAATGCATTTCCAGCTATTTTGTATTTCATTGTTTGCCACATAAAACAACACATTTTTCTTAGCTGTTCCATTTGTGTGTTTATTCGAATCTATTGAAATCTATATATCTAATATGCACACCTGTGAATTTGTCTTTATCAAATATTAACACACAGCGACATAGTGATTATTAACATCTCTCGGTGGCTATGTCAATGACAGCTGCTTCATCTAAATAATTATAAACCTTTACAGCCGTATGCAAAGCAAAAATGATGTAATCCTTTTTGACATTTAAAAACAGCTCTGTTGCACACAAAAACTTTCCAAAATTAAATCTGTATCTGTTTATAACTACAAATATTTTTATCTAAATTTGATGGGAAAGTGGTAGCCCAGTGGTTAAGGTGTCTGCTAATTGAAAGGTCAGGGTTCGATTTCCAGCACCACCAAAATACCACTGCTGGGCCCCTGAGCAAGGCCCTTAACCCCAAATATCTCAGTTGTATTAAAGAGATAAAATCACTCTGGATAAGGGTGGATAAGGGGTGGAGGGAGGAATGAATGAACAGCGTAAGGTTAATTCCAGAAGTGCATGGCTTAGATTCACTTTAATCTTGCAACCTTTATATGTGTTTCAAAAGCATTGTCTGTTCATTCTAAAAAGAATTTATGTAGTTACATCACTGGCATACGGTATATGCAATACAACTGTTATCGGCAACTGTTATAGATTGATACCTTAGACCACAGGCAATGATGCAGTTGTCAGTTGTGTTTAAAAGATGCAGTTAAATATTTAATGAATGGGTTTGTGTCTATGCACAGAATGGGAAAAAACATACAGAGGAAAAATATATTACACCAATTTCTCCGCCGTTACCGAGTGCACATGTATTACTTCATGTCAATAAAGCGTAAGCTTTTATTACTGAGTAATTATCATAAGCTTTCATTTTTAAGAGGCTAGTTTGCATCCTGCTATAGTGCTAGTCATTTATCTAGATTTCCTTAAGACTTTCCCTGCACAGAGCTGCAGAGCATTCGTCTGCCAATCAGCTGTAAGCTTTTCATGAATAAGCAGCTGCCCATTACCGGGCCATGCAGTCTGCACCTCCTATACACATTCATGAATGTATTATGCATGAAGATGCATAACAACTAATCCAGATTTTCCCCCTCAAGCTCTGCTACACTTCTCAGACAGCAGCTGTAGTGCCCTGACATTTTACATTTTATTTATATATCTGACTGTATGGCATGTTTTAATCACTGGTTTTACTGCTTCTTGGGCTTTTCAGACTCTATCCCTATTCGCTGTCTCCAGGTTGGCCGGAGAAAACAGGAGCGGGGAGAAGATGACACTGACGATGAACAGCATCGGTGCTGACGTTCTGGAGCTGCTGCTAGAGTTTGTCTACACAGGCTCACTTATCATAGACTCAGCCAATGCCAAGACCTTACTGGAGGCTGCCAACAAGTTCCAGTTCAACACTTTCTGCAAAGTCTGTGTGTCTTTTCTGGGTAAGAAGAGATGATGTTTCCATTCTTTTGCTATAAAAAGATATAAAAGCATATTTGCATGGACATACACCCACCACTTTTGTAGAACAATTTTTGCAATTATCTGGTTTTGTAGCTCTAGCACAAAAATACATAAAAGAATTGCAGGGACAGGTTAAGAGCTTTTTACCAGAATGCGTAAAAAATCTCCATGACTGTGGCATAGAGACAGACTAGGTTATTTTTAGATTTTTACACACACTAGTCTGTAGTGTTTATTAACAGTGCAAAAAAATACATCTAATCTTTCTTCAACTTCTGACTGACCTGTCCTGTCCAGTCCTGTGAGTCTGTTCCTACAGTGTGACATCCTTCATTTTTGAAATCCTTTTTATGTAACAATTGTCAGTGTGGTAGTTTAAGTTACTGTAGAATTCTGTCCAGCTCAAAGTTTCATCAATTCTACAACTCTAAACCTTTTTTTTTGCCCACCGAGCTGTTTATAAACTCTTTAGACTGTTCTGCGCAAAATTCCTAGTAGATTCATTCATTTATTCAATCATCTTCTATACCCGCTTATTTCCGAATTCGGGGTCACAGGGATCTGCTGGAGTCTATCCCAGCTGTCTCTAAAAGGGCAAAAGGCAGGAGGAGTACACCCTGGACAGGTTGCCAGTCCATCACATGGCCACACACACTCACTCCTATGGGCAATTTAAAATCACCAATCAACCAAACATACATATTTTTGTATGTTGAGTACACAGATTAAAGCCACGCAAGCACAGGAAGAACATGCACACTCCACACAGAAAGATCTACCTGGGCCTTCTTGCTGTGAGGCAACAGCCACTAAGCCACCGTGCTGCCCTTCCCAGTAGATTGAATTAAAAAATTTGGCCTATTCCACACTAGCAACTATGCCATAGTCACTGAGGTCACTTTTTCGAACTGCTTGAGTAATTTTAAATTCTAGTTTATGCATCCTGCTACTACCATAAAACCATTGTCTGCATAAGCATACATTATATGTATAAGTGATTTCTTACACAAAAGTTTTTGTACTCCCGGAAAATGCTATTTCTTCTTAATAGAATTTTTTAAATTATTTTTGCCTTTTTGTCCTTTTAGCACAGTCACTTTCAAAGCAAGCGTGTGTTCATGCCTTTACATTTCACCTTCCATCTCATACTTATTCACTGTCTTTTAATTATTTGCTTCAAATTGTATGTGAGATATTTTCAGTTAATAAGGAGAAGAACTCGTTTTTCTTTAAAAAAAAAAACATTACTAGTTGTTGTTTATGGAGGAGCTTATTTGTCTGATACCCTTTTTTTGTTACAAGCTGTTTTTTGATTTATAGCTGTTGTCTAGTACATTATTGAAGCTTTTATAAAGATTTTTACTCTGTATGTCCAAATATAAAGAGACATTTATGTATTTAAATGTGGAAACACAAAAGGAAGTGTTAGTAATTAAACTGCGTGTTGGACATCATCCTTTGTGACACACACCAAACAACTGGAGTCATACATATTTTAGCATGGATTCTGGCCAAACAGTTGTGACAGCTGTGGGCAAGAACATCAGTGTTCTGGATTCTCTCTGTGACGGCTGCTATAGTGAAATATGAAATCCCAAGTCTTATCAAATGGGTTTGTTGGTTTTAAGTAGTGCCATTTTTCATTCAGCAGTGATTAAAAAAAGGTGAATCGTTTGCCTGGTGTCCCAAAATCAGAAAGTGAATGTTTATTGGAGCTTTGACAGTATAGCTTTCACTTTTTTCCCTCTCTCGAACCCACTGCCACTGTCTTCCGCTGGGATCTGCCACTTAATAATCCATGAGTACCTCAACCCGTATGAAATGACACTCACTCCAGTAGGAATTCATTGTAAAAGTGCCGTAATATTTAATATAAAGAAAGTAGAACGGGTAAAAAAAGAACTCTAGCCACTGGTGTGCTGTGTAGAATGAATGATCATGCGTTCAGTGTGAATGGAAGATATTTGGAAGGAAGGGATTTTCATTAACTTTTTTGTAGATTTTGGTGGACTGCAAGTTTTTCTGCTTTATTAAACGAGAAGCAGGACCAGTCCCTATCATAATTTCCTCTATAATAACTGATAACTTCTCTTGAGGCAGGACACTGAGATTTCAATTTACACCTCCGAAGTGTTTGTGCCAGACCAGGGCAAATTGTCATTTCTTCATATACAGCATGTTCTGAGAGTAACGAGCAGTGACAAAGCCTCTGTTTGTTACAGTTTTGAAGTAAAGCAGAGCATAAAGCTCATTTTGTTTATTGACATTTTGTGCAGTGGAAAAACGTATGTGTCTGCCTGCAATAATCAAAAGGCTTGTGTGAGCCTCCTGCTTCCATGTCCAATCGTTTTTTTTTTCTCCTTGGGTTCTTCTTCCTGCCATCTGCTTGAGATATTACACTCTTTGGGTTCATAGCAGTGCACTGAAATTTAATCTGGCAAACACCATCCCTGAAGGCTCAGGCTGTAATGTCCATTTCACAAGGTTTAAAGACAGGTGTGTGCGTGTGTGTGTGTGTGTATGTCTATCCTTTCATGTGTTTTGTCTATCTTCTCGTGTTTTGTCTAGCTTCTCATGTGTTTTGTCTGTTTTGTTTGTTTGTTTAATCTCTAACAGAAAAACAGCTGACAGCCAGTAACTGCCTGGGTGTGCTGGCGATGGCAGAGGCCATGCAGTGCACAGAGCTCCATAGCATGGCCAAGGCTTTTGCTTTGCAGAACTTTCCAGAGGTGGCTTGTCAGCATGAGATCCTCAACATCTCCAAAGATGACTTAATCAGCTACCTGTCTAATGACAGTCTCAATGCAAAAGCTGAAGAGTTGGTGTATGAGACGGTTATCAAGTGGATCAAGAAAGACCCCAGCAATCGAGTCCAGGTGAGACAGAATTTCATTTATTTTCGTCTCTGGAAAGGCAGCCGTGCTGACAGCAAAACAAAGCACAACCAGCACTTTTCTCCATTTCTATCTTCATTACATTTATATAAGTTACAAGTCGATGTGCAATAATATCTGTGTGAGATTTATATCAGAAGATTCTGTAATGCAGTGGTTCCCAAACTTTATCTGCTGCCCCCTTTTGCAGAATATAAAAAACAATAATTTTGATGATACTGAATTTAAAAATCACTAGTATTGAAAGTATCGAAAATAACACAATAAAATTAAACTAATTGTATATATATATAATTGTTATTTGTTAGTCTAGCTTGCATTGTTTAATGGTCCGCCTGGACGCAACCCAAAACCGCCTGATCGAAGAAGTAAGCTGTTATTTTATATCAGTGGTAATTTTGTGCATTTTTGGAAAGTTCTGTAAAGAATGATTTACCGGTTGTATAACAGTCTGTTATTGTGAAGACATCGCCTCTAAAGATGACATAGCATAAAACAAAACGTCAGTGGTTGCTTTACCATGTGTCCTCCTGGACTGGCCTTTCAAAGTGTTCAAGGTTCCTAGATCTTCTGTCGACAGTCTAATGGTCTGGTTACGCAAGACTAGTTTTCTACTATCAAAGTCAGTTTATGAAGTCCATGATGCTATTTATTTTAACAAAAAATCCTTTGAAAAAACAAAAAGCTCTACAATATCATTGTTGTTCAGCAGGCACAACAAAGATGGTTAGGTTCTTTTCTTCATAACATCAGTCTTCTTATTTCCAGCCTAACTTCAGTGTTCTGCTGCCAAAAAGCTCCGCTTTTGTCTCATCCAATCATCAAGCCTGCTTCTAGTCAAATTTCCAGAAGCATCTAACAAACCCCCAGCACCTGTGTTTGTGATTGAAGACAAAGCTTTCTTCCGCTCTGCCTTCCAGTTACTGCTGGCATGAAGGTGGTGTCTAATTGTAGGTTTGGAAACTCTGGGACACCAATATGATTTCACCTTATGCAAATATTGAAGTTGTGAAACTTGGAGAAATATTTCAATCTTGCGCCATTTTTCTTACCATCCATCGGGAAATTACACTTGTGTTCTTTCCTAGGCAGGTTTAATACAGCTCACTTTTTTAACATGTTTAAAACTTCTTAGTTTTTACTCTAACTGTGAATCTGGAAATTTTCAGGTATTCCACTATTTTAATACACTTATTTATAAAGGCCATATTTTGTAAGCCTCTCATGCTGATAAATGATTAAGAGAATTTGATATCTTGTTTTGCTTTATATTTATACTCCAGTGAAACTCATGCATGAATGACTGCTTTATAGTTCCTAAACCCTCAGGTGAATTTTCTCAGTTATCAATAATTTGAATTTTGACCTCTTACTTGCTTTCCTCTAATTACCCCCAAACCCCCACATGTTTTCATAAATTCTCTTATTCAATTTACCGAGGGTGTAAATAAGACTAGGGCTGTATTTTTTTTTAAACTATTCTAAAATCGTGATGCATAAATAAGTGATTTCAATGTTATTATTTTTATAAAGCACAGTTTTAATTTCTCTATTTTAATTTTAGTAAAACTGAAGGATTAACAGACTTTCTACTGTTTTAAAAAACTGTAAATAGGCATTCACTCTCAATCACTGTTTATTAAAGAACTTAACTTAACATAACTTAATAATTTAATTAAAAGTAATCAGATTATCAGTGCAGTAGTGATAACCAGTGTCTGTAGAATTTACTGAAAATAATCTCTATTGCAGTGTTGAGCATGCAAGTACTTGACTCTATGCCCGTATAGCAGTATGTTTCTAAATTTCCAGTTAGTTAGTTAGTTATGGAAATAGCTTGCTAATTATATGGTATAGTTTGTTAGCAAAAGAAAAGACTGACTGCGGCAATAGCATGAATTAGAGTAAGTCTGACCGTTAAACAGTGGGATTAAACCCAGCTGGCCAGCCTATCTTTAGATCTTAGCTATTTGTTTCTCCATATGCAGCAATTGACTTGTGTTAAATTACTGATTTTAGTTTTTAAAGGAATGCATTAGTGCTAATAAACACAGTACGACATATAGTGAAATGTTCTTTAGGACTTTCCGAATTAAAAAGAATTTAATTAAATCAATTGTGCAAACGCATAATTAATGTACTGCTCGTTTTCATTATATAGTTTGTACATTTACATAAGATTTATCACTACACCAATTAAAATATTATATAAAACTATATAAGATTATAGCTTTGAATTTGTGTTTCATTGTTCATGCAACTACATCTTTAAAAATGTTTCTTGGTTGTCACAACAACCATTAGGCACTGACTCTATGCAATCGTCGAATCAAAGGCTGGTCGGTTCCTATTACATAGAAATTCTTTCAGCTTGATAATCACTCACATCACACATTCTGTGAATAAAGATTGAATTAAAATTCTGTTCCTTTAACAGCAAAAAGAGCTGTCAGCTCGTCTATGTCAGGTACAGGCACGGTCTCTGAGGTACCATTTTCAAATAATGTAAAACATTTCTCTTTTTGCTTAGAGCCATGAGAGTTGTAAAGCTGTCACATGTAATTTGCTGCATATGAGCAATATTCCAGGCATTTTAAATTCCAAACAGAGCTTGTCAACAAGTTTTTATGCACATGCTGTTTTAGCTTCTTTTATATTCATTTCATTTATAGCAGGTGGAATGAGTTTGTCTTGGCTGAATTATATTAGAGCATAATGTCACTTTGTCCTAGGTAATGTTTTTGAATATAACTAAAAAGTGCAAATGTGCATTATCAGCGCCCTAGGAAGTCTGACAACCAATTGAGTGCACTGCTCGGTGCTGTGAACCTTGCTGTGAATATGGATCCGATGGCATGAAAAGAAAGAAATAGATAGTGATTCAATGAACTGATGTTTATTTCACCCAAGCCTTTACTGAACAACTGACTAGGAAAGAAGATCTATTTGAATTTAGCCAAAGTTTAAAGGTCCGATATTTCACTTCCCCCCCTGAGACCAAGCCTGTGAAATCACAAATCCAACATAACCCAGCCAGAACTTAAAAGACTACAGTTTATTCACATTTTCTCACATCACATTCTTTTCAGCAATGCCTATCTGTTTTTGGGAGGGGGTATTGGGCACTAGGTTTGCCTTCAGGAACTGCATCGAAGCGCTTTGAGAATGCTTTTTATCAGCCATGCCCTGATCTAATTCGACCAATCATTACCAGGCTGAGCATGGTTCTCGACAATGGTGTCCCTTATACATGGCCAACCTCTCCAGTTTCTCTCACAAATGGAGTGAGCCCTAGTGCATCTCCATCTAGAGTTATGAAAACTGTGGGCATGGCCCCTGAGAGGGCACAGCTCCTTGCAGCAGTCGTTGAGTCCATAGTCCAGTCCTAAGCTCCTGCCACAAAGAAACTCTATACGTAAATGGAAACTCCTTGATTTCGGCTGCAGAGACAAACAGCAGGACACAGTTAACTGCTCTCATGGTTTTGTGCTGGAATTCCCGCAAGAACTTTTTTTTTACAGGGCCAACACTGTCCAGGTGGTCAGGGACCCACTAGTATTGAGGTTTCTTTGTAGTACAAGGAGGCTGAGGCCTGCACAGCAACTAAGGTTCCTGACATTGGATCTGGCTTTGGTATTGAGGAGACTGTCTGAACCCCCTTAATGAAACACCTGACACAAAAGACTGTGTGCCTTATAGCCATGTCCTCTATCAAGAGGATCAGCGATATCCAGGCTTTATCCACCTTGCTGTCATGCCTGGACGTCGACTGCGGCCACTAAACGGACAATAAGCAGATGGGTAGTTAAGACCATTACCCTTGTTTACAAGGCTACTAGCCTCCTGATCACGGAAGGGCTCAAGGCGCCCTCTACCAGAAGTATGGCAGCCTCCAAGCTCTTGGCTTTGGGGATACAGTCGTGTTTATATAGTATTACTTGCTAAACGATGCCCGTAAACTAATGCTTTCTTATTTACATACATGCTTTAAGGTACAGGTTATAAAGGTTATTCCCAAAGCGTTTCGACATACGTAACCTAGGAGGTTCGGCTTTGCAGGCTGATATATTTATCAGAAAAAAGGCGTCTCCTGGGTGCCTTGTTTTAATCTGCCAACTATGTAGATTTATGTAGCTTTGAGTGTAGAAAGACTGCAGACTATAGGCTTTTACTCTAAGGCAGATTTATACAGGTGTGAGTAATAGGTCACTAAAGAAAAATCATTTGCAGTATCAGTTGACTTCTACATGATGGGGTGCTGCGTATATGACATTTTTGCTGTATGTTTGAAAAAGAGCTGCATTTATCTAGATAATAGCGTCCGTGAATCGCCCTTATTAAGACATCAAGGAAAAAAACCTTACCTGTCTGTTTAGGTGAGTTAAGGAAGAGGATAGATTTAATTATTGGTAATAGTAAGGTGTGTGTGTGGGGGGGGGGTTGTGCGTGTGTTTGGGTTAGCTTAGTTGTGTCCAGCTGCTGTTGGTTTTTGTCTGTCTAGACCGTCTTCTATATATGTGCAACTTCTCAAAATTCTTTGATCCATCTGTGCATTATGATCTGAGACTCAGTGGTGCTTTTATACTTTCTTCTCTTTGTAGCTGTGTATTGTTTTTAGGTGTAGTTTGATTTTCAGTCAGGTTTTTTTTAACCACTATCAGTGCCACGTTTCAGACTTTATAATAAAACCAAAATGTTTTTGTGTGTTAACTTTACTTTTTTTATTTCCTATCTCTATAACCTGTGCTTTTATGAACAACTACAGTACATTTAATGTACACAATTATTGTAATCATTTTCTATCTTCTAGTAGTTGTTGTTTAGGTGTACAGCATTTGGCAGATGCTCTCATTCGAATTGATTTAAAGCGTGTTACGTTTATGTTAACCTTGCTCAGGAACTCAGCAGTGGGAGATTAGTGGCTCTGGAATCTCAGCTTATGAGAATCCATTCTGCTGATCAGCAGTCCATCACCTAACCACTGAGCAACAACTTACAGATTTTGATACTGTAGCTGTGTTTGTTTAATGAAATTATGTCATGCTTAGGTACATGAATTGAGTACAGATTATTATCTAAATTGCTCATGCTAACGCTTTAAGGATTACTTGTGCAGATCAAAGCGGCGAATCAAGCAGAGATTTGAATGAGAGTTTGAATGAAGCTTAATGGTGAATTATTGGTGACAGACCTGAGTTGAAACCATTTTCTCATGCTGCAGGCATGTCATATATCTCTATAATTGTCTGTTTTGCTCTCAGTCTGATCAGAGCTGGTATCAGGGAATGAGTGTAATGCTGTGTTAAAATGCAGAGAGGGGCCGACGTTCCAAACCTGATGGCTTCTTAATCATGGAAAGCTGGCAATTTCTAAGAAGTTGTAGCATAACACAGATTCCAATGCAGCTTGCTTACAGGCTATGGAAACGTCCATTTTTTTTCTTGCAGTTCCGGTCGATTGATTTGTTTTCTCTTTTTTTGTGATGTATCCTCAGTCCCCAGTCTCCTGAGACAATCCATACTAAACCCCCAGAGATCACTCTAGGCTGTGACAAGATGCAATCAGGGAGCTCTGTAATCGAACCCATAGTGGGTCATTTTTCACAGTAAAGTTCCGTCTGCTGTTTAATTTGAATCTTCCATACCAGCTTACAGGTGTGTTTCAGAGAAATGGCACTGCCTAGGATGATGGCACTGTTGTCTCTGAAACACACATCTTTGAAGCACCTTTGTGGCAAAGAGTCTATCTTATCGTTTTTCACTATTTCTTGCAAATAAATTTTAGATCAGCCTGCTTTTGGTCTGAGCGTTGTGTAGGATATCTGAAAATGAACTTTTGGTAAATGAAGACAATCCTCTTATGATTTGTTTGTATGTTCGGAGAGTTTTATTTTTAATATACAGTACTAGTAGACACGTGAATATTTTGCCAAATAATTCAGGGTGATTTTGTTGAGCTTGAATGTTTTTGTGAAATATGGGTTTTGTCTAGCCACCTTGATCCAGACAAGATAATAGACTGTTGTCACATGCAGGGAGTAAGAGGTATTTGTCTAATGTTTCGGCAGCTTCTATTATTGTTTCTGTAGGTTTCACGGCAGCCTCTCTGGTACGTTTTTTTTCTTGTTCTTTAATAACTTTAATAGCAGTGATGTTCTGTTCTTAGCCATCATTGTGGTGCTTCTGACATGATTTATATGGGGCATAAATATTTTCGACTTAATTGTACGCAATTTGGATACGTTTGTGTTTATGCACAAATTATCCCTGTTTCGGTATATGTCTGTGTAATCTTTTCTATGTCACAATTATTTCTTACAGTCTTGCCCTAAAGCTGTGAAAAAAAATTAGGAGAGCCAGATGAATCCTTGCCTTCTATTACAACCGGTCCTCAAAGTTGCTTGAAGAGCAATCTGACCGTATGATTTATGGCTTAGATAGATTCATTTTATATCTACAAGCTGTGGAATAACCATCACAAATTTGATTCTGCCTTGTTGTGTCTTGCCCTGGGGGATTGAATTTTCTTATTTCACTTGAAGATAATAATGGAAACACAGCAAGCATATCTGGCCATGAAATAAAATATTAGAGCTGATTATTATAGTGCTATTTTTATTTTATAGCCTATAAAATAAAATACTCAAGGCTGAAGTGTTTTTTTTTTCTGATCAGCTGGAGGTGTGTGCACGGTCAGACACAACCTTTTCCTAAGATTATTATCTTCGCGAATAATAGTAATATTATCATTATGCATCTTTGCACCATCCATAACTATCTATTGTTACACCTCTATATTCTATCCATATAACTTCTGTACATTATTTACCCCCACCTCTGTAATTATCATCCCCATACCCTATTTATTACACTGATATTTATTGTAAATAAGCCACTTATGCACTTCTGGTTAGATGCAAACTGCATTTCATTGTCTCTGTACATGTACCTCGCACAATGACAATAAAGTTGAATCTAATCTAATATTCTAAGTATAAAAAAACTCATATTGCAATATTTATTACATCCCTGTAATTTGTTTAACTGTAATTCAAAATAAATTATCAGATTTATGTAAATTAAAAATATCCATTATGTTCTGTCATTTTATCATTTTTAGAAATAATACTAATTTAGTACTCACTCCTGGATAAGATACTGCATCAGAGGCAGCATACAAGATCTTTTCATCATCGATTTCATCATTTTCATCATCAACTCTAAGAAATTTTAAAGAAAACAATATCAGAGCGCTATCAGTTTTGATGAAGTTATGTTTGTTTTTGGTCTACTGAAACAGAATTGGGAAAGCTGGGCAAGAATATAGTCTGGATAGGACACCAGTTAGTCACTATGCAGATATACATTCACACATGAAGACAGTTTAATTTTTACCTTTTTACTTTAGAAGGTGAAAGGAAACTAGCGAACCTAGAGGTAACCCACACACAAGGGGCGTAAGAGAGCATGTAAAACCACATGCTGACCGATTGTATGTTACGTTGCGTTACGACAGGACACAATACTAAGAATAATTACCTGAAAAATTTTAACAAGGTTTCCTCAATAGCTGATTAGATCCGGTATGTCCTCTGGTAATAGAAAAGGACATGAGAAAATAGCTCTTTCAATCACTGTAAAAGAAAGTATCAGCTAATCTCACAAGACATGGCTTGTGTTGGATCGAAGCTTTAATGTAGAAGCAGTGAACGTGGAATTTTCAGCAAGACCCAGTCTTAGATAACGGCATGTTGCTAAGCACCAAATCAAATAGCTAAAATACTCTCGAACCTTAATGGAGACTCTGATGTAGCTCTTAGCACTGCAGAAGATCTGTAAAGCATGTTACTAGTGCACTTTTATTGCAGACAGGTGTAGCATGCTTAATGCCCAGGAGTTTGCTATTGCAGTCTGATTGTTAACAGATTTACAAGGGCACAAAGCAATCAGCACATTTCGGAGCTTTGGCGCATGAACTTACACACCTTTGGTAATTTTAATACTACATTTTCGTCGCTTATTGCAGTTTAGTGAATCCTGGCCAATCATCTCTCCATGCTGAATAAAAGCTAGATTTCTTTTGCACAACAGCAGTTCCATATCTCATGTATGGTGCTTACTCCCTCTTGCCATGATATTATTGCCGAGCCCGAGCAGAAGCAGAACTGCATTCTTATTCCTAAATCATACAGTTGATAAGCCATGATTGCTTCAGCAGGGGAAAGAATAGTTGTAATCCAAAAAGATTTCTCTTCAGGTAAATTGCCTGCAGATTTAAAAAAAAAAATGCATTCTTAATTTTTTTAACACTGAAATTCCTGCACTTGTATAAAAAAGTAGTGAAAGCTGATGTTGGACCTCCCTTCCTAAAATGCCAGATAGATAAACTATCTGAATATGATGGTGCAAATATTCCCCAAGAGTATTCTTACCTGGGACTTCGTGGAAATGCCACCAGTACACCCACATCCCTGACCTTTATAGTTCCTGATTTAGACTAGTCTCTCTGTGCATCTGAATGAGAATGTGTGTTGAAGGCCAATTTCTGTGTCAGAGTTATTTCGGTGCTACGCCTTTGGTGGACCGACATTGTGTCTTATAATGTGCTTGGTGAGTTTGCTTTGGAAATCCAGCGCTGGCTAAGACCAGGGAGGGGCCAGAAGGGATGGACTAGGCATTTACAAGCCTCCCCAGCTGTTATGCTCTGTTTACAACTTCCACTGATGTGGACAAAGATCTGAATGAAAAATAAAGTGGAACAAGTAGTCTTTCAGTGATTGAATAGTTCAGCATGGCAACCTTTCCCCTCCTGTTTCCTGAGTTTTGGCTTTGGAAATACTAACCACCTGTATAGTACACTGTTCTGGTCTTATCATCACTCGGCTAGTGCCATGTTAAACTGCCAGACCGTAATGGTATTTTTGATAACTGGGTAATTAGTGTTGAAGTTTATCATGTAAGTTTAATGGCGAGCCTGGTCCCACTTTGGGCTCTTTATCCATTGGGCTGTCACTATAAGCGATTGCTTTCAAAAGCATAATCTATTCTTAATGACTCAGATCTGTACTCACATACAAAAGCAAGAATTTGGGCTCTGGTTAGGATGTGTTAATTTTTCTTTTTTCCTTTATCAAGATTGTGAGATCTGTGTGTTTAATTTGTCAAGTCTTTTTAACTAAAATGATTTTTTTTTCATCAGCAAATGTCAGAGCTGCTGGCTGTAGTGCGCCTGCCCTTTATCCACCCCAGCTACCTACTGAATGTAGTGGACAACGAGGAGCTGATCAAGTCCTCAGAGCCGTGCAGAGACCTGGTTAATGAGGCCAAACGCTACCACATGCTGCCACATGCTAGACAGGAGATGCAGACACCCAGAACACGCCCACGACTCTCTGCAGGTACACACTTCACCTCATCTAACAAACTATCACAGCTGATTAGTAGGACCGATGTAAACTCAGCAGAGCTAGCAAAAAAAAAAAAAAAATACTAACAAAGTGCAAACTAATTTGCTGGCAACCCTTTTTTTTCTTTAATTTTAAATTAGATTTGTAAAGCCATCATGTGACCTTTCAAAATGAGTCAAATGTTGTGCTGAATTCCTAACACAAATATGAGCGCAGGAATACAAATTAATAATCACTGTAATTTGTTTGCTGGTACCTACACATACTATTCGAATGTAACTTTACATTATGACAACTTACCATAAGCATCCAGCTGGTTTGTAATATCACTTTTTATTATGTCAGTCTCAGTACGATGTAGGATTTCACTTTCAGGATGTTTAAGGTCATGTTTAAGGTAGTACGAGCTATCTGAAAAACAATTATGTGGGGTTTTGTCTTTATACTTATAAGGATCAGCTAAATGATGGATTTTTCGAATTATATAAAGTTTAATTTGCTTGACTTGCATTATTCAATGATTTGTACTTATATGCTGGTCTTTAACTTAATATTTTCACGCTTCTAAACATGACACAAAAAGATGTGAATTGTAATTGATTGCTTAACATGTTCATTACGCACCCTCTTTTAAAAGTCTAAAGGTCAGGCTACGCTAGAATGTTATAATGCTGGATAATATGGCCAAAATAAATTTAAAAATGTTTAATTATCCAATTATTGTGTAAATGTAGCTTTGTAATGTCACTTTCGATATTTTGGATAAAAGTATTATTTTGTGTTTGTATTTTTCTGCTATAACCTGAGTGGGTTATCTAAAGCTGTACTTTATCTTTCCCCAGAGTGTTTATTTACTTGATTTCTATCTCTCTAATTAAGTTAAAAATGTTGTAGTTTTTTGCCATCATTTTTATTTTTGGCCCAACACCACCACGCGTCTTTAGAGAAATGTGACTAATTATTTGGATGACTATTAAAATAATTATTTCTATGCATCACTGTTAAAAGTCCCCGAAGGACAGAAAAAAACTACATTTGCATAGCAACGAATATCTGAAAATAATGTTTTGATATCTATAAATGTGACATTTTGCCATCCCTAAATAGCAGTAGACAGTATTTATCTCTAGACATTAAATGTTTTATGTAAGATTTAGTGAGTTGGCTGCAATGAATTATTTCAAGTTTCAGTTTGACAGTAATATTCAAATCAAGCAGTAAAGCTAAAAGATCGGCTTCATCGATAACATCACACCATGCAAATGCAGTCAAACACGATGTCTGGAGTCGGGCCACAGAGGTTTTATTTCCTTGCTGAAGAGAGTATCAGCAGTGGGTGTCACAGTATTTGCACCTCTTATAACTGAATTTTAGCAAGTCAGTAAATTTCACTGATGTGTACTTTCACAACTCTCTGCTGTTTGAAACCAGATTTCCATTTTCAGGTTTTTGTGTCTACACCTGCTCATACAGAGATCATTTGCAGATATAGCCAAATGTTTCTGGACACCTGACAGTTACTAGGTGTATTTTGAACATTTTATTTCAGATTTAGCCTCAAATTTACTTCCATAATAACCTCCACACTTATGAAAAGGCTTTCCACTAGATTGTGGAGCATTGCTTTGGGAATTTCCTCATTCAGCCAGAATAGTATCCATGAGAACAGACACTAATATCAGGTGAGAAGGCCTGGGAAGCAGTCAGTGTTCTAGTTGGAGTTATGGGCATATGGGCATATGGGTCAGGGCATTAGGAGTTCTTCCACACAGGCCATAACACACTATGTTTTTATGGAGCTTTGAGCACAGGGGAATTATCATGCTGGGACAGTGTTTGGGCCTGTTAGGTAAAGTTAAAGAAAAAATCTAAATTCTACAGCACAGTGACACCCTTTAAAACTGTGTGCTTACAATTACTAGCAGCAGTTTGACACAGTTATGGTTCTGCTGGTAAGCTGTCCACATACTTTTGTCCATGCATTGTTTATTATTTTGCTTAAAGTCTTTTGGAGGCTGTAAAGTATCTGAGTCAAAGTGCCCTTGAAATGCAGGCTTTGACTTTATGCTTTGATTGTCAGAATATTCGCTTAACTTTATTGCTGACTATTAGAGCTCCTTTAAGGTTTAGGTTAACTCACACCAATCAGGAGAGTCATGCCCCCTGGATTTCATACCTGTCTTATTGGGTTTGTCAGTTGAAAGACTGAGGCACAGTGGGGTTACTCTTGCAGCAGGACCTCAGGAACCTGTCACAAGTCCATGAAACACAGGCTTTGATCTCAGTCAAGCTAGATTAGAATGACTCGTGGGTCAGAGAAGTTTTGTATACTACAATTGACAATATATATATTTTTTTATACCAAACACTCATCTGGTCGGTGTGTCCTATTTCCATCGTGTTCATGCTGAATATTCTTTTAAGATACCCTTTTTTTACGCCAATATAACAGTATATGTTTTGCTGATGTCACATCTGGCTTGATTATTAGGCATCTGAATCTACATCTGAATTTTAGTAAATGTCTATTGTTATAAGCACAATAAAAAATAATGATAATGTTCAGTTGAGATTTGTTAAAGATTGGAAAGTCATAAATACATACATACATACATTCTTTTGTGCGTATAGATTCAATACAGAAATACAAATGTATAATGTATAATATGTATAATATTCCAAAATATTAACTAAACATCAGTTTAGCAGTCAGTGCATAAAATCACAGGGATACAGGTCAAAACCTTTAGTTTTTTTCCCATAACAGGGGAAAAAAGGATTTGGTAGTTGCACAATACACGATATGAAAAAAACTATTGCGCTGTCTGACCTTTGCATATGTCTTTTCTTTTGAACACCTTATTCCAGATTTATCCCTACATTTAGGGAGGACACGCTTATGTAGGTTGTTTTAGCCCATATAGCGTATGCTGGTTTGAATATATTTTTGTTTAAGTAAGTCAAAATTCTTGTTAATTAAAAAGAGGTTAGAGATGAATGTCCACATTCTCAGGAATCCAACCGTAAAGCATCTTAGAAGAGACAGCATGTTAAATGTTAAAACGGCTTTAGCAACAGTGAGAGTGCAACAGGTTCCAGTCCTGTCAGCTGAGAGTCTAAGGCCAGAGTGGGCACAGAATCAATGAACTGACAGTTAAAGTGCTTAAGTGGTTGGTCTTCTAACTCGAAAGATTGTAGGATCAAATCCCAGCACCACCACCAGGCTGCCACTGCTGTGCCCCAAACCAAGGCCCTTAACCCTCAACTATGCAATTTAGTTGAAAACAATGAGATAAATGTAGGTTGCTTTGGTTAAGGGCATCTGCAAAATGACAGCACTTTTTTTCACACTTAGACTGTCCAGTATGCAGACTGAATAGAAGGTAGATTTAATTGGTAAGTTTATATGGTACTGGATCTTTGAATACAGAGACTTTATGTACAGTTAATATGCTTTTTTTGAGATGATGTTAAAGCCCAAAATTTACTGCCCTGCAGAAATAAATTTTGCCTTATACAAACTTTTACAAACTCTATTATATAATACTATACTAACCAGGAGGTCTTTCCCTGGGGAATTAATGTGATGGAAGGAATAATGTAACAGCAGTGAATTGAAGTGAAGGAAAATCATCGTTAAGTAGACTCTGCACAACCAGTTACTGTGCACTGTCATATTTTTATGATATTTGTAACTATAGGTTGTGCACATCAACGTTTCATTTTATTCTGCTGCAAAAGGCTGATCCTATTTTATTCTGCTGCAGAGAAATGCCCTAGTCTTCTTGTTTTTGGAGGAGGAACGTATGTCATGAATTTTAATCCAAACATTTGGAGAAAAAAAGTCATGTTGGGCAATCAATCTGGCTGAGCCTAAAGCTGCCAGACTCAAATCTTTTGTTTGTTGTTTGGTTGGTTGGGTTTTTATTTCCAGAAAGTTAATTCTTTCCTATTCCTTAAACAAATCTATATATTTGGAAGGGTAACCTTGTCTGCACAGCCCGTCAGCCAGCCAGTTTTATATTTGTTGAATACTTGAGTTTGTGTTTCAGTGTCTGGAACTTTCACTGCCTGCTTTTTTCCGACTAGCTTTCTGCAGCCGTGTGGTTGTTTCTGGATTTTTCTTTGCAGCAAGGGTGTTCAATGAAATGTACACACCAATTACATAACGTTTCATTTATTAATTAGCAGCTTCCCCATATACAGAAAATGTTTTCTAACAAAACAGGTTCTGATTAGACCAAAAGCAAAATAAAAAAAATGTGAAATTGTTGAAAACAAATCTTTTTAAATCTTTAAATTCAATATCTGATCGGTTGGGATTTCTAGTTTTTATTTCATTCTACTGTCCAGACCAAAACATTTTCCTCATGGAAGAATAAAACCATCATATTTACAACTGTGATAAAACGTGTTTATTAAAAAGTTTGACTCATTAATTTGCATAAAATTTTCTTTGACTACATTTGGCAGATGCCCTTAGCGAGAGCAACTTACATTTAGCAATTTTTTTAATTAAATTGAGCAGTTAAGGGTTAAGTGCCTTTCCCAGGGATTCAGCAGTAGCAGCTTGGTGGTACTGTGAATCATTTATCTTCGTAAGTCCAACACCTGTGATGAGAAAGAGACGAGACAAGATTTTTAGACTTTTTTAAAGAAATCCTCAATGATGAAATACAGGGGGAAAAAGTCATTTATTCACACAAAATTCAAATGCAACTTGTACTTTATAAAATAAAACGTATATTTTAATGAATTTTATGCGGTTATTAACAACATAGAAATACTGTGCAAAATGTTTTACCCCAAATAATTTTTTGCCACATCTGTTAATAATTTGTGTGGTGGCAGTTGTAGCAGCTTCTGCTTGGACTTCAATACCGCAACAGCTGTTGAACTCCCTGTGTAGCGAGGTTTATTGTGCGTGCAAAGCATTCGATGTGCGGCTCAAATCGTGCCTCATGCAAAGCCACATATTACAGCGCGTTGTCTGATACAAAAGCCATGCAGATCGTGTTAGCAGAGGTGTACAGTATTCATTTTTTTACAATGTATAATATATATATAAATATGTATATTTTATGATTTTTTTCTCTTTTCTGTTACTGCAGGGGTTGCAGAGGTGATAGTGCTGGTAGGAGGGCGTCAGGTCGTTGGTATGAACCAGCGTTCCCTGACAGCCGTCACTTGCTTTAACCCCCAGAGCAACAAGTGGTACCCGCTTGCCAGCCTACCTTTCTACGACCGCGAGTTCTTCTCTGTCATTTCAGCGGGGGATAATATCTACCTGTCAGGTAATCAAAATGACTATGTGTCATTTGCAGTTTTGAGCCTCCCACAGCTGAGAGCGTTTATATTTAGTGCAGCCTGGTGAGAATTTGCAGAGGGAGTGTTTCTACTTTTACCTCCTAAAGTTTTTGACACTCATTGCCCGTGTGTGTGTGTGTGTGTGTGTGTGTGTGTGTGTGTTTCATAAGACACTGTTTTGCCGCCTGAATAGTAAAAACTGTGGCATATCGTTCGGTTTCATGCTGTTAAATGATGTGCCCTGAACCTTCTTTGGATAAGAGTGTAATTGACCTTATCATTTTAGTGGAAGAAAAAGACATGACATCTGTCTTTCTCTTTTGGCTAGAAAGACATGGCAACTCCACATGAATTGTTTTGCCTTCGTCGATAAGTCTATCACTACTTTTAATTTTTGACATATTGGAAAGATGTGTGCTACAATTTAAATGGCGCTCACTTATATCTGTGGGTAGATCTGAGGACATTGTCCTCAAGAATGTCCCAATTTTAACATTTGGTGGGAAGATTTCTAAACTTTAATCTGAAATATTTGTTGCTTCAATGGGTGCTATAAAGTTGTATTAAAATAGGAGTGTGAAAGACAGTGTGCAAATAGATTTTTAAGCAGTCGTTTGTGTTTCACACTGTCCTCAGGTGGAATGGAGTCAGGAGTCATGCTGCCAGACGTTTGGTGCTACATGTCCCTACTGGATAATTGGAACCTGGTGTCCAGAATGACAGTCCCTCGTTGTCGCCACAATAGCCTGGTCTATGATGGCAAGCTGTACACCATTGGAGGACTCGGGGTGGCAGGCAACCTTGATAATGTGGAAAGGTATGATAGCTGGAGACGAACACACACACACACACACTATTATTTAATACTTGCTTTTAAATTCAGGATTCAATCCAAAGCCATTATGCATTTCCAGATAAGGGTGTTGAAAAACAATCTGAAAATTAGATCTTTGCTGGCGGATTGAACAACTGTTTCAGCGGCATGTGAACGTGGCGGAAATGCATTGCTCACATCAGATCTGCTTTGGTTTTGAATACTAATGCAGCCAGATATGCAAAATAATCCAAGTTTGAAGTTTACATACAATAAATGTAAATTAAAGCCATGGATACAAAAAAAATCATTGTGTTAATTAAAATAGAGGGAAAGTTAATTTTCGGCTTATGAAGAAAAACATACATTATGCATTAGGTTTTTATCCGGATGGCTGTACTTTACTAAATGGATTTTTCCATTTTTAGTTAATTCACTGCATTTTTCTCATCATTTTGCGGTTTATCATTTCCATTCCGGGACCTCTACAATAACAATAACCATATATTGGATTTAAAAGCAGTATTATTCTGTTTATTTCATAAAAAAAAACACATTTTGATCATTTTGCATCTGTTTGCATCTTCTCTTGAGTATCTTCTCTCCACAGTAAAGCGTTTCTAGAACCCACTAGCCTTGTCAGTTGACCCATCCAGTCGTATATATTGCCCACTTCATACATTTTTAGCCTCTTGTGCATTTTCATTAAGTTACCAAAAATAATTGCTTACACTACAGTGGTTTGTTTGCTGAATAAGGCTTCTGGGGAAAAAAAAACTGTGCTGTCTTAGTAATTCATAATTCCTGGCTTGCCATCCATCTTGCCTTCACTTTCATGCTCCTAACCATGAAATCTCCTCCGTTCAGAATTATGTCCTCAATCAGTATCTTTCTCAAGGCTGTTATCAGACCTCTCTGAGCATGGGCTGTTTTTCTAATCAATCACGCTGTAACAGATTTGCAGTTTTCTTTGCACCACCCCCTCCTCAGCCTCTCTTTCTCTGAGTTAATTGTTTATGTTAATACCCATTATATTAATACGCAATTAGTATTACGAGGCAGTGATACACCTCCATGCCGGATATTCTCTAAATTCTACAGTGATTCTAAATGTGCTCATCGCTCTAAAAAAGCACCTCCCTCCCAGCGCTGTGCTCATCAGTGGCCAAATGCGCATCTGTGGGAGGACTTCTAACCTTTTACCATTTTGAAATACCACACCCCCAGAGACGAGCCTTTGTGTTAGGACGGGAAGAATTGTGATTATGCCCAGGATGTTCCCTACTCAAGTGTTATTACTTGCACTTACAATTGAATTGGTCTTTGATGATGGATTTTTGTCCCTGAGCCACAATTTCACCGGTGTCTTGCACTGTCTTCCAAGTTAAAGTGTGGCTGCGAGTGTTAATTCGCTCTTTGTATCTTCCAGCCATGACACAGACACTATTTTGGTGCTCTGACTCACTGCATAAGGTCACAGTTCAGTTACAATAATGCGAGTGAAGAAAGGAACATTAAAGCCTATTTCCACTCTTTCATCTATTCACCTATACAAAGCTTTTCTTTCTGAGCTGTTATCATCTTTAATTATGTGCCATATAAAGAAATATATTCCATTAATACACAGTCACACGTTACTCCTGCAGAGTTATTAAGATCACTGTAACATCTAGCTGAAGTTCTAGTGGTTGTTTATAATACAGAATTTTTCTTATGTTCGTTTCCCAGACAAACTACAAAAATGAAGTAATGTTAGCATTTGGGGTTGAGTTCCTGGGGCAGTTTAAGCCAGCTCTTATTGTGGCCTGCCGAGAAAGAGCACCCTGCTGTGCCAACTCAACACACCATGGGATTAAAGGAACTGATGATTTTCCTTCTCACTGTGCCTTCATCTTCAGTCTTTCAACATAGCTCCCAGCAACTTCTTACAGAGGTTCAGGATTTTTTAGGATCACGTATTGTGCGAATACTGCAAAAGCAACTCCAAACATCAGTTTTTTAATTGAAAGTCTTTCCCCCGTTTGCTGTTTAAACAAGCTTGTCTCTCCTCCACTGTAGTAAGTCTCCTCTCAGTGGACTGTGATGTGTTGGTCGGAACACAGCTGGTGTATAATAGTAGCTTTTGCTGCCTTTTGCTCTACAGGGTTTCTGCCTCAGTTAACTTTAGTAAGCCGTTGCCTTTAGGTATAGCCTAAAATTAGCTCTATCCTCTAAAAACACCATGTTTATTAAGAAAAAGTCTGCACCTTTGATTGTATTTCAGTCAGCAAAATTTCTAAATGACAAGGTAAAAACCCATCCAGCTGTGAAGGCATCAGGATTTGAGTGTTTAAGAGCTAGCCATGTACAAGAAAGACCCAACCTTCTAAAAATGGAAAGATTCAGAAAGATTTAGCTTGAATACATATATCCACAATACTTAACACCCTACACTGAACAGGATGTTTCCTTTTGAGTGAAAATTAAAAAACGTATCAAACCTTCATTATAATTTCTTGTATGTAAATAAGGCAGTGATAGCTCAAACTGTTAAGGCTCTGGGTTGTTGATGTGATGATTTTGGTTCGAGCCCCACCGCTGCCGTTGCTGGGCCAATGACCATGGCTCTTAATCCTCCCTGGTCCAGGGGTGTTGTATTATGGCTGACACTGTGCTCTGTCCCTAACTTCTTAAGATAGGTCATGCAAGGAAATTAATTTCATTGTGCAGTAATGTATATGTGATGAATAAATGTTAACCTAATAGTAGCAATGCTATTATTTACCTATAAGTATTCTGGGTATAGTGCTTCCTCTCCTCCTGCTGAAAGACTGTACTGTAATTGTAATAATCCTGCTATCTAATGTTGCCCAGAAGATGATGGCTGTCCTTCTGGGTCTGCCTTCTCTTGAGGTTCTTTCCTTATTCACTGTCAGGGAGGTTTCCTTGCCACTGTCGCCTCTGGCTTGTTCATTAGGGATCTAAATTTACCTCCCATCTGATTTGTGGCAGTGTCTCTTGTTAAACTTGTCAAACCATTACCCATAATTGACCATTACCATCCATTCTAATGTTACTGTATGTATGTTAAGGAGAGTGTAAACAAAAATACTGTGATACTTTCACTATTTAAGATGAAGGTACAGTTATCATTTAATCCTTAATGAAGGGATTTATAGATTAACTCTACCTTGTGGAAGTGATTTGAAATGTAATTTTAAGAAATGATTTCCATAATCTGAATGTTTACAGCTTAGGGCTTGTTCACAGCTTAATGCCCTGACCAGTAGAACAGATCACTATGGGCTGCATTCAGAGATGTGTTCATAGTTACTTAGGTAAAACTTTGTATTTAGTCTACACAAGTGCTTATCGTTAAATTTTAACAAACTTTTCAGTTTTTCAGATGTCTGATGTTCTCCATGAGAAGCAATGAAAGATGCAGGAGATGGAAAATTAAATGGGGGCTAGAAATAGCAGACGGAGAAAGTAAATTACACCATTTCCTTTGCTGTCTAATGTATTATAGGGCAATTATAGGGTTTTTATAGTATGAGAACTGCTATGGATATAAATGGAAATATGACAAACATTTTAATCATGTAAAGTATATTGCGGATATATATGTGCATACTGTATAATCTTAGTTTGAATCACATTAATAACTGCCTTGTCCATGCATTGTAAAGTATGTAAACATTGTAAACTAAAGCACTTGTTCCAGAACTTCTGCAGCACTTAAATATTTATCACAGTTAATTGAGTGCTGACAGGTAAGTAATTTTAAGAAACTGGTGCTAGACATAATACTGTTTCAGCTGATTAGCTTTAAGGTCAGAAGCACTCTTTTTTGGCTTAAGTAGTAGTGCTTAAGTTCAAATATAAGTTGTGATAGGTGACTACAGATGTACACAGTTTCGATAATAAATCTTTATTACATGTGTAAATAATTTAGCTGCAATTACAAAAAAAAAATAAAAAAAATTTCAGATGCAGGAAGCAGTGAAAAAGAGTTTTATGTGCCGAGGTTTTTGGAAGTATTGCTTGAAAGTGGCTTGTGTGTGGAAGCCCTCAGCATGTATACCCTACATGAATCTCTAATCTGTTCTGTGGATGGATAGACAGTACTGTGCCTCAGTAATGATGCCAAAGGGCCTGCAGGTCAGCAACCCCCAATGCTCACTAACCAATTGTGAAATAAATCCACTAAATCAGTGTGTTACAGCACAATATACAAATCCTATTAGGCCAGGGACGATTTATGGTGTCAGTAGGCCAGCTCTCTTCCTCCTCCTTCTCTTCTTCCTCACATTTTCCCATAGCTGTCTGGGTTGTCAAGGTGCCCTCTTTTCTAGCAGACAAATACAGTCTCTATCTCTGTCTAACACACACACATATGCTCTCTCTCTCTCTCTCTTTCTCTCTTTCTGCTGTGGAAGACTGCTCAGAAAATGATTTTGTTTATTGAGCATTTTGTATGGCAACCATGGCCTAGATTTGAGACTGTGCTGCTCGTAAATTGAGGGTGAAGGTGGTCGGTGTGAGGAGATAAGTAATGGTGAAAGCGCTGCTGCTTCACCTGTGTGAGATAAGTCAATGAGCTAGATCATTGTTTTTTTTCCACTCCAACTCTTTCTCTTGAATTTTTATTTATTTATTTATTCATTTATTTTGCTCTTTTTTGCTGACGTTGCTGATAGCCATGTGGTGAAGTAGCTATTCTAGTATTTACTTATGCATGAACACTGCCAAAGAAACTTTTTCACATACCATAACAGGCTGTAAAATTGTCACTGCTTTAGTTTATCTAATGGCTGGTGACAATTCTGGTGTACAGTGGAATGTTTTGGGTTTTGGGTAGGATTAGGAAGACAATTTTACTCCTATTTATAGGATGCAGTTTATTTTCAATTTATGCTTATTAAATCTTCAAGGAATTTATTGGGGGTTTTTTTTGTATAGGGCAGTGGGAAAAGATTTAATTAATTTAGAGTACTATTAGGCTGATCCATTTTATAATTAAAACTCAGTGCATATTAAAGAGATTCTCTCCAAGTATATCAGAGTTCTCCCGGAGTAATTTCTCCAGGGGAAGGCAGCATGGATAGATGGTATAAGAGGCTTTTTATGGTCACTGAGATTTCATTACAGCCTCTGGCAAAGAAAGAAGAAATAAACCTGAGATAAAGATATGTGAATGTAACTGTCATGGATTTGGCCCCACTTTCCACAAAGTGTGTTGATAAGATAAGATGATGACATGCCAGCAGGCGCACTGTCTATTTGCCATCTCCCAGACACCTTACAGAGTATGTGACCCTTAGAAAGTTTCCATAGTCTCTATAATAACCCCTTAACCCCACAGACTTAGCTGACAGTTATGTCACCTTCTTAAAGTGCTTTTTTAATGTTAAATGTTTAAAAGATTCAGGTATCTAATCATCTTTACAGTTAAATACTGTAGCAGGTTTAAGTCATTTAATTAATATTGACTATATAACAAGATATTAAATCATTGCCAGAAATAAAAATAAATTAAAAGTAAAAGAGGCTACTTAGTTGTTAACTAAGACCTATGAACTGGTTGATTTTTGTAAACCACTAATTATTTACTGATTGGGATGTTTTTACCATGTAGACGCTGAATTTAGTTTAATGTCATTTTGTACAACATGCTATAGGGGGACACGCCAAGCCTTTATTTCACATAATTGGTTTCTTCCACCACACTGTAAAACTTCTATTAAACAGCGTCAAAAGTCAACTGATAACACGCTCCCTCTGTGTAATTAATGACCTTAGCCATGTGCTGCTGAGCTGACAATGAAACTGTGCTGCTCAGAATAGGCACCAAGGGAGCGGCTAGAGCATTGCGTTTACAAGCCATCTGCTTCCATTTCAACATTAGCTTTGTTTCACGGTAGAAGTAGGAGATCCATTGTTTGCGGCCAGTATTGACTGTTCCCATTGCATGACTTCTGTCACTTTGGATTCCTGACTTGACTAATTGGAGTGTTGTTTGAAGCTGGGGTTTATTCTTCATGTCTACAGTTGCCTGTATCTCCGCTCCATCAGTGATCATACACTTCTTCAATTTTCTATAGATAAAGTTAGCTTATCTGCAAACTTGCCCAAAACTGACATGCCTGCACATTTATTAAGACTGATAAGAGTTTGACTGGGGTAAAGCGCAGCTCAGTCCCACTCCCTGCTCAATTTTCTTTTTTTTCTAACAGGCAATCTCCTCAGCCAGACCAATACTCCCTATTGGCCCTCCTCCAGCATTGAGTTCATGATCTTGGTTTAGAATCTGGGCTGCTCAGCCCTTCAATCAAAGCCCTGTCTTGTATCGGATTGCACAGTCCACGCGTACCATCCTATTTGACCTGTAGGTTTATGCCTCTGGATTAGATAAGGAGAAACCAGAGTGAAATTTAATGATGTTACCTTGTGGGCTCACATGCCAGCAGTGCCTTTTCCTGTATTTTTTGGCATTCAAATGACCTCGAAATGGTTGCATGTGTATTTATTTTTGCCCACAGCAAGTCAAAGATAGAACAAAATCTCATGGGTTTAGAGAACTGATTCAAGCCTGATTGATAGGCTTAAATGTCTTCTTAATGCATTTTCTGAGCTGTTTACTGGCAACCTATTATAACGGTATAATGGAAGCATTCCATAAGGTTAATTTTTTCACCAGTGTAGCTCCCGAAAAAACTAACCTCACATAACATGGGTCACAGAACACAACCTATGAGGGGGTACCAAAAAGTTTGAAGACACACTGACAGATAGCAAAAGTCACAGTAAGAAAATCTTTGATACACCCTAATATATAGCTTTCCATTATGTCTGAATCCCTCATCTTCAATTTGCAGATAATTACAGGTTTATTTTATCAATGTTGACACATTTATAATTTTATTACATTTACATTTATAGCATTTGGTAGACACTCTTATCTAGAGCTAATTAATTATCGTTTATTATAAAAGTAAAGGACAAGTTCCTGTCTCTTAAATTATAGCCATTATAAACTCTTTTACCCTCTCTCTCACACTCTCTTTCTTCAATTTCACAAGGCAAAAATACACAGCTTGTAATGTTACAGAGTAATTGGCTGCAGTCCTGAGGACATGTGTATCTTATCTGTGGCAGAAAACTCACTGGGGTTTCCTTTTTATAATTTTTTAATTAATGGCTAATAAAAAGAACTTCACCATATCAATAATAAGACTGTATAAATAAGTTGATACGCTAAGAATAATTGCATTATTATTGACCTGAGCCTGCATTTTATTTAGAGCTGCTGTTTTAGAAAACTAATCAACCTCCTATAAATGCATTTACTAAACTATTGTGGTACACCTGCTGTGCATTCTTTTTACCTAGTCGAAATGCACAGCTGGCATTAACATGTGTTTGATTGTATGTCTAGGTATGACACTATCACAAACCAGTGGGAGACGGTGTCACCTTTGCCAAAGCCAGTGCATTCAGCAGCAGCAACAGTGTGTCGGGGTAAGATCTACGTGTTTGGAGGGGTAAACGAGGCTGGACGCTCAGCTGGAGTCCTGCAGTCCTATGTGCCTCATACCAATGCGTGGAGTTTTATAGAATCCCCAATGATAGGTACGATTTTATTTTTATTTTGCATGCTTTCTACTCATTTCCGCTTATTTCTTATAAACATAAATTGTGAAACTGTTTAGTAATGCAACTGAAAAGGTGGTCTTGCAACATGGGAAAACGAGATTTATGTTCAGCTTGTTTATTTTTACCTTGTGTAACCTTAATTCCATCTCAATGTAGAACTCAGTATCACATTTCTTGCTGAGATTTTGACTTTAAGACCAGGAGCAGATTTACAGTGATCCAGACCGGAGTAAAGCTCTGGGTAATATTCCCAGGGACAGGTCACCAGGTTCAAAAATTTCTTGCAAAAAAATAAAAGGTTACTATTGGCCAAATAAAGAACAGTAATTGCAGAAATTAAAAAAAACCCTGAAACTGAATAACTCTGTATGCTTTATTAGCTATTATTTCTTTCCTAGTCGGATTTTTTTCACTGAGATAATATGTTTCTTGAGGAACACTGGGTCCGAAGTGTTCTCCATTAGCTGTGACTTGAGCACACTGAGCAGTGACACAACAATCTATAAAATCACTGGGATACCATGAGCGTGCAATCTGCTACAAAACCTGCTGATAGAGGCCAGATCAAGGTTAACAAATGGTTGTAAGGAACATTTAACAAGTATGTATTCGGAGTCGATGAGATATTTTACCTCCCAACTTCTCGGTTTTCTTCTTAAAGGGAGTGAATTTCAAGGTAGGAAGCACTACTGAGATGTACATCTTGAGACAGATTAAATAATTCAGCAGGCTGTGCGAATATACCGATTTTTGCACCATGTAGCTTTACATATTTCATACATCTGAAAACATGTACCTTTCCATTTATAGCTTTCAAAATGTTGTTTTACATTCTCATCATGCCTTATGGTTACTTTGTGAAATTGGAATCGCCTCACTGATGATTACGATGAGCGCATGGTATTTATCACAGCTTTTAATCCAGCCATCAAATAAAGTATACACTATATCCCCGTAAATTCCTAACACATGAAAAGTGAGTGATGAAGCAGGTGTAGGTAATCACACAGTAAAATTTACAGTATACATAAATCAGGATTGGATTTTACAAGGAGGTCATTGCCGTATCGGTGCATATCACAGTAACCAAGTAATGAGCCACTTATATAGTGACTAGTGGAATGTAAATAACAGCACAGTCTGACAAGTGAAGCGTGACTTCTGTAAAAGGTTAGAACAGCCGAGCACACAATCCTACCAGTGTTCGATTACATCAGTTAAGAAAAAAGGGGAGCACACAGAAGCATGACTCTGAGCCAGGAAAAACGAAATGATATCACCACTGATCCACAGTAAAGATATACATGCACCCTTACATTATTGCACAGGTCTCATAAAACTGAATTACAACTCTGTTTCGGCTCTACTATAGTTTATTGAGAGAACTCTTCAGTGAAAATCACAAATATTAAATATTTTATAAACATATTTTTCCACACATAACCAATACCTTTGACTTTTGTCTCACGAAACAGCTGCCTGGCTGTGCCTATTTCTGTTAAAAGGGTCAATGATCCATGACTGGTTCTAGTGGTGTCAAGTGGGGCAGATATGCTTGAGTACACAAATAATGGAGTATTTGAGGTCTGTGCACTTGGACAGCATTGCTGTGCTCTTTCCCATGTTCTGATTTCAGGTTATGGGAAATGTTCACTAAAAGCTCCTCTAAATGTGGCGTTTGTCTGGTTAATAATCCATATTTTTTAATTCTTCAATGTTCGCAGTGATTCACAAAACATTTAGTCATTTGGCAGACACCCTTATTTAAAGCGACTGGCATTTATCTCTTTTATATAGCTTAGCAACTGGAGTTAAAGGCCTTGCTCAGGAGCCCAGCAGTGGCAACTTGTTAATTATTAACATCCACTGTTATAAACCATTTAAAAATGTGAGCAAAATGTTACCTTTAACTACAACGTACACTGTTTGTGATAAGACGATTAGCTTAATGCAATGCATTAATTGTACAGTCATGCCAGGTTCCACAGCCAACCAACATACACCCTTGCCTGGGTATTAACCAGATCCACCCGCACCTCATCAATCTATCACAATCACTCACACTATTTATAAAAAATACAATTTTCATACTATTATTACACTTGTAAAGGTGCATATCACATCCAATGACCCCTTTATTGATGGATGGATGGATGGATGGATAGATAAATGGAGGAAGAATGAGGGGAAGGAAGGAAGGAAGGGTAACAATGATGAGCATGATGACCACTATGTACGGTTTTCAAACATGCCAAACACTATTTATTGTAAATTGCTGAACTAAAAAAAACAAGAATGCATGCTGCTTGTATCCTAAAATAACTGTTATTAGTAATAACATATATTATATAGTCATATAGTATAAACAGTGGCATCATGACTCACTGTGTTTTATTTAAGGCTGCATTTATTATTACTGTTTTGAACATCACACAACTGGAAAGTAGCACTATGAGGTGTTGGACTGTTGATGCGAAAAATGTATTTAAATTTAAACCTCAGGAACACCAAGCCGCCTTGTGAGCTCTTAAACAAGGCCCTTAATTCTTTACTGCCTTGTCGTATAAATGAAATATCAGAGTTGTCCTCATGCCAGGATCTTGCAATTACCATTACCTTCGCAACCTTGGGGTAATCATGGACAATCAACTGTCCTTATTCTTACATGCTGCTAACTTGTCACAATCCTGTCGGTTTATCCTCCACAACATCAGTAAGATTATGGCCACACAGGCCACTCGGTTGCTTATGCAGTTACTTGTAATTTTTAAACTAGACTAGAGCAACTCGTTCCTGGCAGGTTTACCTCTGAGCGCAATTCGTCCTCAGCAGATTCAGAATGCGGCAGTTGTATTTAACCTGCCAAAATTTTCACACTGCTGCGCTCCCTCCACTGGCTTCCACTAGCTGCATGCATAACATTCAAAACACTCATGCTTGCCTACAGAGCCAAAAACAGCACCATTTTATCTTAAAGCACTCATCACTCATCGCATTGTACCGCTTTCTCTCAGTTTAACAAGCACCGGTCAAGTGGTGGTAGGTCCGCTTCAAGATTTTTCTCTGTTCTGGCACCAACATGAGTAAACTTCCCATCAGTGTCAGAACAGTTGAGTCACTGACTCTCTTCAAGAGATGATTGAAGACCCACCTCTTTCTCAAATACCTAGAATTTGATATTTAACATGGAAAGAAGAATTATCACTGCTGTTCTTTCCAACAGTTTACACTTTGTTTTGTGATCTAGCGTTCCAATGAAGAGACTCAAAGCAGTTTTGTACGTCGCTGAATAAAGACGTCTGCTAAATAATGTAAATGTAAATCAATTGTAAGGTCCTAAGGATAGGGGTAAATGTCAAATGCTGCTAATGTAAACATGTGTTTGTTTTTTTTAATTTCAACACACAGATGTAAGCAGCGTATGTGAAAGATGCAACGTGGCTTTCCAACAACAAGGATAAATCAGATAAATATTATTCCTACCTGCTAGATCACACCTTGTTTCCTTGATTTATTGCTATAGTTTACTCACCAACTTTGGCCCAACGACCCAGACACATTGTTTACGTAAATTATAGTCATATCCTTGGTTTGTTAGGAACATTTCTAGCAGTTTATGACAAAAATATAAAGATTTTTTTAAAGGATAGGTCCATGTAATATCCCCTAAAATCAGTCACAGTGTATACAACAGTCCTGTATGCAATTAAAAATTAAAACTGTAGCTTTCTTCGGACATTTAGGAAATCCACTCACTTCATTCTCCACAGCAGTGAGCAGCTTGTTTCGTTTTAATTTTAATTAACGTTTCAGGAAGAAGTGACCGTATCCCACACCCGCTGGTGTACTCGTTGTGCTGAGGCAGGCAGAGCGTTTCTCTAAGACATGCTCATGCAGTGCTGACTAATATTGTATGTTTTATATGTAAATAAACCTGCTGCTGAGCTATGCTGCCTCAGGCTAGGGTCCCGGGAAAGCCCGGGAAATGACAACGTCACACAGCCGGCTTTCGGAGAGCTGCAAACTTTGTTGAGCTGAGAACGTGTGAGACAGCATGTACAGACATAGGGAGCTTTACCAGTGAGTGAGTTTGTGGATGTGTTTATGTGGTGGGGAGATTATGGTAGCAGGGGTGTGGAAAACGCTATAGACATTTTAAAGATACACCAGAGAGACACAATGATTCTGCTACCGATGTTACCAGATTGACAACTCAGTGCTTGGTAGGGGGTGTTAAATGGGCTAAGCAAGTACACACACATAAATTAAAAACATCCACATAATTATGTACAGTAATTTCTAGTTTAAAAATTTTATGCACATGTGGTCAACCAGAGGGCTGTGTGTTAACAGGCTTTTGCACAACTACTGCTGGGCCGGAAGCCAAAACACTCCTTAATGCCTGGTGGCATGGTGATGTGGAGCACCACATTGTCATAAGCAAGTTAATTGTAATGTAGCCCTTCTACAGAGCAAAATACTGCATTGTACGCTTTGTGGGAATCCACTTTGTTAATCTCCTGAATGTTCAAATGCCGAACCCTGCTGTTCAGTTTGTAACTTTTTAGATTGCAAAGAATACAGATCTCACCTCAGGAACCGCCATTTTACAGCCATGAGGGCATGAAGCGTAATTAACTATACAAGATTCATTTCGCTCCAGAGAGTGATTTTGAAATCGCAGCTGTTTTTGGAAGTGTGATTGTAATTCAATTATTTTCCACCCTCATCAATTATTCATGTGCGTCCTTCCTTCTTTCTCTAGCTTATTTATAGGAATTTCACTCGGTCCAGAGAAATACGGAGCAGCCTTTGTATTGCCGATCAATGCTTCCAGCTTTCCATGACACCTTTCCTTTTTTTCATTTGTTTAACAAGCATAATGGAATAAATGAATTGTGAGACGAGTTCTGTGTGATGAATGTGCTCTCTGGCCACTAAACTTTCATTGGGTGACTTGTAATCCAGTTTAAAATGACATAATAAGAAGGCCGGGGTTCACAGAGTACTTTGAGTAATGCCTTTTTATGTAGCATAATTCTATAAGGTGTAATTCTATGCACTTTAATGTAGATTAAATAATTCAGTTTAGAACAAAGCGCCCTTGTATTGTGTGGATCTTCTACATAATAGAAAATTGAGTTTTGTATTTGTTTTAAGATGTATGATAGTTAAACTTGCTAGGAGAATATTTTATTCAATATTTATGAAATGTTTTTCAGTGGATAAACTTTAAACCAGGCTTACTTTATGTGATTTGGGCCAAATCCTTAAAAATCCAATAACTCTAAGATAAACTCTGGTGTCTTTGACATCTAATTTACAGACAGCAGATTAATGGCTGTAACAATCATCTTTTTTGTCCAATGACAATTCTTCTATTACCATCAAACCAAGAACCAATATGAGCGTAATAGCTTGAAACCACCTGGGAAAAATTTCAGTGCTACAAAAAGTAGTCCAGTGGGCAGTACAGCAGGAAGAAAAACCTATTGACTAATAAAGAGAATATGAAGAAACTGAACACAGGTTCACGAATTGATGACGTAAAACTCCTGCCAAGTCTTCTTGTCTGTGCGCGTATTTGAAGCATCTTGACTGTTATACAGGCTGACATCATGACATCCTATAATGTGACATAGGGGTTATACAGTCTGACAAGTAACAATCATAAATAAGTATTCAAAATTGACTGCATAAGCTTTCGATGTTTATAAGCACAAGATAGCTTTGAGGGCAGTCTCTGTTTTTTTTGGGGGGGGGGTTTTTTTTTGCTATATTAGGTTTAAGAAAGAGACTAGCGGCCAAGTATGATTGGCCGCCAAATAATGACAACTATTTCCAGTTGTATTTTTTTTGTTGGCATCTGTAATAACAAATAAACAACCTATTTTTGGTTTACAACTTTTTGTTTGTTTTTTTTTTTACAGTTGGGGACCCTGTTTTTTTTTTGTTGTTTTTTTTTTTTTTTGATAAAGTGAAATTGTAATTGTTTTCAAATTTCTGTTATATAAGGATCTAAACACTGCTGTCATTAAAAAGGATCACTCTGTCATTTCATTTTTCTAAAACATGCCCTGAGGTGTTTAAATTTACGGTCTGTTTTTCTAAGGTAAACCTCTTGCGTGTGTGGATGTGTGTGTTACAGATAACAAGTATGCTCCTGCTGTAACACTCAATGGCTTCATCTTTATCCTTGGAGGAGCATATGCAAGAGCCACAACCATCTACGACCCTGAGAAAGGCAACATCAAAGCAGGACCCAATATGAACCATTCAAGGCAGTTCTGCAGGTAATGCGTTCTGCCTAAACCTCAGTCAATATGACCTACTCGCAGTTCACACCTGTTCTGATACATTAATGCCTGTAATATCCACCCTGACAGCTCTTTTAGCAGAGAGCATCCATTTATTCTTTCTGCCTATAAACCCGGCGTTGCTAAAAACGTTGTATGCGTCATAAATGTAATGCAGCTGGCTGCCTCACTCGGTCATTGTGTTTTCACTGTGGAGAGTTGCAAACTCGAGAGCATCCATTACGCTGAAATGCCTTTTTGTGTCTGGAAAAGTGAAGAAAGCTGTATCGAAATAGTTTTAAAAAGCCTCCAAGCCTCTTACATGCACTCGACTGTCTTTTATGCTTTTGAAACACTTTTGATAGCCTCATCCATATCCACGACTTTCTTTGCTGATTTCTCTATAAGATGGATGGTATAAAAGAAGGGCACAAGTGCTCCTAAACACTGACATTTTTTAGCCCAGAGTCTCGTCCCTGTCGGAGCACAGAAGGCTCTTCTGACTGCTTGTTTTTATCTTTTAGTCAAGTAAATAAATATAACAGCGTTTTAATCCCGTATCAATCCCTACCTTATTTTTATTTAAATCTTGATGTTGGCATGAATTTTTTCTGAAGAACGGAACAATAATGATATAAATTGCTTTTATAAAAAAAAGGAACAGGAAGATAAAACACTTTGCACTTATAGAAATTCATTTCTTGTCCCTTGGGTTAGGCTTTGGGTTGCATCTGTCTCCTGCGCTGATTGGTATTCACAGCAGAGAGAGTAATTAGCTCAGTGGCAGATGAAGCGTGGATGAGCCGCAGACAATTGCTTGTTCTCCACATCTCCAAGACATAACTGTGTGTGCGCAGATGTGTGTGTGTGTGTTGGGGTGCATTCGCATGCTTGCGCGTCTCTCCACACTTCTGCTGTGTGTTTTTACCACACATACTGTATGGTTCCCAGAAACGACATGTCGGTTCCAGTCACAGTGCTGCGAGCTTTCTGCATTAGCATTCAAAGGCATGCTGAGAGTGTGAAATGAACACTGCAAAAGCAAGAGATTAGAAAGTGAGTGATTTATTATTTTCAGGGTGGCGTGTCCATAGCCATGCTGTACTGTTGTTCCTTTACCGGAAAACAGGTGGAATTGACAAGAATAGAATTGGCCCCACTCATCTAGCTGATGTCTTGCATCATAAAAAACCTGCAGTATTTCCTGTCCTCTTATATATTGCTGTGTTTTTCTTGTTCCGAGCAGTGCCGTTGTTCTGGATGGAAAGATCTATGCTACAGGAGGCATCGTAAGCAGTGAAGGCCCAGCGCTGGGCAACATGGAGGCCTTTGACCCCTGTGCCAATGCTTGGACACTGCAGCAAAGCATGCCATGCCCGCTCTTTAGACACGGCTGTGTGGTCATCAAGAAGTACATTCAAAGTGGCTGATGCCGGAGCTGACAAATCCAGGACACTGGACACGTCTCCATTGCACATGCCTTCATCCTGTGCTCCTTCGCTTACACTCTTACTGCCCCGGGTTTACCAGTGCTGACACTGAAGTGTTGTGAAATCTCTATTTTAGTTTTCTTGTATTTCACAATGCCATCTATCTTCTGCTCTTGACCATATGAAATATAGCAACTCTTTAATTCAGCAGGCACTCTGACTCAACAAGGTGCCTTTGTGTAACATATGCCACCTCAAGCTGTTGCCACAAGGTCCGGAGTGACACTAGCCTTAACGCTCCATCATCACTTCCGTTCAGGTGCCCCCCTCTCTCTCTCTCTCTTTCTCTCTCTTTTTCTCTGTTTCTGTTTGTTTCTTGTGTAATGTCTTCAGCCTGCTAACAGAAAATATCCAAACAAAGCAAGGGGTCATTCAGACTGGCCGTCCACCAGTTGGACAGATTTAAAGTGTGATATTATGTTCCATCATGTACACTATTTGGCCATATGTTTGTAGACTTTGTACCATTACACCCACATAGCTGTGTCTTCCCCAAACTGTTTCCACAAAGTTTGAAGTACACAATTTAGCTCCATGAATAAATAGTGTGTTATTGCTGGAGTGGAAGAACTTGAGTGTTCTGCACAAAGCCCAAACACAATTGAAATGAACTGAAACACTGATTGCACCCCAGACCCCCTCACCCAGCTTTAGTGTCTGATCCTAATAATCCCTACAAACTCTAACTTCCAGTAAACGTGTGGAGGTTATTATAAGAGTATGAACGAGACTAAAGCAGAAATAAGATCATTTAAAACTGTTCAATATAATAATTAGGTGTTTCAATACACCAGACGAGTTCCTGTCATCTCCTCCATTGTAGAAACAATCTTTCTCTCTCTGACTCTTTTTCTCTCTCTCAAGCTTTTGCTTTTCCTCTCACTGTCTCTGACTCTTTCTCCCTCATTGGCTTTAATCATCAGTGTAGCAATATTCTGTTATTTCTACAAGAATAAGCTTGGTTCTGACTCTAATGATTTGAAACATCTACTCCATCTGTATAACGAGGGGGAAATATGTGTTTGCTCTGCTCTGAAACTTATGTTGCAGGTATAAATTCATAGCTATTTCAAATGTTGTACATTTTGTTTCAAAATAGGGTGTGTTTGAGTCCAAAATAGAAGAAAGCATTCCTTTTTCCCCAGGAGCCGAAGCTGGCACAGTAGTACTGTAACTGAGACGATCGCACTGACTGTCATTTGCACTGGAAGGATTAGGGTTCTACATTTCTAAGCTCCCAACCTGGGCTGGTCTACAAGTTGGAGTTTTACACTGAACTAATGCACACTGAACTAACGCATTTCTCTTGCACTCTGCCGAAGCACAAAGAATCTGACGGGCAGAGCAATGTCAAAATGTGATATTTTTATCTTTGTTTTCCTCTGTTTGCCGAGTCTGGCAGCATTGTCGTAACGACGATGGAACCGAATGGGATTCTAATTAGTTTTGAAGAAAGAAGAAATATTGGTTATTTTAGGAACTTAAAGTGTTGACGGTTGTTTCTAGAGAAATGTATAGTATATTACTAAAATTGTTAATTTATCAAAAAAAATGACAGTTGATCATTGCCACATAACGGTTATTGTTTCAATTAATGAATGTAACTCATCATTAATTAGAACAATAATAAGTCAAATACAATTAATACCTAATGAGTGTGGTGTGTTTGTTTATTCTATTTATGATTATATAGTCTTATTGCCTCAAAGTCCTGTAATTATTGTTTAGTGTCACTTGGTTTCAGTGTGGCTTTCTAATCAATATTTTCTCCTACCTCATAAAATGCCAGAATTGGATTGGTGAATTCACTGGCCTGTGATGAACTGCCATCCCACCCAGGGTGTGACCCTTCTGCCAGTCCACTACAGTCCTGACCATAATAAAGTGGTTACTAAGTATTTCTGAATTAGGCTTTTATTGAATAAATTAATTATATTGCAACAAGGATATACGTATGTGAGTTTGTCCTATTTTTTCCAAGTTTACATGTATATAACGAGAACAGTTTGTGTGACTTTAATGTAACCTAGCTGCCAGGCTTTACTGTACCAATCCGAAAAGCGCTTGACAACACTGAGTGAGAGTGTGTAATGTGTGGCTGTAATATGTTAATTGAGTGCATGAAGCAATGAAACTGAATCAAATTTTGTGTTAAGATTAAACATTAATCTGTGCAGGGGTGCCGTGTGGGTCGGGGGTTTGGAAGGGGTGCCCCTGCCCCTGTGTATTCAGATACAGGTAATTTACACTTGGGTTAATTCAGTGAGTGCAGTGCAAATAAATGTGTGGCCCAAACAATCAAAGATGGTAGTCTGTTGAATGTGATCTATGTTCTGGAAGGCCTGTAACAAACAAAACACCTGCGAATGTGGAACCTGTACAGGCTGCTATAAAAAAAACAAAAAGATGATCTGGGGATTTTAAAAACTACTATCTCTGAGAATTTTATGTAGGATCTTAGTTTCCATAATGGCTTAATGGTTTGCTTGAAAGCAATGAATCAAATCTCTTCAAAAAGTCACTCGGATAAATGGTAGGTCTACGGTTATGATCCAGAAACGAAGCCATATTGAGCCAATAGAAGCAATGCAGCAAGATCGAGTCATTGTCCTCTGTTTAGTGTTTAGTGTATCTCATGTCTCATGTATCTCAAAAAGCAGGGGTGGGAATCTTCAAATACTTTATAATCCTATTCTGCGAGTCACGATCCGATTCCGAAACAATTCTTAATCGATAGCTTTTTTCTAATTCTTCTGCTGTGTAGATACTTGTTTACATTTTACATACATTTTAACCAGAATTGGAATTTCTATGCTTTTTGCTTATAGTTGGAATTTCTGTATTGTAATATCCATCTAAAAAAAAGGATGATTTGGTTTCATAAATTTTTTTTTATTAACAAATTTGTGTTCATAAATTTGTAAACAAGCTCTGAATGAAACATGGAAACATGGAAATGTCAGATTATTATAACAATTATAAGGAACACTTAAATAACGCCGTTAGGGCACACTGTACCATGGCTTATGCACCGGCAACGGCGTATGAAACCCTGTGTTATCCACGACGAATTACGGTCACAAATCCTTGGCAATAAAACCGCCACTAACCGAGTTATTCACTTCACTTTTTTCAGAATTCCGGTGGAAGCTTTGCTACTTGCTCAAGGGTAAAACTGGTAGTGGATGCGGCCGAAAGAGAAGTTTGTTTCTGCAGCTCTGAGTGGAATCGTACGATGTTTTTTTCATGTTAGTCGTGTCCCTGAAATATTCGAATTTGGTGCCACACACTTTACACACAGAGAAAGAATTGTGTGTAAGGTGTGTACTTCTTTTTGTGTGACTTAGTGATGCTGTGTATGAAATTAGAGTTAATCAACTTATTGTGCAATATTGGACCAGTTTATTTCTTCTCGGGTGTTTTATCAGCTTGGCTGTGTTAAGAACAGACTTTCCCAGCCTGTGCCACATATTCGGTTGGTATGCTATTAAATGCATCTGACTGGAAGCTGGAAGAACTCCAAATCTCCAACTAAGCTAAAAAAGCTAGCACCAAGCCAGCAATCAAACTCAGCAATCACCCCCCTGCTGGCATTTAAATCAACTGTTGAGTGATGGTGAACCTTAACTCTTATTGGAAGTGGATGTTTTTTTAAATGCAAACTTTATAGAAGATTTCTCGCTGTTTAACAGTCATCTACTAACTGTTGAGTTCTCTTTTCTATCCTCATTAACGTTTTTTGCTATTAATGCCGGCTTTCCAACAAGATTTCTGTCCTTTCTTCAATACAATTCAAGCATAACCTAAAAAAATATTATAAATAATCTAGCGCTTCACTTGGATTAAAAATAATTGGTATTCTGTAGCTCTATATTACTCACACTATACAGCTACAGTCACAGACCAATAAGGGAGAAAATGCATCCAAGTATTTATGCCTGAATGCCAAACGGCGCCTGCAAGATGCTTACACTGTATTAAAATTACTTTTCACAGATGATTGTGAAATTGTTATGGAATTGTTTCGGCAGATTGGTCATGAATCATTAAACAAAAAGTTACTGTTCTCAGAGGCAGTTTTTCCTAAACCCAACAGACACTCAAATACGCCTGACTCTAAGGTATTTTACATCTCACCCTATATTGGATAATAACTGCACAAATTTACATTTTGCCCTCTGTTGTTGTTGAACCTTTATGCCTTCCAAACCTTAATTTATATTCAGGCTACTGCACAAAATCGTTTAATCATATCAGTACCAGTGATCCAGAGTAGCAAACATGTTTTTCTAAAACGTTTCTGTTCTTACATTAAAATTTCTCATTAAATCTGGTCCAAATAAGTAAACATCTGTTCACACTATGTTTATTTAAGGTAAAAGCATGAGAGCATGTTGATTCATTTTCTGACTGCTGAACAGGCTGTATTTTTTTTCTCCGTGCAGTAGCAGTGATTGCTAATCATTTAATTTCCTTCTTGAATAAACTCCTTTTTTATCCTTTTTGAACAGTGAACACAACAATGCCCTCAAAAAGGCTGAATTGTTGCCTTGTTTCTAGGCAGTCAGGTTGATGCTGAAGGGCTACAGCTAGATAGTTAAGGTGATGCAAATTATGCCTCACTGGAATGGTTGTCAGTGGTTTTTAAACAGTGGGGCTTTTGTGACAGCCATTTTACTTTTTTTTCTTAACAACATCCTTTTATATAATCTCCATTTGCGTAAGCAGAGTTGTGGGAATTAGGGGGTAAATAAGAACTCTACTTTAGAGACATTATGACTCTTCATGCACTGGATGACATGACAAGGACACTTCAGAAGACCTTCGTCTGAGATGCAGACACATTTTCAATAATGGAATTGTGATGACAGATGAGCAGAATAATTATTCCTTTATTCGAATCCTTCTACACTTAATGGAGTGGCAGTAATATTTGTTTATATTCTTGAAGGAGATGTTGAAAAACTGTTATCTGTAAAAAAAAAAAAAAAAATTGTATGTTCATCTTACATACATAATTCTTATGATTACAAGCAACGGGTTGAGAAAGGAATTCTGGAGAGAACACTTAATATTATGCAATTGTAGGTTTTTTTTATATTGTGAGGATTTTTAAAAACCCTATCTATTATTGTCTATTATATTTTACAGTGAAAGGATAACAGTTATGATGCAAGTCATAAAACATCAAATTAACATTATACAAAGCAACATTCATTCATTCATTCATTTTCTATACCCGCTTATTCCCTAATTCGGGGTCACTGGGATCTGCTGGAGCCCATCCCAGTCCATCGCAGGGCTGCAAAGCAACAACAATAAAATATTTAAAACAAAATAAATCCAGAACAAAAAAACAACATTTTGCAATGAATCTAAATGAAAAACATTATTTTAAATGAAGCAGTTAATTTCTTTTTGTTCAGCTGAATCAGACCTGTTTATTTGAGTCATTTATCCTCCTCTGGCTGTCAGTATGCTATTACTGTTCGGCTATTATGGGGCATTTTTACAGTATTACAGTTTCTAATACTTTCCTATGCCCCAGCAATTTATTTTCCAAGTGGGAGGAATCTAGTGATATACCTTTAAGTTTGCAGTCAGTTAGATGTCTTTGGGGTACTGTGGGAGATTGAGAACAATAAACAAAGTGGAATTTCGCTGTTAAGCATAGCTAGAGCTCTTAAAACCTGCAGCAGACGGTCTGAATTTCACAGCAGGTTTTATTAGCCAAGGGGGCATCTGACATGTAAAACAGCCAATCACAAATCAGTTTTCTTTTTTTTATCATCATGTTTAGAAGTGTGAAAAGGTAAAGTTGTTGTCCATACAAAAACAGACCAGTGTGCAACTAAAGTTTTAGAAAGTCATGCTAATTAATAAACCTGTAGCGTGAATTTAACATAATTTAGAAAATCGAGCATTTTGTCAGAAGTGCATCACATATTTACTGTACTAAAATCCAACCAGAGTGATTAACTAAACTTCTAAAAGAATCCAATTTTTTTGTGTTATATCCATCTGTTGTTATGCCAAAGGTTCATAGGTATGGCTTCTGAAGCTGGTTGCGCTTGGTGTGTTAGAGTAAGGAGATAATATACCTTAGATTGAATGCCTTGGATTGAATGCTAATTCATCAGACATACTGTATATTAAATAAAGCTAATCCACCTCATAGCATGGACAACATTGTAGAGGAAGCCCGAAGAATCCAGAGAAAACCCAGCAAAACATCTGATGCTTCACTCAGAAAGATTTGTAAAAGAGCAACAGAAAGTATTTAACAGCTTACGTTTTTTTTGTATGATGCTTTCTTTAATCAGTAGACATCATATTGAGCCATCATATCTTATTCTCTTCTTGGTGATGGTACACATTGCAATAGGTGTTAAATAGTTCTACAAATGCAAAAGAACTAAAATAGTTAAAGATTTACTCTAGTTACTGGTGGTTTAAATCTGAATGACAAGCATATAAGTAAAATAATCCAGAGTAAGAGCACTTTTACAGAGTGGTTCTCCTTAAACATAATCCAGTCACCAATAGTGTATAGGCAGTATGTATAACATATCTGATCATTATACTCTGCAAACAGCATTTCACCATGTGAAACAAAGCTAGGCTCTCAAATAAATATAGTTAAACCTGTGGTACATTTTATACATACATACATACATACATAGGTAAAAGCTGTGAGGCAAAATAAAAGCTTTGTACTTTTACTTTAAATGAAGGGCAAAACTGTATTTTAACAATTAATTGTATATAACAATTTTTGACAAGCTGATGGTTGTAAAAGCCATTTTGGATTCCATGATACATTATTTGGATAAACTTAAAGTGACATTAATCCTATACAATCTGTAGGGATCTCTCAGCATGGCTGAGGCGAGGATGAAGTAAATGACATATGAAAGGAGAATGTCTGCGCTTCACACAGCGTTCAGTGTCTGGCTGTCAAGCCCATGCTGTCCTTGGCTTGTTTGCTTATTTGCAATAATAAAAGCAGAAAATGGACAAAGGAAGCGTAAGAGATGATGGCCTTCATTGCTAATCCAATGCCAATACCTGCAAATCTGTGTTTAATCCTGTATTTATATTTTGAATTAGTGTTTAGTTTATAGTACTTGACACACAGTGAACTATTTACACATTAAAACTGTTTCCAGGAAATTAAAGGTTCAGAGAAATGCAGTTTCACCCAAACTATATAAAACTGTGATGTTTTTTTTTTTTTATCTTTCCCTCCCACATTTTATTTCATAAACTTGTTTGTTTTCTTGTCTACTATCTCAACTGTCCTTTTAGTTTAAAGCTCTTTTAAAGATTTTTACAGCCATGTTCAAATGGACATATGGGTAATTCCAAAGCTGCGGTTCTCCTTAAATCACTCTCTCTCTCTCTCTCTCTCTCTCTCTCTCTCTCTCTCTCTCTCTCCAATCACCTTTATCGTTTTTTTCCTTTCTTATCCTCACTCCAATAACAACAGCTCATACACACCAATCTGTGCTGCTCCTGTCATCTCTTGCCAATCATTTTTCTACAGTACTAGGCTTTGGCTTTCCTTTTGTGCAATTTTTTTTTCTACCAACGGCACAACCCTAGTTATTGCTGTTAGCCCTTTAGGAGCCTTTTAGATACCCGTAATTCCCTAAACTTAAAAAAAGGATAAATATCCTGGTTCCAGTTTCAGAACTAATATTTTTATCAATCAAATATTGTTAAATTGGAAGCCTGTAACAGCGAGGAAGCTGAAAGCTCATTAAATGTGAGAAAACATTTTAAGCACGGTAGCAATTCATGTAAATATATTTATGCATCATTTGTTTTGATAATTAAAATAATGTTCTGTTTATTGCAACTTTTAAATGAATGTTAGTAATGTTATTATTCCCTCACTCATTTCAAGTAACAATTTCATAACAACACAGGAATTAACATTGCATAAAAGTCACACATCTTGTTTTTCCAAAAAAATTGACAGAAAGTAAAGAACCTGATGGAAACCTATGCAGATTAGGTATCAACATGGAAAACTCCAAATTAAAAGTAACCTCAACTCAGGATCTAATCAGAAAATCTGAATGATAGGCACAGTTTATGAAATATTCAATAACATTTTATTTGAAGAACTCTTATTTGAAGACATTGTCATAAAACTAATGCAGCCACCCGAATTGTACCTTAAGATCTCTGAGATGACATGAAGAAGAAGTAGAACCAAATCGATGTATATTATATTTATAATAAAAATATTGAGATTAAGAGAACTGGGATTTTCAAAGCAACAGCCAGTCTTGGGCATTATTAGTTTTTTGTATTTATGTCTCAGCTAGCACAAAGGAAACGTTTCTTAGCTTCAAACTGACTGACTGAACAAACTCTCATAGCAAATCCTTTCTAGTGCCATTTACTCTGAGTGCATTAATCTTGCAGATATTTCCCTAGCTGGTGTCTCATCACTAACACTTCATAATAGATCTGGACCTCTTTAGCGTATAATTATAAGTTTTTAAATCACTGCTAGACAACTTTCTATGCTAGTGAAAGTGAATCGATAGCCGGCATCTTAGACTCGATCTGAAGCGGGATTTGACATTTTAGCACTTGTCAGCAAGTGTCTGTAAAATACGCCTTTTAAATTTTCTAGACATTAATTCAATATCCCATTTGCACGGTATCACAGTGTCTTTTTTGAAGTCGCTGTTTGTGTGCAATACAAATGTCATTTGCAAAACTAATTTGTTAGCTACAAAAAATTAGTTGTTTAATTAATAATCAATTGAACCAAAAAATCTGCCTCCCATATCAGTACCTCTCTCAGACCATCTCATCACTACCAGTGCAGAAAAAGACCCCTGCTGTGTAATCGTACATGCACAGGCCTGAACTAAACCAGGACACAGCTGTAAAATGAACAGCATAAGCTGTATAAATGCTTCCTCAGCATTATTAGCTACACTACAGTATGTGGCCAAATTATGCGGACACTAGACTGTCACATAAACACGTGGATTTTAAGAATTCCAGTCCAGCATGACAGTGTCCCCGTCCACAAAGGTTAGTGTTGAATAATCACAAATCCCACAGACATCCACCGAAATCTAGTTAAATCACTTCCAAGAAATATGGAAGATATATACTACAAAAAAGGAAAAAATCTAATGGAATAATCAAAAACACATGTGGGTTTGATGCTCAGTATTCACATAGGTTTAGTTATATAGTGTATTTGCACTGCTTGTATTATGCATTGGGGCAGTGGTGGCTCAGTGGTTAAGGTGTTTGGCTGCTAGCTGAAAGATCATGGGTTTGATTTCCAATACCACCAAGTTGCCACTGTTGGGCCCCTGAGCAAGGCCCTTAACCCTCAATTGCTCAGTTGTAATAAATGTAAGCCAGTTTGGATAAGAGTGTCTGACAAATGCAGTAAATGTAAATGCTGTCCTTAAATTAACATTTTATTCAAAACATTCTTTTCAATTTATCGTCCCTCAACCCTGTCAAATTATATGTGCCTAATTCTGTTTGCTGCTCCAGGTGAGCTATCAAGTTGTATTCTAATATGACTGCTCTGAAATGCAAAATAATCCTCAAGAGTAACTTAAATGACCAGGATTAAAGAAAAGTCATATGAGTGGTGGCTCATAATGAATAATTCTTGACAGGAGTGGTGTGAATGAGGTACTCAGTGCACTTAAAATTCAAAAAGGGGTGCAATGCAGAAAGATGAAATGGTGCTCGGAATGGGGTTAGTGTTATGCATACATCAATACCCGAAAATTCTCAGAGGATCTGGCTGAAGAGTCGTCACCATCTGCACTGCTTGTGTTGGGTTTGTTCCAGGAGCTGAAACAGAGAGAAAGCTTGGGCAAAAGAGATTGGAAATGCTTCCACAGCTAAATCTGCTAACATCACACCCTGCTTAAAAATAGATGAGCAGTACAAAGCAGTATGATCAACTTTCAGCTGAATCCTTTACAGCCGTTTTCCTTAAAATAATCAGATCAAACCAAATGCTCCTCTTGTTATACAGATAGAATCAATCTTATTCAAATGTCCCTCACAGAACATGATCCATTTGCTCCAGAATAATTTCACTTAAGAATTCAGTGAGAAAATATAGACACAGTAAATGGCACTGTGACTCATGTTGTTCTTCACCTGCCACTGCTGGGTAGCATGTGATGCTGGCAGGTAAGTGTGAGAGTCTGGGAGACACTTAGTCATGTAAGGTTGTGTATTTATCAGACTAGCAGTTAATTCAGGGAACTGGGCATAGATCATGCAGTGACCGCAACCTTTATTTGCTATTTTTTTAGTGACACACACAGCCTGTTAGTGGCCATGTGTTCTAATCACATTGTATACATAATCTACATGTTTCCAAAGTTTTAAAACTGGACAAACTATAGCAAAAGCAAGTTTTTGTTTCGCTTCATAATGAAGAAATAAAAATTTTTGTAAAGCGTGTATTGCTAAACATAGTCCAGCTTATTTTTTTTCATTGTTTAATAGTCAAAGGCCAGCGCTGTGGTGTAGTGGGTTAAGACGCCAGCACCTACATGCTCGGCTGTGCTCCGGTGACCCGCGTTTGATTCTGGCTCGGGTCCTTCCCGGTCACTCTCCCCTGTTTCATCTCTCTCTCTCTTTATCCTATCATTAAAGGTAAAAAATGTCCAAAAAAAAAAAAATTGGGTAATCACTAAATGATTTCCAAATAAAGATTTATTTAAAGAAGATGTGTTATTAAAATGTGCTGTATTTTGCTCTTTAGCCAGGATGAACAACCCATCAAAGCAGTTAACAAAGTACCAGTTAAAGTACCTTTAGGTAAATGTTAACAATTACAGACAATACATTACAACATTTACTAAAAATGACAAAAGCAGCATTCGATACAGAGCTGCAAGGCTTTCAAATTACTTATACATTAATTATTCATTTTTAGAATCATTAATTCTAATACAGTTGAATACTTGTGTGTAATTGGAAAACGTACCCAGATGCGACGCTGATTCATGTTCGTAGCACCTATCATATATCTCTCCATCTATCTATTGTTTCTTGTTGTTTTGTGGCTTCCAAAGCAAACAACTTCTTTATATTCTGTCTGCATTGTCTGTTCTTTATGCGCCTGGGTGTTCCTTTATTAAAATCAGTGGGCAGGTGGCCTTCTCATAATAACTCAGTCATTAGGATTTCAGTTTTTACACAGCATTCAGTTCTCGGAATTTATGCTTTGAATCATGAAAGGGCAATATGACACTTCCTATCTGGCTTTTGTCCCTGCCCTTACTTTATTCGCTAGGTTTCTCATTTTGTTATGTGATAAACGCGCAGTGTCTTGGTCATGTCTAGCAGAAAACGAGTAATTCACAGAGCTCCCTTAAGGCACCAGGCAGTCCTTTTATTTAGCTTTGCCTTTTTACAAATGAACCTAGCGATTGAGCAGGCACATTTGACAAGAGTGCATTGATCTGCATGGATGGAAGTTTGTTTGTGGCTTTTCTCTGCTGTCTGAAACAGACGCAAGAAGTAGCTGTCTTTCAGTCTGTAATTACACCCAGGACCGAATGTTCTCCTCATGAGATGCAGACAAACAGGTCACAGTGTATTAGAGCAGTAAAAATGCTGAACCTCTGTCACAAGATCTATTGTTCTCAGGCTGGGTTTTTTTTCTGGCTGCGTTGTCTACAAAACAGTTCTGTGCTTCTAAAAATGTTGTTATTTTATACATAATAATAACTGCCCAAATTTTGCTTCTGTCTATTATGAGTTTCCAAATAATTAACCAAATGAATCATCAAATTAAATTAATCAATGTCCCATTGATTGAGCTAATCTACAGTGCATTCTACTACATTCAAAGTGTATTCAAGATTTTACAAATAAGCAAATTTACCAACAACCAACATGTTTTTCTGACATCTAAGTAAGTTGCAATGCTAATGCTAAAAATGATAAATGGCTCTGTCCCCAATCAGGCTTATATGAAATAAAAATGCAAATCACGTTCTCCCAGTTTGAATAGTGCTTAAAAAAGCATTGAAATCTGCAATTGCTGAAAGATGACGAACAGCAGATTTACATAGGCATATATGCACTGAGAGTTCATTTAAGCATGCATTGTGTGGATTTATACCAAAATTAGGCACATTGGTATTCCGAGCCCAGATTTAAATACAGACTAAAGCTCTACTCAGACAGTGTGGAAGCTGAAGGCAAATGCAGTATCTGAATACGCCAGCATCATGTCTCACTTTGTTTGGACTTTAATGACTCAAGCAAAGATCAGTATCAGTTCCGCTTATTTTAATTTTTTTCTTGTGTAGTGGTTTTAATCAGAATACAAATTTTTGAATTTTAAATTTATCGATTGAATGACAGCAACATTTCCATAAAATCAAGAGACTTTTTAAAGGGAAACAGTCTAGTCACTGTCTAGTCACAAAAAAACATCCTAGACTTGAATATGGGAACTCAATTACCATGGTTTTTAATATATTTTTATATACATTTTATTAAAATATTTTTTTAATTTAATATGCACAATAATTTGTTAAAATGAAATACAATGTTTTCTTTAAATCAAATTATCTAACTATTTTTATATTATCTAACTTATATATTATTATAAGGTATACAATAATATTATTTATCTCTATCGTGGCTTTGATTGCTGATACTTCAATATTTCTATTTGGATATTTTTTCTTTTGCATTAATGGACATTTTTGGCTTTTGCTGCATAATGATAATATTAAGAGATAGACACAAAGAGAGAGAGAGAGAGAGAGAGAGAGAGAGAGAGACAAAGAGAGATATAAGCGAGAGAGAGAGACAGAGAGAGAGAGACAGAAGAGAGAGAGAGAGAGAGAGAGAGAGAGAGAGAGGGGTCATATGCAATGTGATGCAATCATTGTGCAGTCCTTAACACTGTGTTGTTTTCCAATAAGGTTTAAATACTAACCAGTTTTCATATCTTATACATGCATCTCAGCTCTGTGTTGATTAAATCACTGCTGAAAAATATTTTCATCAGGAGGCAGAATCTGAATTTCTGCAGGAGGCCATTTAATAAACTTTGGTGCATATGATTAACTAAAATGCATTATGTGTAAAAATTTTTGTTGTGAAGAATGAAGTAATTGCCATGTTATTAGGTGCTTGAATACACACATGTTTGAGGGGAAATAAGTAGAAATAAAGGAACTGTAAGAGATGGAGAGAGACAGGCAATTGTTGCCAGTTGGTGAGCCTTTCCTCTTAACTGGCAGGTGGTAATTTGTCTCTTAGATGTGTCTGCAGACTTGAAAAACAGCCTACAGACCAATATGTGAATGAGCCATTAATGTTTTTACAGAAAACATGAGCGAGTGAGACAGAGAGAGAGAGAGAGAGAGAGAGAGAGAAAGTGAAAGAGAACAGGCAGATTGTCCAAAATTGCATACCACATAAGTATGGTACCATTAAAAAAGTATGTACTTAAAGTATGGTTACGGGTAGTATGAATAAAATGTGGACGTACATTTTAATACTGACACGTGACATTTGACGTCAAAGCAGATGGTAAAGAAACGCAATTAATTTTTTTTTCTTTACATACGCAAACTTCAAACTCCAGGCAGGAATAATAGATCATCTGGAATCTTTTTCATACTGTGATTTGCATACTAATGATTCAGACATATTCTGATTTATTCAGGCATACTCCGTTTTGCCTACTATACAGTATGAAAGTATGCGATTTCGGACAGGACCATTGCATGTGTGTGTGTGTGTTTGAGTAGTACAGAACAAACTTTCATATTAAATTTATAATGCATTGTGTCATTCAAAACACCCAGTGGTGCTCTGTTTTGTTTTTCTGAATGCATCGTGATTTCTGTATTATGCAGTTTATATTCTTTATAAAGGGTGGGATTTTTTTTCTTTTTATAATTCTTATTAAATGTCGATAGTTTGAGTTATATATGTTTTTGTTTGTAGAACGTCCAGCACTGATGATAAACACTGTTAAAGCAATCATGTCAGCCCTGCCTTTATTGCTGCAAAGAATGACAGGTTTGCAGTGCAGATGATGCAAGAATTGCACACATGGCGTCGAGCCTGAAGATATCATACATTTAAAAAATATAGTCCATTTGTACTTGTGCACTGAAATGATGTGAGTTTGAATGCACATTCTTATCGAGTAAACTGTAAAAATACTGTTTGCGAAAATAGTTTTGATGAATGAGCGTTATTTTTAGTTATTTCTTTTGCTATTTTTGTTATTTTGTATCTGAGCAGTTGAATGCTGGCTGTTGACTTTACAGTGAACTCAAGTGAGACATTTTATCGTTAATTAGCAGAAGAAGCCTTTATTATCACCATACATATATTACAGCACAGAGATTTTTTGTTTTCTATATCCAGCTTGTGAAATAGGGTTAAAAGCAGCTATGATACAACATCTCATGGGCAGAAACGGTTTGCTCAACGGCCCAACAGTGGCAGTTTAGCAGTGCTAGGGTTTGAACCCTGACCATTTGCTTAACGCATTGCCTTAACTACTTATAAACTCAAACATAACACAGCACAACAACCAAACCCAAATTGTCTGGCATGAACATGACAACTGCAGAAAAAATTATTGAAAATCAGTGCTTTCAGTTTTAGCGTATTAGTCAATATTTGCCCCCTCCGTCTGTCTCTAATCATCTTTTAATCATATAATAGAATAGATTGTTTGCGTTTAATGGCAATGGTACATCATCTGTAAAATTCACTTTTACTCTTACTATATGTTAACGACACATCGTTAATCATTTTTGAACATTCTTTACTGAACATTTTTGAACATTCTTTACATTATAAAAGTGCTTTGAGTGTCATTATTGAAAAGCTAAATGCAGGTAAGCATTTATAATAATAATATTAATAGTAATAATAATAATAATAATAATAATAATAATAATAATATATAATATAGAAACTATAGAAAAAAGAAAAAAAAAAAAAAAAAAAATATATATATATCTATATATATATATATATATAGAGAGAGAGAGAGAGAGAGAGAGAGACATAGATAGATAGATAGATAGATAGATAGATAGATAGATAGATAGATAGATGTCACATGACCAGTTCAATTTAATTCAATTTTATTTGTTAACAACAGACATTGTCTCAAAGCAGCTTTACACAGAATGCAGTACAGTGAAATGTGTAGGTTTGTTCCTAATGAGTCAGCTGGAGGCCTCGGGGCAAGGAAAAGTTCTCTGAGATAAAGTAGGAAGAAACCTTGAGAGGAACCAATAGGGAACCCATTCTCATTTGGGTGACACCACATGTTATTGATAATTATAACATATTGTAATAATCAAATGTGATATAAATTGTAGCCTTGGGCCAGTGGAGCAGAGTGCCATTTCATAGTTTAGGAGCTAAATATGAAAAAGCTCTACCTCCTTTTGTGAACTTTGCTATTTTAGAGACTACCAGAAGTCCTGAGGATTGAGATCTTATCCGGAGGTGTGAGAGCTTAAAATACAGGTGTTTGAGAAAGTGACTTAGCTGTTCTCACATTAATGGAAGGTTCATCTTACCGTCTTGGTGCCAAAAAAAGAAAAGTATTGAGGAAGCCCTACCTTAAGTCTTGGTAATGTGGGACCAGCCGAACTGTTACTACATTCAGAATTGCACATCATGTTTCAGTGCTACCACATTTATTGTGTGACAGCTTAAATGTTTTCTACCCTATTATGTATACATAAAATATATAATATTTATTATCTTATATAAATATATTAGAGTATAGAAAAGACTCTGCCGGGAAACCAAACCTGCCCTAGTGCAAGCATTCTTACATCTAAAACATAGAAATGCTTATTAATATTATTCATAGCTCAGCACTATTGAATTATCATTCAATAACACTGCAGTGTAAAAATTACAGTCAATCACAAAGCAATTCTGGCAGCAGTTTTACCTACAAGCTTAATCATATGTTTATAATGCTATAATATTAACAATACACTAATTATGCTCTTGTTTAACACTACTGTTTCTATAGCAACCTCGGGACTTGTGACATGTGAAAGTGGAGGTTTTATATGGTTTTTGGGGGGTTTTTTTCCTTATAAAAGGATTTTTTGGCCGAAGTCCATAAGACAGTAGAGACTTTAGAAATTGCAGCCTTGCATTTTTTAGTAACATGAAAAATGTTTTTTTTTGATGTTATATAAAAGATATATATTTATAGCTTGTGTACACAATATGGACAAACTTATTGAGACATTTGACAGTTACATACATGCATTGCAAACATCTCAATCCAAATGCACTCTTACTTTTATTTATTTTTTTCCACACACTTCTGGAAAGTCATGTCACTATATTGAGTAGTGTGTTGCGTGGATTTTCTCATTCAGCCACAAATAGTATTGTTGAGCTCAGGCACTAGTGTTGGTTGAGGAGCTCTGTGGTGCAGAATGTGTTCTAGTTTATCCCAAAGGTGTTTAGAGGGGTTGCGGTCAGGGCTCTGAGCAAAACACACTTCAGTTCTTTCACACTAACTATAACACCATCTCTTCAGGGCTGTGCACAGGGGCATTGCAAAGAAGTAATATAACACATCAACATACAATAACATTCTTAATGAACAATTCTTATTCTTAACACAATATAAATGAAGGATGCAAATTGTTTTTGACAAAAGATCATTGTTATTTAATGCTTTTTTTTTATCTTATTAATTGAACTGAATGGAGCTCATAATACGAACTAATCCAATTATGACCTTCTCAGCGACACTTCCTGATTATTTTTTATTTTGAAACATTTAATTATCATAATTATTATATGTTTAAGTTTGCAAAAAACAGAAAACCTATATCTAATTATGCATTAGTAAAAGTCACAATTTCAATACAGGAGCCGATTTCTTACGGGGGGATAATTACTGTTGCGATTATTAATTAATTAATTTGTCTCTTTTAATTGGTCATAGTGCACAAGTAGTTTTGCACAAGACAATTATTTTTTTAGCAATTTTTAATTAACTAATATGCAACTATCTTTGTCCTAAATTAGCTATTACTTACTGCTTAGTTAATCTTGCTTCTATATTAGTTACCAGTAAGTTAAGTGTTAAAGTAATCACTTTCTGTATAGTTACTTAGTTAACAATAGACCATTATTCTAAAGTGTTGCTGAATAAAACACTTTCAGAACCATTGTTATTAATAATATTATTATTCTGACCAAAGACCTCCACAACAGAACATCTCAACAACTCTATTTTTATTATAATAATGTTATTGCATTTTGTATGTTAAATCGACATTACTGTGGTCCACCTCATCACCTAATTCTTAATAATTTTATGATTCACTGTAGCAGATCAGAAACACTGAACCAGACAGCCGATGGGAAAATCTGAGCTGACATTTCTTCATAACAAGCTGATGTGCCTCAGTTAGTACTCTGAAAGCATTTAGCAGAGGATGTGCAGTGATAGTGGAGATCGATAAAATTTGAAGCATGTTTAGCTTCCAGGTTTTTAGGCTCAAATATGAAGAGACACTGAAAAAGGACCTTAAATGTGGCAAGCTATTTGTTGAAAAATTTAGATACAGCCAAGAAAATAGTTTAAATCTATAGAAAGCAAATTGATTTTGTAACTCATGTTACTAGATTCCTGCTAAAGCCATGACATTCAAAATATGTAAAATAATCATTTTACATTTTAAAAGTATTTTCGTAATATTTAGTATTATTTTGGTTTGACGAGAAAATATATATACACTTAATACACACAAATTTGTTGACTAAGAAGGAAGGCCAACAATATGGCAGCTGGGACAGTTGATGATTTTCATGACTAAGAAATAATTAATGATTTTCCCACATTAGATGTTTATGCAAACACCTAAGAATATTTCATTGTGCTGTTGGTTTAATAAGACAACAATTTTGGACTTTTGGTCAGCATAAGTTTATAACGAGAACTTAAACTAAATACACCCATTGAATCTTTCAGGGCAGATTTTTATTTTTGTACAATCCTCAAGAGGCAGTTATGGGGAATGTAATAATCTCTGTCTGATGCCCTTTTAAAGTATTGACCAAAACCAAAAAGATTAAATCAAATAAAAAGTTATGTTGTACAGTGTTAAAAGCTTTATATATACCAGCACGGCGTCCCAGTTCAAAACAAAACGAGAAAAAGACTGAGGCGGTGGGAAAGAGGAAAGGTTTTAAAAACCTTTATATATATTATATAATATATATATTTCTTCCCAAGCATTCTATCAGTCCCACTTTCTGACCAAAATGCATCTGTTGGCAAACTTTGGATGGTTTGTGAACTGTTTTGATAAAACTCACAGCAACAATATCCATCATGATATTTTATAAGGTCAGATTGATAGATAAATTTTGCAAGTCTCTGAAGCGACTCCTATAAAGTCTTATTTGTTAAAATGGTACGAGCCATTGCTCTGTGTAAAGATTTGTTGACCTTTAATCTGACCTGTTAGAGGTTCTGTATGTGTTTAGCCTACTGAAGTGGGCTATGAGGAGTTAATAGATTCTGTAGTGACACAACTATCATGGTGAGAGCTCTGCTGGCAGTGCTGGGTCAATGAACCATTATAAAATGAATCTAGGTTTCATTTTGGTTAGTGCTGAAGACCATGACTTCATAACAGAGCTGGTTTTGTTGTCTGGCATCAAATGAAAGGACAGCTGGTATATAGAATGTGTGTACTGTGGTAAGGAGCACAACATGAGCTAAATGCCAAATCAAAATGACAGTTTTACAGACGCAATGTTGAAGTAACCTTTGCGTGGCCTGGAGGCTTTTCCCTAAGTCGTACTATTTAATCATTTGGAGCAGATTGATAAATATATTTTATAAACTAAACAAAACATCTGTTTTTATAGAAAAACAAGGTAGAAAGAAAGGTCTCATGCAGATTTTCCAGAAAACCTCGCACAAGTCAGATGACACCCTAGGTGGGGCGCTGGCCAATCATAGTACACACACACGCACCATGTTAATTTGGAGATGCCATGCAGACTATAACGCATGTCTTTTGACTGGGGATTAATAACCTTCCTGTTATGCTGTGGGTAAAATTGACCTGTTTTAAAGTTCAGAAATGTTTTTAAATTGTTAATTTTTTCAGTATGAAACTTCTGCTTGACTTGACTAGTGTAACACTCCATGTTTCTATTACATAGATATTGTTTGGGCCAATTTGATCTGGAAGTCAAAGTGACAGCTATAAGGGGTCAAAAGTGTCCAATACGATTTGTTTATTTGCAACTCTGGGACATATTTTATTCTAGTCCTCTCTCTCTCTCTTTCTCTCTCTCACACAGACACACACACACATTGCAGGTGTTGTGACTTTAGACGTGAACCTTTTCTGTCCCTAGGAGCAAAATCCACCCACGCCGAGTGGACACTTAGCAGGGAACGGGCATGTATGAGAGTTCTACCAGCATTATGTTCTGCAGCTACATATTATAAACTCAAGATTTACAAAATGAGCATTGTAAAATACACTGATCTGATCCCTGAATATGTGTCAGGCAAACTGCAGAGAAAATAATAAAAGCAGTGCTAATGCCCACTAGGATGGCCATGACAGGTGTAACAAACAAGTCAGCTTTTGGGCTGATTATGCCCAACACGATACAGAAATAAGTTTATTAATAAAGAAGGAACCTGTGCATAAAATGCATTTATATGTATATTTGGGTGCATTAATCATGGCTGGGGTCTATAAATCAAAGGATGAATCAACAGTCAGTCTGTGGGATGCAGAAACTTGCAGAGCTATATTCTGTGCCATAGTGTCTCTGGAGACTTTTTTATATTTTTTATATATAAATCTGATTCAATAATCAAGAGACAAGGAATTTCAGATGGAATACCAATAATCTGTTAGGACGGTTGTGGGACAACTGGGTAAAGCAACTCTTTAACCAAGGCCATATGGTCACAGTGAATGAAAGGCTAGTGGAGTTCAAAGGTTGCTTCCTATTTAAGCTATATATGCCTTCTAATCCAGATAAATGAGGCCTACAAATCTGGGCAGCATTTGATGCAAACACCAAAAATGCATTGCCCATGTTTGTTTACACTGGAAAACAGGCTGGTAGAGCCCCAGAGAATATTCACAGTGCAAGAGTTGTGCTTGACATAACACTTGGTCTTAGGGGGCACAAGATAATCTGTGGCAATTTTTTTTACAATCTATAACCTAGGTCAGGATCTTCTAAAGAGAAACGGTCTAGAAACGGTCCGAAAGCACAGAACTAATTTATTAACATCACACATAAAAAGAAAAAAACCTCTAAATTCTAATTCTAATTCTAAAAACTCTAAAGGAGAACCCTTAACCCATGGAGGTGCAAGGCAAGGTGAATGCCACAAGTAATTGCTGTGGAAAACACTGTCATTCATTATTTTTCCACAACAGCATTAAAACAGCATCTTACTTAATAAACAGAGTACCTATAACATTTCAAGCAAACATAAAGTTCACACCATATTTCAACAACCTGATGGTTAGGTACATTAACACAACAGAAAAGTATAAAGTTTTTCCCCCCACTCTCCTATAACCCTGCATAGTTTCAGTAACAGGCTTTGCTGAATATTAATACCATAAAATTGTCAGATCTACTATATTCTTTTATTTAGTGACTGCTTTCAAAGATTTAACTGTTATCTTCAAAAGAATTGAACAGGGCAGGTTTTTAAGTCTGTAAACGCTTTGTTGAATTGCTTTTTATGTTTGTATTCGGCACAGTTATTCCTGCTTTAAAGCATAAACATATACACGCAAATGATTTTTATTTGTGTCGCAGCAGCATTAGTTTTAACCTTCTGGACATATAATTTATCTGCAAAGCAGGTTTTCATTAATATGCCAAATACCCAAGAGCCTATTTAGTTATATTTATTTTAGCTGGTTTAAGGTTATTAACATAAAATGAGTGGTGTTTTGTTTGTCCCAGAAAGTGCTTTCCAGAAGCATGAGTCTTTAGAAAGTAATTGACTGTAGTGTTGTGTCCCCTGCTGAGGGTAAAATGTCTAGGTCAATTTGCACCTTTAACAGTGAGGTCGATTGCTGCCTTTTTAACTCTGCAAAGTAAGCAATAAGAAATTGAAGTCTGAATTTGCCAGCTTTTTGTAGATTTATAGCATGACATGGTTGAATAAAATGAACCCAATGTAAACCAAGCTACTATACCACCAGTATTAATGGCATCATGTGATAGAGATGCGATAACTGCATACCATGTGATAATTGGATATTAGGCTTGAAAGTAAGGAACGTCTTCTTTACTGGGAGTTTTGTAGCTGCTGCTTTTTTCTTTGGTAGTTTTGTTTGCAGATACAGTAACTTAAGATAAAGTAAATATAATAAGATGGATAAATAGATGATTGTTTCCTTTGCTTTTGCATTGGGTGTAATTTAATCACTGGGATGTCGGTCCAACAGCAGAACTAATATCAACATAGACATTTTCAATCACTAAACAGATTATTAAATTGCGGCCGGTCTGTTATAAAATGAGTTAGGACACTGTTAGCTTTGAATGTAAGAATGGCTAAGAGTTTTTACAATTGTTTTAAATACTTAAATAGAATTTTAGTAGTTGAACAAAACAAGGTCTACTGTGGAGTGTGACCTGAAAAGAAAATGCAGTTCTGAACAGACACAAATTGATTTTTTTTTTAATCTGAACATCAGTGTTGCAAAGAAATATATAAAATACAATCTTCTTTCTGTAAACAGATTTCAAGTATTGTTAAATGTAATTTATGATATCTAGAACATTTGTAAAATATCCTCTTTGCTGTGGAACTACAATATACTAAATAACAAAAATGATCTGACTGGTTTTCCCCATCACTGTATTATTGATTCCTGAGTTTTGCTAGCAGGCAGAAATCACAATTTTCTCACATGTGATCAAATGTTTGAGTTATACCCTCTATAATGCATATACTTTTTTGCTTAGCATATTTTTTTCAGTTAATCAAACCCGTTGAAGCTGATACATCACAGAGCTCACGGCACTGAGACCGCTAGTTGCAGCCAGTCGGTTTTTTTTTGTTTGTTTGTTTTTTTTTTTTTTTTTTTTTTTTTTTTATGAATTACTCTACGTCTTTTTGTTTGACACTACAATCAACTGTTATCACCCTATAGGGAATGTCACATCAATCACAGGTGGAAATCCTCTGGCAGCTCAGTTTAAAACAAACAGGTCTGTACAGTTGCTGCCGTTACCTATTATGTGATTCATTGTGGTGAGCAGCGAAGTCAGAGCCAAAGTCAGTTTACAGTGCAAGGCTGCCTATGATTTACCAGTGCTCAGTAAATTGGAAGAGGGAAATCAATGGCAAGTGCTGTGCTTGTGTTCAGATGGCTGCTTTATGATTTGAGTCTCACAGTCATAAATCAAGTCCGAGTGATGCCTGTGGGCTTGTCACAGATGTTACCATGCTTGCCGCTAAATTAATGGGCTGGTTTCAAAGCAAGAGGCTGTAGTTGAAAAGCAGGACCAAATAAAATTGAAGAAGCAAAAGTGGTTTGATGAAGAAAAGTGAAAAAAGGCATACTGCAAACAGGCATTATATATTAGGATATTGCTCTCACCCAGAAAGGCCATTAGAAAACTTGATAAAGTACATGTCTTGCCTGGAGGAAGAAAGTAGAGTGTTATAGTACTCCCGTGTCTCAATTTCATAGTTAAATTCGTATTTACTTTGGTTGCCATGTTCATTTTTGGTTTATACACCCATATAAAAAAGCAACTTTAAAACAAAATTGCTAACTTAGTTAAGACACTGTTTTAACATGGATATGCAAATCCAAGCAAGTGTGCAGAGTAACATTTAAACAAAGGACCAACTAATACTATTTAAACTATTTGAATTAATTACTTACATGAATGTTTTTCAGTATATTTTATGAGGAAGGCACTGTATACTCTTTATTGGGTCTGTCTTTCTCCCTGTGACTAGGATAAGCTGTGAATCTAAAGCAGTCAATACTACTAAAATACCAGTCACATTTTTCTAAGGTGTGTAAATTGTATGCTTATGATTGATATGAAAATTAAAGGTATAATAGGTAAATGTGTTCAGAAACATTTTTCGTTTTGCTGGTTGAAAGTCTCTTCATATCAAAAAGTTCTCTTCAAATCATTAGGTTGGTCTAAATGTGTATTTATATGTATTTATATATAATTACTGTATATAGGACCAGGAAATCTTCATCCAATCAAAATGTTCAATCCAAAAATTATGATAGATTTACCTGGGCACCCTGTTTGCACAGACAGCAGTGCGTTCACATACTGCGATAACCTGAATTATTATCAGTGTTGTGTTTTCACTTTCGAGTCTACAACAGGAGCCAAAGGGTCTAAAATATGACGTCATGGTTGCAGTATTTCTTTTGGACAGGTAGGAATATGGTGTGATTGGAATTTGGTGTGTTTTGATAGTAACATATGTAATTTGTGTACTTTTATGAATTAGCTCATTTACAGGAGCAGCGTGTAGACTAGACTATTTTAATGTTTAGTATTTTAGAACTGTTACTAACTGTACTATAAATATTCTCACTGGTGAATGACACATGATGTATTGTAGTAATGTTGTCTCTCCTCGTCTAGTCTGTGCACATTTATGCATTCAGGAGGCATGGCTTTGGACAGTTATTTGCACAAAGAGTGGTATGGGTTCAGTGCTATCAGGCTACAGTTAGCATTTTCCAAGGATGTCTTACTGCACTTTCAATGCCTTGTATTGAGACACTTTTATAGTCAGTTTAAGATCAAACCTTCTCATTATTTTCATTGTCGTTTTAAACCATTTCCAAGTGCAGTGCTTTCTCACGTCCCCACCATATCACAAAAAAGTGCAAAAAATCTACTAATGAGAAGGGAAAATAAATAGGCAGCCACACGGGAGTGAGATGTGTGTGTGTGTGGGGGGGGGGGGGGGGGGTTCAGTGTTTTAATAGCATGCACTACTTGACCTTTGTTAAAACCTAAAGGATACGGCAGGCAATATGAACTGTATGAAAGCACACATTTACTTCTTGTGTAGATTTTTTTGTGTTTGTTTATTGAGCACCAGGTTTTCGCTTTTGGACCACGTCAGCCATATTGACCCTTTCTATTGTCAGTCGAGCAGTTAAAGTCACTGCACTTTACTTAAGCCAATCAACACATGTCTTTCAATTTCTCCTTCTTTACATAAGAAATTGATTGCATTGCACAGTTTGTCCTCCATACATAATCAAGAGGCTAGCAAAGCAGATGAGACCAGAAGGCTATCATCCTGAATGCTTACAAAACACACACAAAAGCACTCAGGAGAATGAAACAAAATACAAACAAAATAATGAATAGCTGCACAATCAAATAAAATCATGTCATTAAAGCTAACCTTTCGGTTTACAGTGAACTCGTTTTGTTGTCGAACAAAACTACAGACTTAATGATATTCAGATAATATGCAAGAGTACACATTTTATTTAAAATGCAGATGCGTCTCAGTTACATGTAAATCTGACACATATAGTGACAAAAGTATTGGGACACCCGACTATGTGTTAATTTTAATCTAACTCTGACACATATATTAATTCAGAATGTATCTTAGGGACGTTTTTTTTAATTAGGCCAGTAATTGTGAGTTTAGACACTAATGTGGAGTGTTTTGATTCATCCCAAAGGTGTTCAATAGGGCTGGTGGTCAGGGATCTGTGCAGGTCTTTCACATTAATCTTAACACGAAGCTCACAGGAAAGGTAAGGTAATGTAGTATGTCTCAATTTTATTTATACCGTTCATAGCCACACAAAATAGAACACAGTTAACAATTTTGGTCACAGCACAGAACTCTCATGCGTGAAACTTGTGATTATCACCAGATCTCTGATTATGTTTACCAGTGTTCAGTTACAGTTATGTACTTAGAATGTTTTTACTTGATAAAACAGAATTAGCTTTTACTAAGTATCTGTTTAATTGTTTTATCTGTTTATTTGTTTAATTGTTCTCTACGTTCCTGTTGCCAGGCTTTTGTGAGTCTATTTGCTCCTGTTGAACTAGACCAAGTATTGCCTGATGTGTTGGATAATATTTTTAGTATTTTGTTTTTTGGTAATAATCACTTTGCGACTGCGTTTTACCTTTTAGTCTGATTTGTGTATTTTATTGTGTATTGTTAAATTATTTCTTTAACCGTCTCTTGCTATTAAATCAGTTTTTGTTATATTATATACTATACTTATATACTATTATAGTATATTATATTATATAGTAATGCAAAAGTCATAAGTCAATGCACGTGTTTGAAGATGGTGGTCTAAATACAATTTAAGGCATGTCTTTGGACACAGAGGAACTTTCTGCAAGCTACTATTCAATCAATTAATTTATACATATTTGCATAATTCACTGCACTGATAAATAGTCTGTTTAAAATGACAGTTTTAATAATTTATTGCTTCCTAATTTTCTTACAATTGCATATTGGAATATCTGAGTTGCAAATAGTTTATTTTATATAATAGATGCAAATAAAACTTTCTGAGTTGCAAATAAAAATGGCTTAGAGTGGAGCTGTGTATTGGAAGGGGTCATGATAGAATATTGCACATATATTGAAATACAAAACATATTGAATTACAGTCAAATACTTTAAAAAAGCTAAACAAAAAACGAAAAATTACAACAAATGCAAAGCCTTATTTTTTTTCAGCTATGCTGACTTCTGAAACAATGGCAATGTGTGTCATCTACAAGAGCGGAGAAGGATGAGAAGGTTTTAACGTACACGTAAATGAGTTTAAAATGTATAACATTCAAATATTTATAGATACTAAAGGTTAGAATATCGCTACACTATTGAGAAAAGAACTGCGATAGTTGACTTTATCAATATTTTTACATTTTACATTTAGCTCGGAGAGGGACTGCTTATCGTAAGGTGGAACAGAGAGCAGCTCATTAGGGCTCACCTTGCTATCACCTTCTCCTCACTGACCACATCTCATCACTATGTATCTTTGAAGAGGCACTGTTCGAAATGATTTACAATTATAATAATAAAGCAGTTTCATATCCGTTTCATGTCCCTAATGATCTGAAAGTGACCGATTTCTGTTACATTAAATCAGCTGTTTAAAATACGAATGAAGATTGTGTCAATTGGTTCCCTTGTTTCCTAATTTGAAATAGATTGTATTTCTTTGCCTTTTTCTGTTTCTCTCTCTTTCCCTTTGTCTCTCTGACTCTCTCTCTCTCTTCTATCCGTGTCTGTCAGTTTCTCTCTCCCTCTCTCCTATCACTGAAGAACAGAAAAGTGTCAGACTACATTTTTCCCCATGTCCCAAGCCTACCTTTTTATTGACTGCCTGTGTGTGCCCTCTCCCACTGTGAATCATTTTTAAATGTCACCTTGAAAAAATCGAGTAATAATTTATTAATGTTCTTTCCAAGTGTAACAGGATTCTTTCTTTGGCACTGGAGATCCATTACATTACATTCGGACCCGGTAAAACATTCTTTCATCCTCAGTTGCACTTGGAATTGGCCACATCAGAGCGATTAATTACCAGTTTGAACTGTTTATACGTAGGATGAGAACTAGGACAAGCTGCTATTTATGGAAAAGGGACAAAAAACAAAAGACAATTGGTTGCATCCTTTGAACGGAACTTTAATATGGACTTTTTGCCCACACATGTGGGATTGTTATACTTACTATATAATGCTTTTATGATATAATAAGGGTTATTACTTTTAGGTTTATTATATAAAAATAACAGTCCTGTTATGGCCAGGTGCACTGTCTACAATACATGCTAGATATGAGCTAACATTATCTAAAACGTGCTTTGCTAGTAGCTAAACAACCTGAATATGTTACTACTGCAGAAATATACCACTAAAATAAAAGTTGTAAACAAGAAAATAATAAAAATAACTCGTCCAAATGCTGCTGCGGATTAAGTAACCTATTAGGTTGATTATCTATCTAGGTCAAATAAATTATATACGCTTTTCACACTTGCACACAATAAATATACTATAATTTTTTAGCAAACTATTTCCTCCAGTTGTGTACTAATAGCACATAAAGTAATTTTTTTTTCTTACTACTCCATCTAGTATACAGGAATTAATAACACAGAGAAAATCCCTTACCTTTAACAGCAAGTAATAAACATAATATATTCAAGTCTTTTTGGCCATTGAGCTGTAAAATAAAATTTTTGCACCTACTCAGTAAAGATGTATAAACACAGTGCACCTACTCACAATATTGGGTATAAAATACAATAACTATTGGACCTTTTATTAAACTTTTCTATCCACTTACTGCTGACAGAACACCTCAGGTTGAAAATTGAGTTCCACTGAATTAAAGATTTAAATAATAATAATTCATCTTTAAACATGATTATAAATATAATAGTTATGAATATAAATGCACAACTGAAACTAATTTTAATAATCTATTTATGAACCTTTTGGCTATGCTTTCCAAACTGCACTTTGTAAACCTTGAAAAAATCAGGACAACTTTTTGATAATAATTGTCACAATCTTCAGCACAAAACAATGCAGCCTTTAATAAGGTTTTGAGAACACTTGAGTGTAAAAATGTAGTGCATTAGGGATCATACAAACATAAAAATGAATAGTGGATTTGAATAACTTGGCTTATACTGTCTACTCGGAAAAAGCAGAAATAATGGACGAAATTGGTAAAATAAAATAAATGATTTGCTGGAAAGTGCAGTTATTCATGCACCTGCAATGCAGAATAAACAATTAAGCAGAACATTGGCTCAAAAACTGGGCCTGTGTTCCACCTGGGCCCTGGGGCAAGTGGACCGGCTACAATGTGCTCGCTCTTCCACTGGTTTTACAGGATGGTCAACATGTAGTACAGTGCTAATACAATACAAGCACTTCTGTACTGTGCTGCTTGGATATCGATCTTTTTTGACAGTTTGTGGTCAATGTATGGTCAGTATGAACATTAAAAATCACCCAAGGGACTGTGCACATTAGAGATGAAGTATAGAGGAAATGAGTTGTCATATTCGCCTTTTAAATAATGCATCAGATTTACTGTAGCTCAGGGTGAGCAGGACTAATCTAGAGCAGAAAATTAACCTCTTTATCAAAAATGTGTGTCTGTGTGTTGCTTTGAACCATTAAATTGGGAGCATCTTTCAAGAGAAAGCCCTTTGTACTGACTTCATAAAGGATCAGTCACTCTGCATTGATCCCCTGTAATTCCCCAAAAGTGTTGTAGAGTATTATAAAATAAAATAAAGATGGGATCATGTCACACAACCAGCAATATTCTATGTTTTTAGCATGCTGTTTGTGTGACAAGGGCCACTTTAATCCCCAAAACCAGGTAATGTTTTGTGCTTCCGGGAGAAGATCTTACCCCAGAATCTTACACAGTCATCTATCACTAATGGATCAGACATCAGGCAAGGTTCCCTTCCAAACCTGTCAGAATTCACATCCACAAAATATAGAATTGAAAATATATTGAAAATATAGCACTTCAGACAGGCAGAAATGGCTGGGAGAAGTATGCATGCTTCAAGCTCATGGCAACACAAGATAAACTGCTCCTTTAGTAGATCACATTAGCTTGATAAAGAGCAGTGGGCAGTCTTGCTCAATGCATAGAATTATTTATTGTGGGTTCTAGTCTATTCTTATTCTGGAACAGTATTGTGCAGAGGCGCTGAAAAGTCTGTCTTGTGGCAATGCATTAGTCAACAACTTTATCTTCGTGCAACAGCACTCTCGTCATTGAGAACCAATATTTCAAAGTCTCACATGCACATTTCCCAAATGTGAGAACACATTAGGATTGACAAGTATCTCAAGACTGGGCCAGAGTGGAAAGGGAATAAATGATGTTTATTAATTCCAATATACTCATGATAAAAACATGATGGAAAAAATCATGGTGGCGCACTGATAGCAAGGCTTGTGCTAATAAGATAAATGTGGCCTGTTGTCTGCACTTTCTGACAGATATGGACATCAGAGATGGATAAAAAGTGTTTAAGGGTAAACCTTCAGATGTTGGTCATTCATGACAACACTGCACATTGGCTATAGGAAGGTGAAAAGGTGACCTTTTTTTCCAAATGAATCAATGACCCATCAGTATTGTTTCTGTGTTACCTATATATTGATTGAACATTTTTATTGTACTGTGTTGTATAATTTCAATGTTTTGGGGGATTTTATAGTGAAATGCTACATTAATAATGTAATGATTATAATCTATATAATCTGTTATTTTCTACTTACAGTGATACTAATTATAATAATCTGGTTAGAAATTGATAAAGGATTAAAAAGCATCAATTTTTTTTAAGAACCCCAGTACAAATCATGCTTAATTTCTTACATAGCTATCAAGATTAGCTGTTGCTGAAATAAAACCAGATACATTTAAAACCCTGTTGCATTTTGACTTAATGTCCTGGAATTCATTAACAGGTTTTTATGCCAAAAAAAAAGCACTCTAAATTTAAAAGTCAATTTTCACTTTTTGACATATCGAAGTCCAAACAGAATCTTGCAAAACCACTTCTTTTTTCTTGTCCTGTAGCTTTCAATAATTGCATTTTTTCATGCAATTACGGAAAGATGGTTTTAGCATGACCTTGGACAAATGTATTTCTGAGTAAGCTTTCGGATATCTATATGGAGGAATCACACTGCTGATCATAGCAATTTTATTCAAACAAATCTAATGGCACAAGGACAGTTCAGTAGCGATCAGGGAATACTTAAAAGGGAATTATGCTGTGTTGGCTGGCCCTTAAAAAGCACTTTGTTATTTGTGAAACATACCTCTGGGTTACTTCCTGTTGAGAGTTCCAGCTTGACATATTGCTTTCTATTTAAAGAGAAAAAGGGGTGAGGTGTGTGTTGGCACTTACTGAATCTCATTGATCAATAACACTATCTCTGCTTCCATGTCACATGTTCAGCACTTAGTGACCTTGTTGGTATGTATATTTTATTAGACTTAATGTAAGAGGCTAATTCTTTTTTTATAGTTATAATTGGCCTATATTTTAAATTAAATGAACATATCTGTAATTCAGTTAGAGTAGTGATTCTCAACACGGGTGGTAGCGCCCCTCGGTGGGCGTTTAGACAAGGTTGGGGGGCGATGGAAATCAGGTAGTGCCTATTAATCGTGGGCGCTAAAGAAACAGGTGTGTTAAGCAGTTCTATGTGAAGGTTTGCCAGGTTTTCCAAGACTAAAGAAAAAATGCTGCCAATGTGACATGGATTATCTTCGGTATGGCTTTATTCCCCTTATCTTTATTACCATCTATAAAAAATGGCAAATCAACAGGCACAGGGCTCTAAATAATTTGCTTACAAATTGAAGACTTATTTAATACTTACTTATGTACTGTATTCTATGCTAATCTTCTGTTAAGTTTTTTATCTCTCTGATATTAAATATTATTTTCTAAAATTATCTTTTTTATTTTAATAATGCTATAATTGTCAGGTGGCACACAAATAACGATCTGATTTAATGTGTGCCTTTAAGTCAAAAAATATCCAGTTGGGGTGCATAGGATGTGGGCTGAGGCAAGGAGGGTGGTAAAAGGTTTCAACTAGACTTAGGGGGGTGTTTGTCCAATGTTAAGAAAGTTGAGAACTACTGATTGAAGGTCATTGCAAAATGAGTCTGAAATTTTTGCATATTCCAAAATAAACACATAAAAGTCATAAAATTCAGATCAGGTTAGATTTTTTTATGTTTTTGGCATCCGTAGCAAGCATTTTGAGTAGTGTACAAGCAAAATCCAAACTCCAGAATGACGAACCACTGCTGTAGCCAATTGTACTATGATTTTAATGCCAGACACGCACTTTTCGATGCTGCAGTGTGTTTGTGCGCGCGCGTGTGTGTGTCCTTAGATATATTGCCAGTCTCTGTTCAGGATTAATCGGTTCATGAAAATTAGTGGAAAGTAACTGAGCCACTGACATCCTGAAATAAACTTTAAATCTCTGAAAATTTTTAGGATAACAAATTAGGAAAAATGCATACAAAAATACTTTAGATTGTGCTGAGTGATTATATAGCCTAAAGAGTGATTATAGAATAAAGTAGTCTGTGTGTAAAAAAATATATTAAGATTGTATTGTATTGTGAGGTTATAGAGTGATTATAGAGTGCACAAAATTGGTAAATATGCACAGTGTGTAAAATTTATTGCTAGGCAGTGTGGCATATTCAGACTTTATAGAGTAATTATAGGCTAAGGCAGTGTACTTAGGGTGTGCAGAGTGACTACAGTACAATATATTCCGAAGTACAGGATAAAAGTGTACTTTGATTTCCTATTTCATCTACAGTATATAGGCAGTCATGTGTGTCTCAATGGCCTAAACCAAGAGAAGGTCAGTGGTACAGGAAGTGAGGAATGGACTACATACTGTTTGTAAGCAGTATAGGGCAGCACACGAGTATGTGTGTAGGGCCCACTTGCAAAAAAAACCCACAAGGCTGCAGCTGCCAAGCTCACAGTTGGATAGCCAACAAACGATAATACACCAAGTCAGTAATCAAGCCAGGCTGACGTGATTCTCCAGCTCAAAGCCTGCAAATCTCTGACAGTCCAAGCTGCGAAAACGTCTCGCTACATCGACACTTCATCCACCTCCACTCAACCAGAATGTGATAAAAAGCTCCTGGGTAAGTAAAATGTAAGGACAGCTGATAGCGGTCCTACAACACACTCACTTGAAGACACACTTGTCCATGAAAGAGATACTGACAGTGTTAAATGATACAGTATATTGAATACCCAGAAGGGGTCATTGAATACACATGGGGTCATTGCGGAACCTATATTATTTGCTTAATGTTAGTAAGTAGTAGTAGATTTAAAAAATAGGATGTTATATAGAACCTTAGGTTACATTTAGTTGCAGAACTTTCTAATGTTTGACATACTATATATTCTGTTTTTAGAAGAGTCAACAGTGTGATAAGTGTGTGTGGGGGGTGAGTCTATAAGTAACATTTAATGTCTAAATCAGAAATCTTTATATCCTCACTGCACAGTTATCTGCACATTTGCACAACTGACACTTAACACTGGACTGGCACAGCACTTAACACTTAACACTTCTAATTCAGCACAGGGACACTTCTATTAATATCTGTATAAACATATCCACACCTCTACGTGCATATAATTTTCTAGTGTATGTACTTACTTATCCTATAATGTATAGTCATATTTTATTTTATACTACATCTCTTATACTTTATAGTTATTTTCTATACTTTTTAACACATTTACTCATACTTATATATTTTATTTTGTTTATTTACACATTTTTTTTACTTTTTATGTTTACATGTCGGACAGTCGTAGAAAGCATTTCACTGCGTGTTGTACTATGTATGATCATGTATGTGACAAGTAAAATTTGAATTTAATCTACAACTGAGAGAACGAAGGCAAACAGAGAACAGAAACCCACATGAACATAGGGACAATAAATGGAGACTAGTAAAATGGAGGTCACTTTGGCTCTTGCTTTCAAGTATTTGTTAAAAAATAACATTTTATTAAAACATATGTCCAAAAAAGACTGTATTTCTAGTTAAAATAAAACCCTTATTTAAACTAGCCCAACCTGAACAGGGTCATTACTTAAGATGAATTAATTTACTCGGTTTATTTTTACTTACATAGCATTTTAGTTGTGTCGTGATGTACACCCTTACAACAAAAACTTATTTTGTGGATTCTATTAATATGTGAATTACAGTAAACTTCCATAATTAGTATTAACTTTAATACCTAGGAATGTCTAAGCACACAATGAATTCATTTCCTGTTTAAAGCAAACCATTAATGCACATTTAACATACAAACACTAGTGCATCAGTAGTGGACTGATTTTGTGTCTGGTGTCTGCCTGATACTAAATTTCCACTGGGACTGCTATTAGCAGTTAGTCAGACCGCAAAATTCATGTTATTGTATTCTGGGCAATTATCTCAATCATAAACTGCTTTAAATTTAATTATGCTTTGCTTTTCTTGTAATTGTGATTAGAAAAAAAAAATCGAAACAACAGCAACTTAGCAACATTTAATAGAACCTTTATTTGTTGGCGTTGCTGTAATTAGACAGGCAACAGAATCTATTGGTGAAATTTGGAAACCTCCACCTTGCTTTAAGTGATCTCAGGATACAAACCGGCAGGAACACCATTAGGAGTTGAAGCTAATCCGCTTCGCTCTTTATGCAGTTCTACTGTGAATATGTGTCAGCAATAAAAGGCTGAACAGACAGAAAAGAAAACTGTTTAATGTATTAAACTTGCCAAGTGCCTGCAGGAAAACATTTAAATACATAAACAGCGTTTAAGAAGGGTGTGAAATTTTATATGGAAGCCATGTGAAGGAATCACAAGAAATGATTTATGTTTGCTACATAATGGATAACATTTATTTGATTCGGTCTATAATTGTCATTTAGCTTATAATACTGACTATAAGACAGAAAACTGTGGTAATACATGCTGTCAGACAAGAAAAAAACAGGTTAGGTAAAAAATATCTAGCATTCATTTAAGAATAAATGGATTCAATGGATTGATTTAACAGTGTTAGAGTTTGCTCTGTTAAATGTATAGACATGCCTGTAGATCTATGAAAATAAATCCCTATAACCTGTGAACTGTTTTCCTCTGTTGAATGCAGTTTATGAGTGCATGGCTGCAGCTCCGTCAACGTATGCCACTTGGCAAAAAAGGACATTAATCATTTTTTGGATATTTTTTATTTCAGTTCAGTATAAAAAATACAGGATAATAATATTTACAAAAAAGACTGGGTTGTTTTCTAAAAATTTGAAACATACATATGAATTTGTCTGTGGTATACGTGAACTAAATCAGGAAGTGGTGTGAGAGTCACTATTTAAAGTTGTAAATCTCTTTATCAGAGGACTCATTTTACTGATTAATAGTAAAATGTCCTTACAGGGGAGTGTTAAAATGCCCACATGGAGTTCATCTATTCAGCAGATGAAGAATAGTTGATTTGCCTAATCCCTGTCTTCCTAAATTCAGCAACACATGTACTTACAGCTCATTATGCCATGCACACAATCCTAATTAAAAAACAGGATGGCACACATAATGAATGTAATTTGTTTATTTACACAAATAGCCTACAATCACACTACAATCAAATATAAAAAATAAAATACAAAAAAAGCAATTGTTTAAGGCAATCGATTCCTTCCTATAGTTTATTTTAAAGAAAAAAACCATGTCGAAATAGACAGTGAAGTGATAGAGATCTTATTATTAGTCAGAGGTGTAATGTAACCACATAAAAATAGTTTGTTACGCTAATTCAGTCGTTTCTTGAGAATCTGTACTTTTTGAGTTTTTATATTTCTTTCAACGTTTACTTTTACTCTACTCAGTTTCCTAAATAAAAAGTATACTTTAAAGCGTATTTGCTAAAACTTTGTATAAAAGGGTTTTTTACAATATTTTTGCTTGTCTATTTTGCTTTTTTTTTTTTTTGCTTTCAATCGTACTTTTAATTTCAAACATTTAGGAATTTTTATATTAAAAATACTTTTCATACTTAATTAGGATAAATATAACATACTTTAAAACTAATATCCTAAATAGTGACTTTAACTTCTACCAAAGTCATTTTCCAGAAAAACAGCTATAATACCAAAGTGTTGCAATCAAGTACTTTATAGATCTCTGTGATTAGGGGACTGCTGAATAAAATAATTAATAAAAGGAAAGTCATTACTGCCAATCAAGTGTTCTAGGCTCTTCCTGCTGCCTAAAGAGCAACATTTAGGAGCACCCAAGAGCCACTATCTTGTCCATAAAGACTCATTTACTTTTTGAAAATTCTACAATATTTTTACTCTTCTTGTTTAAAGTCTGACTTTATAAAAAATCCCAAATGTCAATGGTTTTAAATAAGCTAGAAATACTGCCCTGTCTCTCTCTTCCAAAAAAAAAGATATTGTGTTCTGGTTGGAGTGAATAAATTCCAGCGTTCTTTATAAAGTCCTGACCTCAACCCCAGAGAACATCCTTAGAGCGAACGAAAACATTAACTGCATGCTAGACCTTTTCACCCTGATCTCACTTATACTGTCAAGGCTGAATGAAAAAATGCCCAAAGCCAAGCTTCAAAAATCTAGTGGAAATTAGTATTCCATATATACAAATTTGCAGAGATACTGATACATTTTTAAGCTTTTGGTAGCCCTCTATATCATAACTTACTGTACATAAACCTCTAAGCGAGGTCTAGTTATATGGTCAATTGTTATATTTGACTTTCTATTATTTTCTCAAAGCATATCAGCAAGACCATTATATTCTATTTAAAATCATTCATTTGCTCAATCATTTATCTGAGATGGATCACTTCTCTAAGATTCTCCAAAGGTTTGTAAGTTAAGACTGCATAGATTAGAAAAGATTAACTTTGCCCTTCTGACGAGTTTTCGTTTTAAAAGTGGAAACAGGAGAAAAAGGTGATGTTAATCTTAATATCTCTACTCACACAGCGCTGTAGGTCATTTAGTATGCACCAGAGAATTATATATTATTATCATGGCCTAGAATAGTCATAATGCAGGAGAGAAATCTGAGCTCATCTGCTGTTAATCAAAGCCATGTGCTGAGGCAAGTGATCCCTGGACAGAGAAGAGCAAGTGCTGGCCGTCAGCACCTCCAGCCAAACATAGCCATCCTGGGTGCGCTTTGTATGTGTCAGATTGTCTATTTTTATGGTCATAATTCCCTGTCGTATGCTTGAGTCTATACTACTTGTCACAAACTAACCCATGTCTTGGTATCGGCTTTCCAATTATCAGTGTTAAACTGAATCCTGGAATCTGCAGCCGCTGCGAGCAGGGAGATTTCATAGCATAAATGTCAAGCTTGTAAGCAATGGTCAAAGTGTATGCCACACATTTAGTGTATGTCACACTCTGGGTGTTAGACAGTATGTAATTACCCCCGAAAAACATCTGCTGTGGATTTAGAGTTAGATATTTCTTATATAATAAAAGAATATAACTTTAAAGAAGGACTGCTTTAAAAAACTTTTTATAGTGCATTAAAACAGCATGTTTTAAGGTCTATTGAGACATTAAACACACTTGGATGGTTTAGTGCTTGAACCATTTTATGTGAGTTTTAATGCTGACCGTTGTTACTAGTTTGTGCATTATTTTTAACATCAAGTCTGTTTGGGGAATTTTGTTATGGTTAGAGTCCAGTAGTAATAACACCAATAATAATCTGAAAGCATGCTTTAATCTGTCGACCAGCCGATTGGCTGAAAGATGGAACAATCATTTTCTGGTCTGGCTTATAGGGGATTGAAATAGCAAGAGAAAAAAATAAGAACAAGGCACAAAGTGGAATGGGGTTTATGTCCAGTGAAGGGTGCTGGATTCGGTCTGCAGGTCACAGCTATTCCATTAAATCTGTCCACAGTCAGAGGGCCACTAAGTCACACTTCTACCCTGGAAGCATTATATCAAGAGCCAAAAACATAACCCTTAGAACATGCTAATCTTTTAGGTGTAAATGATCAAGTGTACTGATATGAGTTATTTAGGTTAGAGATGTAGAGGTGTTTGGGGTGTTTTTTAATGTATTTTCTTAATGATACTTAATAGATCTTCCAAATGATTTAGTATCCTAAACGTATATGTAAATTGCAAAATTTATAGTTAACATTTAATTAATTATTAAATGACCCAGTTAAAAAGCAAACTGTTCCGTCTGCTCATAATGCAATAAAAACAATCAATGTATAATAAGTTTAAGAATAATTATCTTCGTCATCATCTGAAATTCTTGCTGTAATTGTACCGTATATTTACACTGGTGTTTTTTCACCCTGATTATTGTGATAGACATTTTAAAGCTATTAGAATACTGCACGTAATTGAAAACCATTTTTTTGTTGCTGTTTCATTTACTATTGCCAGGAAAAAGAACGGGTGTAAATTTAGCTTTTTTTCATCATAAACAAGCCACCATGAAGAAGGCGATTTATATTATAATCTCTAAATCATTATAAATAGTTCTAAATCAAGTGGGAATGGAGCACACGCAGAATGCAGACTGATGTTGTTATACTGTAATCAGCTAAGACTTGTACAGGGAAAGATCTGCAGAGTTTTAAGCCTCAAAGACATCCTAGAGATTAAATTATACTATCAAAACCTTTTTTGCCTTTTTACAACTTTTTAGAGCCTTAAAAGCAAGCAGAGGTCCTGTTGAGCTGGGTTTTATTGAAATCAATGCCTGATCCTGTTTGATTCAAACATCTGATTTTCTACTGAAAAAAATATCATCTTTCCATAATTTTTTTTCATCTAGGCCATTTAACATCTGCTACTTAAACTTTTTTAACAGATTCACTTATCAGGCGAATTCATTCAGCACAGACACGTACAGACGGCAGTGAAATCACAGAAACGCCACCTTGTGGCAGGGTACAATCCAGAACGTGCTGAACCTAATAAAGAAAAAAATATATTATGTACGTTACTTCTGTATTTATGTGTGTCAATAAATTATAAACGTAGATTTGATATTTAAGATGTGATATTTAATACTTCATTTGATATATTTTTAGTAAAATTTACACAAATTATCATTTCATTCTTTGCATGTAGTATTTAAGCAATAATGATATCCTTTTTTTATTATTACTACTACCACAACGTTTACCTAATTTCTAATTTATAAGTTCTTCATAAACGGTTAAAACATACATTATAACCTAATTTTTATAAACACTAATAATTGGAAGTTTACCATTTAGTTAGTTCCTATGTGAGTGAGTGCCAATATATTCCGCCCCAGAGTTTGGCCAGTTGAGTTGCATTCAGGGTTAGACAGAGGACACTTTCACAGTGGTTAATGGGCAGTGCTGGGATCGGTGAAACAGAACCAAGACTTCATTTACAGATCCCTTAGGTAACACAGCACTGAGGCCAGAGCACAGGGGAGAGCGAGAGAGAGGGAGAAAGGGCAAACGGTCAGCAGAAGCCCCACTGTGGAGTGGGAAAAAACTAGCCTCAAAATACACTATAAGAGGTGAGTATATATTTATATATACAACCCACCTACATTTACATTCAGAACTTATAACCGAAAAAAATTTATGAAGACTGCTCTCATTTTCATTTTCAGTCTCTGTGGGTAAAACTCAGGCATGACATTTAAACATAAGCCCCTACATTGTCTCTTTATCTGATTTCTCCCCACATTAAAATTTTGACTAACACCTTCGTTAATGTACAGTAGGAAAGTGCTCCTACCTATATTTAATTTAAAAGATCACATTATTTAAATAGACTGTCCTCATAATATTTACAGCATTTTTCTACCGCATAACATTTACAGCTTTTAGCTGATGTATTTTTTTATTTATTTTTTTTATCTAAAGCAACCTACAGAAGTCTTTTCATGCAGAACACTAGTTCACTAAATCAGGAACGAAAAGTAACATCAGTCTAAAAACACTGTTGGAAAAGTTACGATTTTGTGAAAAGAAAATACAAAACAAGTTTTATTTAAGGTTGTACATGTCATATTTCCTTCCTTTCAGCTGGTAAAAACATGTCAGCTAAATCGTGCCTAAAGTGTGAACAATTATGTGTGTGTGTGTGTGTGTGTGTGTGTGTGTTTGTGGTGCTTTGTGAAGTACTGGTGTCAATTCTGGGGTGTATTTCTGCCTTGTGCTCAGTGTTCCATGGCTTCAATCTCAGCTTGGATCATTGACCAAAATAAAAAAACTGTAGGCAGTATAATATTTTGATTGAAATGCAGACTTTCTTTTAGGTATAGAGGAATATTATAGTGGGGGAAAAAAATAAGATAAACTAACTGTATTATTAAAGCATTAAAAGGCATTTAAACTACATGCATTTACATTTCTCTCGAATTTCAAACACAAATTTACATTCAGGGTTTTGTATCATTCTTTATTTTTTAGCCAAGTGGGCCACTGGGGGGTTAAAGGCCCAGCAGTGAAAGCTTGATGCTGCTGTCAATTAAACCCTTAATCTTTGGGTCAGCAGTCAACAATAAATTAACATTCCTTCAAAGACACAAAGCACAAAACGTATACTTTATGCAGTAAATCTAACGAACGTCACCAATAGCTGATACAAAACCAAGTGCCATTAAAACAACAAAATAAACCAAATACAACTCTCAAAGATTTTAAAACAAATCCCTGATCATACAGACCTGTACCATAATTCGGTTTCTATATAATTCTCCTGTGTCCTTGGACTAACTTTCCGCCTGCATTTGGAGTGGTGGTCAGTGTGTCTGCCCACAAAAGATAATCTCCTCAGTTGATAAAGCCATGGAAAGCTGTATACACAGATACACAAATTGGCAGACAAATGCACCACACACAGGGCACAGATATACAGCAAAGCTATATAAATTAATATATGCAGTGGTAAACATGCTAATTAAAGAAAAGTCAGAAAGCCAACTATAACACTGTTTTATTAATAAATCTTTTAAAATGTGCTTATAGGTCTTTATAAGTTTGTCCTGATTGCATATAGAAATTTATATATTTTTTAATGCTACATAAAATTCTTATCTGTACTGTATACGCATACCAATATAAAAAAAAGTTTTATTACAGTAACGTCATATTGTTTTTTACATTTTTCATCTAATAGTTTGAAAATATTTCTTTGTTGATACGTAAATGCAACACAAAACTAAATACAATTTAAAGATGAGCATTGTTGATGTTTTACATCATCCTTCTAAACTCTTACTATCCCTTGGAAATTTCGTGGAAATCACAGTTAATTACCATTAGAGGTAATGCTGGTGCTTGTTTGGACCTCTGTCTGAGATGATTCTCTCAGTAATTATCGCATACACAAAATGAATCCCCTGAAGTAAGAACTGGGAGACTTTGAGGTTCACAGATCTGGGGAAAGCTAGCAGGCGAGATTGTTTATTTTTGCACCTTTATATGGTCTAATGGGCCCAGCAGAGACACGGTGCAAATTGAACACATCACAGCAGTCTGTTATACAGAATGTATTTAAAGCCTAAAAGCAGACAATTAACAAAATCAGACTTGTCTCTTTGATTGGTTTACCTGACAGACAATTCTGCCATAATGACTGGCTAAGAGCTATTTAATAGCAACAACATTCTTTCTATATATCTGTATGCAGTCATGCACACCACTGCCTTTGAAAGCAGCAAAATCCATTAAGTCATCACTTTCAAATGATCAGTTTGTAAAAGCTCCTGTCCAGAGAACAGGAGCACCAACCATCTAAGAACTCAACATCTTTCTCGCAAAATAACGAAACGGTAAGCAGTCACTGATTGTTTGGTGCACCGTAATTAGACGTTGTCCTCTGGAAAATAGAGAAGTTTAGGAAAAGTTTTTAAGCTTGGAAAGAGCAAACACTTTAGTAAGGTCAGAGCAGACTGTAATTATATAATTGTGAAAACGCAGAAAGCTGCTGAATGATTTTATGCCATTCATCGTGAAACTATAGCTACTCTCTTTCTGATGCAAGTCTCGATTTCCTGTCTCCTCAGGATCCCATTAAAAATCTACTAATCTGTTCAGTTTTCTTTGTCTTTGACATATTAGCTATGTCCAATTTTTATAGACTATTGGGGTGCAACATTTTGTATCAAAAGTACTGCATTTAAACTTATTTCCAGTTTCACTTATCTCTATTGTTTGTGTCAAGCATCAGTGACTGCTGCACTGGTATATGCTCAATGACAGCTGAAAACACAGCTGCCAGGAAATGAAAGCCTAAGTTTTTGGGTCTGATGGCTATGCTAAGTGCGCTTGATTTTTTTTCCCTAGGAAAAGCAAAGAAAGAATAAGATGGCATTCGGTCAGGATGAAAAACAAGAGAAAGACAGAGGACCAACTGAGGTCTAATGCTTAGTGACACGGCTTTACAATCACATTTGAAGGCTTTTTTTCTCCTCTCAGTGGGAAACCTGAAAGTCTCGTGTCATGAGTTCATGCTAAGAACAAATCCACATGTGAGTTAGCGACCAGGCTATAAACATGGCATACAGTGCATTATTCATTTCCAAATAAACCTGCTTTTAAAGCTCTTTACTGGATCAGTCTATTCTCTTTCATTTTCCTGATAAAATTGCTGTGATTTGAATTTGTTTGTTTGACTGTACCTACTTATTATGCTATTCCTGATAAAAATACACAGCATTATGTTCATTAGGATTAATCAAACAATTCAGAAAATCCAAACCTTTCGGCTAATGCTTTTTTAAGTCATTTTGGGTAAAAGAATTCCTTACATGTCTTTCACTTCTGATCCCCCCCACCCCCCTGTTTTGTGTAAAAGCCCAAACTCACTGGCTGTTTACTATATAATTTTCAGTTTTCTGCCCTGCTGCATGTCAACCGAGTCATGAAAAAAATCAGTGTGCTTTTCTCTTAACTTTTCCTCATCAGGTATAATAAAATGTTTTTTAGAGACACAAATCTTTAAAATAATCGCAGAGAATAAATGATGCATGATATATATGCAAACAAACAACATATTGTACAGGCCACAAGGCCAGAAAACAGGCACCTCTTGCTCAGTGTCACAGCTGCAATCAACGTAACCAGTGCACCATAATATAAAAAGTTTAATTTATTTAAATTATTCATATTGAAAATATCCGTAGCTTTTTGATAGTTTATTAGGCAATAGGGAAAACCTTTTAGCATTTAGATTTGCCGCATTGGGGAAAAGGATGTGGAAGCTAGAGGAGGGTCCGGGTGGTTGTATTTGAGCATTTAATAAGAGAAAATAACACTGGCTAAAAGGATTCAGCTTCTATTATCAGTCAAGCAGTGATAAGTCGTTAATAGTATGATGTAATATATAATGACTAGAGGCAGCATCCATTCAGTGGATTTGTTTATTAAGTCCCTAAATTCATAAAGTATCAGGAAGGGTTTGACACTCTAAGGGTGGTACAGCTAAGACAGTGGTTCTGTCTGCAAACCTCTATATATTATTACTTTTTTCATAGTGATAGGTTTTGTCAAGGATTCCCTGATTTTTGGCAAAAAAATAGAAATAATCGTAAAAATGGCGTAAAGAGATTTGTAAATTAGCAGAAAAAGACCTCAGTCAGAGCCACAGCTATAATCTAAACTTTTATAATATGAGAATATAGTTTTAGGATGAAAACTTTTCAAAAGAGAAAAAAAGACATTTGATAACAAAATGCCCATAAAAAAAGAATAAACCCATAATTAACTACAACAATTTTTCTACAACAGCACGCCCCCAAGTGGTTCATTCCTCTCAAACAAGCAAGAATTCAAGACGCCTAACAAGATAGGAATCCAACTGTATATGATATATACCGAACCCTACTGAGAAAAGCTGAAAAAAGCTTACAGGAAGTTATTTTTTCAATTGTGTTTCTTCTTTGTGAAAAATCTTTTCCTTTCTTTTCCCATACAATCTCACCATTTTGCCTGGAGAATAAAAGGAAAAGGAGAATAAACAGTTTTTGAATCGCTCATGATATGCTTAACATTGCAAGCATGTAACCCAAAACTCAGCAGCTTCAATCCCTATAAGTCCTGCCTGTTATAAAGCAGGCAACAGAGGCTTGTCACGTGCTAATCCTAGGAAATGCAGGACGGATTCAGGGTGACTGGCAGGTGTCGCACGTGGCTGATGCGTGTGTGTGTGTCTGTGTGTGTCTGTCTGTCTGTCTTTCTAAGGCAGTATCTCAGAGGACAGACTGTCAGTGCTTGGTGGAGCATGGCACGTCTTCATAAAGCCCGGGGGTTCTTTGTGATATCTCTACAGGATGCACACACAGACATGCTGATCAGACTTGCTCCGCTCTCAACACAGACCCGTGACTGAGTCAGAGCCGAAACAAAAGTCAGGACTGTACAAAAGTACAAAAATAGAGTTTGTCTGTAAATGAGTGCAGTGTTTAAAGCACACTTGGAGGCATTATGTAAGAATTATAATTGTTGAAACAAAAGTTACAAAGAGGGCATGCTTTCCTCAGAGGTAAATATAGGAGTCATGAGCTATTGAAATGCAATGTATGGAAATAAATATAGCCTGTAAAAAAGTAGCACAGCATACAAATTTTGAGCTACTTTTTCCTAAAAGAGTTTTTAAAGCTCCTTTGTATCTTATATGAAAGGGTTAGGGGCTTTCATGAAAATCCTTTTCTAAGGAATTTACATTTCAGAAATACTGCCTCTGACTGCATACATCAGCGTAAAAAAATCACAATGAAATTAGAAAAAAACATTAAAGCTTTCCCAAATGGATTTTTTTTTATAATAAGATATTGATGGGCAGGGGCAGATATTGCATTAAAACTGGCTTTAAATGTTCCACACTTGAGGAACAAATATACTATATCTGTACTTATAGGCAGCGGTTAAAAAATTGTGGCCTTGTTTAAGACACAATAAGAGAACGAGCTGATGATTTGGTTTAAATGGCACTGAGTTGAAATTTACTAGCTATCATGAATTGACTAATTGCAACCAATTATGAAATGATTACTATTGGAAGAAAGAATTACAAGTAAGAGAAAAGAGGTGTAAAAAAATGTATTAAAACCGAGATGTTAGTATGGTTGCAAGGTACTTTAAACAGTAAATAGAATATAAAACATGAAAGAAAAATAAGTCAAATCAATAGACCTACTGAACATCATTAATTTGAAAGTCGGTCTATTGCAAAAGATTTAGTGATTCCCTTAAACACTGAATTAAAGAATCGAATTGTTTTGTTCCTACTAGTTTTAGTAAACTTTTTAAATTTTTTTCTATTGCTAGTGGCATCAGACAAATATATTAAAATTTTATTTAAAATAGTATGTAAATAGCTATTTTATTATATGTCCAACTTTAATATACAGTTTAAGATTGGATTAAAATCAATTTAGTACAATATGGATTGTTACGTATTATTTACTGCTATACAAGTATATTTTTAACATCCTTAGTCTGAGAGGTTACGAAGTAAACAAATAAAAAGTTCACAAACATATATAGTTTTTTATTCATAATATTGTTTTCAGACATTTTTAAAAATATATTCATTTGTTCCTATATTAATTTTCTATGGGTAAATATCCCACTTGCAAATCTGTATTATATGCATGCAAATTAAAGTACAAATTGCTGACTGATTGCTTTGTGCCATTTTAATTAGCCTTTCATTTTGTATTTAGTTCTTATTATCATGATTGTGATTGTCTTGAAGAGGTACAGACCCCAGGAGCCCTTGTGAGTGGAGATGTGGAAGTGGTTAAGCCTCTACACTGCTGTGGCTTGGCTTTAAAAATGCCTGAACATATTTTTTCCCCAGTGCTTAACTCTTACTATAGTTTTTGAGGACTTGCTTTTTAACTGAATATCAGATCTTAGATTGTAGCAATCTAGTCTCTCTCTCTCTCTCTCTCTCTCTCTCTCTCTATCTCTCTTAAACAGAAAAAATGGTTATGCAAAGATATTCAGAGGAGAAAAGACGAACAGAACCTTTATTGATAGACAGTAAAGATGTATGTCATTTCAAAAAGTTTTTTAATTGTTCTTTTATTTTATTGTTTTAGTTTTGTTTTAGTATTAGATTTAGTGTTTCGGGTTTTTCATGTGTTCTGTTTTTTCCCTTTTTTTTATCAAACATAATAATTACATAAATATCACTACATTCACAAACACTTACATTTACATTTTTACATTTCTTCCATTTGGTATATGCCTTGACCCAGAGCGGCTGGAGGGGCCAGTGAAAACCAGAGCAGACAGTGTGTCGGCTCCTGCGACGCAAACAGCTCAACTTTTGCTATGCCAAAGCGTTTCCATAAGAGCTCCACTACTCGAGCTCGTACTATTTCTGCACTCTAGGACAAATTTTTCCAACGGTCTACTGAAGGAACCAGCTTACTAACTTGTAAAGTGGACATGAGCGCAGCCCTCTCTGGTGGTCGATGTAGGCGACCACTGATCACTAGCACGTGCTGATCACCAGGTCTGGCACGAAGAACATGAATGCCTTAAACATTGCTAACATCTCCTGGCACTTTATGAGATTGGCCTAACTCTACAGCCCTTAGTTGTGGCTGCCATTTATGACAGCTCCCCACCCTGTGAGGCATTGTCGTGAGACCTTAATTCCCCAAAGAATATTCTATGCTAGAATTGCCCAGTCAAAATCCAGACCAGAGCAAAATCCAATTGGGCATCTGTGGCAAATTCCAGCTGTAATTGCAGCAAAAAGTGGCTCTACAAAGTATTGACACAGGAGCACTAAATACAAATGCACACCACACTTTTCAGATTGCTATTTGCTTAAAATTTTGAAAACCGTATATCATTTTCGTTCCAATTATGTGCTACTTTGTGTTGGTCTATCACATAAAATCTCAATAAAACATTTAAGTTTGTGGTTGTAAGATGTGGTTGATAAATTTAAGGGGTATGAATAGTTTTTCAAGACACTGTATGAATGTAATTTCCAGGTGTCCCAATTCTTTTGTCCATACAGTGTAATCAGACTTTGAGGGCAATAAAATCGCATTATTGCTTGAACTTAAATTTTTTAAGGTTTTGAGTTAAGTCATCTTTATTTATATAAGCGCTTTTAACAGCCGAGATTGTTTCAAAGCAAAAACAATATTAAACACTCACTAAAACACTCAATTTAATTAATATCTATAAATTAAGAGTCCCCAACTAAGCAAGCCAGAGGCGACAGTGGCAAGAAACCAAAACTCAATTGGTGACAGAATGTTGAAAAAAACCTTGGGAGAAACCAGGATCAGTCAGGGGAGTCAGTTCTCCTTTGACCAGACAAACCAGTAGGTTACAAGATTGTTACTGAGAAACTTACTTATTGTCTCTAAGTGCTGATCCACCAACTGGAGTGGCAGCGACGGTTGAGAAACAGACGTATCTATACTAAACCTTTTGTGTTCCAGTTGTCTATACTGAATAAAAAAATGATTTAAAAAATACATATAACACAGACATGACCTCAATGCATTTCTGTAAACCAGAATTTACCTTTTGGCCCTTTTGGTCCTGTTGTTCTTATTTGTTCACTTGTGTAAGAATCGGGCCTCTCAGTCTGAGGTCCAGTTTGATCAATGTGCTGCCTCCAGCCAACTGACCTCTGCCAAGCAGCGAAGACTAGTGCAAGCTGAGAAACCATTGATTTCACTGACAATCTACAGCAGCGCAGCACCACATGCCTATTAGATTTCTTATGTTACATGCTGTGTTGAGAGTTTTTCATCAAATTTTCGACACCTAGACCCAAACTACTGAGCTAGTCTGTAAAAACAAAATCGGTTGGTAAAAGAAATTAGACAGACATTTGTGATGCCACACATTGCATATAGATATAGTAAATAAATAATAATTTACATTAACAGCATTATTTAGATAGCTACTTTAGTTTATATTTACAGTATTTACACTCACGTTATGAAATGGATGGAAACATGTCAACTTGCTATTTAAACTACCCAATCAGTGACCACAACTGTCATTAGGGGGGCAGGGTGGCTCAAATGGTTAAGGTGCTGAGTTGTTAGTCTGAAGACCAGAAACACTTGGGTTCAAGCCCCACCTCCGACAAGTCAACCACTGTTGGGTCCCTCCTGCTCCAGGGGCGCTGCATCATAGCTGACCCTGCGCCCTGACCCCAACTTGCTAAGATGGGATATGGGAAAAATGCATTTCATATTATATGAAATTTTGCATATTAATTCGAAAATGGGGCTGGAATAATCTGACTCATTATTGTCCTCACATCTTTCTATTTTATTAGCACTAAAATCTCCTAGTTGGTTCAAGGTTCAAGGAGCTTTATTGTCATTTCAGCCATATATAGCAGATGCAGTACACAGTAAGATGAAATAACGTTTCTCCAGGACTCCCTGGTGCTACACAAAACATAGAATTTACAAAACAACAAAGAGCCACTAAACAGTATAGACATAAAGTGCATGTGTGCAACCTAGTGCAGACAGTGCAGACACAGACAGTGCAATGAACAATACAAACATTACAAGGACAGTGCAAATCAGAACATAACATAACAGAACATAACGCTGGACAGAACATTTAATAGTGCCAACCAGATTATAAAATGAGGTAAGACATGTAATGTGCAAATTAACAGTATTTAGAAATGACCAGTGTTTGGAATGTGGAGCACACCCCACTGGAATAGAGACATGACAGTGGAGCAGGACAAACATAAGATAATTAATTAATTAATTAATTTGAACCCATCTTAATTAATTTCATAATTTAATGACCATACACTCAAAACAGAACAATGATAAATTTGAATGTACGCTTACTTAAAACAACATGAAACTGCAAAAAATGGCATGTAGAACCATAGTAGAATAACAAACATGAAAATGGTTAAACTTTGAAATGTTAATTGAAGCAGAACAAGACTTTAATAAGGCAGGACGGTAGCGAGTATAAAAGTAATCAGTGAAAAAGTTTGTGATGTAATATAATGAAAACTGAAATTCAGCTCCAGCAGAAAAAAAACATGATAGACACTGGACCTCATTAATGAAAAAACCAGCTGGGACTATGGGCCTCAGAACCCTTTCCTACCTCCATTTTTAAAAAACACTGATTTAAACTGTGGGATTTAATAAAATTGTGGTTAATTATTTTTACATACTGTATTTAAGCAGAAAATTGAAATTATGTAGAATACTGCAGTCTATGTTGTATAAATTATTTGTTTAATCTGGTAGGCTTTTAGGTAGATAGCTTTTTTAACACTGCTCCAGAATTCCTGCACCAAGATCTAATGGGAAACAATTTCAAAAGTGTGGAGAAGTAAGCGTGAGACTAAATCTAATTTAGCCATGGGGGTCACGGTCCAGTGACTTCTGTGTCAGTCCAGTTAGAATCCATGCCAGTGTGTTCGAATCAATGAGTTTTTATGCCCTGTATGTCATTTATATTATATTTTGGTCCACACAAGAATGAGTTCATGTCTAAATTAGTTGGGGCTACAATTAAGCCACAGTAAAGAAGCAGACAGGGCCAACCAATTAGAAAGAAGTGCCAGATCGGCCCAAGTAACAAAATCGTAAAGTCAAATGTGTGGGAAGACAAGTCAACAAGTCAACGGTTCCCAACAGGGGGGTTCCAACCCACAAGGGGACCTCAGTGAGCTCTGTGGGGGGTCGCTTCATATTGTCCGCATTTACACTGCACGTATCAGTGACCCAATTCAGATTTTTTCCTTCAATGTGGTACAGGTCAGATATGAATCATGACAGTGTAAGCAGGAAAACAAGCACATGGATTCCGGTATTTTCAGATCGGATTCAGGCCCTATTCATATGTGGTAATAAATCGCATATATGAATATATATATAAATATATAATATATATATTTCATATATAATAACTTAGTGCAACTGTGTATATAGCATATTTATATTTATTAATTAAATATTTTAATTAATTATATTAACCCGGCTCCGGATAAGTGGTAGAAAATGGATGGATGGATGGATGGATGGATGGATTATTTTGCTTACAGTAACAAATAAGTTCCAGATCAGAGGCAGAGTCAGTTTTAACTTTGGAAACATTTACATTTACATTTACAGCATTTAGCAGACGCTCTTGTCCAGAGCGACGTACAAGAAGTGCTTTGGGTCATATCATCAAACAGCTCAATACTGATAAAGTAGTTTACAAATCGGTGTAACAACAAAAAACTTTTGAAAAGAGTAATTTTTTTTAATTGTCGAGAGCAAGGTATTTAAGAGTTAAGGTATTTGAGTTTTCAAACGCCTCTTGAAGACGGCCAGTGACTCTGCTGTTCTGACATTGATGGGAAGTTCATTCCACCATCTTGGTGCCAGAACAGAGAAAAGTCTTGAGGCAGACCTACCTAGTGTCCTAGGGGATGGTGGAACAAGCCGAGCAGTACTTGTGGATCTGAGAGAGCGTGCTATACAAAGAGTGATAAGTGTTTGTAGGTAGGAGGGTGCAGCTCCATTTCTGGCTTTGTAGGCAAGCATCAGTGTTTTGAATCTGATGCGTGCAGCTACTGGGAGCCAGTGGAGGGAGCGCAGCAGTGGAGTGGTGTGTGAAAACTTTGGTAGGTTAAAAACTACACGTGCAGCTGCATTCTGAATCATCTGCTGAGGACGAATTGCACTCAGAGGTAGGCCTGCCAGGAGCAAGTTGCAGTAGTCTAGTTTAGAAATCACAAGAGATTGCACAAGCAAGTTAAGAATGGTCGAATCCTCCGGATGTTATTCAGGATAAACCTGCAGGAACGTGTTATGTTGGCAAAATGTGAGGAAAAGGATAATTGATTGACCATAGTTACCCCAAGATTGCGAGCACTGGTTGAAAGGAGATCTGCGAATTGTCCAGGATGATTGCAAGATCCTGGCATGGGGATGAGTCAGCTGGGATAAAAAGTAGTTCAGTTTTGCAAGGGTTGAGTTTCAGCTGGTGAGCTGCCATCCATGATGATATGTCTGCCAGGCAATTTGAAATCCTTGCAGAAGCCGTGGTGTCTGATGGAGGAAAAGAAAAGACAAGTTGAGTGTCATCAGCGTAACAATGGTATGTGAGGAAATAACTTTGTCAAGTGAGTGACACACACACACACACATACACACACAACACACACTAGGCTCTTTTTTTTCTCTCAGTGGTTTTCCGCCTAAAGAAAGCGTTGTTTAGCTGACCTTTACATATGATGGGAAGTAACATACTAAATAATTATTTCATCTTCCTCCCTTGCGTCCATTGATTATGGTGCTGTTTTCACTTACTTTTCCAGTCAGTACAGCCACCTTGGGTTGTTTTGACGTGTATATTTTAAATGTAGATATTGGATACGGGTCAGTTTTAAAAGATGATGTAAGCAGGTCATTAAAAAAAACGGATATAGTCACAAAATCGGGCATCAAGACCTGCAGTGTAAATGCAGCCTTTGAAAAGTGTTGAGCGGTGAGCATTAAGGAGAACGATCATATTGCATTAGCTAATTTTATCCATGATTCCCTGGTTGACCAAAATGGACAAATTTTTTATTTGTCCTACACAAAAATGACAGAAAAGACGTTGTAGCAGAGACCAGGAGAAATTGATGACCCCAGAAATTCTGCAGTCTGTTCTAAAGCTTCAATAAAAGATTTGTGTAACATACTTCCAAGTCTTCTTGAACTCTACTGGTTTTGGTCAGTTAATTTACAAAAGAACAATCTAACGCACCCACACTTACACAAACAAAATTGATGTTGTCATTGTTCTATTGCTGTTGTGTAATTTTTCTTTTCGAAATGTTTTCAAAATATTAAAAAAAGGAAAAATTTAAATAATTTAAACATGAAATTCGTCTTTTGTGGATCAAAACACTGATGACGTTATTCTTTACTGAAATGAGAAAAGTGGCATGAAAACACATTGATTCTAACACGCCATTCAAAGTCACTTCCGTAAACTTGCCATTGTAATACAAATCTCCTATTTTATTTAAAACCACATCTACTGTGTTCTGTTAGAAGATATAAAACACTATCACAGGAACTTTCCTTAAATGTTCCTCAAAACTCGACTACATGGATAGAAGCTACGAATCTATCAAGACTTTTAAACATGACGTACAAAAAACATTCTTTAAAGGGGATTAAAATACTGGAGTACTTTCTTGTTAAGGGTCTCTTACAGATAATACACATTCCCAGATTACCTTGTTTTGTAATATTTTGTTTAAATTGGTTTCGCAAGTTTCATTAAGGTGTATGCTGCAAATATATTCTTTTCCTAAATTATGGTGCTTTTTCAGGCTTTGTTTTAATGAGGTAGCTCTCTTCCAGCGACAGAAACACAATGTCACTAAGCTAATTCCATTGTTCCCCCTCCTGGATTCCATGCGGTTTCCACACTTAAAAAGTATACTTCTTTTAGTTTTTTCTAATAACCTTACATACTTGTGTAATGCAGAAATAATAAAAAATATATTATTTTAACCTTGATGAGATGATTTAAGAAAAAAAATGGGTAAAAAAGAAGATAAGGTTGGTAATATTGCAGCAGAATATAATCTCTCTCTCTTTCTTATGCAATTTTCTTCTGTTACCAACAAATTTGGAATTATCCTGTTAGGGATTCTCTTATTGTGCCTTTAAATCGCTATCTAATAATTATCTATAGTTTAGTTTTTCTTTTCACAGCTGTAAAACAATTGCAACATAATATCCTGCTTGTTGCTAAAAAGAAATTGAAACCAATGATGATGAGGAGCATAAAGAGCTGCAATTATAAATTTCACGCTACTATGCACCATCCCATCAGAGATGTCTTAGAGATGCCCCAGGAAAAATGATTTCTTGGAGAATTGCTGTATTGTGTCCTACGCTGTTGTGTTTCTGTGAACCCTGACACAATGTGTTCTACATCCTGTGCCAGCTGATGCCTAACTTCAGATCCTATCAGCCTTCTGTTCTATTGACTCACACACAGCAGTTCATATCCTCTCTGAACCTGCACTGTGCCAAACCCCTTGGCACTAAAACCTCTTAGGCAAGCTTTTTAAAATGCAGCTCTCTTTATCTGTACGCAGATTTAAATTAAAAATAGGTGTGGTCCAGATAGATGGAGGAGCATGTGTTGAAATAACTGTATAACTCAGCTCAAGTTCGTGTTTAATCTGATTAAATGAACTCCAGGAATCACTTTAAATATTGACGTTTGATCCAATTTTGCATTTTTTTCTAGAAAAATCCCAAAAGTAATCTGCTGTAAAGCCATAGCCGGTGCCAGGTCATATTTATGTAGGCAAGTGGCTTCCAACGCAGGTGCACACAATCAACTAAATTATTTTACTAAAACAAGGCATAAAAACAATAAAAATGGTGCAAGCCACACTTATACAACTGGTCCGGACTGTCAGCTTATTTCCTGTAAAATGAACAGAAAATCAGAAACGAATCAATATCACCACGATCAAATCCCAACAAAAACAAAACAGAGCTAACGGCTTTATTCTGCATACACATCAGTACGCTAAATACCAGTGGTGTGCAGTCAGAGCCAGCAAGGCCTTTTCTGCTGTCCTAAACACTAGCAGAATCTGACCTACATTTACAACCCAAATCAAATCAAAAAAGATTTGTTTCATTAAATTGTATTAATTGATTCCCAACAGTTTATTCTCTTCATTTCGTAACGTTTCTCTTGCTGCACTGCTTCCAGTATGTGTATGTGGATTTTTCAGTTTCTATGTGCTGCCATGTTAATCTAATCTGCCAAAGCCTCCAGAATCAGTAGTGCTGCCCATGTAATTTAAACTATATTAGCAGTGGCAGATTGCTAATTTGTTAATATTATTAAAGACTGTTTCTTTAACCAATAAGATTTTTAAGGCCTGCTAGGTGGCATACAATGACATAAGCATTTTTTCATCCTCTGATTGGTTGATCAGAATAAATTTTTATATTAATTCTGAACTGCTCCAGATGATGTATGTGGTACAGTTGCGGTTGTAGTGTAGAGGTTTAGAATCTTAACATTGTTTCTTGCATTAATAAAAATGGTTTTATCCTGAATATGTGAAATGTCTCTCTGTCTGTAATTCCATGCTGTGTTATATTAAGTTTTTGTATAGTATTAATGGTTTCTATAATTGTGATGTGATAGCGGTGGTGGTGGAGATCAGTCGGGTAAGTCACCACTGAAGGCCCAGGTACCAAATGCCGCTGCTACAAACATATTGACCCATGAGATGCAACAAAATTAGACGTACAGGTTTTACAATTTTCATTAAGAAATTTACATATCTGCTGTAGTTTCTTATTTTTATTACATTCATTAAACATTATTTCTTTTAATTATCTCAATTATTTTATTTTAATTGTTCTGTTTTTAATTTCTTTCAATTATTACTATGTAATAATTATATTATTATTATGTTAAGATGGAGGGTTTCTACTAAGTCGAAATTATTTATGTATTTTATTATAATTATTAATGGTTGTGAGATTTTCTTTTAGAAATTCTTATCCAGCAACAGAAACACAATATCACTAAGCTGATTATGCCTTAAACCCCCAAATTCTATTTTATCTTTTGCTTTCCATGCTGTTCCTTGCTGCACATACAGAATCCTACTGCAACCATTGTACAGGGTTATATTTTAAAACACCTTATTGTCCAGCTGGGTCTACCATGAGACAGTGAGTGCATTGTGGGTAAACTTTATGATCTACCTGGATGCCAAAAAGTTTTTAATTTTAATTGAAATGTTGAATTAGTTGGAGACCTATCAGATTTTGCTTTGTCTGTTTGTGCTATAGACATTCTAAATATTTTGTTTGCTCAATTCAGGCTAGTTTGAACAGAAATCTAATAAAAATACTGTAGAAATCTAATAAAAATACTGTATAATATAACACAATACTGTGTTATAGTATAGAGCTTTATATGTAAGCAGTCTTTCTTCAGATCAGGCTACTAAAACAGGTTGCTGACAAATTCTTTCTTTTTCAGCATCTTTTTCAGAGTTTCTAACACATTATCTGATTACTGCAAATATTCTGCTCATTTTTTATTACATCCCTACCCCACCCTAAGTAACTACATCACATCTCAGAGGGTGGAACAGACTCGAGACGACATAGAACAATGCCAACAAACAGCAAATAAAAACAAGAAATGCTTTGCTGCCATGGACAAACGCCACAGAGATGTCACGGCAATCGATCCACAGCCAGTGAACAAGCGGGGAAGATCATGACCAGGGTAAATCCACTGATAAGGCATTAATCTTGGATAAAATAGACCCTAAATACAAAATAGTGTGTTTACTTTTTGAGTCTGATTTTGAATTTTCACATTTTTTGTCTGTCTCTGTATTTAGTTACATTTCAGGGCACATAGTGTTAGTGTTAGGTACATTTGCCTTGCACCTTTATTGTTTGCCATTTCTCTGTATGTGTGAATTGCATATTCTCTTCAGTTCCACTTCCCATCTGGTGCTGATCACACACTTGATTAAGTGACTAATTTGTGTAATAAAAATAATAATAATAATAATAAGTTTAATAATATAAATAGAAGGGCCTGAAATTGAAAATCTAAAATTAAAAACATATACTTTAATTTACACTTATACAAATGCAATGTTAGCGACTATAGTCTCATGCACACAATGTTCAAATGGCCAGCAGATGGTGCCATATATCGGTGGATGGAATATATCAAAACTGATATCTGATACTGGATAAACACTATTGTTGTTTTATTGTGAAAGTATTTGGGTAAATGTTATATAAATATATGTATATAGAACTGTAGGCTTTACTACCAGATACTACCAGATTTTTAAGTTCCTATATTTTTTTTTTTTCTTTTTTAAAGTTTACTGTTGTCATGCAAGTACTCTCTTTGGGGAAAAAAAACTTAAAACAAGATCTGAGTAAGCTAATACTAGCATTGAGATCATATTTTGGAAAATATCAATCATTTCTGGAATGTTTAGAAGCACTTTTAAATTCTATTAAAGAAAGTTTTATCTTTTAAAAAAAATGCAGATCTTTAAGGCAAAATTTGTGCTTTACCACCACATCTGTGCTTATATCACAAAGGCCTGGATCAGTGGGGGGATGATAGATAGATAGATAGATAGATAGATAGATAGATAGATAGATAGATAGATAGATAGATAGATAGATAGATAGATAGACAGATAGATAGATAGATAGATAGAGATAGATAGATAGATAGATAGATAGATAGATAGATAGATAGATAGATAGATAGATAGATAGATAGATAGATAGATAGATAGATAGATAGATAGATAGATAGATAGATAGATCGATAGATAGATAGATAGATAGATATAGATAGATAGATAGATAGATAGAATAGATAGATAGATAGATAGATAGATATATCGATAGATAGATATAGATAGCTAGATAGATAGATCGATAGATAGATAGTCGATAGATAGATAGATAGATAGATAGATAGATAGATAGATAGATAGATAGATAGATAGATAGATAGATAGATAGATAGATAGATAGATAGATAGATATCTAGATAGATAGATAGATAGATAGATAGATAGATAGATAGATAGATAGATAGATAGATAGATAGATAGATAGATATAGATAGATAGATAGATAGATTAGATAGATAGATAGCGATAGATAGATAGATAGATAGATAGATAGATAGATAGATAGATAGATAGATAGATAGATAGATAGATAGATAGATAGATAGATGATAGATAGATAGTAGATAGGAGATAGATAGATCGATAGATAGATAGATAGATAGATAGATAGATAGATAGATAGATAGATAGATAGATAGATAGATAGATAGATAGATAGATAGATAGATCGATAGATAGATAGATAGACAGACAGATAGATAGATAGATAGATAGATAGATAGATAGATAGATAGATAGATAGATAGATAGATAGATAGATAGATAGATAGATAGATAGATAGATTTTTTTCGGTGGGGGGATGATATGTTTAGCCCTCATGGTGTTAAACGAGTCCACTACAGTACAGTACACAAGCACATCAAGATTCCACAATATTTTAAAAATGTGATTATATGTGCCTACATAAGGCTTGCTCATAAACTTAATTTAGGTTTAAAGTGCAGATTCATAAAATAAATAACAATAATAAAACAGATTCATAAAAATGGTTTTATTTCTTTAAAAAAACTTCATTTCTCCCATGTTTTTATTCTTTCATGAAGCACAACACATAAAAAAACATTATGTTTATTGGTTTTTAAAGCACAAAGTCATTTATTAAATAAAACAATAAAAAGATGAATGGGTCCTCTGGGACAGGCAGCAGCTTCTCCTTTTGACCACAAGATGTCGTTAGTGTGCACCGTGTTGAAAATCTCGAGTAATGAACCTTGGTAGGATGCACTTAAGGAGAATCGCCTCAGTGCTTTGGAAAGCATCATTTCACCATCACTGCAAGCTTGTAGTCACTAATGAGTTAAATTTGTCATGCAGTGAGTTCCATTGACCTCCATTATTATACATTAATTATAAGAGTAGGACAGCACCTGTCTTAGTGGTTAGCACTGTTGCCTCAGAGAAAGAAGGTCTTAGGTTCTTTTGTACGTCACTCTGGACAAGAGTGTCTGCTAGACAAGAGTGTGGCCCTGGATAAATGGATGGATGTGTGGATGAATAGATGGGTACAGGCCACGATTTCCCGAAACTGGGGTTCGGGAACCCCTGGTGGTTCGCAGGGGAATTGCAGGGGGTTCGTAAATTGATGACAAGCAGATAATAAAATAAATGTTTTTGAAGTAATCATGTAAATGTGCTAATCAATTAATCAAATATAATTAAATATTAAATTAATTAAATCAAACATATACCTAAAATCTCTTGGGGTACTTTAAGTAAATTATTTGGTCAAAGGGGTTCGGCTGACAAAAAAGTTTGAAAACCCCTGGTATAGAAAATGAATGGATATTACCAGAGTAAACACTAGATGGCGATGCTAATCTCAGGCAGATCGTAAATTTAAACACAGAATAAGAAAAGACAAATGTTGCCAGATTGAGGTAAAACCCTAATCATTGTATGTTTAATATAAAGGGTAAAGGTTTTTTTTTTTAAGTGACAAAACATTTGAAGTTTAAATACAACAACAAACAGCCAACTAAATTCTGCATCGTAGTCGAGTAATAAAATAATAAGCAGTATAGGCAATTATAGTATTATATAAGAGAAACATCTTAAAGGAGATTGTATGCATCAGTTTTCTATAACGGAACAACTGTAACATTTATATTTATTTATATTATTGTACTAATAGTTATGTTTTTTATGTTTTCAGCTTCTCATACACTGAGATACGAATAACCTAGGGTAAAGTAGGAGAGATAACATTTATTAAGCATTTAATGTTATTTGTTTATTTGTTCTCTTAGCTATTTAAGTTGGGTAATTACAGAGAGGAGCAGGTGTATCTTATGGGTAACAATAATGTTAATAATAACTAATGTTGACATCTTATTGTGACTCTTAACTATAACAGGGAATATTTATTTATTTGTATTTTTTTTTTATCACTGTATGGATTAGTTTTTACTTCATGTAAGTGTTGAACTTGGCTGCAGGGTAACAAAGTGTCTCAGGCGTTAAAGTGTTTGTTAATATCTGGCAACCCACACAAGGACGCCATTTGTCAGCGCGCTGTAAACGGTGGCATGTTTGCATGATTATTTTGCTGGGAAGCAACGCATAACATTACAATTCAAAGTTTATCTAGCTATTTTTGTTTCTTTTATATATTTCGTTTTTAGGGACGTTTGGAGGACTAAACCGCCAAAATGCCGCGAATTATGATTAAAGGTGGCATTTGGCGCAACACTGAGGTAAGCTAATAAACACCTAGCTAGTTAGCATAGCTGAACAAAATTGCTAACTAGCAAGGCTCTGTGGATAAAGTGAACTGCTAAGTGTTAGCTGTTAGCTTAGTTAGTAAAAGTATTTTAAACATATTAAATAGAATAAATTGTTTATAACTTTAGTTAATACGTAGTTTATAAATATGTAGAGAAGGAATTTACAAGTCACACCGCCAAGCTAATGAAACGTTAGCTTTATTACAAGCCTACATAAGCTAGTCTGCAGGCTAACTACAATACTGACCATCTCGAGACGTTTTCTGCGCCTAGACTGACTTATTCATCTGTTTTTTTTCCTAGTGTACGTTTTATTCCTAAATTGAACTAGTTTATTCTCTAGTTCTTATTATTTAACATATTGTGCAGCGCCGTTGATTAGACAGGACTCCAACTTTCATCAGCTAGTTTAAGTTCTACAGGTTATAATGATCATAATGTCCACTATTTATCACTAGCTATGCTTTATAACGCACGGTGTAGGATGTGGTGGTTCAGTGGTTTAGGTGTTGAACTGCTGATCAAAATATTATGGGTTCAATTCCCATCCCCTTTAAACTGACACTGTTGGGCCCCTGAGCAAGGCCACACAACCCTCAACTGCTCAGCTGGATTAAATACATGATCGTGTGTGTGTATATATATATATATATATATGTGTGTGTGTATAGCCAGCCATGTAGTGTATTAGGTTTAAGCCAGGTGGATTAGATGTAAGTACCATCTGTTTTCGAATTTGCACCTTTTTTTAAATCATCTATAACCTAAAAGTCATTTTTAATCTGTTTTAGTTCGCAATAGTTTATCATGTCTTTATCTTCACATGTTTCTGCGTTGTGTCTCTACAGGATGAGATCCTTAAGGCAGCTGTTATGAAATATGGCAAAAACCAGTGGTCTCGTATTGCCTCTCTGCTGCACAGAAAGTCGGCCAAACAGTGTAAAGCTCGATGGTGAGTCTCACGTGTTGTTCTGTATTCGGATGTGCTGTATTTTTAATGTGCCGCAAAACTTTTGGTTGATGATAGTACGACCCACAGGTTCAAAAAAAGCATCACTTTTAATCAATAGAACCTTTTAGTTACATTGTTATTCTTGTGATTATAATCCAACTTGGCACACAATCATCCTATTTACAATAATATTTTAGGTAATAGAAATAATAGTTTATAAAACACACTTACCGGTAAATAGTCACCCAAATGAGGATGGGCTTCCTTTTGAGTCTGACTCCTCTCAAGGTTTCTTTCTCGTACCATCCAAGTGAGTTTGTCCTTGCCACAGTCGCCCTAGGCTTGCTCACTAGGGATGTTTTTGATCATTTTTCTTTCTCTAGCATTAATCGTGGCCTTTTGTATTGTTCCTTATGTTCTGCTTTGAGACAATGTTAAAATTGCTATAGAAATAAACCTGAATTCCATTATAGCGGAGAGTTGTTTTTGTCTATCCATCAGATGGAGAATCTTTGACAACAAAAAATCATTGAGCTTATTATTAGCTCAATATTAGACTATAAAACATAATTTGAAAAAAAATATTTAATTATAACACAAAATATAATGGTTTTGTTGTAATTTATAACTTATGACTCTGGTTCATTTCACTAGGTATGAATGGCTGGATCCCAGCATCAAGAAAACAGAATGGTCACGTGAAGAAGAGGAGAAACTCCTTCATTTGGCCAAACTGATGCCCACCCAATGGAGAACAATAGCCCCCATCATCGGCAGAACCGCAGCACAGTGCCTAGAGCACTACGAGTATCTTCTGTAAGAGTGATTGCTCATTGTGTGTGTCTGTTATCAGGGGGTTTGACTAAATATTATTATTTTTTTAACAGCACTTTTTATTTTTGCCCCCAGAGACAAAGCTGCCCAAAGAGACAATGAAGAAGATACAACCGATGATCCTCGCAAGCTTAAGCCTGGAGAGGTCGACCCAAACCCTGAAACCAAGCCGGCCAGACCAGACCCTGTGGACATGGATGAAGGTTTCAATTTCAGTTTCTGAGAAGAGCGTTGTTTTTACCTGACCTAGAAAAAAGGAGCATTTCCAAAGAAGCATTTATAATAAATCATCTCCATTTTATTTCTTTTACAGATGAATTAGAGATGCTGTCTGAGGCCAGGGCTAGGTTAGCAAACACACAAGGTAAAAAGGCCAAGCGGAAAGCCAGAGAGAAGCAGCTAGAGGAGGCGAGGTAAGATGACTGAGGGTATATGTGTAGATATGAACGGTAATTTTTTAAAATCCACACTTGGTGAAATTTCTGCTGTGTAACTATCAGTTTAGCTGAGCTGCTGCTGGTAGTTTGTAAAGCATCATTTGTCTTTTTTTTTTTTGTCCTTAAGGCGCCTGGCAGCCTTGCAGAAGCGCAGAGAGTTGCGTGCTGCAGGCATCGATATTCAGAAGAAGCGCAAAAAAAAGCGGGGTGTAGACTACAACGCAGAGATTCCATTTGAAAAAAAACCTGCTCCGGGATTCTACGATACATCTATGGAGCAATACGATCCACTCGAGCCTGACTTCAAAAGACTGCGGCAGCAACATCTGGATGGGGAGCTAAGAAAGTAAGTGAATGAAAAGTATACATAAAATGCTTAAAAAAGGTTCTTTGTAGGAATGCACAATATGGCCACATCAATATACTTGTCACAATAAGAATAGTTATTTCAGTAAAAAATAACCAAAGTCTGATCATCAATACAAATCTTTGTTTCTAACCGAAACATCCTCTTAGAGATTTTATTTATTCTATCCACTGCGTATGCAATCTCTGTAGCAGGTCTAAGCTTGCTGCAGGGGTTTACACTTGTCATGTAAAGACAGTTATGACTGTCAGGACGATGTTAGGAGAACTGATGCTCAAAAATATTCAAATATATAAGTACCTCCGCTCCCTGTACACAGTTTGCGCGATTGTGGGTTAAAGGCAGAAGTAAACTGCGAGTATACATTTATTTATAAATAATTTGCTGTTTGTGACTGACACAAACACTAATGAATCATGGTGTTTATTTGTTTCTTTTAATGACAGCAGTCAGTATAATAAAAGTGTGAACCACCTAAAGATTGAAATGACATGCTGTCATTTATTGAGACTAATTAGTTGATTTAATAAAAGAACATTATATTAGAGCGCCCCTCTCTCCCTTATATAATGGCAGGGAAAAACTGCAGATCAGCTTACATAGTGAAATCTAAAAAATGTTGCTTATTGCTGCATGTTAATTTAACAGTCAAATCAATACTTAGTCACGTTACTATCATCTCTCTCTCTCTCTCTCTCTCTCTCTCTCGCTCAGATTGTTTTCAGATATCAATCAGATAAAAGCATTAATAAACCTCCCTATACACAACACCCTCCCAGCTATAATCTAATTAGCCAGCTATATTTAACAGAACGTGAAAGCTTCCAAATATATTTTTACTACTTGTTTGATTTAGACACACCTAAAAAAGTGACCACTGGAAGCAGATGCATACTGAACTGTGAAAAGTGGAGCTTATATTAATACTGCAGATTATTAGTTTGGTTTGTACCACTTTAATTGTTGCAATGTATTTATGAAATGTTACAGTGAGAGAGAAGAACGTGAGCGTAAAAAGGATAAACAGAAGATCAAGAAGAAGAAGGAGTCCGACCTCCCCTCTGCCATTTTGCAGACTAGTGGAGTTTCAGAGTTTACAAAGAAAAGGAGCAAACTAGTGCTGCCTGCGCCACAGGTAAAAATCGTATCTGCTGTGATGTGTTGTGTGTGTGTGTATATATGCCTGCTTACGCAGATTCATACAAGTAGTTTTTTTTGGTCAGATATCAGATGCTGAACTAGAGGACGTGGTAAAACTTGGGCAATCCAGTGAAATCGCTCGTCAAACTGCAGAAGAGTCTGGAAACACAAACTCTATTTCCAGCACTCTGCTTTCTAAGTACAGTGTCACCAATAACAACATGGCCCTGCGCACACCCCAGACTCCTGCAGCCCAGGACAAGATTCTACAGGTATCTTACTGGTTTTCCTTTATTCAAAACGATGTCATTGTAAAACATTTGTTCCATCTCCAGCATCATGACCACTTCCTAATCAGGTGCCCCCCCCCTCTCTCTTTTCAGGAAGCCCAGAATTTGATGGCACTTACTAATGTGGATACCCCGCTGAAGGGTGGTCTAAACACACCTTTGCATGAGAGTGACTTTTCTGGGGTCACGCCACAAAGGCAGGTTGTCCAGACCCCGAACACCATGCTTTCTACCCCCTTCAGGTACTGTGCAAAGTTAATATTTTAAAAAGGTCAGATTATGATTAGTGCACATAAATTGAAGCTTTGAATGTTACCAGAATGTTACCAAAAAACATTACCATTTTGCATATAATTTGACAGAACACCAAGTCATGGTGCTGAGGGTTTGACCCCTCACAGTGGCATGACACCAAAGCCTTCAATAGGAGTGACCCCTGGTCGCACACCTCTGCGGGATAAACTCAACATCAACGCTGAGGATGGCGTAATGGATTACGCTGATCCATCTTATGCCAAACAGCTGGTGTGTAGAATAAGCCACAAAAGCAGAATTCCCTTGTTCTTGTGAATTTCTCTTCTTAGTGGTAATATCTAATGTTTTTGTTTCAGCAACGAGAGTCTCGTGAGCAGCTGAAATTAGGCTTAATGTCTCTTCCACTGCCCAAGAACGACTTTGAGATTGTGTTGCCTGAGAATGCTGAGAGAGAGATGGAGGAGCCAGAGGTTGAAGAGAGCTTTATAGAGGACGCAGCTGAAATTGAGCTACGTAAACAGGTCAGGAATTTCCCTTTCTTATTAATTCATTATTTCTCATATAATAAAGTCCATCCTTAAAATTTGGCACTTAAATTCTTAAGAGTTCAAACACCTTTAAACAGGTAGAGGGGAGCTTACCTGTACTTAAATGTTTTTTATGCATTGTGTGTGTGTGTGTACATATATATAATTAATTTTCCCTGCTTATCTATGGTGTAGTACTTCACTGATCATTGCTGTTATTACATGGTATTTTTGCAGGCAATCAGAGAAGCTGAGCGAGAGAAAGAACTAAAGCAGAGACACACAGCAATACAGAGAAATTTACCCAGACCCTCTGAGGTAAGCTTGTTCTTCTATAATCGATATCAAACAGTGTTAGAAACTTGCATACTAAATCAAAAGCTTAAACAAGAGTTTTCCCTTTATTTCGGCTTTATTATTTTATTAGTACACTGACATCTATGCAACAGTATTGTGTTGTAATGACACGTGTGTTTGTGATCAGGTAAATGAGACCATTCTTAGGCCTCAGAATGTGGAGCCTCCTCTCACAGAACTGCAGCAGGCAGAGGAGCTTGTAAAGAAAGAGATGATCACCATGATTCATTTTGACAGTCTGCATCACCCGTACGCAGAAGTCCTGGCAAAGAAAGGTAAAGGAGCAGGCTCGGGTTCTACCAATGCTGATCATGTAGCCTTCCTGGAAAAATCACCTTACGAAAAAGTGGAAGAGGAGGACCTAATTAAGGTCAGCTTTGTGTACTCTAGCTTTTTTTTCTGTTAAAAGTATTTTACCCAGAATTAAATGCAACAATTTCTTGATAATTTCATGATTGTTGTTTAAATGTTAGGCAAAAGAGCTTCTGAGGCAAGAGATGGAGGTTGTGAAGCATGGTATGGGTCATGGCGATCTTTCCATTGAAGCCTATAACCAGGTTTGGGAGGAGTGTTACAGCCAGGTGCTGTACCTACCAGGACAAAACCGATACACCAGAGCCAACCTGGCTAGCAAAAAGGACAGGATCGAGTCCCTGGAGAAGAAACTGGAGGTACAGCAGTTATTCAGTTCTTGTACATTACAGCAGGTGGTGCTGGCTACTCATTATTGGCCTTTTAATCAGTATTTTTTACTGTTCTGAAAAACGATTTATTTATTCTGCTCATATATATTTAATAGAGCAGAATAATAATTACAAACAAAGCATTCTTAATCTTTTATTCTCTTAATTTATTCCTATAACACTTTATTCCCCTAAAACCATTTATTCCCACAACCCTTTATCCCCTTAACCTTCTATTTCCTTATGTAATTGCATTATTTCTTTATTAGATCTGTTCATAGAAGGTAGTTTATATATTGTTAGTTTAATAGACCTGCTGATCATAGTTTTAATTTCCTGAAGAAAAATGCTTTTGCAGTCAATTCTTAATTTTTACATTAAAAAAACAATTACCCGCACTGATTTTAATGCCGATAAAAGTGCACTTCAGTCTTAAGGCTGGTATAGGTGCAAAGTTTCTGTTAATCATGGCAACCCTTGTCACACAAAGGGTGCATTTGTTTCATATTTCTTGGATGAAACATGAGTGGAAACTTGGAGCCTATTCACACAGCAGCACGCTGAAAGCAGTGGGGGGAGTAGAGGGCTAAGCGCTGCTGCACTCCCTTCATTCAGCAAATCGAGAGGATTTATGTTAACAGCAGCTGCATTCCACATTTATTACCAGGCTTCAGAAGTGGCTTGAAGTAGCAGAGTTTTAGTGGGGTTCAATGTGATCTCTGTGGCAGGGTCCATAAACAGCATCACACTTTCACCTTACTGACTGGCTCACCCACACAGAGTAAACAAAGCCCGGGAGCAGGCAGACGATAGCCCTGGTCAGTGGACAACTGAGCTAGCCTTTCACACTTGGTGTGACCACCACCATGTTCAGTGACCACAAGGATCACATGTGGTTAATGGCAAACTTGCTTAATCTGCCAAAAGCAACTAATGTCACCGGATGCCTGCCATTCTCCCGCCTCGTCCTCCTGCAGGTTGGAGTTTTCATCACTCATTAACCCCTTTCTGCTACTGAGGATGACTGCACATGTACAATCTTAAGGATGCACAAGATTACTGTGGGTGGTCTTAACAACGCTCTTATCAGTCAACAGCTATAGGAAAATAAAAAGACATAGGGAATATTCTGATACACAGCTGCTGTTTTTGACCATATAAATACTGGTGACTGGAAGGAAGTTATTTATAATTGCACCATCTGGTGTCATCCAGATGGGTTTTCACTTTAGTCTGCTATTATTGCCTTTGGCTTACACATTAGAGTTATGTTTTTATATGTAAAAATTTATATCCTATATTTATAACGTGTATATATATTCCTGTAAAGCTGTTTATTGACTTATTTAAAGTCATCAGATTTGAAGCACTATATCTGCCGTTGAGCAAATGCCCTCCACATGCTCAGTTGTATAAAATAAATAGTTTGAAAGGTCCTCTATATACAAGCGTCTGCCAAGTGCTTTAAATGTAATGCAGTCACTATGGTATCTTAACATGAACCAGTATTTCAAAATAAGTTTCCAACATATTGTTCAGCTCATCCCACAGTAGACTGAGAGCAAAGGGAGGCCCGGAGTATAGTGTGTTCTGTACTTGATATAATTTTTGTCTGAAATTCTCGTATGTTAAAAAAATAAATACAATGCTGCATTGTCAATCATGCTTACACACTGCCTACGAATTTTGCGTTAGTCCTAAAAAAATTCAGAGTAGGTTTGATGGTTGCGTTTTTTTGCCTCCCTGGCAAATATTTCGAGAAGTATTTGGGTAATTCAGAGCCACCGTACAAGCAAAAACCCAAATCCTTATTGAAGGAATCATCACTGAAGTTTATTTTATGATGGTTAATGCCAGGCGCAAACCTTGTGTGTGTGTGAGGGGTTTTGGTTTATGGAAATTTGTGGTCTTTTGTTTTTTTTTTAATATGTGGCTCCAGTATTAATGGCAAAGTATCACACTGACATCCTGAATAAAACTTAGATTCTCTGACAAATTTTAGAGGATAACGAATACAAAAATAACATGTACATAAAAAACCTTAAATATCTGACAGTAGTATGAGGGTTAGTAAACTAACTAAAATTTGAAATGATGATGACTATTCGTGTTTGTGCCTCTTTTTAAAATAAGTCTTTACTTATATTGTGCAAAAGATGTGCTTATGTTAATTTTCCATATATTAACAGTTTTGGTTTGACATTCATTAAATTTAGTTTACAATTTAACTGATTATTTTAATAATAATGTTACAGGATTTACAGTTTGGTTTTTTTTGTGACCACAGCACATTGTTCTGACCTCGTTTTTGTTCCAGGTTAACAGAGGGCACATGACAACCGAAGCTAAACGGGCAGCCAAAATGGAGAAAAAGATGAAGATTCTTTTGGGGGGGTACCAGTCTCGAGCGATGGGTCTGATTAAGCAGCTCAGTGACCTTTGGGATCAGGTGGAGCAGGCGCACGTGGAGTTACACACTTTCGAAGAGCTAAAGAAGCAGGAGGACATGGCCATCCCACGCAGACAGGAGGTGACCCACACTAGCTGAAGAACATTCTGCTCATAATTTAAGAACATTTTAAAATAAATTCAAATACAGGACTGCAGCAGTTTAAGCTCCAGTTGCCGTGTTTATTAGTTTGTTTGACATGTGCTTGTTGTGTTTACAGGCTCTGAGAGAAGATGTCCAAAGGCAACAGGAAAGAGAAAAGGAGCTCCAGCAGAGATTTGCTGATCTTCTCCTTGAGAAGGAAACGTTGCTTTCAGAGAAGTTCTGAATGTGATCTGGGACTCTAAAATTCCACTCTGTCCACACTGTTATATGTAAACTAAAAACAGTTTAAGCCCCAGAGTAAATTCATTGTTGAGCAGCATTGATGTGCCATGTTAATGTTTGCTAATGTCCCCTCAGTTTTAGCAGCAGTCACCTGTCCCCTAGTTCTCATTCACAGACGCGATTAGCTGGTACCCTAAGTACTTCATTCATTTTTTTTATTTTTATTTAGTGGAAATGTGACTGATTTTGTAAATAAAATAACAGATGTCTGACAGGATCATCTTTTTCCAAATACTGGATTTAGCATCCAGAGTTCCTTTACCTATTCATTGCTCTATCTTACACAGGGAATCACAGGCTTTAAGAAAACCGGTTCTGTTTTCAATAAATCATTCGCTTCAAAAGACTCGTTGCCATTTTGCATTATTACTTCATTTACTTGTTTCTCTGCCGTTTGTCATGAATCTATTCTGCACCAGAGTATTGTATAAAAGTTATCTGTGCTTAAATTTAAAGTGTTTATATAAAACAGTGTCTCGCACAACACACACACACATCATTGCTTTGCTGTTTGTTGCTTTAAACATGCTAAATCTAAATTTCTGCTACCCTATTGCAGTTCTCTAAATGTTAATATAGTAACAAAACATACAGAGCATCACCCAGATAACAATGTAATTGGGGGTAAAATGGTAGCACATTGGTTAAGGTGCTGGACTATTAATTGGAAGATTGGGGTTCAATTCCCAGCACCACCAAGTTACCACTGTTGGGGCCCTGAGCACCGATTTGCCTAGTTGTATAAAAGAAAAGTTGCTCTAGATATGCACGTCTGCCAAATACTGTAGATGTAATGAAACTGTATAATCTTGGTCCTCCATGGATTTTGAGGGTGTGGGTTAGAAGTTTCACAAATTCAAAAAAGGGGCAAAGACAAAATGTTTCTTGTTTATGCAATGAGTTTCCTGCACAGCCACAATCTAATGATTGTAATAATATGAAAGACATTTTTAGACGTTTCATGTTGGTATGTGCCACTCGTGTTTCGGACTCGATGTTTGCATTGACTGTATTTAAACCCAAACTTGCATCTGTCCTTATATGCACAATGATTTGAAACTATCTAATGTCAGAGATGGAAATTGTCTAAGTAAGTTACAGAAATAATCACTTCAATTCTACAGATTTTGTGTCCTTTTTTGGTGCAAAACCAAACTTTTAAGCTGCGAGTTTTTTAAAAAGAGCGGCTGTGGTTTTAAAAGCTCTTATTTTAAAATGCTCTGGCGTTACCTGGCTAATTGCAAGTTTATAAATGGACCCTTAGTTATTAGACTAATGTGATGGCTTAAATATGACAGGGTTTAAGGGTATCATTTACAGTATTTTGCCCTCTTTTAACATTAGTGTACATCATGTTTGTCATAAACTGACTGCGAATAAAAGATAAAGGGTGTGTAGCAGTAAAATTTAGTTTGGATGGTAGAGCTTGGGAGTTTGAGAGTTATGTGATTAACACCAGGTGTTACTGGCTGAAGCACAACACTATCAGCTTTCACCAGTGTGGTATTATGTAGCATATTGTACTGTTGGGTGTAGGTGTAGTTGGTGTAGTTTAAAGCTGTTGCGCAACACTTAATCCTAGGGGCAGGTTAGAGTGTTGTGTGAATGCTGCATGTACTCATATTCTGTTACGTAATTCGAGGCTATTTTAGCTGCAATGCAGGTCTGTTTCTAGTCAGTCAGGCTCTTGCCTTACATACCACATCTGTATCTGTCTCTCACACACACAAGAAATTGCCATATTAATCCACGCATGAAAGAGATAAAATGATGCTAGATATAGCAGTTGCATCTGGAGCCGGTTACTCTTCTCTTCTGCAGTGAGGTACAAGGATGGGTCATTACAAGGCTGAAGAGTCATTCAGGTTTGCCAAGATGATCTGGTAGTTTAAGAAGCACCAATATGGTGAGTTTCAAAAGAATAAATGACCTGCTGGACTCTGAGTAAAGTCTTTCAAACATTTCTGTTCTGTAACCAAAGTTACAATTTAGTAAAAACAACACAAATTAAAAACGATTTTATAAAACTGTTTTTGTTTCTATGGATACACACTTTTAATATTTATAAGAATGGGATAAACTGTCCATGGCTGAGCCCTGACACATGATGTGCCCCTGCTATATTTCATTTACACCATTCTTTTTCTTTCCAATTAAAGAGTTGTAACAAATCCTCTATAGCTTCATGAACAAGGCGAAATATATAACGGTTTATGCTCTCGCCTTTCGACGTTAAGTGTACAAAAGGTCTTGTTTAGTTACATGTTTTGCGCTTGTATTATAAACAAAAACTCTTCGTTTCTTTTTTATGATATGCAGTGAAGCGAAGGGCGTGAAAGAAAAAGAGAGAGAGGAGAGGGGGAGCGTTATCTTTCATTTATTTGAGCAAAGTGAAAATTCCAAATATATATATATATATATATATTTGCATACAATGAGCCCCCCGACTTAACAAATCCCTATTAAACCCCTGTTTCTACCAACCTGTTATAATATTAAAACCACCTGCCTAACATTGCATAAGTTCCCCCCATTCGCAGCCAAAACAGCGCTGACCTTAGAAGCATTGACTCCACAAACCACTGGTAGAACCTTAGACTTGTTTATTCAGCAAAACCTATAGATGCTTTATTGGGTTAAGATCCAAGAATATTAAAGACAACTAATCAAACCCTGGTCTTTCTGGTATCAGTTCAACACATTAACCACTAAGCCACCACTTTCCAGCTCTTCCCAACTCTTCAGCCAGCATTATCCTGCTGGAAGAGGCCATATTTCAGTTGGTGGGTACATATCAGAGTAACATCCACATGAATGTCCCAACCCAGTAAACATTACAGAGAGCACCACACCACCGCAACTGGCTTTCTTTCTTCCCATAATTCTTCTTGATTTCAATGCAAATACCTGACGTTTTTCTTGCTCCTTAAAATACCCCACCCCTTTGACAGGTGCCATTTTAATAAGATAATCAATATTATTTACTTCCCCTGTCAGTGATTTGAATGTTGACCCATTTCTGTTTTTTAGGCTGAATTTGTGTTTCATTACAGCAACTGGTGGAGCAAGTGAACTTTTTTCAACTTGCACTTGTTCTATCATACAACAGACGCTCCACCCTTTAAGACTTTTTTCTCCATTCAGGTTGTTTAGAGGTTTTGACGACATCCTCTTTCACCACTTTCAGAAAAAGGAGTGATGTAAAAATAATCTGCACCAAATTGTCTTTAGTGTCCAGTGCCTGTACGGTTTCTGCTCACATCTCTCTAGTAGGGAGGACTACCAGATGATGGAGGTGCTGCCTCATGTTGTGGTCTGACAGCAGGAGATTAGCGCATCCTTTATTTCACTATTTGTCTTCTCCGCACTTTGAATCTGATACGTCTTACTAAAGCCAATTAACTTAAGATCCTGTGTTTAGGTTTCAAACAACAGTTTCCCAACAACGAGTAAGTGGATTGGTTTTCCCCTTCATGTGAATGTTTGTGTGTGTTTCCTGTATGTATTTTATGATATATAAATAAGTGTGTAAAACTGTGTAATTATTGTCCGGTAATGTAAAAAAACTTTAGGTTGATGATAATCACCAGTTTCAACACACTATAAAAAAAATAATCCAATTGCAGGATGTTGATTATTACTATAACTTAATTACCACAAAGTCTCCTCCAGCCATATCCATTTTCCCTCTCACACACTCACACTGTAAACAGGATGCAGACTCGCAGAACACAAGCACAAACATGTGACTGCAAAAAAGTGGCAAAGTACACCCACTGCGACGTGCTAATGAAAACATCCTGCAGCCACATAAACAACCAGAAACCAGATTCAAAATCCAGCAAAACAGGAAAGTAGAGAAATGCTAAATTGAAGCCTTTCTGCTGCTGTGTTGATGCCAAGGTTTCACTTTTTTTCCCCCATAAAAGACTCTGGATTGTATACTTAAAACCAGGTAGATTATCAGTCTGAGTTTAAGAAAAGACATGTAAGGGGGAGAGAGAGAAAATACAAAGGATATGAACACTCATCGAGAACCAAGAACAAAGCCTTCAGTGATGCGCAACAACACACTATTCTGGCTGATCCTAAATTCGTGTTGGAGAAAAAATAACACCAACGAAGAATAGAACAACACAAAAGAAAAGTATGATTTTCGTTTAAAAAAACTCCCGTTGTCTTGCCAAGTCTGGCTCCAAAAGTGGAACTGACTGAAAAGCAAAGGTCAGCATTGTTCTCTCAAATCAAATCCAAAATATTTTAGAGTACAATAATAATCTATACCCCTATGGTCTGTGGTTCGATTGTAAATCAGAGCTGTCTTCAGAAGCTAAATTTAAACAGATTTCACCCAGTGACAGTAAGAAGCCGTCAGACCAACCTTCTGTTTTGACTTTCACATCAAGGGCTTCAGCTGCCTTTCTTCTGGCCAACAGTGTAGATTGTGTTCTTTACAGCTCCACTCTTGACCTGTTTACACGAGTGTGACGGACTCGGCGGCGATTATAATGCACGAGGGCAAAGGGAGGTCTCCAGTGTGTTAGCCTGTTATTATAGTCAGAATTGGAAACCCTCGAGGGAGAGGGGATTCGGTTACAAATCAAACACGAGTCTCGCTTTATATGCAGCTAAACTGCACTGGTTGGAAATCTTATGTCAAATTCAGGCCCGTCTGTTGGAATTGAATCTGAGCATTGGTAATTACAAACGGAGTCATGGTGAATTATGCAAGATGTTTTTAATGATTTCAGTATTCCATTCACCCAGCATGACCTCGCTGTGACTGAGCCGTTCAGAATTTTTTTTTTTTTTTTTTACTGTCTTTCGAGAACAGAGAGATGCTTTTTATGTTACAGTATTAAAATACATGATAAGTGGAAAAACATCTTTTCTTTGAGAGGGTTCAGTGAAAGGTGCTGGGCTGAGGGACTTGCTTGTTGCATTGCATGAGAGTCTTAGTTTGATTTTTGTCTTGTTTGTGGTTGCACGTCTACCTGTGAGCAGACCCTGAGGATCTATATTATGTCATGGACAGGTTAAGCTTTTAAAAGGGACAATTTGTTCTCACAAGCTGCTCAGACAGCATGGCCCGTGTTTGCTTTGGATGCCTATGAATAACCTTGGACACGGAAACGAGATTAAACATGCAGGGTTGTAATTTACAGGGCATGGGAGTTGATTTAAAGGCCTTCTCGCTGCTGCAGGGCCAACTTCCATATTTATCTCAGCTGAACATTAGCAAAGCTTTCTTGTGCTGACATTCGGTGCCAGAATAGAGATTTGCCTTTCAGATTAAAAGTGACAAGCATTAGACATGTGATTTTCCTTAGACGTTATGGGTCATGATTTGATGTTTTAAAAAGGTGCATGCGAGACCTTGAGGAGTTTGGTGAATGGAACAGTTCCTATATGTCAATTAGAGCCTATATTCTGTAAGATTTTTGGCCATTTAAGACTATAAGATTAAAACATAAATTATTTTGGCCGAGAACACAGTTTTATCTGTAAAAATATAACATTCTTAGGGTGTGTTTTTAGTAAGAACTTTAGATTGAGATTGAACAACAATAGTATCTTTTCCAGACTGTTACCACAAAGCTGGAAACACACACTTGTTCAGAATGTAGGCTATGTATGTTGTATGTAAGTTTCATGCATTATTGCATTGTTCCTTTACTCGAACTAAAGGGGTCCAAACCCTGTTACAGCATGACAATTGCCCTGTGCACAAAGTCCCTAAATTCCATGAAGTCATTGTGTGTTAAGATTAAAGTGGAAGAGCTTTGGAAGAATTTATTGCAATTTAATTGAATTTCTTGCAAATGAGCTTCTACTGAGATTTATCATCTCCTATAAGTTTTAGCAAATGATTTTCGATTCGATCCCTTTTTCCAGTGTACCATTCCTGTATGCAACAACGGCAACTATCAAACTAGTATATTATACTAGTTATTGTGTTTCTGAGAAGGTAAACAGCTCAGTGAAAAGTAAAAGTAAGCTGCATCTAACATTCCACAGCACTCCTAAATACTCCAATCAACACAGCTGGACGCAGGTTTTACACACTACTGTCTCATCTGACATTTACATTTACAGCATTTGGCAAATAAACTTATCGAGCGACTTCCATTTATCTACTTTATACATCTGAGCAATTAGAGTTAAGGGCCTTGCTAAAGAGCCCAACAGTAGCAGCTTGGTGGTGCTGGAAGTTAAACCCCAATCTTCCAATTAGCAGTCTAACATTTTTACCACTGCGCTGTCACTTCCCCCTTAGTAGTGCAGGTATGAGTTTTTAAAGGTCACTTTTTATGCTTGGCTGTGAATAGTGGGCTGAACGGTGAAATGCAGCATTTTGGCCTGTCTGTGAGAGCCAGTGATGGAGAGCTGCTAGGTCTCGGGCACCTCAGGGGAGCGTGCCCTCCTCTACTCTGTGGTCTCTGTGGTGTATGGAGCAGCTCCAGCTCTACTGCCTCACACATGCAAAGAGAAACAGGTCAGTCTGGGGAAAACATCTCAGCTCACAGCTGTTAGACAGGTTTGAAGTGTAAACACTCGACAAATATTAAAAGAACTTAAAAGCCATCACAGTGCTAACCGCTTGAATTTATTAAATCTTTATATTATTTACCATATCAGTATATTAAATACAGTAATTTACTTAATTTACTTAACTGTAAACTCATAAAACTTTAAAGTGCAACTCAAGGAGCGGCATTATGTAGGTCGACAATTCAACAAGAAATTTTTCTAGATTCTTCAAGAAGAATAATCCTTTTCAATATTTATCCAGAAGGTGGGGATATTGCGCTAATCAGGACATAGTGAGACGGGAAAAAATGTTAAATAATATCTGCAGGCTCTGCTGCCAAGGTGTGAAGTGGCTCACATTACACTCAGCTCATTCATACAGTGACTGAATGAGAAATATCAGTGACCCCAACTCTCCCTGCCTATAAATTACATTTTAAACTAAAAACTAGAAGGGAAAGTCATAATTACTATTCAAAGTGGTGCTTTGAAAGTCATAACGTCTGTCGAATTCTATGTTTCTTTACTATTTCAAGAAATTATAGTCTAATAGAACTAATACAGAAAAATAAAAACTTAATTCGGCATTGTAGCAGAGCGCTTTAGTACCAGATCTTCATTTAGGTTATGAAAGATATCACAGTATTCAGTGTCTGATATGTATGTATCTTAATAATGAGAGGAAAAAAGGAGCAAGGGGGGTTTCTGAAATTTTGAACATTAACTTGGTAAACCAAAATATATGGTTGGTGGTGCTTTACATGCACACAAGTAATAATCAGCCCTGCACTGAAAGCAGGAAAAAAAAATCTCTTCTACATTTCTGGAAAAGTGGTTTAAAACTAGCTTTAAAGGAAGTGTTAGCCTCAACATTTCAGCCGTTACCCTCAGATTTTCAGTGCTGTAGAGCTGTGTGGTCTCCCCTCCCCTCGGCGATGGAGAGCAACACTTAACACAAGGCTTACTGGAGGCCTCTGTGGTGAGAAGTCGGGTTCGATGGTGGTCAGAGCAGCAGAGACGCCCTGCTGAGAGCTGTGGCTCTCTGGGTCCTTATGACGTGCCAAATGGTTAATAAATACAACTAATTTATATAGCAAGTTTGCAGTATTATCTCTGGTTTTGTGTGTTAGTTTTGTTTGAGGTGCCGAATTTTAAAATTATATTTAGTGTAGGGGTTTAAAGAATATAACCTTGTGCTGTAGGTGGATATTTAGTGGCCTGCACTGTTGTAGGGGGACAGTTGTTTTTATCAATGAAAGTAATAATGGTGGCACTTAAGGTGTTGGACTGCTAATTGGAAGATGAGGGTTTAATTTCCAATAGCACCAAGTTGCACCATTGAGCAGGACCCTTAACCCCCAATTGCTCAGTTGTTTACAAAAGATAAATGTAAGTCGCTCTGGAGAAGGATGTCTGAAAAAAAGCCATAAATGAAAAGAATTTACTTTATGAGGCAAGTCTTTTTCTTTTAAATTTTATTTTGTATATTATTTATTTATTTATTTTTGCTGGGTTTTTTTGCACTGATTTTATGCACTGATTGAAAAGCACATGTTGTTGTACGTTACAATGACTTCTTCTTCTTCTCCTTTCGACTGTTCCCTTTTACAGCGAATCATCTGTCTCCACCTAACCCTATTCTCTACATCCTCTTCACTCACACCCACTAACTTCATGTCCTCATTTATCGCATCCAAATACCTCCTCTTTGGTCTTCCTCTTTGACATGTTACAATGACAAAAAATAAATTTAATTCTAATAGCCTGACAGACTGTTTCAAATAAAGTGTTTTTGTTAACATATGTAATAGAATAATAGTCCATAATTAACAAGTACTACATTAACACTTAACTTACTGTTATTTAATATAGAAGCAATAATGGTAATTTTCTAATTTAGAACAAAGCTAATTTCTTACAAGTTAATTGATGATTACTAAAAAAAATATTGTCATTAAGAAATAGACTATGGCTAATTAGTAAAGAATAACAAATTAATTAAAAACCAGAACAGTAATTACCCATCCCCAATAATATAATAATAATAATTCAACTACAGATTGAAATTGTGACTACCAGTGCATAAAGGGATATATGTTTTCTGTTTATTTTAGACTTAAAAATTATAATAATAATAATAATAATGGGGCAGTACAGCGGCTTAGTACTACTTACTTACTAGTGATCTTACTTACTAGTGCAAGAGCTTTATACAACATAAAAAGGGAACAGTAATTGGATCTAGTAATTTCTTTAATTATAAGCAGTATAACGTTTACATTTAATTTATAAAAGAAATCACATAATGGAAAATACAGAACAGGGTGTAGAGGATTAAATCAATATGCAATTATGTCTAAATTAACATTTAAAAACTAAATTTGTAACATTACCGTTTAACACAACTTTTAATAACATAAAAGGTCAAAAGTACAGGACAGTAAGAAAAAATGTAAATATAAGACCTACACATCCAGTAGCAGGAAGGCTAGGTCAGGTCTTCATCAGTTTTGCAACTCGTCCGATATTGATTTGTGTTTGGGCTTCAATCACTGGGCTTCCTCTGACAAAATTGTTGTTGTTTTTTCTGTTGACTCTGCTACGGTGGTGTCTTTTTGTTTTTGTTGCTTGCATATTATGCAATTGGTATTAGATTGTTTAAGCCTATAGTTGACTGCTAGCTAACTCCACCTGGGCTACCAGTAAAATATGTGATGTGTGTACCATAAAACAGGTTGCACTTTTTTACTGGTTGGTGGTGAGAGGGGCTGCTTTAATCATGGATATCTCATGTAGACATCATTTAAAATTTTATAGCCAGGTCCAAGGGTAATGATGAAGCTGAGTAAAAATTGGTCAGGAATTTTAACTGCCACAGGGAGGATTGCTAATTGTTTTGTTAGCTAGGAATTAGAGCATATGCACTATTGAATAGTAAAAATTTAAATACAGCCAGTCAGTCATTAAATTCCTCAGTAGACTTTATTTAAAGTCAGGAGCAAGTGTGTAGCATAAAGCTGGAGAAAGCAGGTCATAAATCTGGAAAATGAAATGCTGATTGCCAGAAAATTAACACCCATCACAGAAAGAATTCCTGAAATGCTCAGCGGTGAGTGTTGCTGAAAGCGGTGTCTCAGACAGAAACACAAACAGCAGTTATAATCTACTACAAAATGTGGCATAAAGTTGCTTTCAGGAACTTTTGGCATTCCATAGTGAGCTGTAAAATATCCACATTCTGAGATTTCAACTCGTCTCCTCCTGCGCCATCGTCTGGCAGATTTAACTCTTTTCAGCACGTAAATCGTGCCTTGATTTGCATATGTAAAAGTACTGTGTGCACATTAATGGATCTTCAATATTTATATACAAACCCGTAGGTCAGGTTTTGTTTTTTTTGCAAAAAGTGTCATGATGTAGAATTAACCTGAAGTGAATGCAGTTCTTTCACAGCGCTATAAGGGTACAAAATGTGAAAAACATCTTACTTCTCAAACGTAAACATCTGAAAACATATTTATTCTGATGTAAAATATGCTGGCTAGACACAGCTTGAACTCTCACAGAGGGTATTAAAGAAAACAGCCTCTTAAACTACATGATACATCGCAGGGTCTGGTGAACTCATCAGCACTGTGCTGACTTGCCATTTATAATTATAAAGTAGACAAACAGTTTCATAAAATATAATCATTGCACCTAAATTAAAGAGGTATATGTCCCTTTAAAAACACTCAAACGCATTAAATATTTCAGGCTTTTACTTTTGATAGATCAAGATTATGATTTTTTATGATGTTTGTCTCCCTCATGGTTTTTCTACAAAAAAGGGTAAAAAAAAAAAATCCAAAACGTGGCAACAGTCTAAAATATCAGACCGAACGATTTACAAATAGATGTAAAAAAAAAATTCAATGTTTGCCTCGACAGTCAAAAAAGATCTGAAATCTGGCACTTTTAGCAGTGGTGTCAAGAAGAATGGGCTCAAAGGGCATTAAGAAAATGTTTGGAGGAGGTTTAGAAAAATAGAAAGTGCTTTAAAAATATTAGGTTATTATATTTATAATACATTTAGAAAGGAAGGTGTTCTTTCGTATGTCACAGAAACTCCACCCTGGGAGAAGTGGTAGCTCAGTTGTTGAAGTGGCCTGTTGGTTGGATGGGTTTAACTCCCAGCACCACTAACTGTTCAGCCCTAAGCAAGGCCCCTAATCACTTAAATGATTAGTTGCATAAAAATAAAAAGGTAAGTTATCTATATATTGTTGTATGGAAAATATAAAAAATGCACTCATACATTATTTTGTGTCATTACATAAGGTTGATGTCAATAATATCAATGATAAGAGTACCGACAACAATATTAAAAACATAATTTGTATTCATTGGTCAAATCTCAGTTGTAACTTCAAGGATTGCGGTTTGTCTCCGTCCTGGGCATGTGCAGTCTCCTCTGGCTTTGGATCAATCTGATTCATAGCTAAGAACTCAGCCCTCTAATCTTAATCCCACTGAGGGGTCGGAGCCCAACCGAGCATCGCAAACCAGCTCACACAGCAGCTTGTCATTACTCAAAACCATAAAGACATTACAAATGAAAGGAACGCTCTATCTAGGAACAATCTCAATAAAGGGTACTTTAAGGGGACTTTCCAAAACAAGATATTTTTTTAGAGTTGAAATATCAGGGTAATACAGTATGTACTTATGGGCCGTGGGATTTCTGATCTCCAGATTTTCGGTCGAAAAAACAAGCTCGATTCAGGACTCGGCTTATGCAGGGCATAAAACTGAGGCAGGGCTGATTCCTACAGCGTGACTTTCTCTGTTTATTTAATGCTGCTTGTGAATAAGTCTCAAATTAATTCTCTACATTTATTCAAAAACAATCGTTCAGGCTAAGCGTCGGTGCTTTTATAGCACCAATACAAATATATATTTTTACTTCAGAAAGTGAAAATAAAATGTTTCTTTTTGATCGGTCATTTCGTGCAAACGTTATTATCTGTTGACCTTATTGATCAGGGGTGTAACTTAAACCGCTCTATTAAATTCTCAGTCAAACTAATGATGGAAAGAACATTTTGAACACTACTTTCTCCGACACCACCTGTTAAAAGAAATAGAGTGCTGCTGAGACTTTTTTTTCAGTGGCCTGTTTCTTGTCAAGCATCAAGACACCCAGGTGCTCACTGGCGTATTTGTGCTCAGGTCTTTGGAAGACGGCTACAGCTCTGTTTGGCAAACTACTTCGAAGAGGTGTCAAATATCGTGAACCAGTTTCAAATGCCAAGCTAAGCAAAAATGTCTTTTTTCTCTCTCTTCTTTCTGAAGAAAAGGTATGCTGTTCCATTCTGGCTGTTATTTTCGTATAATTAGTCAGGCTGTGAGTGAAAAAATATATTCTCTGCCCCAAATGCTGCGGTGGTGCTGGCTAGCCGGAGGGCCTATTCATTAGAGTGAAGAATGTGGAAGCTGCAGTATCATTACGGGTGTTCGTATTTTACTCTCTTTGCAATTAGCCATGTCCTCGTGTTTGACAAAAGCCTTTCTCTCAGTTAAACAAACATATCTGTCTAGGAGAAGAAGACAAATGGGGACAAATCATGAATTCCTGAAGTAAAATTATACGTGTAGGCTGCCTCTCTGTAAGAAGCAAGGACCCGACCAGGGTAGTGTACGAGTGTTTATTTCAGTTGGGTTTATGAAACTTAAACTTTATGCAACACATTTTATATATTTTTATTTATTTATTTTTTATTATTTATATTTTACATTTGATTAAAATAGTTAATTCAGTCCACTAAAGCATGTCTGTGGAGTGGATATTGAGTTACACAGCAAAGAACATATGCATAAATAATGACAACAGGTAGTTACTGAATGGGTTATGTTTTAAACTGAATGTTTGGAAGTGCATGTTAATGTTGATTTAACGTTAAAGCTCTGATACTAAATTAGGACTGCAAACCAAAATAGAGGAACGGAACATCCGAATGCACTGCCACCGATACTGTAAAAGGAAAAGAATAGTTTAGTTAAAGTCTGTAATCTGTTATGCAAACTCACTGATCTTTAATCATTTCTGATCAGCTTTACAAAAAAATATACAAATGTAAACAGAAAATAGATATTTATTACAAATGAGCAAACCTGGTGCAATGGTGCAAGAAAACATTTCCTGAGATTATATATTATACATTAGAAGGAAACACAGGGGGAACCAGACTCAAGGAGAACCCATCTTCATTCTGGTGATTGGGTGAATAAGATGCTGTCTGTCATTGCTGGCTCACCAGTTAAGGCTCTGGATTACTGCTCAGAAGTTCATTCACATTTAACCTAAATGATAAACTCTACATTTTAGCCTACATTTATAGTTGTTTTTTTTTGTTAACTGAGTAGTTGATGGTAAAAGGCCTTGTGCAGGCAGCAGTGGCAGCTTGGTGGTGCTAAGGTATGAACTACTTTCAGGTCTCTCTGCTTCTGGTTCATTGTATTATAACTGACCTGCTTTATGACCACAAACATTTTAAATAAAGCCTTCCTCTTCTTCAACTGTTTTGCCTATCTTAAATCTGTATTAGAGAGAGAATCCACAAGAAACTTTAACCCTCCTAAGAACCCTGAAGTGTAAGAGGCAAACAGCAATTCCACAGCATTTGATATGTAAAAAAAATTAATGTTCAGTTTACATTTTTTAGGAATACCTCTTCCTACTAATTTGGAAAAAATCTTTTATGGGGATTATTCTGGAGAAGAGAACAATAGCCTTTAAATGTCAGTCCAGTTTTGTTGGCTAAAACAATAAAATGGATAAAACCCCAATGGGACGCATAAAAAAGAAACATGAAAATAACCGAACTTTGTGTGAGTAATACTGTAATTGTGTCTATCTTCAAGTTACATCAGTCATGCATCTTTTTTGCTGCTTAATGTTTTATTTTAGTTCTTGGTTTATTAAATACTCAGACATTGTAATTATTGTAATACTCAGACATATACACTCATTTTCGAGTCAAGACAATCATCTAACTTGCTCAGACAGGCTCTGGTTGGATAGTGTTCAGTGTTTATATCCCGCTCTGTCAGGCCTGCTCCAGAAATCTTATCCTTCTATATCAGAGCTCCATGAAAGAATGCTTTATTCCATCACTTCTGTCTAAACCATTTTACGATAAGTCACATTGCTTCAAAACAGAGAGAAAGCATTTAGATGGCAGCACTCATCTGTGATCCATTCAGCGTGCCGGACATGTTTATTAGGCTGGTTATTTAAGCCTGGGTCCTGCACAGTTCCGTTTTTACTGAAGAATCCTCTAGAGGATCTTTTCCTCTACTTCTCTCCACTTTGTATGCTTTCCCTTTTCTTCGGCCGTGCCGCTCTGCCAGAGCTTGCTTATCTTATGGGAAGTCATTTACGATTCAAAGAATGCAGTGTGCGCTGAAATGTCATGAACATTTTCTGGGCATTTGGTGTAAAATGGCAGATAAAATCTGATTTCATGTAGGATACAGTTAATGTAAGATTCTCTGACTCGACTGAGATCCTGTTGAAAGAATATCTATTAACTTATGCACATGTATAATATATACACGGCAGAGGAGGAATGTTTAGTATAAATCCAGTTGTCATAATGGTGAGGAGAGACGGTGGTCTGGAAAATAATACACAGTAGAAAGAAAGTCAATTCTGACAAAAGATTTGGGTTTGCGTTTTTCTTCATTCGGTTTCAGAGTTTTTCAGAGTTCACTGTTACCTTGAAGTTGTGCTCTTTTTTTTTTAAAGATTCAGGACGTCGTTATATTCTTGTTTGACTTTAGCACCGGAAAATTGCAGCCACGTTGAGAAAAGCTGATTGGGTATAAACGCTTGAACAGAGGCAGGAGTCAGCTCCAGTGACAGGGTCTGTACAAAAAAAACTACCCCCCCTCCCCTCCCCCAGTCACACATTTTATTGGCTCATAATTAATACCTTTGCAGACTTTTCCCTAAGTGGCCTTTGGCCCACCTTTAAGACTCCATATTAGTCAGTGCCTTAACCCTGATTTATGAGACTGTTACAGGAATCTGCTTTGTGTTTTCGACTTCACAGTGAGAGATCTTACAGTATAAAGGAGTCATTCAGAGGCAGCATGACATACACACCTCACTCATATTATCTGAAGATCAAATATGTCCATCTGTAATCAAAGGCTCGTTTCATCTCCTTCAAATGTTCGAACATTCCCAATGAGAATCAGTTCTATTTGAGATGTGGTGCCTATAAAACATATAAAACCGATACACAAGCTCTTAAACAATAAGTTGCAGATGCTGTCAAAGCCACAGCCCAGCCCAAGAACATTATCTAGCATGCTGGAGCATTTATGGATAAGAGAGTAGAACACTATGCATACTGTACATGCAGTGTGTAGTTCTGTCATAGGAAGGACACAGTGGAAGTCTGTAGAAATCATGGGACAGGATGTGTACTGTTCAGAACTTTACTGATGGGACACATCCAAAAAGTGGGTTTAAAACATTTCTTAAACATTGCACTGCTTAGATAGTATTAAAAAGTCATACAGTCATACATTTTTGCATCTGTATTTCACCCACTATAAAACCTGATACATTTTAAAGTTTGATTCCTGATAAATAAACGTCTGCGTAAATACGTATGTGTAAAACACCCCTTTTGTACAGAATCTATTGCATATCAGATGCGCCCTTTATATAAGCGCACTGTATTTTTTCTGCATGCATTAAGATTGATTTCAGGACACTATAGTGTTTCACATCACCAGCAGAAATGGAAATTTAACCCGAAAACCCTTTTAATTAATATAAACCAATAAAGGATGTTATCATTATAAGTCTCGATACTGTTGGCTTTCAGTATTTCACAGAGTTTTTCACAGAATGAAATACATACACAAAATGTTAGTGTCTAAAGATAATCATTAAAATTTAAAGGTGTTATGACAAGAAAATGGGGTATCTCATAGAGCCAAAATAGCTTTAATATCACCTGTGACTGTGACTGCATGAACATGTGTCTAAAAAGACAAACAGTTTTTTTTTTTTATTTGGAAATCTGGAATTTATTTGTCCTAGATGTCAAGGGCGAAAAAAGAAAATGCTTATAAAGCTACAAATTCAAATGAGCCATTAACCACCAGTTGGAGTGAATCATGACAAAGAAAACCAATCCTGAACATGCGGCAGATTTTTTTTGGCCTTCAGTAAATAAAATAATGAATCTGTCATTTTAAGCATTTTTCCCAAGTCCCAAAACACAAGAAAGTGTCATTGCGAATCGATTCATTTCCCAGCCGCACTGTGATACGCTGCAGCCTCTTTGAGAACAGCACTGCGGAACGGTAAGTACTGAACCAAAAGAAGTGTGTTTTAACTAGTTAAAAACAAATACAATCATTCCTATACTATTTAATGCAGTACATATGATAATCTAAAGGATTTTGTCATGCTATATTAAACACAGGTCTACAGTCTTCCTTAGCATTTATAGGTTTCATACATTTATTGGAAACATTACACATTTGTTAATCAGCACTATGCTACACGCTCATGCAGTAAATCTAAATTTCCAGAAGCCTCTTCAAGAGCCAAGCACACAACAGTTATTAAATCAATCAGCACATGCAATAGCAAAAGTCCCTCCCTTTCTTGGGACATTTATTCTATTTCTGTGCAGTAATCAGAGATTTGCTTTGATACTTAATGCCGATTTTTAAAAAAAATGCATCTGGAAGCAAGTTTTAAATTGTACAAAACATCAGTTAGATCGACTGGTCAAACATTCACAACCAATAGACGGTGTGTCACATTTCTGGCTAAGGTTAGCTGCAATCTGTATTTTTAATCCTTATACCTCTGAATAGACATCTCTGGTCAACGTCACTAGAACATGCAGCATTGCTGATTACGGGCCACACAGATATTTATGGCATGTCTGGAAAGCGATTATTAAATTCTTGAATTCTGCTTAAAGAGAGAATCAGTGTTTGCTCAATCCACTTACACACTGGATTAAATCCCAGTGATGAAAATCCCAGTGAAATCTTTCCAAACATTAAAATGCAATCAACTGTTTAGTAATTTGAGAAGGTTTTTTTTTTTTGTCATCACTGATTATCGTAGTGTAATCAAACCCAGAGCAGTAAAAAGCTGTGGATTGTACAGACCTACTGCTGCACGCAGTCACACATCCCGCATACATCCCAAGCACGGTAATGTCTTTTCCTGAACTGAAGCCTAAATAGAAATGTAAATGTGCACTTCATTTTCAATATTATACTTAATTCACTTCAAAGGAGAGAAGAGGGATAGTTGAATGGCAGCCATCAGCTCCTGGAGTTTTCTGTCCCTGCTTCGAACACACCTGGGCCAAAAAAAGAAAATGAAATAATAAAATAAAAATTCTACTTGGCATGCCTGTGCTGGCAGCCTAAAAGGAGCCAAAATGTGCACTGGCGGGAGGTCTTGAGGAACTGGACTGAGAACATGCCCTAGCAAAAATATGATACAACCTGACAACTGAAAGAACGTTATAAGAGAAGTCATCTTTCTATCATAATAATGTGTGGGTGATTTTTCAAAGCCACTGTAAGAAACTGCTATAAATCTTAAGACAAATTAAACTCACAGACACATCCAGAACTTTGGAGAAGATATTATGAAATGTCTTTTTCTACAAGCTTTTATTAAAAACAGGAATTAAACACCGTTTACACAACGTTAACATTTTTACATAAACTGCAACGGCACTTGTGAGAATGTGGCTATAATAGGATTAATGTAAAAGTCCTCAGATCTACCTGAGGTTGCGGCAGGTTTTACAGGCCTTCACTGCTCTCTGTTACAGCTGTTTATTTTCACAGCTCCGCTGTGGCACTCTCGCTGTGTCACGTTGCCTCACGTCTGTCAGCCCCCATTAGAGTGTAGCCCTGGTCCCGGCGGCCCCTGAAAACCGATCGCACTCCACTTCTGCAGCCTACAGGAGTGTGGACATGGAGAGAACTCTCTGCACACAAAGCTCCTCTCACACTGGAGGCTCTATTTTCCATTCGGGTGCCTGCTGCACAACAAAAATGGATGGAGTGATACACTGAAAGCTTCACACTGAGGGCTGGGATAGGTTAAAAAAAAAACGAGGCTTTTGGATTACATGACAGGAAAAGCCAGAAAACCTCAGTTTCTGGGAAAAAAAAAGGGGAACTCTGGTTGTCTGTGTTAAGTGAAAATAATCTGGCAGGAAAAAAAGATGAATAATAAGGAATAAATTCTGAGCAGGCATGCTGTTATAGAAAAATAATCAACAACCGGTTTGTGTGATGTGGCTTCGCTTCAAGCAGAACATGATTAATAAACATGAAGTAATTTATTGCTAATAAACCGCAGCAATCTGCCAACATGAGCAATCATTTTGAGCTGATTCTAAAATGACACTTTGTGCTTATAACTGTTTAAAGTTATATTTTAATATTGTGGAACACCCATGACACAAGATATCTCCTGTCACCTCACCAAGGGATCTTTTTACCCTCTTGAAGTCGAAGCCAAACACACAGTTTGTCATGTTAGTGAGAAACTGGAAAGACCCAAGACTCCTTCATGGTGGAAATACTGGCTGTTACATTGCTCTGACACTCAGAACTCATAATAATCATCTCCTTACAGAAAGCGGCAGCACATTACCGTGACATTAGAATGTTTATTTGAAAAACGTGTTTATTATGTGATTATGTAACGCATCCACCACCCAAGTTCGTGTGAATGAGCTGTTATAGTAAAAGTAATAATATATTGAAACATTTATTTGTAGCTGGTTCCACATTACATTTACATTTGTAGCATTTGGCAGATGCCCTTATCCAGAGTGACTTACATTTATTTCAGTTTATACATCTAAGCAATTTGGGGTTGAGGGCCTTGCTCGGGTGGGTCCAGCAGTGGTAACTTGGTGGCACTGGGAATTAAACTCTAATCTTCTAATTACCAGACAACACCTTAACCACTAGAATATCTACTCCTTAATCACATTTGCATTATAGAAATTCGGTAGAGACCCTTAACCAGCGTTGACTTACATTTAATTGATCGTATTTTAGCAAAAAAGCTATTGAGGGTTAAACGTCTCGCTCAGGGGCTAAACAGTGGCAGTTTGGTGGTGCTGGGAATTGAAGATACCACTTCTACTGTCAAAGCTGTTATAGAAAAATTAATTTACGCCTTCAGACTAATCCGAATCAACAATTCCAAAGCATTGTGCTACAATACTGAATAATGAAGAGTGTTTGATTGCACCATGCTGTAAACACATTAAACATGGTGGCGTACAGGACTTTACTACTACTAAGTGCTTTACAGGGCTTAAATTTTAGTTTGTACATGCCTCCAGTTTTTGGATTTGAAAGAAAGAGTCTGCTTCACTTGCGGGTGATGAATGGTTGAAGGCTGTAATAACTTAAGCATGGAAGACAGTGATGTAAAGCAGGTGCTTACGATTTCATATTCAGAAACATGCATTTTACTACATTCGGCCTTGTTTCACGTCTTGTATTGATTTTACTCACTACTGCAGTCATGAACGTAGGAGCAGGCAGGGATGGATTGCAGTGTTGAACCTGAAACCTGTAAAGTTTACGCAATCAGAAGAAAGAAAATCCAACATATAAAAAACTAAATCACTATGTTAAAACTGGATTTTTTAAACATGAATGGCTTTTCTTCTTTTTTTTAATTAAGGGAAAATGAAACGCAAAAAATCACGTCTCACTGTGACGTCAACAACTTGAAAGTTTTGCTAGCCTGATGCCAAGGCAAAGAGTGAGCTGTCTAAGAAACTCTTAACCCTACTTTTTTTTTAAAATCACAACTAGGTGTGTATGTCCTCGACTCATTATGTAAAGCACTGAACTGAAGATAAACTGAGTGTACAATAATAATGTAGCGATAATTACATATAAACTGTTGTGTTTATAATAAAATCATTAAAAATTATTCAATTTTTTTAAAAAAAATTAAAAATCATCAATTTCGTAAAAATTATATGGAATAAAACATCGATAACTTGTACAAATCACAAAAAAAAAAAATCTTTTAGGAAAATCACGTGAATAAAATAGTAGAAAATAGTGTGGAAAATAATTAACAGGTAAAAAAATTCAAACAAAAAAAAAGTTAATGACATTTCGGTAAAATTTAAAAACTTTAAAAAATGAATTGGAAAAAAAAGAAATAATAATCAAAAATTACACAAATCATGTTTAAAAGCATGTGTGTAAAATGTACAAAAACAATAAGTAAAGAAAGACTATACCAAATCTCTGATGTGAAGTGAATAAATCTGTTCTGTAAAGGACATTAGCTCCACAGTAAGCTGGATGCTTTTGCAGATAACTGAGCAGATTGTCTTTCCTGCCAGCAGCAGCGTGCTATAACTCATGGGCGTGATGACCTGACGAGGCCTGTGTGCTGGCCATGAACGCACATAGACTGTGACACAGCGGGATTGTGGTGCGGAGCCCAAACTAAGGATCATAAAGCACGTGTTGAGTGTGACAGCAGAACTGCAGGTCTGCAAACCTCACATGCACTGAGCCACAAGATCCAAGGCAGGACAGGAGAACTATACTTACTCACTGTCTGTCTGTCTGTCTGTCCCCCACACACACACACAGGCAAACAGACAGACACACACTCATGCCAAGTCCGCATTTTATTTAACATTATTAGTTTTAATTATTTAAAAAATCTAATAAATATGACACTTTAAACACTAAAAAATAATTTTAAAATATCTCCTTCTTGGGTTTAAGTGAGCAGAGTGCAATAAAAACAAATACACAGGTGAGCTGACATATCACTTAAGCACTCGTAAATCTCACCTAAGCGCCCTCGAGGGAAATCCAGGATTCTGCCTAGTCATGCATGATACACACTCTGCTTAGAGATAACAGCATGAAATCCCAGAGAAAACGGAGGAGCACTTTATAGGACACAGACAGAAAGAGACAGACTGCATAGCACAGGGATGAGCTTCTGTAGCTGTGGGATAATAATTACTGGATAAACCTGTTAAATATGAACCTGGAGCAGCAGAACCCTGTCCTCCTACCATACACAGTCCAACACCCGTCCATCAACACTTGACTAAACACTCTGAGCAAGACAGCTCCAATCCCCCAGAGGGCATCGTAATCAAACATTAGAATACAGCTTGAGTTTTAATGCCAGCACGCACACGCACACACACACACACGCACACACACACACACACATAAGAATAAGGTACTCTGCTGTAATAGAATTAGTGTAATGACTTCATCTAAAGAAAAAGAGGAAGATACAAAGATGAAGCTTGCACATATTTGAGGGGATGGGGGTTGGGCGAGGGGGGGGGGGTTTAAATTGATTTAGAAAATGTTCTGGGCTTTGCCACATACTTGATCAACATCAACTTGAGGAGCCAGGAAAAAAGCAGGGACTGTGCCATTTTATGGTGTAATTTTTACTGTGGTTCTGTTCAACAAGCTTTTTTCCCCCTCGTATTAGATGGATACTCATGACAGACAGACCATAAGGCAGTGAAGGATGAAAATATTCCACAATAGAGAAATATACAGCGTAAACTAGGGCTGCAAAATATATCGAAATGATTGAAATATCGCAATTGTTTGTGGACAAATGAGCAATTTAATATTTCAAATAATAATAAATAGTCAACGTTTTAGGTCGATGCGGATAGTAAAAAAACAAACCCGACCAGCCAACGTTAGACGCATTAACAAAGCATTCAGAGCGAGCTAATCTTGATAAGAGGAGCCAGTATCTGCTGCCAACGATTTAGTGACAACATGAAGAAGCACTTCGAAGATATGGCAGGATTTCGCTTTGACAACATACAGAATAAAGTTCTATGTAGCAACGCAAATGGGAAACAGTACAAATCTTTACAGTCACCTCAAAACCAAACACACTGTCAGCTATGCTTGACAGAAAAAAGTTAAATCGTTAAAATGATATGATTAACAAACTTGTGTAGTTTGTTGATCATATCATTTTTCAAAATATTGTATCACACATTGAATATCGCATTACTTTTAGGCGGAAATATTATCGTGGAAAATTGATTGACAAATATTCATAAAAAGCTTGACTTGAGTTTAAGGACTCTTTTTTTTTCCTTCAAATACCGTTAGTAGTTATCGTATGTTTTTTTTTGTGTTTTTTGGGGGGCATTCTGCCTTTATCTATAGGACAAACAAAGATGAAATGGGGACAAAGGGGGGGGGATGGAAAGGACCTGAGCCGGAACCAAAGCCAACCCACCACACCACAGCGCCAGCCAATCGCTATGATTTTTGACGAATGTAGTAGTTTTAATTTTTAGGTATTGTTTATTTTAAAAGTTTATTGTTTTAACAACTCAGCTGTATGTATGACACCTTTTGAGTAAAAATTCATAATGCAGTTTTATGCTGCACATTAAACTTCCAGAGTACATAACTACTGTAGATTTAACTTATTTCGATATATAAAAAGGTAAATCATCCAACATATGCATGACGCGATAGTGATTTGCTTGACTCAAGCTAAGACTTGACTTGAATGACATTAAGCAGTGACTTAACTTGATTGATTAATACTCACAAAAAATCACTTTGAATTGCTCCCACCTTTGATACACACACACAAACACACGTTTAATGTGTGTATAATGTACTGTTAATAATGTATCTAATACTGCATCAGTTGCTGGCTATGGCATGTATTGCATTGTGCAGATTAAAAGCATATCTTCAAATGTAAGATTTACTAATATAACCACATACTGCAAGTCTTAAAATTTAAATCAAATATTGGAAGATTAGCAGCTTTAACAGAGATCTAATAAAGCCCCCAAACTACTTTTATATCTTACTTAAGACAAAGAACCTTTGGTATTGATACTGTGGCATCGTTGATTTATACCACAGAATCAGCACATCAACACACACTTCAGATCCTGGCAAAAGAGAGAAGCATCTCAGCTTACATTTATTATTTCTTCTAAGCTATTTATTACCTTAAAAGTGATTATTATACAAATATGTTTTTAAAGTAAAAGACAGAAAAACAGCGTTATATATAACAAAAAAAATTAACATGCAGTTATCTTTCATCTGATGAACATTGTACAGTCTGACAATAAAAAAAAAAAAAAAATCAGGCATTAATGGTGAAACAGGTAAATAATTAAAAGAAGTAAGAAAGCGCTGGCCAGACTATTGTTGGACGTGGGCATATTTAGATGAAGTGTTTAATAACTGAACACACACTGTGACTCTCAGCCTGAGCTTCAGCAGTGAATAGACAGATGAGGTGAGACACATGGCACTCTTCTTCTGTATCCCTTCATTTCACTGTCGCTCTGCTTCAGCAGGCCAGAAAAGTCATGCCGCTCGGGCGATAAGCACTCTGAGAAAGAGAAAGAAAAAGAAAAAGAGAAAGAGAAAGAAAGAGAAAATCTGTTATGAATTAGCACTTGAGCGCCACAAAGGAAAGAGGCGGTCCCTTGTTTTCCGGTTTTGTAGACAACACTGGCTAGAACACGAGGCTTTTCCCTCCTTTAATGTTTAATCGCAGTATTTCTGGTTGTGTGGGTTATAAGACAACATTCACTTCTCCTGGCAATGGACCCACCAAAAGTGTGGTTAACAAGTGGTTCATGAATCTGTTTAGGGAAATTCACAGACTTTGATAAATTAAACCCCACATTTGAGCGAAGGGGAAGTGCTTTACAACAGACCCTTCCAAAAAGCCCAAGCGACTCTAAAGCACCGCACTATTTACTCCAATTAAACAGAACTACTACAATCTCGACAATATTCTGTTAAATGAGTCACACACTCTTTTTATGAAATGTTTACTTTTCCCTTCAGGACAACAATAAAATCACAGTGTGAAGGAACATAAATATATACACAGATAGATGGATAGACAGACAGACAAAGACAGGCAGACAGATAGACAGAGATAGATGAATAAATAGATGGATTGATGAACGGACAGACAGACAGACAAGCGGACAGAAAGACAGACATACAGACAGAGTCTGACAGACAGACAGACAGACACGTAGTTGGATGTATGGATGGATTGATGGATGGACAGACAGAAACTGAGAGACAGGTATATAGCTGGATGAATGGATAGACAGATAGACAGACAGGCGGATAGATAGGTGGACAGAGAGACAAACAAATAGGAAAAATAAACTGTAATTAACAACATAAAATGTAAATACAATAAAAAAGATACAATTCATTTAAAAATAGTAGAAGCTGTTGTGCTGATTTTGTCTAAGCCACATTAAAGAAAACACTGCAGTTTCATATTACACACTGTGTCTAAGGTTTTAAGAAAAGAGAAAGATGAAATTAGAATTAAGCAGCATTAAAGTGGCTGTGAAATCCTCTAAGACACTCAACTCGACACACACTTATCTCACACTGTTTAGATCATTTCGTCTTTTCTCTTTATTTCCACTTCTCGGCCAGTTTGTCCGTAATTATTTAAAAAAAAAAAACTTTAAGTGCGGCTTGAAACAACATAAACTGTCTGGTACACTAGAACAGAGGTGTGGAGCGAGGGTGATAAATACAGAGGTTGAGAAAGAGTGCAGCAGAGAAAGAAAGAGGAGAAACTGTGAATACTTTTCTGCACAAGGTCAACCTGGAACTTATAGAAGACAGATTCCTGTTACTGCACTTCTCTACAGTTGCTTATGGATTTGCTCAGGACTTATGGTTCCTGGTGCTAGAGAAATTACAGGATCAGCACTTTGAATCTCCAATCAGGCCTGCGTCTGAGCCTAGCTCATGCGAAGACGCCGGTGGATCTACTGCGCAGCCTTTAGAGCCTGTGCAGATACGCAGATACTACATAACTCAGCTCCATGTCAGGGATCATTTCATGACTGCGACTTTTAACTGCAGCTTTTATTCAGTGTCTTTTACACAAAGCAGTAAATACTAATTGTACTGCATTTAAATCAATTGCCAGTTCCAGGCAGTTTTTGTGTGTGCATTTGTTTGGTAAGTTTTGCACTTTTGAACTTCCAAAGTTTTTGTTAAGCAAAGCTAAAGGGGTCCGTCATTATTTTTAAACATCATAGTCTTAAATCACAACCCACTATTAAAAGTTAGTACACTTATTAATAAGTTTCTCACATTACTTCAATGGTTTCAAGCCAATCCGCAATATCGAAAACACAAGTATGTCTGACAGATAATGTCAACTTAAAGCTAATCACAAATTTAATACAAATGCATTCAAATATGTGAGTGGAACGCTTTGGAACAAAACTCTATGTCCGTCCAAACAATACACAGTGGGCTCCAAAAGTCTGCGAATTTCACCCCTTCCTAGTTTTTTCCAACTACTTTTGTTTGTTTTTTTACCTAGCTTTGTACAATAGGTCAGTTTTTCCAGATTTTTCTTTTTAACTAGAGGCTGTACAAACGATGAATTTAAATTAAAAAGTATCATAAGCTGCTTATATGGAGTTCAGGCTCAAATGTCATCAAAAAAAAAGAACATACTAGACACTCTAAAAACCGGGTAAATGTTAAAGAATTCTACATTTTATATATTTTTATATATATATATATATACCGAATGGTGCCAAAGTTTTACAACAATATTTAACATTTAAGACAACAACTGTTATTTATATACAACGAATACAAACACAATTATGTATTAATTAACTGTACAAGTATTCTACTAAATGAATTACAAGCTCTTTCCAATGCAGTGTTTGCCTTTCCCTTAAAGACAACATTAAAACACTGTGTGAGAGAAGTGAGGAGAGAGCTGCTTCCGAGCGGCTCATAAACCCAAATTATAAATAATTTTAATACATACATCAAGACAAAATTTCAAGTAATTGAAATATACATCAAGGACAAGTTCCTTCCTGCATAAAATACGTTTAAAATATAACTGTCTCATATGACACTCCTCCTGCCATCAGCACTCCCAATCCTCCCTGAACTAATTATTTATATTGTACAAAAAAGAAGAGCGGTTATAGGCTCCACTTTCCTCACAGTGTGCAAAAACTCACTACGCATCTCATAGTGGCTGAGAGATTGAGTTTTTTTTTTTTAACTAAAGTAACCAAGGGTAAAAAAAGAGAGAAAGACAGCAGCTAAAGCACAGAGACAGAACCAGACACATCACATTTGGCGGGGTTTTTTTTTCCACCTTGGTTTGCAACATAAAAAATGAATAGCTATCTTTAAAGTTCTACTTTTCCTCTAAATTGCATTAATAGCACCATCGAACGTGTAAATGTTACACAAAGTTGCTCAAGGACAAATACTACTTTCATACTTTAAAGTCGCTCTGCAAACGCTGTTTGGCGCACCCTCCGACTGCTCATTCATAAATCTTAATTTTGCAGTTAAATAGTGCTAAGTAAGGTCTTCTCTCCCCCTTATGGAAACACTCCGTGGAGGTCCTCAGGTCCAGGCCAGCAAACCTTGTGTACACACACACACATACATACACACCACTCATCCAGGCTCCTGGCCTTGGCAGTGGGTGGCAGGCCGCTGCCGCCGTCCGCAGCTATGCCGGGGCAAATCGTGTTGACAGTGTCCAAGAAAAACCAGGGGAAAAAAAGGAAAAGGGTATGTACAGGAGCGAAGCTGGGGGAAACCGCATGTGTGCAGAGAGCAGCCGTAGAGCAGGCGCTCTGATGAAATACCGCCTGCTGACAGGACAAGAAAGGAAGAGACAGTGTGTTGAACAGGAGCCATGTGGTTTAAAAAACACACACACGTTTCAGTGGCTCAGGAACTGACCCCGGATCATTTAATTGTCCATGGACATTACGAGCTCTGCTGAAATCAAGGGCGGACGGATCAGAAATGTGGGAATGGGTGGATACGTTAGACATGGAAGTCTTTACTTAGAACACACCCTATGTTTCCTGTGCTGCTAGACAAAATGGTCACCACATGCATATCTGTAACATATGGCGCATAAGCCATATGATTTATATCTTCCAATTAATACAACTGTTTAACAACATTAGGAAAAGTAGAGAAAAATTAGACAGACTGAAAACTGTGTATAGAATTTTTAAGTGCACAGATGTACATTTAAATCTCTGATCAACTGCACTAGTTAGCTTTAAACAGCGTATTTACTGTGTCTAAATGAGGACAGTAGAACCTGAAAATGCAATGACTAGACTTAGAAAATACTGATCTTAAAGAAATCGACAATTATCAGCTTTTAAAATGCATTTTAGGGGGAGAAAATTATCAAAATATAAATAAAGATTATAAAATATGTGAAAGAAATTCGAATAAAACTTCTGAAGTTCATTTAATCACGTCGATATTAGTGACCATTACATCACTGACTCAGTGTCTATTAACTGTCTTTATTAATAAACAAAAGCAAACTTTCACACAAAAATGTAATGCAGTTTAAAGGAAAGTGCAGTAAAAAAAAGGAAGATAACTGGTAGATATGAATGGCATTGAATAAGTCATGAGTCTGAAGCTTTTTTTTAAGACAGAGTTAATCTAGATAAAGTTTGTGTGAAACAAAAGCTATGCTAACCAGTAAAAAAAGCTTTGTCTATATCTTTTCCCCCTGCTGTTTTTGCAAAAGCGAATTTTGAATTCTTTAACTTAAAATAAAAGAAAATTCAAGATTTCATGTGTCTTTATGTCAGTTCAATATTACGTCACATCATGCCAACAATTCACAGTATGTAACTTATAAAAACATATTAATTTATACATTCTATAATGTCAAATATAGAAATGATACCGACATTCTGTTACCAAATAACGTTATTCTTTCTGGATTGTTTTTGCATATTTAAAAAATGAATTAAAATAGATTGGGATATCCACAAGCTCTAAGAAAAAGATGTATGTGTAATTTATTGACTGAATGACAGATCAACAAGTCTCAGCGAGTCAGTCGGCTCCATGCTGAGAGCTGAATGTTCTCAGCCAAGAAGTGCTTCTAAAAAGAATGAATCAGCAGCGAGTGGAAGGTTCCGAGTTAAACCCTGAGTTTATCCCACAACATAACAGAAAACAGAAGTTTTTGAGCTGATGAGAGGAGTCACAGATCACAACCAAAGTCACAGCTTTCTTGATGTGTGGGTATTTTGAAAAAAAAAAAGTTAAAAGAGCGGCTCTTTCTGATGCTCTCTGGGGCTTGTTTGCGTGAGGAATGAGACTGTTTGCACTCCTCTCTTTGAGTCCACACAACTACACTGGTGCCAGGACTGAGTGGGAGAAACGGAGATGGATGACCCTCAGTGAGCGGGACTTTATCTTTGATCAGATGTGCCGTGTCCTCTCGCTGGCTCCCAAGGCCCAGGCAGTCATCTAAACGCCAGAGACAAGCGGCCTCCTCTGCACGGAGAGATGGCGCTACAATTATCAGCCTCAAACTGGAGGCAACCTCACACATGCAAGACATTATCCCGAAGAGGGCTCTGTCCTCCTTCTCTCCTTATGTGCAATAAAAGTGAGGCCCATCACTTGCTGTTTATTTCGTGTCGTAAACAATTTCCCATGTATAGCTTTTGTTGAGACTGCCTGTGTGCACCAATTGTGCAGTGTTACAAATCATCGCCGTTCCGTCGTACCCACAGAGAGACAACAAAATACGAGGACAAAAAAACCCTTGTTAGCGGAAATAAACAGAACAAAGCTCCAACGTGCTTCAGAAGAGAACAGTTCACATATTTTAATCCAAGTGACAGCTGTAGTTTACTTTCCTCTTTGTATTTATGTGATGTGTGGAGGTCAGAAACACGGCTCAAGCCTTCAGCACAAAGCAGGCTATAATTTCTACACAACTAGCTCAGGACACAGACAAGTGAGAAAAAAAAAAGATTTAAAGCATAGAAAAGCAAAACTAACGAGCCTGAAATCCAAATAAAGATAAGATAAGGTACAAAAACAAACTAGCATGAACGTGCAAGTTTCTTTGCAATAAAGAGCCGTTACAGGAAGTGGCGCTCCTGCTCCTGCCTATTCATAAGTAGCGTCCAGCAGATGCTGGGACGTGTGTATGTCTGAAACGTGGGTGTGTAAGGCTGTGTACGTACTGGCGCCTTGCAATTACCAAAGGGGTGTATGGGAAGGACAAAACATAAGAGAGTAACAGAGAGGGGGGTGCAGAGACACCAAGCATCTATGCAGGGCTGCGGCACACGCCAGCCGTACACCGCTCTTTGACTGCCACATCTGACTGTGTGCAAACGAACAGAACAATGAGTTTCAGACTGCTCACAGACGGCTTTAGCGAGAGAAGAGGATATAATGGAGAAAATGTGGATAAGAGGGCATAGGTTCAAGTGTGACCGAGTTCAGCTGCTTTGGATCGTCTTCCCTGTATCATGGTCTTCAATCTCGCACTCCGGGCCAATTTACTGAGCTGTATTGGTATACCCGAATATGACAGGCAGAAGGTTTTCACACCCACAGAACAGGCAGTAAAAGCACTCTGTGGTTTTCAAAGGGCTGTCAAATGAAAAGCAGGGTTTCTCCCTGGTCAAATCCAAATCATGCGTGATTTGGAAAAGATGTCAACTTTTATCCGGGTATCCCAATCACGCTGTGGCTGCTAGAAGGATAGAAAGAAATATAGTCACAAACGATACAAGGCTTATTTATTAACCAATCTTTTTTTTTTTTTCTTTGAAGGTGGATACACCATTGTAAATCGTCTTATTATTGTGCACACTCAGCCAAACGCTACAACTGTAAAATCTACGAGTCTGACCTGGAAGCGAAAAAGTAAACACGGGATGATTTACAGTAAAGCAGCACTTCTGAGATTTCTGGGCAAAGGATTAGAGCGGTTATTGTGCAGCAGAGCCTTGTTTTGGGGGAAGTTTTAAACCCTGCCCTTGCATCTTCAGAAATCCAGGTCTGTATTGTACACCATCTTGCTGTGAAGTGGTATTTTTGGGTCAGCATGTGGGAAAATAAAAAAACACAGCGTAAATCAAGAGCATCTAGAAAAAAAAAAGACTATATGACACTGCATTTAGAAATAATAGCCAGGGAAAGAAGAATAGTTCCAGAAATCCAGCTTAGAGAAACAGAAAATGCTATCTGGGAACAAACGCTTGGCGACATGCTTTGAATGGTATAGGATTTTCATATCAACATTCGAAACAAATATGAAGAGAGGGTCTGCCAGCACGGGTTTGGGTTTTAAATGAAAAACAGAATACACAAAGCCCTTCCAGTGTTCGTAAACCGTGTGCTGGTTTAGGCACCTCTTCTTGTCTATATTCAATAAACTTAGTTAAACAATAAATATTATCTTTTACCTCACAGGCTCCAGAGATGTGTTCCGGCCTGGGGAGGTTTGGATATCATTTAGATAATATACCGCTTTCTGGATGGCTACCGAATGTCCTTCCCCTTCCAGTTGGCTTATAATGTACAGCAGGATTCTGCCAGTCTAGCTGTTCACTTGACATCCAAACGGGCAATTTCATGCTTTAATGACAAGGTATTTAAACCACAGCGAAAAATGGCTCCACTTGTAAATGTACAATTGTTAGCAGAAGGTTTTGAATAGCCTCTGAGACACCTAGAACAGGAAGCAACGTCTAGTGCCAGCGCTGAGGATGGAACGGGAATGCAGAGACATAAAACTGGTTCAATAGAGCGTTTAGTGGAGCGTTTGTGAGCCATTGAGAAGGGCACGGCCCTATTGAAGCCCTCTTTGGATGTCAGCAGCGCAGCACGAGATGTCTGTCCTCACAGTCAGATACGGAGACGATGGGGCAATAAACAAGAGCTGAGACGCATCACTCCTATGTCTGCTGTCTTTGGCTCTGTATACTCGGTACGGCGAGACTTAGGCGAACCACAAGTAAGGTACAGAATCCTGCAGCCAATGGCAACTTCTAAACAACTTCCAACAAAGGACTAACAGCTGCGTAAAGGCTGATGATCAAGACTTCTCTTCACAAGGTCATACATTTGACCGCGATTTGAGATATATCCTTTTAATTCACAAATTTATTTATATGCATTTAACTTGTAAAAAAAATCATTGTAGCTGCTATAGCTGGGGACCGGCTCGATTAAAAGTGTTTTGCATGAAAAATACTAAAAAAGCTGCCCCCAAAATGGAACCCGCTTATTTAAGAGAAATTTACTGCGAAATAATACGGCCTCGCTGACTTTAAAAAAAAGTTTAAAAAAAAGCTCAAAACCGACTTTTTGTTAGCATGGAAAGCTACAGAAAGATGCACTGTTAGAATGCAGCATAATAAACAAACCTGGATGATGAAAGCAAATGCTCAAACTAAGCATGATGTTGCCATTTCCACTGATTGGTAAAAAACTGCCTTTGGGGTAAATTGAACCGCACTGATGGCTTAATTAAATGAGCTTTAAATTTCCTTAAGTCTAATATTAGCGATTTAATTAGATTTTAAATTGATTTATCTTGAAATGAAAGCATTACGTCCCTAATCACATGGGCACACAGGTACAGCTATTAATTGGTGTTGTAGATCCATGGATTCCAGATTTACTTTAATAGACCCTATAGTAAAGCTATGGGTCAGAATTTGCAGAAGCTTCATGATCAATACTTCAATATACCTCACCTGGTAACCCTCCAATTCTCAACACAGCAACAGAGCTTCAGATCAGCCTCTCGAACAAGAGCTTCATTTTATCTTAAACATTTTTTTAACATTAGACATGTGGTGAAAATTACATTATTGGGACAATTAATCATGATCTTAAACTGGCTCCAGTTGCTATAAAACCAAACCAATTACAAGACAATTCAGCCTCCAGTCCAACCCCAACACACACACACACCTAATTATTTCTGTGCCATTGCTGGTGACAGACTGCAAGAAACTCATCAAAGCAAAAACCTCAATGCCACTAGGAGAACATCTGGAAACCTTCACTCATCATCATAGGTTGGAAAACCTGTTTTATATATTATACAATATAAGGGGGATACTAATGTGCTTTATAGGTTCCTTTTTTTTAACCATACCAACCCCATGTTTATAGTTAAGCAATCACTGAAACGCTCCACTGACTACAGCTTCCCTAATTTGAACAAGCCTTTTTGATAATGAAACTTTAATATTTAACAGATCATTTATAACCTAGCAAGGTCATCAGCCATCATATTCCATCATACTTAAACTAATCCCGGGATTTAAGAGTCCTGAAAAATTTATACGAGCACAACATCATGACTTCACCATAGCTGCTGGCGATAAGAAATGACCTGTTTTTCTGCTGGTGAACACAAAAATGTGTTCCAGCTACTGGAAATGGGTTTGTTCAGATGAACTGTGATTCAACACAATTCAAGTGCATCTTGAAATAGTTAAAGATATATATATATATATATATAGTTACCAAAGAGCTTTAGGGAAATTTCTATGTTTAGTTCCCTAATAAGCAACTGAGCAAATGAGACAACATGTGTAGGAAACCTTTAGGAAAAGAATAACTTTTTTTTTTTTGACAGGTTATGATTTTCAAAGAGATTTTGCAAACATTACATTTACGGCATTTGGCAGATGCCCCTATCTAGAATGATTTACAATTATTTATTTATTTTTTTACAACTTGCTCAGGGGACCAGTGGTGTCAACTTGGTGGTGGCGGAAATCTTCCGATTAGCAGTCTAACACGTTAAACCATTTTCCACACAGTACTTGTCAAACAGTACAAACGCCACCTTTCCAATATATAATTTTCATTATCCAGTTCAGCTACATTGCAACTAAAAACAGCTGCTGTAAGTTAAGACCTAATCACATTTTAGATTTTAGTAAAACCTCAGTGTCACCAATGCTGCCATCCTCATCTAAAGAACACCAACAGAATAAAAGCAAATGATGACACAAAGCTCATAAAATAGCTATATAAAAATATAGTGATGGTGGAGGTAGTATTGGTCTGAGGTCGAAACTTTGCATCACCAAGCTGCCACTGCTGGGCTTCTGAGCGAGGCGCTTAACCCTCAAATGCTCAGTTGTAAAAAAAAAAAAAGATTGCTTTGGATAAGAGCATCTGCCAAATGCCAAGTTTTCAGTTATGCGACTCTATTTTCTGCTTGAGTCTGAATTTAACTGACGGATAATATAAGCAGAATAATATAAGCAGTTTTTCTTAATCAAACATTTGATCCAAAATGAACAATACAGCCTCTTATAGTTTCTAACCAAGACATTTCTGGAATTATGTTATACAAAGTCACAGATTACCATTTTAAAAGACTGCAGTGATTACAAAATATAAAACAATAATCTCTATTAAAAAAAAGTTTTAAGGCTGATAATATTCTTATTTCTAGTAAACTAGTATTAGAATGTATTAATTAATTAAGACTATAATTTATAAATGAATGGACAGAGCACTTCTGGATACCGAAAATGTTAAACCCAGTAAGGTTTTTCTGATTGCAGGAGCATATCTCGGGTACAAATCTACAGCTTTCGGGAGAAATATGAAACTGAAGAGAAAGAGAGAGCTTTTTAAAGCTCTCTGTACTTAGTCACAGACTAAGTACAGACGCTCCAACAGAAGTTGCGCATGCATCGGGATAATAAGGCAGCACCGGAGGGCGAGAGAAGCCACATTGGTAGAGGGTGATTCATTATTAACATGTCAGTACCCTATAATTATAGGAAACATATCCTATGAAGGCTTTACTGTACCGACTCGTGTCCTTAAAAGGAGTTCAGATACTTGGCCACTGTAACCAATAAGAATAAGTTGTAATGCAGTTCTAATATTACCATCCTGGTTTAAAAAAGTGCTAAAAGCACATCACTAGCAAAGATCTATTTACCAGCCACTCACCGCCATACATAATAACGCAAACCAACGTACATAATTACAACAAATAGTTTATATGTCCAAAAGCTTGTAAACACTTTACCAACCCACTCACTAGTTGCCATAAAGTTGAAACTCGATGTTTCAGCATGACAATGCCTCTGCGCACAAAGCCCCTGAGCTCCATGAAGACATGGAAAAATTCAAATGTTTTGCACAGATTCCTGACCTCAATCCCACTGACCATTTTAGGGATGAACTTCTTGTCTGACATAAGTGGGTGATCTCACTTATAATTTGGTGACCACATGGGAAAATCCCCACAGCCACACTCCACAATCTTGTCTTTCCAAAAGTGTGGAGGTTATAGGAGAAAGAGGAAAACTAAACCTGAAACAGGATGTTAAAAGTACTGGGCCAATACTTCTGGCTCTATAGTGTATATTTCAGGTTTATAAAGGATTCTTACAAAGATGCAGACGAAGCTGGCGCTGAGTTTGTAAACTTAGTTATGGCTAAATAGCTCATTACCTGTAAATTACACACTGACCACAATAGCATACTCTTCACACTGGCTGTGAGAAGTCTCTTAATGCTCCAGTAACCATTTCACATGGTCAAACTAGCACTTACGACACCCACACGCCTGCGCACCAATGCGAAATTATAACTCTCCGTCACTGAGCTGTAGAGTGATTTACGCAATCGAGCAAAACAAGAAGACAGTTTTTTTTCTACAACGCTCATGTAGAGAAGCAAAATGAAATAACCTCTGCATATCAAAAATGCATAGAAATTACACTTATTTAATTCTGCAAAATATTATGTGTGTTTTTTTACAAGGAAAATAACACTGACCACAAATTGTGCTCAACAATTCCAATACTTCAGAGCTTGACCACTTTAAAATGGGGCTGTGCTGCGATTATAAATATAACTCTTTTACGGCTCTGTTATTACGTACCGAGAAGGGGGAAAGTGGGCCAATCTTGTGGCTGTAGCGCCTGATGGCCTCTCTGATGTGGCCGGGCTGGATGGCACTGCTCTGAGCCTCCACGCCACACGCTGCTGCGCTCTGCAACGGAGAGAGAGAGAAAAAAAACACACAGGCTGTATTATTACTAAATCAAAAACACAGTGGGAGTCAGGCCGTTTAACACACAAACACAGCCAGGGGAGGCCGTCCAGACATGACACACACAATACGTTCCTAAAGATGTCCTAGACCAGAATTGGATAATAAGCACGAAGATTGCACAAAGGCTTCTTCACCTCCGTGCTCGTGTCAGCTCTGCTTTATGGACTTTCAGCAGAGAGCTTCATCTGATATATAGAGAGCTGACAGTGAATGTTAGTTAACTATCTGTTGGAGGAAAGAACTTATAATTGTGCTCAGTGCTCCAAAATGAGTTTGACCTCAGGCAGAGAGGAACTCAATATATCTTTTAAAAAAGAGAAAGGAAAACGGAAAAAAAACTCTCCTATTTTCATCCTCGCAGTAAATCAGTTGCGGTAAAATGGACATGGCAGGACATATGAGAAAGTGTAATGCACATTTCCCTGCCAGTGTTTCCACTTTACATGCAGACACTGAGATGTTGATGACTGCATCGAGATGACCGCTGAACTTTTCTCGTTATTTTACCATACACACTCTTTCATTATTTTTATCTTTTAAATTTCTGGATTTTATTTTTAATACACAAGTATTAAGTACAAGTGTAGTTCCTCTGGGACTTCAAAAAGGAGCTTCCCTATGCACGGACAATGATTTATAACAAGTTCATAATGCTTTCAAAAACAGGACTGGGAACAGTTATAGTTATATTATACTTTCAAATGTACTAAATATTATACTCTACATTTTTTTTACATTGATAAACAAGCTTGTATGTGTATGTGTGTGTGTGTGTGTGTGTGTGTGCATGCGCAAATTTGACTCAAGTATTACACAATAACCTCAAAACATGTTTAAGCTGTAAAAGTGAATTTGGAGAAAAGATGTTTTTTTAAACACTTTTTCTTAAAAAAAAAAAAAACACTTTGCAGCACAAACTTTCTGCAGCGTGTAAATAAATGTGACTCAATTCAATATTCTTAATCTTGTAAATTATAAAATGTATTTTCAGGTCAACGTGTAGTTATTTTAAAAGGAACATAAAATGAGGCGTCATCATTTTCAAAAAGACAGCAGATTTATGGTTTTCCCCCGTTTTTGTTCCATTAATTTTTAATCGAAAAATTCCAGCAGTAACATTTTACACCACCACGAAAATATTTTCTATTTCTGGTTACAACGTAATGTTGTGGGGAATCTGCAAAAATCTGTTATACAGCAATAAGTCATGTTACGTCAACAGGACAAAAGCTTGCTACAGAAATTACATTAATAAAAAAAAGATATTATTTAATAAACTGTGAAAAAACACTGATAGTAAAGAGTATAAACGTCAAATAAATGCTTAAGTACATAACAAACAACAAATGAAATCACTAATTGTTCACGAGAAAAATACTGCATAAGGCACAGGTTGAGATTTTACACATATAAAACTGTTATCCAGTTTCTTCGACACTACATACATCACAGTAATCAGTGATATTTACTAGATGCTACAGTGCAGAAAAATACACACAACCCAGTCCTGCCGCCGAAAATAACCCTGACAACAGTTAATTAACTAATTATTCTGCAAGTGGGTGACCAGCTAAATAAATAACTTCCATATTTCTCAATAAACCCAGAATAAAACAAATAATACAAACTTGTAGACAAATAATTAGGTCTTAAAACAATAATCCACAAATAGTTAAGGTTGATGCTTTTTGTTCACACACTTTAAAAGAAAAACAGAATGTATCCTTTTTTTGTCTTTCTTTTTCCCATCCAGCCATTTTATTGGCCTTTTTATGTGTAGACTACACAAAACGATAGCATATGGCAAATATTGATAATGAAAGAATGCTCTACTATGAATGAAAAACAGCAGCTCAAAAGTAATAGACTGAGAAACAAAGTGTAAAAAAAACACCTTTTTTTCTGCGTGACCTCATGACCCTTACCTTCTTCCTCTTGCGCTGTTTGCTCTTGCTGCTGGAGTCCTGAGAGTGTGTGCCATTGCCCTGGTTCATAGCGTGCAGTTTGGCCTGATGCCCTGAGCTTGGTGTGGAAGGAGGTGTGTTCTCTGGAGAATCAGTCTCTCGTTTGACAGATGGGGCCTATGAATAAACCAGCAGAGTTCAAAATGTTACCATCACCTGATATAATTTCACTTAGAAGGTTGTGTGATGTCATTCACCTCACAAAATTCCCACAATCGTTCTCATAAACAAGTATTTTAGAGCAATCTGTACTTTACTTGCTGTTTTTAAAATTTAGTCAACTTTTATATTTACTTCACTACATAAATGTATAATAAAATGTATACTTTAATTGATTTATTTCCTTAATTGATTTCACAATTAAAAAAAAAAAAAAAAAAACTTGCCATAAATTAAAAAAAAAAAAGTAAATTTTTTTTTTTGCTTTTCTATTTTGCATTTATTTGCACTTTTACCCTTAGTACTAGGTACATTAAATGTAAAAAATATACTTTTTAATACTTACTAAAATTACTTATACAATAAATATCACATACTTTAAAACCTTTACTCAAGTAATATTTTAAATGGTAATTTTAACTTTTACCAAAGTCTTTATATGTTAATATAACTACATTTGTACTTTTTGTTCTTAGGTTCTTCATCCACCTCTGCTATATTGTACTTCTTTTGCTGATACAGTAACTACCTGAATGGGTAAAATTACAAGTGCAGGACTTCTAACAGTGAAGACACTTGTAATTACTTCCAGTAATAGCTGAACTCATGTTCAATAGATGTAAATCAAAGACAGCTGAATGCACATTATAATGTCTCTACACTATAATGTGTCATGACTCAAATCTACAGAAAATCTGGGGTCCTTTAAAAAAAACTTTAACATCCTCGAAATATTAACAATTGGAATTGATTTTTGGCCATTTCTTTGTTTGCAAAATCATAAAATCCTGGTTAAACTGGTATGACTTCACCAAATTATGACATTATATTAACACAGTCCAACCGTAAATAATGTAGTATTTGATGAAGAATCGGATAAAACTTCATGGTGACTTTTCGGAGTATGACCTGACGCTAGAACATGTTTGACTCATCATGCTTTTTTCAGACTTGCCCCGATTTGCATGGTAAATAAAATGTGTTAGGGTCAGTTTTGTCAATCACCCTAAACAATTTATGTGTTTTGTGTTTTTTGTGATAACCCCTTCCCCTCCCACCTCCTTACTGTCTTCCATATGCCGTATGCAAAGGTAGGTAAAGTTAAATGTTATTATATATAATAAATGTCTACAATATGCATTCATTACTGTGTTAATGTAAAACTATGATTATTTTTCCATAAAATACTGCATTTCTTTTTTAAATATCAAGTTTTGTTAATTTTGGACTTCTTTTATTTTTTATGAGAAAATTCGTTTCACTTCATGACGTCATCATCTTAAAAAATTTAATTCCTGAACTGAATTTCCACTGTCTAAGATTTGTTTTCTTTAAGCCAGACAAGTCTTTCTTGTACACCGTTTAATCAATAAGATGTTAAGAATAACAGATTTGTGGTATAAAAATTGAAGTAAAACAGCTAACTAATATGTTGTATGTACATCAAGCCAGATAAGATGTTGAACAAAAGTTTACAAGTACAGTATACTGTATTCTACGCTTTACAGTATTCCATCACCTCATACTCATTCATTAACTGTAATATTATCACACCGTCTCAAACCCAGGCTTATGAATAGACATTTTAAAAAGCCTGTGAGTTCATGCATGCAGTAGTACGTCTATATTGTTGTATCCAAGTATCCAAATACAGTAATTTTGATGGTCAGTTTCTCCTCTGCTGAGACGACCGCAGCTATTGTGTAATGCAGCTTTACTCTCAAATTCATCCACACAAGACCCTCAAGGTTCAGGAGGTAAAAAAAAAAAAACAATAACAAGAATGGAATCTATGGTAGAATACAACTTGAGTTTCCAGACTTAATGTGGCCTTGGCCCAGTCCGAATAAGAGAAAGAGAGCGAGACGAGGTTTTTGCGGTTGCAGGGACAGAAAAGCCCCTCCACGGACAAAATCCCACAGAACAAAACCACCTTGCACAACTCCACAGCAAAAGCTGGCTGAAGGTCAAGCCATAGCTTCAGAACTAATAACCCTTCATTATTCTGATTTAAAATTAGCATCTACATCCAGATTTGCGTAAAGCTGTTTTCTCGCAGAGTCTATTGCTGTATAAGTGATACTGTACATTAATAACACTCAGGAGAAACCACATTTTATCTTCAGACAAAACAAATCTTCTAAAAATGAGATTTTATACTTTATCTGAATTCAAAAGATGTTTGAATGATCTAAATCCGGCCTGATATAAACATTCACTGGCATGAATTAGATTCTGTGTAGTATCATTACATTAAGCAGCTCTGGTAAGTCTCTCATATACTTTGGGGTTCCTGGGTGGATGAAGCTGACATTGTTTTTCTTGCTTATGTGTGTAAACATAGTATGTGTATTAAATGAGTGACAGGCTCACCTCAGCACCGGAGCTATGGTACTTCAAGAAAGTGGCTGATATGGCATGACTGAACGGGTCACCAGTTTTGGGGGTCATGTCTTGTTTAACCAAAAGAGCAAGATCAACAATCTGTAAAAAAAAAACAAAAAAAAACCAGACAGAATATATAACGGGTAATAAGAAAATGTTCTTAAAAAACAACATTTGTTCTAGCACTACAATCTGAATTCAATATTTCAAAATGTAAAAATCTGTGCTTTTTGTGTGCGCGTTTTCTCATTTTATACACAAAGATTTTATACCTTCTATTATTTAAGTTAAGAAGCCGTTTCGAGGGTGAACAATTGAATTTCTGTTTCTACAGCTGATTATCATTAAAGTGAATTTAAATGAAAACGTTTTCATATATTATTAGCTAAGTAAAAATAAATAATAAAAATACTGATACAGCTAGCTGTCGCAATATTTTTATTTCCATCTTTGCATTTTTAAAAACCTTTTTCTCATTGCAAAGTGTTGTGATGTGTATTGTATTGCAATATATCGTTATATAATGTATTGTGACCCATGTATTGTGATAGGTATCGTATCGTAAGGCCCTTGCAACTAAACAGCCCTATTATGAGTTATTAAATCATTTGTTTTTGTTCGTTTTACACATAAAGCCATGATTTATCAAAACCCTTGCAGCATTAGGCTTATCTTAAATTTCTGAGGTCTTTGCAATATCAGCACTGCAAGGGCAATATCATGATAGTGACAGACAAACAATGTATTATGCAGCCTGAGTTCAGTAGATTATGTGTGTTGTGAATGTGTTCTGTGAGGGTTTTAAAGTGTGTTGTAAATAAAAAAAAAAACATGTCCAGACACTTTCTTTGTTAACAGAACGTATTAACCTCTTTCTTGCAGCACATTATGGAAGCAGAGTCAGCAGTTTACCTGGGCAACGGTTTCATAGGCCAAATACGAGAGGATCTCCATGGAAATGGCGTTGGGCTTCAGGTCCAAACTGCTGCAGTCCAGCCACTCACGAAATTTAGAAAGCTTCTTAGCTTCAGAAAAACAGGTTGAAGATAAAAAAAAAAACGGGGTTAACTGTTTATAAGATTAAGTCAAGCAACAAAGATTTTAAGTTTAAGTACAAAAGTTTGCACCAATAAGTAAGTAATAAGCAATAAAAAAACTTTTAACTTTTGAAAATTATTTTTACTATTTTATATTATATTTTAAATTATATTCTGTGCTGATTTGTTGATTCACACCACAATAATATCAGTGGGGTTCTAAGGTCAGGGCTCTGTGCAGAACACTTGGGTTTTTCTATACAAACCAGAACATACTATAATGGCCCTAATAGAGCATTGCCATGCTGGAACAGATTTGGGGTGTCTAAGTTCCAGTGTAAGAATAATGCAATGCTACTACACACTGTACAAAGGCATTCGAGAGAAATGTTTGCTTCCAATCGTGTGGCAACAGTTTGAAAAAAGAAACACATGTGCAGGTCATATAATGTACACAATAAAATCAACAGAAAATTATTATCCATATTCTGCTTTATTAGTATGCTATTATAAAAAAAAACTTTATAGTGCTTAACAATTTATGAAAAAAAAAACCCATCTGCGAAACCTTAAACACAAAATGTCTGACTCTGCTGTTGTAAATTGAATTTATTCGTCTTATTCTTTTTGGCCCGGGGTATGCAAACTTTTGCACTGAACCGTAAGACTGGAAAAGAAAATATTAAGACATCAGTTTTCAAAAAGGTGTTATTCTTTGCAGGCTTTTTGTCTACTCAGCATTTAATAAGGATGTGCATAGAGCTATTCTGCTAGCTTTATGACTCCCTGTGCTCGTGTTGGTTCTTTCACACTGCTTTCAAGGCGAGAAGTACGGGGTTGTAGACGCCAATGCCAGTGCAGAGAGCACTTTACTGTTGAAGCCCAAAGTCAGTTAACATGTTATTAGTGCTGGAATGTGGCCTTCACAAACCAGTGGTGGTGTGTTCACATCCCACAGTCATGCTCTTAAACCTCGGAGGTCTCCAAACACGTGGCTCTACACGCACCACACCCAAATTCTATAGAATTAACACCTTTCGGCTATCCTGTGCAACAGTTTGGACAGGAACAAATGGTATAAAGCTTAATAGGGATTTTTTTTCAGGTTTGGCACACAAATCTGACTTTTTTTTAGCCTATGCCACAGACCCTAGAAAAATTATTAAACACAGCTATATGAAGAAGTCCTCCAAAAAGGTTTTCACCTTTTTCTGCCAACAGCAGTTGATATTTAGAGTAAAAGTGGCATGAACCTAGCAGAGCAGGAATGGGAATGGTTGCGCAGAAAAGATCTTTTCAACAACTGACACCAGCAAATTATGAGTTCCTGTGAACTCATTTACTGTAGTGAGAAAGAGTGATTTGCACTGCAGTGATCTGATCTGCAGTGTTTTCCTCTGAGTGTGTGATGCTGCACCTGTAACAGTCGGAAAGATGCCTGGTGTCATGTGCATTAAATGGGGAGTTGGGTATTGCCATTATGGGAAGCGGTAGCTCAGTGGCCAAGGTGTCGGACTTTTAACCAAAAGGTTGTATGTTTGAATCCTAGGGCCAGCAAGCTGCCCATCTGCCACTGCTGGACCTTTAATTAATACCCTTAACCTTCAACTGCTCAACTGTATAAAAAACAACAAGAATGTCTGCCAAGTATTACATCATGTTAATTTTTTTAATTATTAAAAATTACAGCCAGACTAAATCACAACTAAAGACTTAGTATTGTACAATTTTAATTATTAAAAATTACAGCCAGACTAAATCACAACTAAAGACTTAGTATTGTACAGTATGCACCCTATTTGGGACAGTAGGACTACTTACAAAAGCTGAGCTGTCGACTCTCACAAAAATCAGCATACTGCGCTGAGTCCATATTCCTTGTCTGTTTTTCAAGTCTCTGCAAAAAAAAAACAAAAAAAAACACAAACTGATTCATTTGCCTGCAGAAAAAGAATTCCGTTATCTCACAGATTTGCTGATATTTCACAGAGCATTTCCCCACACACTCTGTAAATGTGAGAGTGACTTACTGCTAATTACATAATGTCATGTTGTAAAACCAAACACACCACTGTGCACCTGGAGGCATCAAAGAGCGTGCACGTGCATGGCCTGCCGAGAACTCAGACGAAGGGAATCTCCGCTCTCAGCCAGAGTCACAGAGAAACCAGCACCGAGGGGCGTGGGGTAGTCGAGATTAAAGAGTTCATAAAAAGATTGGCTCATCTCGACATCATCAATCATCCAGTAGGTGCATTCAAGTCTGCACTGAAGGGAGGAACATTTCGTATGGTGGGGCAACAAAAGCAGGTTTTTTTTTTTTACTCACACACACACACACACACACACACACACACACACACACACACACACACACCACACACACACACACACACACACCACACTCCACTTGTTGTATTGTTAAAACCTGTAAATGCTACAGCAGGGAAGGATTCTCTACAAATAATATTATGGTACAAGCAGGCACAATCGTCATATACGTCATCAAAGCTTAACTGCCTGACAAAGGTGTAACATGTGGTCAAGAGCACAATGGATTCATTTAGGGTGTAAGTGTTAGTCCTGTAAGTGCTTATCTGTTGCTCATGTAATAATCTCTTCCATCACCCCGCCAAGCATCTGCAGCAATCAAGTGGCATGTTGTGGCTTTGTGTTTTTTAATTCTTGCATTTAAGCCATAATTTAAGTGTAACTCAAAATACGAAGGACAACATCTAAGAGTCAGTAAGTATCAGCGTGAATCAGTGAAATATCACAAGAGACCTACTGTTTTTACAGACTTTAAGAGTGCACTGAGCAGCAACAAACCCGCTTAATACCAACCAAACAGGCCCTGCTTTGGATTTACAGCTCAAACTGTTAAACTGCAGGTCAGAACCTATAATTAGACGTTTCCTTATCCTGGATGAATTTCATACATTTCCAGAACAGTCCGTTTGAGCTAGCAGCATGTGGGTTGTAAAAAATGGGCGAACCTCACAGGGGGGTGCATTGTTAAAAGAAGCTTATAGTTTATGGCTCTCGCTTTAAACCAGAGTCCTACAGGTTCAACTTTTCCACAGTTTCACAGTTAAGGGCTGTGTAGACTGGTCAGAGAGAGCCATTGCACATACATCTCCTTCATTTCAGCCGCTGGACAGACTGACATCCAGTTCGGGTTCACGGCTCGGCGCCCAGAAAGGGGGATGCAGAGATCATTTTCAGCCCACCCAAACCAACCGGAGCCTTTTTATTTAGTTAGCTGGCAGTCGTTAGAAATTCCATCTTCGAAAATACATATTAATGACGGTGAATGCTGGAACTGTGATTTCTATTAGTGTCGCTAACAGGCGAGCAGAGGTCTCACTTGCAGCGCAGAGGGGGAATTCGCAGCAGCCTTGGTGTCTGCATTCGGCTCCAAATTGAACCGAGAGCGATAGATGATGGAGCCACTGAACTTAAATAACTCTTTTCGAGCAGTCAGCCAGAGACAGGAGAAATGTTATGACTGTGGCTCATTGACGGAAAAGCATGGCAGGGGGATTTTGCATTTGAATACTATGTTTAGCCGCTGATTAAATCAAAACTTCAGAACTCACCTGGTAATAGCCAGAATATACCCACAACTGAAGCGGAGCTGCAGGATTCAACATCGACAAATATTTGATTTGGCTCCAGTGGGCTTTCATGCTATGCCAGTGTGGTCGGAATAAAGAGAATCGCCAATTTGTACTGGAGATAGAAGTAATAGAGACTTCCATAGGCCATAACTCAACATACATTTTGGATAGCTTGCTGGTGACCAAAAATATCGAATCCTAATATGAATGTCAGGGACAATTCGGGGTGTTAGAGAAGTATAACAGACTTTTGGGCAAGATTTTTAATTTGGACCATGACTATCAAAAGTCTGCATGGACACTTAATATCTGCTCAGACACTGCATCAGCATTGAATATCTCTGGATTTTGCTGGTGTGCTGCCTTCTATGGCTCCTACCAAAACACTTTTAGACTAAAGGAAATTCAAGTAAGACACCTGATGCTACTTAGCGTTTGCGAAAGACCACAGAATAATATACTAGGCACCACAAGTGTACATTGCCATCATAAAGTTATATTTTTTATTTTTTAAGTTCCTCTAAGGTAAGGGAATTTTCGCAAAGAAACATGCATTCTGATGAATTCTAAAGCTTTCACTGACCCGAATGCCATAATTAAGAATTTGTTTTTTATTAACTTTATCAGGGAAATAGCGCATAAAACACATACAATCGTGCATGAAGAGTTTAAACCGCGTTCTAATATAATGGAAAAGTTCAAAACCCATTGTGAAATATGAAAAATACATTTCCCTGGAGTCCGAGAATAGCGTTTTCTGAAGACTTCTGTCATCACAGCATTAATGCCAAAACAATGTAGATCCCACACAACATGACAAAGAGACTTTTAAGCATTTCCATCTGAACTTAGCCAGGAAAATAACAGACTGTCGAGAGATCTTAGAGGGTCCCTAGGAAGACTAATGGTCTCTCTGAAGAAATCCTATCCACATACCATTGACAGAAAATAAGAGGCCATCACAAGTCTGATCAAGCCTATAAGCGCAAATCTAAATTATAACCCTGTCTGACCTGATGCATGGCTGTAACGGCTGCCAGTTCAGAGGACTGGGCAATCACCAAACGGTTGAACTATAAGTGTTGCAATATATCCACATCATCCAGAAACCTCTGGAGAGTCAATAAAGGGTATAGCAGAATGCTTTGTTAAGGGACCATTTACTGTAAAGAGGAATTCTAGTGAGGAAATTTTAGTGAACGATGAAAAAAATGCAGAAAGCCAACAACAACAAAAAAAAATCTTTGAGACATCATGTCACTAGACACAGTCAAATTAAATTCCAATTGTCTGTTCTTGTCAAGGAAATGCACATTAGATTCTTTTTTGTTTTTTCTTTCTGGCAAGATTTGACGGGGCCTACATAGCAAAGGGTGTACCAAAATAAAGCAGCTCATTGCACTGTGGGTAAGCCATAAAACTGCTCTGTGGGGCTTCATGAACAGTGCGAAGTGGGAGGCCCAGAAGGATACGGCTGCTTATACCCCAAAAGATTGTCCTGATAGCTAAAACACACCCATTAAAAGACTTGGTAGGAACAAAGTTCTGGGGGAAAACCACAAGCTTTCTGAAACATGGGCAGAATGACTCGGGCTTGGTTTTAATTGAAACAGGGTATATAAAGTCTTATGACGATACCTTCCCCGCTTCTTTATGAACATGTCTATGATTCCTTCTCCAGTCAGTTATTTTTTATCATTTTTCAGTTATGGTCTTTATTTCAGTTGTCAGACTTAGGACGAGGTTATAGAACGCTTCCTTACTTTTTTCTCTAGAATAAACCTAAGCAAAGTAAGAGCTGGGGATTGCAAAGAGTTTCTGTATACAGCATTTTGCCCTGGCAACATTTGTTCTAGCAGGCTGAAAACACTGAGACTGTCATTCTAATGATGCGGGACAGGCCACAGCTAAACTTTCTCACCTTCTTCCTGAGTTCTGATTTGCATGTCGGGCTCTGGGCAGTGGAAAGTAGATGGATATAGCATTGCAGTGGAAAAGTCTGTTAAAATGTTCAGTCTACCAGTGGACAAGGACAAAATGAAACAGAAGGACCCAATGACATGCCTTTGAGGTCTGGCTGCTTGTCTTCGGTGCAACCTGAACACTTTCGGTGCAGACAGACTATCAAGTGTTCCTGTGGTCAGGGGGCGCATTTAACATGTATAAACAGCTTGTTGCAGTGAGATCCGATTCCCAAATGAGAAACCCTACATCTAATCATACAGGTACCCTACATAACTCTCTCTCTCTCTCTCTTTCTTTCTTTCTCTCCTTTTGACCACAAGAAGTCCCACACACACAAACACACGCTCTTTCTCCTCTCTTCCTTTCTATTCTTTGCTTTTCTCTCTCTCTCTCTCTCTCTCTCTCTCCTTTTGATCACAAGACGTCCCACACACACAAACACACACTCTTTCTTTTCTCTTCCTTTCTACTCTTTGCTTTTCTCTTTCTCTCTCTTTCTCTCTCTGCCCCCCCTTGCATTCAGTTCTCTTCTTTCTACCCTCTCTCGCACTCTTTCCTCTTTTTCTCGCTTACTTTCTCCCTCTCTCTCAAAGCTCTGCATACATCAGGGCATGTCCAGTACTCTTCATCCTACTCACCTCCATCCTCTCCTGCTTGACCTCATCCACCTCCTCATCCTCTAGCAGTGTCAGGAATTCCCCCGTCTGGTCGATGGAGCCCAGGAAGTCCAGCGCCAGCTTCTGCCTCTTATTGGAACTGCTGCTAGAGAATTTGTCTGGATGTAGAGACACACACAACACACACACAACTAACTCTCTGGTGCCCACATCTGCAGTCCAGCTGGCCATGTTTACACCTGAGCTGCAATGGGACGGGCCCGAGGCGCTGCCCACTCAACCATCATGCAATAGAACACTGCCTGGTACTATGTGTACACACAGGAGAAACAGGCTTTTCCAGCGTATAGAGCCAATATCTACACTCGTTCTACATCACTCCATCACTGCTCTAATAGCTATTAGTTGTATTAGCTGTTTAAACCCATGAGGTGAAGTTACAAGGAAATTATTAGCACACGAGAAGAAGGTAAAATAGTGTAGAATAACAAAGGGCATAGAAAAAACACAGACTTCATGTTTCTACAACATTTTGATTTGAGCAAACCAACTTATAATAAATTTTAAAGTTATGTTAAAGCTTATTACATTTCATTCCAAAGACTGCTCACTTCCTGGCTCAAGTTCAACAGACATAATCAGCTCCAAGTCCCAAAGGCTTAATACAGCCCACCAAGACAAACCGCTTTTCACTCTACAAAATGTAGAGAACCGCTGCTAATTAAATCCCTACAGCATTGCGCTGGGAAAATGAACAGAAAGAAATGTTAATTATACCAGAGGAAACGTGGTGATCAAATGCATCTTTGTGAAGTAATGTCTGCTTGACATGACATAAATAGCCTCAGAAAATGTTTAATCAGGGAGACAGGACTCATGACACCTTAATAACAGCGCTTTTATGAGGCTCAAATTTCCTGGTGCTGGCATGGCTCGAGCTTCGAACAGTACCATAATTGTGGACTTCCTATGTAAACGAGCAATTCCATCAAAACTTAAAAAAATAAATACAATCAAATAAAATATGCCATTTTTGTGTAAACTGGCTTTCGAATGGTACAAATACGCTGATGCTTGTAAGTCGAACTATATACTTTTTGGTTTGAATGTTTTCTAAATGTATTCAACATTTGATGCAGTGGTGTGTTTACAGGCATAAAAGAGCTTGGAAAATCTTAGTTTGGGGGAACAGTAAACAAAACTAATCTGTAGTGATGAAACGGAGCATTTAATTCACCAAACTAAACAGGAGGAAACAAACAGATGCCACCTTTGATCCACCAACAATGATCCACAAAATTCAGCGCCACACAAAAATGTGAACTGGACTTATTTTACCAACTACTGAAATTTACTCAGGCTACCATGATTTATTCTGCAAGTTAAAACGCATTAGTGAAAAAACGCACACATCCTCTCTTGAGGAGTAGAACTTCTCTATTTGAAACATTTTTTCTTCTTCTAAAAACTCAATTTTAAAAGATTTATCATTAAGTGAAATAAATGTGAGAAATATGTAGTTAAATTCTGTTAAATCCTAAATCTTATAACAGCCCAAGGGCCATAAAAAAGAAATTAAAGATTTTTTTTGGAACATGGAGACACCACATAAATCATATAAACTCATATTAACCAAGGATTTAATATGATGATAAGGATTTCCAACACAAAACAGCATTTTCTGAGCACTCCTGCTATAAAGACATCTTTGTATTCACTGTTGAACGCTTCTGGATGTTCTCTTAAATCTACTTTAGTAAAAAGGTTTTATGGAATTATTGAGTGTGTGATTAGTGATTGTGCTGCTTATTTTTGAGTAAGCTGAGTAGAGTTTGAATAGTATAAATGATAACATCAAATATGAAGCACAATCAGGTTTTATTATTGACTCTAATTAATCTTCATTTTATTTTCACTGAGGTTTATCACATGAATGAGCAGCCCATTGTCGAGAATCCAACACATTTTGCCTGTACATTTCTTGTCAGGAGAACTTGCAGGCGCTGCAGGATTTCAGTTCTTCATGGCTTGGTGTGACTGTGGTCCCAGCTGCCTTGAGAACATTGATAAGAACCTCCAGTGCAGGTTTAGGCTGAATCCTCACCCTTCTCATGATCACTAAAACTCCACGAGGTGAGATCTTGCATGGAGCCTCAGACTGAGGAGACAGAGTTATTTTGTGGTTCTCATATTTGCGAATAATCACACCAACTGTTGTCACCTGCTCACCAAGCTGCTTGGCGATTGTCTTGTAGTCCAGCCTTGTGTAGGTCTACAATCTTGTCCATGACATCCTTGAGCAGCTCTTGGGTCTTGGACATGGTGGAGTTTGGAATCTGATTGATTGATTACTTCTGTGGACAGGTGTCTTTTATAAAGATAACAAGCGGAGATTAAAATACCAATCAATTTATGACTTTTGTTAAATGTGTTTTTCTGGATGTTTTTGTTGTTATTCTGTCTTTCACTGTTAGAATAACACTACTATTTAAATTATAGACTGATCAAATGTACAAATATCTCCCGCTGCAGACTTTAGACTTAGACACATTAGGTTACAATGTTTACACTGCATACGGGACACTTAAACATGTACATAATAATCATGATCTAATAATCGTTTTTCTAAAATGCCTTTTTCTTTCTCCCTTTTTTTATAAGCCCTTATAATTTATGTCAAAGACTGCTGGAAGAATTCACAGAAAATGTGATTATTTTATTGTATGTTGCAACAGATGTTTCCTACATATATTACAATCAATTTCTGAATTTACCCTAAATACCCCAAATTATCTGGGCGTATGTTAAAGTTGACTTGGCAACCAAGACTAAGCGTAACATTGTAATAGAGCTGTGATGGCAGCCTGTTGCTGAAGGAACATCTGAGGCATTGTGTGTCTTGTTTCTGATGCAGAGGAACAGAAAAAAAGGGGAAATAAAGGACATGCAGTAGCAGCGGTGGGTCACAGCGATCTTATTGGTTAAACTGTGGGCATGATTCAGTGTGTAACGCAGCTCACGGTGGTTTTCATAGCCAGCAGTGCTTGGGGGAATTACTGCAGGGTCACGATAGAGACAGTGTGGTCAGAGTCAGCCTGGTTGCTTTCAGCCACGCTTCTGTTGTGTCCCTGAAAACGGCCACCACATAGCACCACAAACACCGCAGCCTAAAGAGCATGAACAGCCGTGGAGCTTCTCTTAGGCCTCACAGAGAGGAATCAAGGCAACAGGGCCTACGAATGCCAGCAGAGCTCTACACTCAATCCGGGCTTTTATGGAAAACACTAAAAAACAAAGTAAGAAAAACGTATTTCCAAATCCAGTTTCCCTGACAGGAGGAGGTTCATTTGGGGAAACGTCAACCTTTTCGGAGCCAATTTGAGCACAACACAAATGCTGGGGGAGCAAAAACATTAAACAGAGCAGCCCATCAGACTTCTCGTGGAAAAAAAGGTGGGGGGAGTCTGAATTTGCACGCACAGACATGCAGACTCCTTCTCAATCGACTGCGTGAAGCGCTCGCTCTGAATGCCGCATTTAACATTATTCCATCTCTCAAGTTACAGGCCAGATGAGGAGCAAAGATGCTAATGGTACTCATCATGACATGAAACGGCAGAGCTGCGTCGTTCTCCGTTGATTTTCTTCTCTCGTTCCACGTTTCCCTGTGATATTGATGGAGAACTAGCAGAGGGAGAGGTGGAATGCTATGTGAAGGCGAAGCATGCCGAAGCTTCCGCCTGCATTCTGGTAATGACTCTTGTTGATTGACTGTGGCATACAAAATTACCTTGGCTGACTGCAATCATTATGTATCCCTTCATCATTTAAAGCGCTTACTGAATGGTGAAATTCAGTTGGTGCTATTGGGGGGGGGGGGTGATTAAAAAAATCTTTTCGTAGCCAAAATGTCATAAACAGATCCTGGACCGCCCCTCTAAGTGGCCTGTATATGTTGCTGTGGTAAAAGTGATTCAGGAACCTGATGCGTACCTGAGTCCAGCGGATCCTCGTCATCAAGGGTTTTCATCAGTTTGGATTTGTAGTCTCGAAACTGCACGTACTTTAGAAGTCGTCGCAACTTTTTCTAAAAAAAAAAAAATAAATAAAAAATAAACACAAAGGAGAAACCATAAAGCACAATGAATGACAGACAGACAACTAGGTGGAGACAGAGAAAGAGACTATACTGTAGGTACTCCCACAATTTTCAATGATTGCAATCATTCAGCATCCTGGAGTAGTCGGCCATCATTCACTATAAGCGCACATTAGATTGGCCGTTTGTTTTAGCAATGTGCTTACAGAGTGTGTGTGTGTTGTTTTTTTTTTACCTTGTCTTTCCTCATAAGGAAGATGATATCTTCTGGTGATATGACCCTGGCTCCTCGGAGAAGAGCCACCTCAGATGCCTGGTGGAGCTGCAGTGCAGAAGAGAAGAAAAAAAAAATGAACAAAAAGATTCAGTCAGCAAACAACAAGATCACACTCGAGATGTTTTCCTTCGACATTCTGCCAGTCAATGCAAGTCAGATGAATGAGTAACAGCATCTGCTGTTTAAAATCCTTGAGGTAGTTGATAAGAAAACCACATATTTTTCTGAGCAGCACTTTCATAGTCACATAGGGTCTCCATAAACTTCAGACAATTTTGGCAGCCGTAACGTTTGTTTTGCTTTCTCAGCACTCAAATATGACAGCACAGCTGTCCTTGCCTTCAGGATAAACACAAAAAGTGGGGTAATAGTTGGAAAATAAGTGTTAGTCAGCCAGCTACTCAATGCCACTCTCCAGGTGCCCACCATGGGAACTGCAAAATAATAATAATTAGGAAAAAAAACAAAGAAAGAAATCAAGCATCACAAAGTAACCTAAAATGTATTTCCACCCATAATATTCCCAAACTGGTATAAATATAATAATAGTAAAGAAACCTGCCACAATATTTTTACTCGGTTTTAATGTGTCAAATTACTTCTGGACATGTCTTGTAAAATCTCTGAATAGATTCGATAAATATCTCAATGCCAATCAAAAAAAAAAACAAGAAACAAGAGTTGTGGTGTCAAGACCTACTTGGTAAAATATAATGGCCTTATTCATCTTCCTTTTTGGGTTATGGCTAGAATAAGTACACAGGGATGTTACATTCATATGGAAACAATCTTTACCAGCATGAGAAAAGGCGAGAGAGGGAAAAAGAAAAAGAAGAAGAAGCTAAGGCACAGCCATTTTACATTATTGCCAAACAGCGCAGAAACACCTCATCCATCACTGTCACCTTCAGCTGAAAATGATAGCTGTCTACACGAATCAGTACCTCGAATGAACTTTTCGGAAATAAAGAACTTTATAAAAAAAAAAAAAAAAAAAAAAAAAAAGACTACAGCTATAACTATCAACTTACCAATATATTTAACCCTAAACATAAAACAGAAAAAAACCCCGAGTATAATGAGTGAAGTTAAAACGGTCATTTCAATCCATTTAAAAGCAGCAGGGTTTTGTAAGAGATCATTAGTACAGGCAATGAGCTGGATACGCTTTCCAATTTAAAAGACAAAAATACGAATGCATGCAGATAGGAAGGGAAAATCAATGTGGATATTTTCACATCAAAAGTAGGATGTGTCGGAATAATATTTTAGTCAACACTGAAGTTTCGCATGAGGTATCTGGCATTTAGAATGAAAGCATACGGAATGGATTCGGAAACCAGTCCTGTGAGTCGTGTAGGTCAACAATGTGAAGAGAATTCTAAATTATTGCAAGAAAAAAAAAATACACAAAATCCGAAAGCTTATTAAAGCATAAAACGTATGGATAAAATGCTCGCTAGGAAAAAAGTCTCTGAGCAAAAAAAAAAAAAAATCATCAAAGGTTAACCATGAGAAACGTGATGATGTTGCAACTAATATTAGAATAAAGAATTATTTATCCTTGTCGTTTGTCATAGATTAATTTACCTATTTACCTGGAATCTCGATACTCAAAGCGCAGACCTTCGAACCGTTTTGGCTGGAGCTGGATCTCAAATACATGCTAGCAATTCTTAGAAGATTGTAAACATTTGTTGGTCATAAAATATGTTTGCTTGAAAATGTGGATCTCAGTGTGCAGTTTGGAGGTAGAATGGGCCTCACACATGCAATCACAGGGCGAGCATTTAAAACCGTCCGAGCTCAGAGAGCTTCATTTAGTGCTTTCTGGCCTGGCATGGTTCCAATGTTGACAGACTGACTGCCATATCTGTCTCTCCATTTAACAAGAAAATAGTTTTTAATAGACAAAAAATGGCTTTAAGTACACCTCTCATCCTTCACTCTCCAAATGTAACCGAGCCCAAACACTGACGAGGCTCAGGAATCAGCCACAGCTCGTCTGGGTAATTATTATTTACAAAGACTCATGTTATTACTGGATATAAAATTATTTACCTCTGCACTTACAAAGCAAGCACATTGATATATTTTAAAATCATGATGCATTGTGCATCTCAGAAAGAAAACATGTTAATGACATCACAATCTTTATAAATCCAAAGCTGGGCTCACACCTATAATCTTACGCTGAAAACGTTTTGTTTTGTTTGACAAGCTCACCAGCGGACCAATAGGTGATGTTGCGATCATTTTACTTTAAACCATCTTGGGAAATTGAGTCCGGTAGGTAGTACAGCAAGAAGAGAGGTAGGTCTTGAGTAAACTGCTACGGATTACATTAAATTACAGGGTTTTTTTGCTGCTAGCTACCCTTTAGCGAGAGAAAGCGAGTTACTGAATGTGCCACTGATTGATGTAAAACTCCAAGCAATTTTTCTTGTGTGCTTTCAAGGCTTATTTTAGACAAGTATTGACTGTGAAACGGTCTGATGTCCTACACTGTGACATAGGGATCATGTTCATGCAGTCTGACGAACAATGGCAAAGGACCATTAAACTGCAGTGTACGACCAATAAAGTAAAGTGTTTTTTTTATAGCCGCAGTTTAAAAACGGGTTCCCTCCCCCACACTAATTTCCCAAAGATTACTTATTTCATTAAAGAAATCCAAACTTTAAATACAGCAGATCAGACCGGATTTAACCCAAACTAAGAGGAACGAGGAATGACCTGGTCTCTATTTTTCCTTAGCTGTCTTTTTTTTTTCCATGCCAACTGAAGTCGTTGGCTCACCAAACAGATCGGGTGAAATAACAGATTAATTTTGGTAATTGCTCTAATTTTACACTCGATGAAAGCCGTCTCCTGAGCTGTGAGGCTGAACGATGTCGGCGGCGTTACTTCATTTGGGATGGCTCACAGGCTTACTGAACACTGAGATCTCTGTGGTTTATTTCCAGAGCCTCAGAAACGGGTTCTGCTGACAGTTTACTTGAGTGGCGAAGGACTGTTTTACCATTTCTGGGATGCCTGAGCTATCACACTACACAGGCATTCATAAGAGGGAGAGTGTTTTTCTCCATTTCGATATTACAGGAGAAATCCATGGCCAGACATGAGCACAGACAGGAGCGGGAGCACATACACTAATGACCACTGTAGTCAACTTAACTTTTGACCTCGGCAAGGCAAGTCTTTCCTTTTAGGAAATGAGGGCTAGAACCCTTCTGAATATCCCTTTTTATGTGTGAAGTAAAGCTAACGCATTAGCCTTCGAAATAAGCCTTGACTAAAGAGTTTACTAAATCAGTGCAATCAGTATACAAGACTGGAGTATAGAAACGTAGTGCTCTGAAGGATGGCCACAAGCCCCAGGGCCCTAATTAGAGAAATCCATTTAAATTAACACAGGTTTTCAAGTGACGTTGGCCTCCAAGGGCTGCTTTATGTCACATTACAGTGTGGGAGAAAAGGACTGGCTTTCATGCAACAGTATGGCAGAAGTCAAATAAACAAACTGGCTGAACACAATTTCCTCAGCACTGCTACTGCTCTGTTTTGAAACAAAATCCATTATTTGATTACACAACGCAAAGGTAAGCGGAAGACTGGGCTAGTGCGCCAGTCCTATCGTCCCTGTGAACAACAATTAAACCATTTCCTCGAAAAAGCAGGGAAATCGCCGGCGTTTCACGTTTGCATTACTCACCTTCCAGACTGATTATTCAACTGCCCTGCTTTAAAAATAAAAAAATTGCTCTAAAATCAACCTTGGCAACTCACACGCCTGATTACGTTTCCAATGTAAACTTAATTAGTGTATGTTTTGCATGTGTCAGCGTCTGGATTTTATCGCAGGTAACCTTGCTTGATAAGCTTATATTAGATTGTTAAAGCTTATGGGCCGGAGGAGTGTATGATGCTCGTTTGGCTGCTACTGAATTTAATGTTTGATAATATTACATAAAAAAAATAAATAAATAAAGGAAAACAATTGTTGCAAAGAATTATGTTTGAAACTATGAAAGCAGACTCGCTATCAGTGGAACGGGAATTCCGAGAGCGTTTGCACTGATTAAATGTTTTGCTTGTTCTTTGCGGTTTAATGATGCTGTTTGGAAAGCGGCGATATCAGTGTTTTGTGAAACTGAGCGTCCCTGAGAGCTCGCCGTTTGGGTAAATAAAACAAGTGTTTCCCATTTTTTCAGCTCGGTGAGACAGTAAGCCAGTGACGACAGGGTATAGAAAAGGCGCATGATGAAGGCACCTGCTGCGTTTGATGTCTGGCACATGGTGACCTTTACAGCTCTCATAAACACCACTGAGCCTTACGAAGCTTTTGATAAAGTAATACTAAGGCCTGTGACCGCTGAATGAATAAAAATAAGTGAATAATATGGACGCAGTCGTTGAATATACTCTATATATACTCTATATACTCTCTCTCTCTCTCTCTCTCTCTCTCTCCATCTCATATATTATATACACACACACACACACACACATACATACATACGCACACACCCGTGATAAAGCAAGCAGTTACTGCAAAGTAAGACGAAGCAGAAGACCGCACAGAGAGTGAGGATGTAAAGCTCCTGGTTCGCTGTGGAAACACGATATAGCGAACATATATTCAAGCAAAATACACCGCTCATTTATCCTGCCTTGGCAATGCAGAGACTAATTGATCCAGGCATTCGCAAAACTCTGATGTATGTCAGCGCGAGCACCTGGACGAGAGATGACAGGCATGCTTCCACAACCCAAACCATTTTGACTCCAAATATCCGGTGAGCGATCGCTCATGGCGGAGTGTGTCTGGGCTCGGGGTGGCTCCAGCAGCGCTGCATTTCAGTCTGGGCCTGGCAGAAAACCATCTAACCAGAGCGACCACAGGCCACGCGCATGAATACACTTCTATTACATTCAAACCGACCTGAGGACTCGAGCAGCCCCTCGGCAGTCCTTTAAATGGCTCAGATTAAAAAAAAGTCTAAAGTTAAATATATCTGGCTCATCATTAACCCAGACCACCCATCAGGTTCATAGGTGGAAAGCAGAATCCACAAGATAAACAGGCAACTAAATGTAATAAAAAAATAACCGAGTAAACAGGATAGATAAACAAAAACAGGCCTGGAAAGTTCTGCTGCTAAAAGTTCCTTTATTCATTTATTCATACTGAAGCAGAGAAACGGCGCATTGGATTTTTCATGTTTGTCCTGTAAATAATGAGGATGTGAAATTCAAATTTTGCAGACGATGTGGTTTCGGGTAATGTGAACGCTACAAGGTCAGAATTACACCTTGCTTTTTTATTAAATGCAATCTTTAATAAGAAAACAGGGCATTAAAAATATAAATATGGTGTGTTCATATTTTAACAGAGCCATTTTAACAGGAGCAAACATTTTACCTGTTTCATCCAAATCATAAAAAAAAAAAAGCACTGTTAGCACCTGACCACCGGTGATTAAGCGGATATTGTTAAACATACTGAGAATTTTATTCCTTTACTACACAGACATCGGTCATTTTCACATGGCTTAATAATCAAATTTACAACAGTAAACCAAGTTAAAATAGTTCTATAATAAATTTGCCATCATAGCAAAAAAAAAAAAAAAAAACCCATGGGATTGATAGAAACTCTGGAAGCAGAAGGCGTCCGAAGAAATAAGTGCCTATGAAAGCAGAGCCTGCCAACTCTTGCACCTGGCGTCAACTCAGCAGCCAAGTGAACTCTGTTTCACATGCAGACGAAATGTGAAGTCTTTTCACGGTGCTGTTTGGGTTTCTGGGTGAAAGCAGACGACTACAGACGTCTAAGGGAGGACGCGCACTGAATTAACCGCCCTCTCCCTCCACACATTACAAGAATGAATGACTCATATTCTGTCCATTTCTTTAGGAAGTGAGACTGCAGAAACATCACGCTCTTACAGGAGCACGTGTGCTTAGGTCGAGTCAAGCTCAAAATACCAGACTTCGCACAAGCCAGCCTGGTGTTAACAAACTACATTTTAATAGCGACAGCATGATTTTAGTATAAAGACGTTTGGTCAAACTATAGTAGGAGTCAGCAGTCCCTGGGAAATGTGTGTGAAAAGCACTAGGGGTCAGTGTAAGGATCTCACTAACCGTCTTGGAACATCAGCATGGAAAATATGCAAAACAGCTTCATTTTTCTATCAAACTTTATTTGCGCTATAGAACAACTTTATGTTTGAGAACCAAGCTATAAAAAATATAAGATAGATATAAAAAGCTAGGCAACTCCCCTGGCTAAGTAAAAATTAAAAATAGTTATATTGTATATACACACAAACTTGCTACTGAAATTTGTGAGTTTGGCGACCGCTTTCTGAATCTTACCAGCTATTTAGCGATATAATGAAATAAAATATTATCCGCCATAACTGCTAATTATATAAAAATAGAGTTTCAAGAAAAAACTAGTGTGGCTGCTAAACATATTTACAGAAGAGATGTAAATACTTTCCTAATAAACAAGACTATTTACTTTAGAGTCTAGACTACTTTTTAAAAATACCGAGCGCTAGCATATTGTTAAGTAAATGCAATGAAAAAAATAGTAAAAATATAGTGGGGTGGTTTATGTCTGCTGTAGGGGGCCCAATACCCACCCCTGCTCTGTGTATGTGTGGAATATGTTTCCCCCTGTTTTGTTAGGTACTAGGATTTCCCTTTCTGGTCTTTAAATTGTCTGTAGTGTGTAAATGGGGGTGTGTTTATGATGGTGCCCTTTGATGGGCTGGTGCCTCGTCTTATCACCCTGATTCTTCTAGGCTAGACTTTAGATTCTCTGTGACCCATTGCAGGATAGCCTACTGAAAGATGAATAGATGAAGGATTGTGCTTAGCTGTAACGTCATGATCTTAAAGCCTTCTTAACGTTCTCTCCTTTAGAAAGTGTAACATACACATACTTCCTGGGCGAAAAATAATGACAAAGCGTGATTTTGTACATTTTGTGCTTGCTAAGAAACAGGGGAACAGCTGGAATACAGTAAGTCTGTACTTGTACATCAAGCGTCAGAACCTTCAGATAAGAACCAAAGGAACAGAGTGTCTGAACCATGCAGGAGGAACTGACCCGTTCCAGGCACTCGTTTCTTCGGTCCGTTTATTATATTTGAACTCTCGAGTCAAAATCAAGGTGACGCTCCTGCACTACTATAGAGAGTCAACTTATAAAGGATCTAAAGGCTTCAGTACTGATCAGACTTTTTATGTGTTTAAGCCTTCGGGAAGTTCAAGAGGCAAAAGGTGCGAGTTTGCAAGGTGTTTGATGATGAGCTGTTTATTTGTAGCGCATGCGTGTGCGGAATACACTCTACTCTTCAAATCTTCGCCACCATCGCAGTGTGAACTGTTTCGCAGGCCATCTGGGAAGGATTTATTGTGTAATTTGGTTTATTACCACTGTGGTCTTCGTCTGAGTAGCATGAACACAATTACGCTCCACTCGGCACGGCTACACCTGGCCTCTCCAAACAATAATAAATCCAGCGGAGAGAGGAAACAAGGCATTAATTGAGGGTTATCGCCATCATGGCCTGTTTAGTACTTACTGCTGAGAGCCACGAGATATTTATAGGGCTGCAAAAATAAATATCCAATAGTGTTGTATTACATCCACTCCTGCACTAAAGAGTCTTTCCTGTACATTAAAGTGAAGAGATTATTAACAAGTGTGGATGATATAGAGCTACAGAGCAGTACGGTTAAAAAGGAAGAAAAGGAGAAAATAAAAATGATTAAATTAAAGACCGCTCTGCTGTATCCCTGTTGCTCTATTACCATACTTGGATTCTGAAATATTGGCGCTCTTAAAGAGGTAAAACGATTTTAAAAGGTGATAAAATGGATTTGTGGTTAATTAGCTTCATCTCATACTAACTTTTATAGGAATCTCACCTTTAATTAAAATAAATACAGCTCACAAAAAAAATTACCAAAATATAGCTTTTTTTTGTTGTTTTTAAACAAAACCATGTGTCATAAGTATTGACACCCATGTATTCAGGGCTTTGACAGTTTTTCAAGTACCAGATTATTGTGCTATTTTAATTTAAAAATAGTAAAATAGTGGCTTAAAATGTTTTATTTAGTTTATTCCTATAATAAAAAAAAGTTAATAATTTTTCTGGTATTTTTTGCGGTTTAATACACCCGAAATGCAGAAATTTTACTTTGTATTTTTTTACTGCAATTGTATATTGGGAAAAAGTAGATGACTTTATTTGAGATTAATTTTTTCATGCAAATATAGCACAAAATAACTTTATAATTTTAATTTTTAAATAGTTTTAAATAATCTCCACGTACACCCGGGTCTGGTTTATTTTGGACTTGATCACCTCACAGTTTTCAGTGGGTTCAGTTCCTAAACTAACTGGGGCTGTGATGTCCAATCCAGACTCTATGAAAACATTTATGCGCATTTGGCTGTGTTTTGGGTCATTTATTTTGCTGGATTACACACAATATCTCACACAACAGTTGTAAACCCTTGGCAAAAGTAGCTAGATGTTTGTTTATGTTTATTATTTAGGTTCTTGGTGGAAACAGTCCCACGTAATTACAGGTCCTACACCCTAGTAATAAGATGGGATTTAATCCTTTGCTGTGGAATCAATTTTTGCCTTTTTAGCCTGTCAACATGCACACAAAATCCACTTGTCTTCTTTACAGCCCTGTTTGCTTTAAACATTTTTATATCATTTGATATGGATATTTCCAGAAGTCCAGTCATTTGAAATAGCACACGTTCTTCATTTCACCCACATGGTTTCTCATCTTCTTCATGCTGATTAGCCACATAAAACGAACTTCACATTCATATTTAATAAAAACTGAAATCTGTTTACTTATTTATTTGTTCATTTATACATTTACACTGTATGGTCGAAAGTATGTGGACACCTAATCTTCACACCCATATATTTGCCAGACAATTATCTAAAATGTCCTTGTATCCTGTAGCTTTAAGCTTTCCCTTTACTGGAACAAAGAGGCCCAAACACTGTTCCAGCATTACGGAGGGAAAGGGTTGCTGAGAAGAGAGTGGAAAATTGTTCTGCTAAGAGCCCTGACCCCCTGAACACATCTGGGATAAACTGGAACACTGACACAGCAGACTTGCTAGTCCCAAATCAGTGCCTAATCTCACTAATGATGTTGTGGCTAAATGATCACAAGTCACGCTCGGAAATCTAGTGGAAAACTCACCCAGAAGAAATATATCAGAAGTGGGGGACTAAATCTGGAATGGGATGTTCAACATTTACATGTAGGTATACATGAGGGCAAGTGGTAGCTCAGTGATTAAGGTGTTGGACTGCTGATCGAAAGTTGGAGGGTTTCCAGCTCGACTGAGCTGCCAGTGCTGGAGGCCCTGAGAAAGGACCTCAAGCCTCAACTGCTTAGATGAATAAAAAATGATAGATAAATATAAATTGCTCCAGATAAGGTTGTCTACCAAATGGCGTAAATTTACATGTGGGTGTTATGATCAGGTCCACACACACTGTTTGTTGTAGCGTACTTAAAATCTAACTTAAATAAAAAGAATAATATGATTGTAATAATAGGAAAATATTTTGGCGAGGTGTAGTGGGCTTAGGGCGCCGGCACTAACCAGGCAGCTGCGCTCTGGTGACCCAGCTTCGATTCCGGCTCAGGGCCCTTTAGGTCCCACCCCTCTCTATCTCCCCCATTTCATCTCTCTCACTGTCCTATCAATGAAGACAAAAATGGTTAAAAAATATATTTAAAAAAATATATATATTTTGTATTATATTTCAGTGTACCATTTTTATCTGCATCAGACACACACATTCATACACTGCAAAAACTCCTTGTCTAGTAAGAGTTACAATCTTATTTCTAGCCAAAAAATCTTAATGATTTTGTTTTAAGAATTAAACACTGAGCAGGAGCAGATTGTGTAAGATTATTATGATTGTTTTCAGATTTATTTAACCTTTTTTTTTACCTAGTAAGTAAAGCTTAAGGGTCACGGGATTCTGCTGGAGTTTATCCCAGTTGTCAAAAGACAGGGGTACAACCTGGACAGGACGCCAGTCCATCGCAGCGCCATATATATTACGATCAATCACACAAACACACACTTCCTGGTTATTTAATCATATCCAAATACAATGTCATGATACTTACAAATAACATGATGAATAAAATCCCAACCTAATGTCAGGGTTTGGGTTTTTGTCTTAAATTTCAGTTTAGTTTGAGAGTTTGCATTCTGGGCATCAGTGGTTACAGCTTCATCATTTTTGTGTTTAACGTCCACTGTGCTTCATGTGTCTTCGGATCTACAGAACAGAGTTATATGTCCTCAGGGAGGAGTCTGTAAATTATTTGAGGCTGTCCTGGATTTTTATGTTTGGCAAGTGAGCCTCCACACAAGTTTTTAACTGCTGTGATTTATAATATGCAAGACGTTCCTGTGCATCTCTTTGAAAGCCAGCGCGTCCATAAATCTGTCTGGCACTGGCCGCTGTCAGAAAATATGGCCTGAACAGATGACAGTTAACATTAATGCATTAAGTGAACTAGACAAAAGTGCTGGATGCGAGGTAAGAAAAGGCAGCTTTATTAGTAAACTGGGTGGCATCTGCTCTGTACAGCGAAACAGATGTGAGGAGTTCGACAGCTTACGGCAGGTTCAAAGGTCTGGCTATTATTTCTTCCGCCTAATAAATCTAAAAGGATCTTATCAGGATCTTATTCGTTCTGATTTAAATGTGAAGTAGAAAATCCACTGGGGGAAAATAATCAACAACAAGGTGATGTGCTATTATAGAAAGAGAACAGTGCCTTTACACAAGAAGACATCCAGCTAATTTTAATGACTCTATTAGCTATTAATAGTTAGCTATCAATAATTTCCCCAACCTAAGACAAGCAGACTTTTGCAATCATTTACAAACCATCAATTCTTTACTACTCTTTATTGTTCTGCCTTTAAAAATGTACATTTTTGATAGTCAGACAGGGAGATATATAGACATACTGACAGATAGGTAGGCAGACAGCCAAGTAAAGTGAGGATAAACAGACAGAGCAACAGATAAATAGAAATAGACCAAAAAAATAGACCAACAGACAGGTAGACAGTCAGTCAGATATATAGACAGTCAGACAAATAGGTAGGTAAATAGGTAGACAGACAGACAGACAGACAGATAGATAGATAATCAGACAGACAAAAAGTCAGTCAGTCAGTCAGACAAACAGACAGAGATAGACAGACAGACACAGACAGATAGAGATAGACACAAAGTCAGACAGACAGATAGATAGACATTCAGACAGACAGTCAGACAGACAAACAGTTGGTCAGTCAGACATACAGATAGATGAACAGATAGAAAGACAGACCGACAGATAGACAGACAGAGAGACAGACACAGCACTGTGCTGTAATTCTTTTTTGAGCGGGTTTATGTTATAGTGTAGTAATAAACTCAGCTTTATGCTTATTACTGACAACAGAAATTCGTCCTGCTTGAATGAACTGAACTTAAAACTTCAGGATCATAATCTAGTATCTAAATAAAATAAAAGATAAAACAAAAACAGGATATTGAAATGTATAAATTTAAATTTCATACAGCTTGATTTATTTCCTATTTCTCAAACAACTACAAAGAGCCGATTTGTTTCAGCTTTAAAAAAAATCAGGAGGAACTGAGCAGACGTTTGCATTATGCTTCATATCTGGAATCAGATCGTTCCTGGAAACAGACCCAGACTTTTGGGCCCAATTTAATCTCAGGAGAAACACAAAAGAAACTGAAATCAGATCCACAATTTGACTCTGGAAGCCAAGTGTGATCATAGTAGCCGAGTTTGCCGTCACCGTTGATGCCACGATGTCCCAGAATTCTCCACAGTACGGCAGCGGGACGACAGCATAATGCAGAAATACTGTGTGATGTTTGATATGACATGGGTTTGGAGCTTTATATTAAACTCAGCTTTTCCACAGCAATTTTAGAATCCCTAGTGGGGTTTGGCTCAGCAAGGAAAAACAGAAACACGCAAAACACATACAATAGCAAAAAATAGCTACCGTGGATAACAACCGGAGCACTTGAGCAGCTGCAGAATAGAGGGGCTGAATTTTAACACACACACACACACACACACACACACACACACACACACACACACATGACCTGATTTAAGGGCCCCTCTGACACAGTGGGCTAAAGGTCAAAGCAATGAATGTTAAGAGCTACTTTTCTCCTTTAACGGAACAGGGCAGTGTGGAGTTATAGGGTGAAAGGTTAAAACTACAGCGTGTGTCACGGCTGCCTGCTGCCTGTCTTTACACATAACACTTTAGCGGCAATGCTAACTTCAGACAACTGACAAGTTTCTCTTCGGACAATGCAGACCGAACGCACGGATCTCACCGTTACATAGGGTTCTTTTTTTTAGGTTATGATGGGTAATTATTTCTGGCCATGATATTCCCTACATAAACAGCAATGCTGTTGCTTCACATGAGGTTTCTTTGATGAGGGAGTGCGTAGGCCACTACAGTCAGCGTTTTCATGTGCTTGCGGTGAACGCATGACAAGGTGCAAGTAGGGGCGTAACAGTGTTTATCTAAGCTATGAAAGCAGTTAGCTATGAAAAGCAGAGTTATTTACCTCACTTTGTGTTTTTTTGTTTTTTTTTGATCTTGGAATGACTCGGAGCACCGCTTCATAGGGCAGGGCTGCTGGGAAAGTTGGGAGGTGGCTGACATTTGTTAACGCTTGCCGTATTGCTGCGGAGAAAAAGAGGTCGCCGGCTCTCATACTATTTATACTTAATTACAGAGCGCGCTTAAACCATTTCCCAGATGCAAAAATGTAAAACGACTTTGTCATGCAGCGCAACAGCTTTAGAGTGTCACGTCAGTTGTTCTCATAAAAGCATACCCTGGAAAGAGAATAACAAGGCTCCCAAAATATCTACAAAACAGTGTATAATTACTAGGGACGCACCGATACCATTTTTTCAAGATGGACTACGAGTACCGATATTTTTCTTGCCGATACCGATACCGATACCTGTACTATTTTGGGATGTAGGATTATTTGTATGACTCTCAGGTTATCTCTAGCTATTTTCTCGCGTTTTGCAAGAGTTCTGAAGGGTCAGTTGCCGAGTGCCAACGTTACTGCTAGTGGCAAATACTCTGTTCTTCCTTTTGTGTTTACATTTCTGATGTTTGACAGATTAGCAGAATAATGATTATAAATTCTCCTTTTGGTAGCTCTTGAGATTTTTGCAGAGCCACATGTGGAATGTGTGAAATTTCTCCACACCGCTAAGTCTAACATTCTGTCGCTCCTGCCGGAGTCTTTGTGCACTGAAAGTTCTGTCAATGACATCACAAGAGCCTTTGGTATCGAAGTGTTTTTACGAGCACATGAGCTCAGTTTCGCCATCCCACCGGTGCGTCCCTAATAATTAATAGCTCTTTACGCCACTTTAATAAGCTTACCATGTTGATGAGTTGCGTGTGCACTATGTCTTCAACAAGGGCAGCAGTTTCGTGTAGGGGTCTCCGAGAATCACCCAGTGCAAACCTGCAACACACACACACACACTTAAATATGACACAATGTTAACGTCACTGCTATAAAGTTAAAAGTCTGAAATAAGAGCTAGTTCTGTATAAAAATGTATTCTCGTCCGCTGATTTCACAGCCATTAGTCTCCTGTCGCTCAACAGTTAGCAGCTGACACATTTTCAGCGGGAACAGTGAAGCCTCAACCTCTCGTGTTAAATCACTGCCAAGTATAAAAGAAAATCTCTTAATTGGCAACTGAGGACAAACAACAAGCTTAATAAAGCCAAAAGCTACATTATAAAGAACGCACACGATGCGACTGGCTTTCACACAGAGGTACCAACTTTCCTAACGAGTGAATCCGAGCAGGCAGAGGAAAAAAAACACAAGTTTACCACAAAAACCTTAACATATGTCAGAGGACAGGACGGCTCCATGCTAACAGTCTAAATGATACAATATGTAGCGGGCGTACTGATATTTCACTGAAACGCCTGGCTTTATAAGAGTGACAAAACTCATTTTACACAATTACTAGTCTTAGTGTTTCTAATGCATATTTAATCAATAGTCACACACATCCACTATTTATTACACGTAATACAGTATTTAAAATCTAACATATACCGTGTGTATATATATATATAATCAAGTGTTAACTATTAAGCTCTACATGAAAGAAAAACAGATTAAAAAATAAAATATGATCCATAGAAGGAAAAACTAAATAAAAACCCACTTTGAATTTTACCCTAATGGTCAAGTAGGTTGTTAGGAGCGATGTGTGACAAAAGAATATCGGCATGAATCAAGGGAAAAGTGTAGAAGACAGCAGTGAGAGCAGCTATGTGGTACGGTTCAGAGACAGCGGCAACAAGGAAGAGACTGGAGGCAGCTTGAGGTAGCAGAGCTGAAGATGTTGGGGGTCTTTTTGGGACAAGGTTGGACTGAGTTAGGAATGAACACATCGGCGGGACAGCTGATGTTGGACATTTCAGGGTCAAATTCAGAGAGGTCAATTTGAGATGATTTGGGTATGTGCTAAGGAGGGATAGTGGAGATAATGGAGGGGAATGTTGGACATGGAGCTGCACGCAGGAGGTAAAGAGGAAGACAAGAGGAGGGATACTGATGTAATAAATAAGGAGAAGAAGTTAGTGCGTGTGAGTGATGAGGTTGCAGAGAATAGAGCTAAGCATAAGAGAATGTTTTGCTGTAGTGACCCCTGAAAAAGAAGAGAGAAAAAGAAGGTTAAGTAGCTAAAATAGGAGTAAAATTCTACTCCTCCTCCTCAGATAAAGTTTAGAGCATCCAAGAGTATTTGCTCAGAATGTCCAATCACACGCCCAATTACAAACAGACAATTTAGAGATGCCAAAGAAACTACATTTTCTTTGGTACCTGTAGGAAACCCCTGAACCAAAACCCTTAGCGGCTAAAACACAAAATGCTTTAAAGGTGCATCTGGTAATAAATAAAATCAGTAAAACTACTGAAAGGCACTGTAACATCACTTCACCAGCTATTGAACATGTTTAAAAGGGCACTGGCAGATGCTAGTGACATCATTAAATTTCAGGTCAATTTCTGGAAACCTTCCATGGGAACTTTCTTAGGAAACTAAGCAACATTTCAAGTTGGAAACTTACAGAAATTTATTTAAATTATTTTAAAATTTGGGGAAATTTCGATAAACCATCTACAAATAAATATAAATATTTTGATTGGTCATAAGCTAACATGCAAGCGAACACGTTTTACACATTTTAAAACATCCCATAGACTGGAAAATAGGAGGAATTTTTTAAACAGTTTTTTTTTTTTTTATCATTTTCTCATCTAAAAGCTTGATCAGTCAGTGTATGTTTTTTCAATAGTATAATTTCGTTGCATTTTACACACCACCGGAATCTTTTAAACATAAATTTTGGTAATATTTAAGTAATTTACATGAATAATCACCAAGATGGACATTTTTGGTCATTATTATGTGTGCAGGATTTAGGAAATGATAGGTGTATGTTATGGAGGAATGGACATACCCTTAAAAGCACTTTGGTGCTGTGTGTATGTGATTACGGAATATGTAGGCTAAAAAAAACCCCAAAAAAACAATTCAGTTTCGGTTGTATAAAGCTGACGCTGCAAAATTTTTTATACTACTTTTAAATTCCTGGTTATAAGCAATTTTGTAAATTCTCGTTTTTTCCCCATTAATTTCTGTTAATTCGAATGGAAAGTTTTCAGCCTAGAAAATTCCCAGCGTTTTGCAACCCTAAACATCAAAATTTCTTAAAAATATTTTAAGCACTTGGTCTAGTGTGACACTGGGTTGCTGAACATCTACAGAGAGCGCAGGTTTTAGGCGATTACAACAGGTTTGAATCTTTTAACTTCCTAAATTTTTCTCCAATCCTGAATGCCCATGGCCAGGCCTAGCTTACTGTTACGCTTGATACAAAGCTAACAATCGTGCGTTAGATATATGCAGGATAGGAAGTAGCACAACCATTTGGGAGGAGGGATTTAAGTGCTGTCAGCAGTACTATAGCACCTTCATGCTTGTCAGTAATAATCAGGATCCTTTTTTTTTTTTTTTTTTTTTTTAAATAGAAAATAGAAGCTCCGTCTTGGACAGCGTAGTAGACTGAATTTGACTTTAGCCACTGGTTCTAAAGGATAAGCCAAAGATTATAGCTTCAGTGTATAAGATAATGTATAAGCAATGAAATGCCAGTAAAGGCCGCTGTTTTACAACGATCATCAATGTAAGTAGTAAATGATCTGTTTTTCCACACCAGACACACAGTTCTCTGATCGAGAAGTCATGTGCCACTAATAAAAAGACAAGTCGTCTCGTCAATTAGCTCCAGCAGCCATCTTTATAGTGCGTCACTACAGCAAGTCAGCATACACTTCTGCATGGCCAATGTGCTGTTTACAAATTCTACACTCCTTTATTCGTGACTTTTCCCACAATGTGGCTGCCAAAGCTTCCCACATTCAGTGTGCTTAATATCGACACAGTGGTTTTTATCCGATGGAAGTGCAAACCGCTAAACAGCCACAGACTCGCTGCAGTTAACAGAGACGAGCATAAGAAGCACAATGTTTCAACCCTGAGAGAATAAATTCACTAATGAACCAGAATAACTGAATTTAACCACTTACATTTATGGCATTGAGCAGAGACCCATACATTTCTTTTAGAAAGTAAAACAGCTGAGGTTAAAGGTTCTTACTTCGGGGTCAAGCAAACGCAGCTTGGTGGTCCTGTCAACTTTCTGATCAGTAGTTTAATAGCTTAAACACATAGCTACCACTTGCAGAGGTGAAGAATGCAATCCTGTCGCACAAAAACATGATGTAAATGATGGATTACACTTCCGTATACATCCTTTAAGCCATACTTGCATGCAGGCAAGCGAATAAGATCTCTGTATTGGGAGAAGTTACAATAACTACTGATCAACATATTGATTTTATAAAAAAAAAAAATATATGCTGCTACTATTTGGCCACCCAGGAGATAAAATGAAAGACCACCAACTAGTTGTATTTATTTATTTATTTATTTTTACAGTTCGAATGCTAATAAAATTAAACGCACACCTACCCCTTGAAAAAAAAAGGTACATCTGGATATTGAATATCTCAACCATAACGCTGTCAATTAACTTTTATTACAACCTCGTTTCATTTCTTCGCTTCCACATAAATACATTTTAATCCAAATGGCTTCCAGAAGAAAATCAGTAATTTACTCCAGTTGTGTAATTTATTCCATTTGTTTGGTCACAAAGCAGTTTAGGTTTTGCTCAGGAAACCAGCGAGACAACAGTCGCCGTATAGGAAGCTCGCAGACTGGATTTGGAAAAAAAAAAAAGGTTTTAAATAAATGATGCCTCGACTGCAACTCAGAAATAAATTTCATTTTCTATTCAACGTCACACTTGATACAAACCCAGAACGGATAAAGGCTAGTAGGAAAATAAGCCGTCAGATATATGGAGTAATAAACAGACTCGTAATTGTGCACATGCTGCCAGTCTGACATGCTGTTTCTCCTTTTCATGTCACAGTAGTAGACATACATGAGTGCAGTGCAGACGGCTGTAATCCCTTGCATGTTGATCGGAGCAAGGCAGGATCATTGGTTTGGCCCGTGGCCTCCTGTGTGTTTACATCAACAGGCAGCACCAGTCGCTCTGTACAAACGACGCTAAACAAAAGCTTGTGAGACAGTTTGCTGAAATGGGCTGGATGTTTGGGTCCGGGCTTCGTGTTCAAAGTGAGCACAGCACAGTGGACGCTGATGTTTATGAGCTTGTGGTGCAACAACGGCCTCCTTCTGCCTTTCTCCATGTCACCATCCGCCTAGCGCTACTTCGAGACGCGGTAAACACAGCCATCCAATGTCTCTGATAGGAGAAAACAATCAATCTAAATACAGTCGGAGATCTGTGCTAATGTTATTTTAAGCTGCAAACATGTTCTTGGGAAGCGGTGGAAAAGGCTTATCCAGGGTTTAATCTCAAGCAGCGTAAGAAGAAAAACCATCACATCAGATTTTGCTTATTTAGAAAATATACAGAACTGAAATGTCTCTCTTACATGTCAGAAATATCACACACACTCACACAGCCAGGAAGAGACACATACACAAAGCTAGGAACGCATGCCCACACATACACATAAACGAGCGCACACAAACACATGCGTATAATCTAACACACAGACACACATGCACTCTTAGATTCTCTCTCTCTCTCTCACACACACACACACACACATTTCATATGAAATGTCCATTTGCACCACTAGAAATGAGCGTTGGCTTTCTGTTAAAGTCCCTCATTTATTTTGTGGAACTGGTTAATTAAAACGCTGCTGTATTTTGCTGTAGGGTGACATTAACTTTGCGGCTTAATGATTCCTAATTTGAAAAAGCTCAAAATTATGGTTTCAGGGTTAACCAAAACGAATTATGATTCAATTCGTTCAGCAGATTTTGCGACATGATTTAATTAGCAGCGTAACCCGAGGAGAGGAGCAGTTTTTCGCAAGAAAAGCCCGAAACCCGTGAGGTTTAATGGTGACACATCGTCACTTGTGAATCACACACGTGGGCTCAGTTTCAAAGAACAATATTTTGAGGCAGGGGGAAATATTTTGAGGGCATGTGGTGTTCCGGACAGGGGGAGCTTGATCGTGACAGGAGCTCGATCGAGGACTTGTTTATTTTAAGGAACACTGCTGCAGGTTGTTGAATGAAGTGCAGTCTTGTGTTGGCACACAGGCTTGAAAGTGAGAGAGAGTAAAACATAATGACAGGATTCCAACCTTCATCAAGGTTCCTGAAACATCTTCCGGTTCTTTTTTGGGTGAATATTTGCCATTTTGTTGTTTGCAATTATCTCCCAGTGACAGCTGATGTTTAAGATCTTTACTGCATGTTTTTAATAAATCAGCAGAACTCCAAAGTCAGTAGAATCTACAGATGATAGAGATGTGAGCAGGATATCGATGGAGGCATGGAACTCTGTGGGAGCAGGTCAAGCTCATTTCAGCTTTCTGTGTTCAAGCGGTTAACACTTTCAGCAGGATTTTTCCATTAAGAAGAGGATTTACTGTGCGTGTGTCTGTGTGTGTGTGCGCGCTTAAAGAGGTTGTGGAGTTTTCCAGGCTGAGAGGCGTTTATAGCAGTAGGGTGGGGTTAGACTGGGCTGGACCTGCGCTATTTTGGGACAGTTGAAGCTGGCCTCACTAGTCTGCACAACACAGTTGAGTTCCGATATGGGGAAATGAGCATTCAGAGAAGGAAAACCAGCCACTAATTCACACTGGGATAAAAGGGAACTGTCTTGATAAAAAAAAAATAAATAAATAACGTCAATTGGGTGCCAGCAGCAAACGCACCAGACAGCATTCGAACTGCTTTACCACTATGGTATCACTAGATAGTGGTACCTTGACTTATAAGGGTCTCAACTAACGAGTTTCTCGAAATACGAGCAATCTCTCTGCCTGCTTTTTGCTTTGAGTTGCGAGCTGAAATTCGGGTTACGAGCCATCTTTAGACACCCAACCACCAGTTGGCGTGACAAACGCAGTAAACATCCGCCCAGCATCCCATGCCTCACTTGATAGCTAGTCAGACATGCGCGTTAGCAAGTGTAGTCGTCTGATTGCTGTACATTAAACTTAACACTAGTTTATTGCGGTCCATTTTATTGTATTGTTTTTTATACAATATTCAGTATTTATACATATATATATTTATATTTTCTTATTAAAAATATGTAACAAACAATTTAAGCATTTTAACTTTCAACGCTTTCATATACAAATCTAGGTAGCATAAAAAAGATTTCTGGCTTTATCGTGTTACATTTAGCTACAACTAATTCGATGTGTCATATCATGTTATATCAAACAAACAGAGTATCATACTGTCTTCATTTACTAGAATAAAGCACCAGGTTACACCATATGACTCCACATGAATGTGTCTTCCCCAAACCTTTAGCAGTCCTTCAGCAAACCTTTACACAGTCATCTATAACCTCTATGCATGTTGTAGCATTACTTTATTTTTTTTACTGGAACTAAGAGACTCAAACACTGTTCCAGCATGACAATGCCCCGGTGGACCAGGTCTACAACCTCCATAAAGGCATGCGGTGGTATGATTCCACACAACGCCCTGCGCTAAACACCTTGGGAATAAACAGGAACACCAACTGCACCCCAGACCTTCTCACTCAGACCAACTCATGAACGTTTTCATGGCTGAATGAACAAATCCCGACAGTCATGTTCTACAATCTAGTGGAAATTTTTTTTTTTAAGAAATCTGGAGGATATTATAGAAGTAAAAAGCCAAATAAATCCTGAATTTGATTTTTCCATTTTAATGTGATGGTCAGGTGTCCCAATACTTTCGTCTTGGAATAGAAAAGTGTTTTGTTTTGCTTAAAAACATACAGCTTAAGCAAGTCTACCAGGCTTAATGTACTTTAGGTAGAGAGGGAAGAAAGAGGTCACAGGGCGCCAGCGCCTGGAGGTATGCATTTAGAGTTTAAATCGGTAATGTTATAGGCAGAGGCTGTCCAGGAAAATAAACAGCTGTAGCAGCCCCCGTCATAACTGAAGGCAGAGTTTGTTATTTTGTTCGATGCATTGGCAGGCGATACGGAGACCTTCAGCACTTATTACACTTCGCTTATTTGACTTTGTCTGCTCAAAACCCAGCAGAGATGAGAGCTGTACAGTATTCAGAGTTTGGAATATTTGCAACATACATCACGTGTTGACACAGTGAATTACAACAGAAAAGTAAGATCACGTTTTATTCTACATGCGCTGTGGAATTGATGAATTTGATTGTTGACTGAAAGGTCAGGAGAGATTTATATTCATGTGCTTTTTGTAATAAAAGATTGTTTCTATACTAACTTTACTAGTACATGTACAGTATAGGCTTGCTGTGATAGTCGGCACTGACGATGTGACAAGTGTTTAGATGCAACAGAGGTTAAGTTATATCTCACTTGTCCATCACGGCACCGTTCCCAACTGTTGTCTGATTTTTTATTTAAAGTAAGTAGAAATATTTTATCAATATGATAAATATCTCATGTGATAAATAACATTTTGGGAAAACTGTTCGCTAGTTTCATCACATCACACATCAGCAGCAGAAGTAAAATTTCATTTGTCACGTAAGATATTCATTAAGTTTTGTGTTTATTGTAAGTGTGTTTGTCTTTTTTTTTGTTTCGTTTTGGTCCATTCAAACTGAACAGTGTTGAATAGCCGAATGCCGCTAATTCTAAAGTAACGTTAAACGTGCACAGATATTTATAAGCTAACTAAAAGCAAAGGAAAGCAAGCTAACGAGAAAAACTCCAACCAACATCCTCGCCTTAAAGCCCCCCCGACGGTAATGTCGGTATTACCGGTGTTGTCACATAAATTAAATGATGTTCACAACGTTATCACAACGCTACTACAGGATGCTAGTATGCAACAAGTCAGAGAGAAAACTGATCATTGGTCCACAGCAGCATCAAAGAGCTCAGGCAGTGATTTTAGTTAAGGGGTGCAGTCAGTGTTCCAGTTCTTCCCAAAAGTGTTTACTGGGGTTATAGTCAGGGCTTTGCAAAAAACACTCGGGTTCCTCCGTTTGAATCTTGTTCACAGGGCCATTCTCATGCCAAAACAGTGTTTGGGCCTCTTGGTTCCTGAAGCAAAACGATAATGCTACAACAGAAAAAGACAACCTATACAATTCAATACAAACTTTCTACAGATAACAAGTCAGGTGTCCACAAAACATTGGCCATATAGTGTAAAATGTAAACATTAACGGTTATTAGGCGGTGATGGTTAAAATGGTTGTTGATTGGAAGACCAGTAAGACCGGGACCACCGCAAAGTCTGCCCTTGTTGGGTCCTTTAACAAGACCCTCAACCCTTCCTGCTCCAGAGGCGCTGTATCATAGGTGACCCTGCGCTCTGACCCCAACCTTCCAAGGTGGAATATGCAAAAAAAACCCCTCCATTACACTATTCGTTGTACTGTTAAAATCATGTATGTCACAAATATAATTTGAATTTGAATTCAATAACTAAGAATAACAACTAAGTTTAATAAGTTTCATTGTACAGTGCTGCATTATAAGAAGTAGGAAGCACATCAGTTATTTCAATGTGGCACTGGTTCACCACTAGATCACTTTCTTTTACTCTTCTATTGTGTGTTTATAGTCATTTATTGTTGATTCATAAAAGATAGACCTGTCATGTTTTATTACTTACATATTATTTCCTTCAGATCGCTAATCCTCTTTCGCAAAATAAAATCCATCAATGACATAATTCATTTTATCCCACAATTTTTCTACAAAATCTATTTGAGAATAATATAAAACAGCTTATCGTAAGTGATTTAATGGCAAAAAATAGCAAAGAAGGTCATGCCAACTGTTAAACAAAAACCCAAACAAACAGTGAGGCAGTAAGGACAGATTGAGGTCTAGCTGGAGTTATAAAGCGGTGCAGATAGGCAGCTGGAGCTGGGTGCTGGGCAACATGTGGGCCTCGCTTGTCCTGGTCAGGAAAACCCCTGGAGGACGACTTGATGGTAAACACATGCTACCTACAGACCAGTGGCTCATTCACCACCACATAATAAAGATAAATAGTGATTACTGACGTGTTGGTTCTCCCTCGCTCCTAATCACATTAAAGCATCTCGTGTTTGCAGAGAGATAAAGAAGCTTTTGCTGTGTTAAAAACGCATTAGAGTTAAACCTGAGAGTGTGTGCGATTTTTTTTTCCCTCGTCCTCTTTTTATTTTCAAAAGATTAGCTTAATCTTGGAACATCATAGCACAGTCCATCAATGTTGCTGCTGAAGTAGTTTCTTTTTCACATTACAGCTCTGTCTAGATTAGACCTTTTTTTTTTTTTTACTGTGGTTATATTTGCAATAACAAATCCAGAGATTATTTGATCATGTATTTGTGTATGTATTTTACTTTCCCTCTTTTTCTCACTTTTCTTTGCTTTTAATTAGCTTATAAATGCCAACACACATTTTACTTACACTTTTAAATTTGAATTGGCAATTTAGCATCAATTGATTGAATTTTCAATCAAAAAAAAAAAAAAAAAAAAAAGGAAAACAAAATCGCTAAAATAATAATTATCTCATGCAATGAAGCAAATTTGACTTCCGCTTCTGAACTGTGACGTGACTTTCGTGCGGTACCCTGCATTCTGTAGCTGCGTTTAGGTTTCAATTGTAAGATTCTCTTCTGTTCTCTTCCAAATAAATATTTAATAAAAAAGTTAATATTTAGCGAATACGGAAAAAAACGGAACAACGGTGGGGAGGGTGGGGGAGGTGAGCAAGTGACGTAACCATCACTTGCTTGTCGCAACAAACTGTGTTCCTGCTTTTTACGCTATCCGTTTTCAGCTTGGATGACAAATTTACAAGGTTTTAAAATCAACATTTCTTTTTATTCTCGTGTCGAATCTCACGAATGTTTCATGTGTTGAAAATGGCAAAGGAAAGGCACAGGAAAAGGGTTTAGCACGTATGCCTGTTCAAAAACCAGCACCACAAGTTCCAAACCATAGACCAACACAAGACCACAGCAAATAGCAAGATTAGGGTGCGAGCACCACCCGCACGACCACCGCGTCACTTTTCAATACCACTAATAAAGTGGCACCCACTGTCCGTGGCCCGGGATCAAACCTACTGGTGTTTCAAAGTGACGTTCGTTTTAATCAGGTCAGGAAACAGGAAATCTACATTTCACTCCTATCAGTCACACTCCAATAAAAATGCCATTACTGCAATAACAGGATATGGTTGGTAGTGGTAGACTGAAAGAAACGCAAAAAACAGCATTTAAACCCGACCACAGCTTCTGTCCATGGTATATTTCGAGTGTCTGGTTTTAACCGCCCTGTTCATGGGGAATTTTTTTGTTTAACTACATTTTTCCTGTTATGCAGTCTGGTTTGCAGCAATTGTTCTTGTAAAGCTCAAGAAAGTGCTTAGATAAATGAGCGACTTGTATAAACGTGTGCTAAGGGTTCATAAAACAATTTCTAATTAAAATGTCCCCGGCTGGAGAGACACTGAAAAGTCTTTCACAACCACGTTGTTCATTAAAGGTTTAACAAGTGATTTAAAAACACAGTTTTGCAACCACACCCTAAGGGAGAAGAAAGTTGTGCTGGCCATCTGGTAAAGTGAATGCTAAACAACAGGCTATGAAGCTGTGACACTGCCAGGCTTCTCTCTCGTTGTGCTTTATTAAAACTTTTCAAAAAGAAAAAAAAAAAAGATGAAAGTAGAAACAAAACGGACCCAAGACTGACCTCTGATGCCCTCGAAAAGGAAACCGATTGACGTACAGGTGTCCAGAAATGCAAATGATTTTCAGAATAGTAAAGCGTTATTAATTTGGTTTTTAAATACTAATACAGACAGAACCAAATAAAGTTTGGAATAGATGCGAGCTGACCTTTAAAGCCACTATGGGGAAGGGAGGGCCCTTTTTCACCTCAAATAATGAGCGCATATGACAGGCCTTGTTTCCTTTTTCATGGATGACCTGTTTCTCTTGTTTAGAACAATTGGCCCAAGAGAAAGCCACATCCTGAGGGACAAATACACAAGCACCTGCTGGGGCCTTACACTGGGTTGGGTGCCTTTCTGATCCCATAGACCATTAGACTGCCAACCCATTTCATTTGAGTACTGCCTTTTAACTAACAAAAATGGAGTCAGCTAGTACAATATGAGGGATGTTGGGATAACGTCGTATTCTTTCAGGTCACGTACGCTCTGTAGTCCACAGAAACATGTAATGCAAATGCAAGGTGAAAAGCAAATGGGACAAATAGTTCTGCTCTTAAAAAATAAGGATCCGGCATATACTAGTGTCTGGTTTTTTTTTTTATTTTCAAGCAAATCAATCATTGTTACGCCAAGTCTGGATGACAAAACAAAACCTGAGAAACAATGTGTCCTGCAAATATTTTCCCCGTCTGCTAATTATACATGCATACAGCCCGTGCAACATGACAACAACAGAAAGCTGATTCCATGTCTCCCAGCTCAAGCCAAGGCCTGTTTAGGAAGCTACTGTCTTAGCCTGCCAGTCGTTATCCTCTCAGCCTGCAGAGTGCTTCCATATGTGTGAAGCGCGAGCAGCGTTAGCCGAAACCATTGGCTCCAATCATGTCTTCGCCCGTGCTACAACCCTAATGTACTCCATGTCCCGAACGCTCCCCCAAAGCCTTCCGTCTCACTCCAAACTGACTCGGACAGGCTTTAGGCAGCCAGGAAGCTGAATCATTACCAAATTAGAAAACGAGCAGAGGTGAGTCACTCTGAGTGTTGCGCGGGAATTTTCTGTTGGACTGAGTGGTTATGACAGAGTCACAGTCATTTATAAGACTCAAAACAAAACCGGGGGCACACAGGGGCCACACAGGACAGCTGTGCTCTGTTTTTCTTATAATACAAATTACTCTCATTGCATATGATTAAAACGAAGAGATGGCTCTCTTCCTGTGTTTTGTTTAGGTTTTTTGGGTTGTTTTTGAAAACTGGCCCTTTAGATTAGATACGAATAGTAACCTACAATTATGCAGCGCAAAACTGGAACCCGGGGGACACACTGCGAAACACAGCGTCTAGCATCTAGCGTGGTTAGATTAAACAAAAATAATCTTCTCGCTGTGCCTAAAAGCAAATCTAAAAATACTATAGCACAGCTGGTTGACATTTATTTTCAAGGCCTTAGCAACAACATTCGGGTTGTTTCCCGGTTTCGGGCAAAATAAAAAACAAAAGTAAAATGGTCTGCAGAATATAGTGAACATAAAGTGTCAAAATATAGCATAACAATTTAAGAGAATGAAAAGACGACTAACTGAAATGCAAGGATAATCCCTGTTAAAACAATTTTAATTTTAACAATTAAAAAAACAAAACAAAAAAAACCCAATAAACCATAATTGGCATTGACACGATATACACGCCGGATACATCAGCTGGATTCAGGCAAGAGGCAGTTTGAGGAGGAAAGTTTGTAATTAGTAATTTGTAAAAAAAAAAAAAAAAAATTTTTTTAGTTATAAACTATAGTTTATAAAAATGCAGAGCTTTTTCTTGGAGGAAAATGTTGTAATAGACATCCCTTATAAGCCTAAAAATGTTAGTTACTATAACTATCCAAAAAGGATAGGTTATAAAAGTAAGGAAAACATTCAAACCAGAACCTTTTTATGAGCTTTTAAAAGAATTTCTATGGTTTTTATAGGTCGTTAACGTTTTTTCATGTTAAAACAGAATGTGTATGTATCTGAAAGACATACTAAAAACAGCAAATTGATCAAAATAAATATCGATAAATAGTTAAGAATTAATAATGAGAAATCCCTTTAAAAAGGGAGGGGTTTTTATTCAAAAAGCCAAAAATTAGAAAAAAAAATAGAAAAAATTACAAAAACCCTGATTCGTCTGAAGAACACTTAAGAAACTTTTGGTATAAGAATGTTATGGTGCTTAAAAACTAAAATATTACTGTCTCAGGAACTGTTTGGAAACCCTTTTGAACAGTTTATGGCTTTTCACTAACAGACAGTTTCGCTGCTGCTTCTTCTGGTCTTCCTTTGACTTGTCAAAAGTGCTGTGGTTAATCCCTAAATTCCCTTTAGGAATCCCTAAAAGGCAGAAATGAACACACACATAAGCAAATTCTACATTACCTTTTCAGAAGTTTGCAATTTTTAGAACCTGACATTCGAAAAGAAATTCTGCTAAATGGAGACAAAGGCCAAAACTTAAAGCTTTCTATGTATTTGAAATCACTCGCATAGACAAATCTCAAACCCACACACACCAAATCCCAGAGTTAAGATTCATACTCGCATTTGACCGCTCTTTAAATACAAAGCTGAATTTAGCTGCTAAATTCACTCCCAAACCTGATGCTTGCTTCTTAGACAATGGCCGCATGTGTCAGCAAAAACTACAGGAGTTGAGAATTAAGTTGTTTGAAACGCAATGACGATTTTAATTAACGTAAACCAGTTTAACAAAACGTTTAAAACTATATGTATCGAAACTAACGGTTAGAATATCGATACACTTTTGTGCCAATTATTATTGCAGTAATTATCTATCGATATTTATCTTTCTGTAAATCCGATTGTTAAACGCTTTTGGTTTTTTCTTAATTTAGTTGTACGCACACACATTTTAGAGTACGTCTCTAGTTCCTAGAAAGCTTCGACCTAAAACACATTGGATCAGCAGTTTAAGTGGGAAAAGGTGGTATGGTTTAGGCCGATAATTTGCCAGAGACCAAAGGTCTTATAAGCAAACTTGCACATGTGTAAGATTTCCATTTAATACTGACCTTTATAATCAGGCAGCGCTCTAAAGGCAGAAACCACAAGGGCAGAAGCAGAAAGAAACGGCTGATGGTAGAAGCATGCCTCGGGGATAATCTGACAGCTCCGTGGCCATAGGAAAGGGTGGGTGGGGGGTGTTGAGGGGAGATTTACTTGAAAAGATGACAGAAAACCACAGGGCCACAAGGCTGGCCAAAGAAACGTGCCTTCTTTCAGCATGGAGGAGGACTCTCCATTCCCCCCAGCTCTGGTCTGGGCATTATTACTGCAATTAGCCTGTGTCTTAAGGGGATTATGAATATATCGCTTCTTTTCATCAGCAGATGAGGGCCTCAGCAGCAGCACTCCAAGGAGTAGCTTGTCATCAGACAGTCAACAGAAACACGTGTGTTGAGGCTAATAGCCACAGAAACATGGCTAATCAGGAACACTTATGAAGTGAGTAAGGTTAAGAGAGAAATTTTAGCACGTTAAAAAAAATCTACAAACACTAACTCCACCCAAACCATTCGAATAAAACTGTAAACTTTGGACTTGATCTATCAGCCGACAGTAATTTATGATACCTGAGAATAAAAAGAGGGAAATAATGAATTATATACTTGTTAATTAATAAAAATGAGTGGTTTAGCTTGCCAAAGCAAAGAACGCTCGGTTCCAGAGAAACATGAGGGACTTGTGTTAAAAGGCACTGCAGAGAGTGTGATGAAGTCATTCAGCAGCTCAGCCAGACTGTCATTACCATCTCACCATGCTCCATCATAACCACATCGTCTCCAAAGCCATACACACATTACATTAGGCCACTGAATCCTAACAAGTGCAGCCTTTTTTAAGATCCTACCACTTTATACATCAAGTGTAGCAGGAAAGTTGTTGTAAAATAAGTTCATAGAATAAAATGAACTCAATGTTAACAGATTTGACTGGGATGTCAACAATTTTGCTCCTTATTGTTAGTTACAGTATATACCATAGATGCAAATGAAAGCCAGTAAAGTGCTTTGTTCAACCTTGCCTTGAATTCTACATAAATACCACAAACATTTTATTCGTTTCCGAGGGATTGCGCTAATAAGTAAAAATCGCACACACAAACAATTTAACATGATATAATGACAATATTACATAATGCTTCCCTTACTTAGTTTAGAGTTTATGTCTGGGTCAGACGTGTTTTATTCTTATTTGCCCAGTGGATAAAATGGTTTAAAAATCATTTGGTATAAGAAGAGGACAACATTCTTTAATTCCTAATTATTTTTTTATATTATTTACACTATTTGACCGAAGGTTTGGGGATACCTTATGCAGAGTCCACACTGCATGGTTTTAGCCCTGATTTACACTCACCGACAGGTTTTTTTCAAAATCGCACACAGCAGCAACTGAATGTTACACCGGATAGTCACCCGATAAAAGGGATGTCTTAGAGAGACAGAGTCTCTCTGAAGAAAAGATGGGAAGAGGCTCGCTAATCTGTGAAAGAGTGCGTAAAAAGATTGTGGAATAACTTAAAAACAACGTTCCTCAACGTCAAATTGCAAAGTCTTGGCAAATCTACAGTGCATAACATCATCAAAAGACTTAGAGAAACTGGAGAAATCTCTGTGCTTAATGGACAAAGCCAAAAACCTTTGTTGGATGCCCGTGGTCTTCGGGCCCTCAGACGATGTTGCATCCTCATCGGCATGATTCTGTGATTGGCATTACTAAATGGGCCCAGGAAAACTTCCAGAAACCACTGTTCGTAAACACAATCCGCCGTGCCATCTGCAGATGCCAACTAAAGCTCTATCATGCAAAAAGAAAGCCATATGTGTACATGGTTTAGAAGCGCCGTCGTGTCCTGTGGGCTAAGACTACTTTCAAATGGACTGATTCAAAGTGGAAAAGTGTTCTATGGTCAGATGAGTCCATAGAACCATTTTCTTTATACAAGTCAAATGTATACTTTTACCCCGATACATTTCTTCCAAGCATATTCATTATTATAAAATAAGAAGTGATGTGTAGCTTATGAATGCTTTGTTTATTTTAAACGAATCCTTAATATCCCACGAAAGTTAACACTGAACATGTTGATAAAACTGTGCATAGAACTTAATATTTTTGCTTTATTATTTCGAATATACTTGAACTTTTACTTTTAATACTTGAAAACATCATATACTTTAAATGGCGACTAAAAGTCTTTTTCTGATAAAATGACTATACATTAACTCAAGTGTTGCTTTCAGGTACTTTATACACTACTGCTTATTGTGTCTGTGTAAAATCCGAGTATGTTATTGAAACACCTTTCTAAAGCACCTGAGGACTCTCTACACACTGAGGGGATACTAACCCATCACATGGCACACATCACACACCAATTAACACACTTCAGAGAAGACAATCAGTGTACAGCGCGTGTCTTTAGACTGCGCCAAAAAAACAGACGAAACTACTAAAACACAAAAAAACCCTTCAAACACAGAACAGAAATGTGAATCAAACCACTGACCAGGGTGTTAATCACTTAGCCACGGTGCCCTGTTTTCCTATAATTCCAAAAAAACATTCATCACAGCTGAAACATTCATCACCAGCCAGAAACAGTGTGCCACATTTAAAACCTTTCATCAGTAGAGGATACGTCTGCTCAAAGTGGTTTTAACATATTATTGAATGAAAATAACCGTTCAGCAGTAATTAAGACATCTTTAACCTATGATTAGAAAAAATACCATAGCTAAAATATTTGGCAAAGACTTGTCGCAACCCAGTGTGCCATATAGCTTGTTTGCAGTTGAGTGATTCTGATGATGCAAGAAATTCAGATGGTGGGCCAGAAATAAAAAAACAGAATAAAAGATATGAAGGAAAGCCTGTTATAGTTGCTTGTAATATCTCTTTGTTTTAAATGTAATAAAGCATTGACATAAAAATAAAAAGCAAGAAAAAGCAAATTTTATATCAACATAAAGACAGTATATGCAAGTTACATTAACCTGAATTCGACAAAATGGTCACGGCGCCACAAAGCATTATCTGACTCTGCTCTTCTTTATCACAGATGCACTTTTTCACTAAGTTTTTAGTTCAATTTCTTGAAAGATTTCCACTTATGAACACTGATAAACGCTCATGATAAAATTCATTTTTGACTGGTTTGAGCATTTCAGATTTTGCTAGCAATTTTAGAATATTTTTGATACAAAAACATAAGTGTGTTAGGAATAACATAAAGTCAAACACCACACATCCAAATTGTCTTGGCCAGGGTAAAGGTCAAAGAGTACACCAAACAATACAATAATAGATCTGTACATGGTTTGGTCCTACCTTTATTTTGAAACATACTTAAAAATAGTAGCAATGAAACCTCAATCATGTGAGCAGCTACAGTATATCACAATTAAGGTAGGACAAACCACACTGAGACATACACAGACTTAATATACAAAGTTATACCTGTTTTCCAATAACCCCCATTCTTTTTAAAATTAACAACTGCTTGTCCTGAAAAGGAATCGATACATAACTGTACAACACATACCTGGGTACAAATAAAGCTACAGTAAAAACATTTACTTTTCAATACAAACAATTAGATCAAGTTCTAAATGTATCCCTTTAAAGCTATATTATATATCTATTATCTAATATATATATATATATATATATATATATATATATATATATATATATATAGTATAAATATAGTAAGCGTCTTACATAAAATGTTGACATCACCTCTCTTGGGTAATTAGGAATAATATACCAAAGTTGTAGTGCTGCCTGGAAACACTAATAAAATTTTCGAATAATAAAAAAAAAAAAAAAATTATATTCTAATTATATAAAATAAAAGCTTTAGCCCTGTGCTTTAGTAGCTGTTGTTAAACATTAAATGGTCCCAAAGCCACTAATAAGGAGACACTGTTCCAGAGATTAAATGCACTCGAGTTCACCAAGGAGCTGGATCCTTCCGACCACATGCCTCGTGCAGTCGCTACTAGAGTCTGGGGATAAATATTACCAGACTCAATTCATTAGGAGCTGTATACATTACCCCTGCTTTGAAATTCTAACTCAGCGTAATCATGCGAGGCTCGGGCTCCAGCTCCTCGCTCCAGCTTCTGTGCCTCCGACTCTCTAAGCACATGATGAAGGCATTTATATTGACAGCAATTATTATCATAGCTTAGCTCAAATAAATACACTTCCCAACATAAAGCATGCAGAACTCGAACGACAGTTCTTGGTGTCGGCTTTGACGAATAGTGAAACGATGATATCTTTGGATTCTCCCGCAAAATGCGCAGATAAGAGCAGATAAAATAGACAGCTGTGTGTTGAGAAAACAGATCAGAGCCATTCGGTGTGGAATCTGCCTCTGGCCATAGCACATGGGTGAAAAAAAATGGCTAACTGACTAACTGTCACGGCGTGAGCGACGTCTGGGCATGCTCTGTGTGTTGTGCGTCAGAGCAACATTTCATTTCTTTTCTTCTTCAAGACAGATTCCAGATTGCTGTCTGCTGATGATGACTGCACAGCTCTGGCTAGACGAACTCCACAAAATCAAGGTTGCATTAAACCCTGTCATATCGCCGGAAAAAATCTTTTCATTTTTCTTTTATTTGAAATCTTCAGTTACAGATGAGTGCAAAAGTTTCCCTCCATTGTTATTAAAAGGAAAAAGTTTTTTAACAATCTTCCTTTCACAACGTAACACATGGAAGATGGGTTTACCCTCCAACAACACAAAGCAGAAGCAACAGGGAAAAAAAACTCTCTCTAAGATTCAAAGGCAAAGAAGTGAAGTTGTGTCATGACCCTTTCAGTCTGCACAGATGATCTGAGAAAGGCAGTGTACAACAGCTCTCAGACTTTAAACAGACCCATCAGAAAGGATGTGCAAGAACGTGTCATTCAGAAAATTACAACTATTTCTTACATCCTCAGCTAAAACAATGTATAACTCATCATTATAGGAAAAAATGTAAAAAAATGTAACCCAGTTATAATCAACATAATTTCTAGCATGCCAATGAGTGTTATATTTCCATAAGATCATACAGTGAGGGAAGAAATGATTTGATCCCCCGATGATTTTGTGCATTTGACCAAAGAATTGATCAGTCTATGATGATTTTAATGGTAGCTTCAGTCCAGCAGTGAGACACAAAATAACTAAAACATCCGGAGAAACGCATTTTAAGGGGTGAAATAAGTATTTGACCCCTTTTGCAAAACGAAACTTAGGACTTAGTGGCAAAACCCTTGTTAGCAATCAGAGGTTAGACATTTTTTGTAGTCGGCCACCAGGATATTACACATTTCAGGAGGGATTTTGTCTCACTTCCCTCTGCAGATCCAGACGTCATTAGGTTTCGAAGCTGTTGTTTGGCTTGAACTTGAACTTTCAGCTCCCGCCGCAGATTTTCTATGCCATTAAGGTCTGGAGACTGTTTGGGCCAATACATGACCCTAATGTGCTTCTACTTTAGCAGGGGGACCTTGCGGGCACTGCAGGATTTCAGTCCATCACGACCCAGTGTGTTACCAATTGTTTTCTTGGTGACTATGGCCCCAGCTGCTTAAAGATCATTGACAAGATCCTCCTGTGTAGTTCTGAGCTGATTCCCCACCGTTCTCATGATCATTAAAACTCCACAAGATGAGATCCTGCATGGCGCCCCAGATCGAAGAAGATTGACAGTTATTTTGTGTTTCTTCCATTTGCGGATAATCACACCAACTGTTGCCCCCGCTCACCAAGCTGCTTGGCGTTGATCTTGTCTTTTGGACAGCTTTTTGGTCTTGGACATTGTGGATAGTTTGGAATCGGATTTATTGAATGATTGCTTCTGTGGACAGATTTGTTTTATACAGGAAACAAACAGATTATGAGCACTCCCTTTAAGAGAGTCCCTTCGAGACTGTTCCTAATCTCAGTTCGTTACCTGTATAAAAGACACCTGGAAGCCAGAAATCCTTGCTGGTTGATAGGAAATTAAATCCTTTCTAATAATTTATAACATCTTTAAAATGCATTTTTACTGTTTGGTTGTTATTCTGTCTCTTACTGATGAAACTTACCAACATAATTAAAGACTAATCATTTCTTTGTTAGCGGGCAAACATACAAAATCAACAGGGGATCGAATAATTTTTCAACTCAATGTAATTTTTTAGTTATTAATTAAAATTTTGATTTCTGCAGTATGGGGCTATGCAGCACTGTGAAGAGGTTCAGGATAATAATTATATCAGAAAATCAAATAGCGGAGCAAGTGTAAAAGACAAAGCAGCCTTTACTTATGTCATATATACAAATCACAGCACAGTGAGTTTTTTTAAATATCCTAACTTGTTTGGAGGTTGGGGTAAGAGATAAGTGTCAGCCATGATAAAGCACCCTAAAGGAGAGGAAAGGATCTCGTGCATTAAAACAAACAAAACATTGTTAACTAAAACATTCATTGGCATTAAACATCTATTCATTTATGTTACTAAAACAAGAAAAACTAATTAAAATTGTTTACTATTATTACCTTCAATTCGAAAATGTTTAACTCAACCCTGAAAACCTTTGGGCTTTTTTGCACAGGAGACTGTAAGGTGACTATAGGAAGAAGAAGAGCTTTACAGTAGCTCTCAGACCGATGTCAGGCTCATAGCCCACTGCTGCTCCACCTTTAGAGCGTTAGTGTCAGTATTTGTTCAACACACTCCAGATTTTGATTAATTATGTGTTACTTGATAGGATGCATGTGTGCATAGGTTATGTCGCTGCATGTAGCTCATTTGCAAAGTCAAAGTACTTTGTGCACGCTGTACAAATGCCAAATAGACTCTTCCATTATTTATGTACACAGTGACAGCGTAGCTTTAAAAGTGCCATTTAACGCCTGTCTCCTGTGAAGTTTACATTGGCTTCAAGTTACATAGATTTTGAATGGGAGTTTGAATATAATCCAAATTAAAGCTTGGCGTGAAAGTTGCCCAGTTGCACCTCTTATTTGAATACTGCTAACCACTCAGACTATGCAAAATTTAGAACGAGGGGGGGTTAGGGGGTGTATGGTGGGGTCAAGTTTTCTTTATGCTTTAATAAAAATAGTGCATTAAATAACAACCTGTAGAACTAGTTAGTATTGAAAAAAAAAATGGACAATAAGGATATAAAAAAAGTGTTTTTTTGCAAATTATTTTGGGATTCCATAAACCAACACTCATTTTGCTTTTAAGAAAGTTTAGAGAACGTCTCATAGACTGGTGTACCTGCCGGTTACATCGGCTCGTTCTTTAGCAAGGCCACTATCTCCTTTTTCTTCTCGGCACGTTTTTTACATCATCCATTCAAGATGAGCTGCCAGAAATGTAGCTTCTGAAAACGAAGAGAAAGCTGCCAAAACCTCGAAGTGCTCCCAGATCCTGCAGTTAGGAAGAAGATGGACCTGAATTACACTGAAGTGTGCTCCTTCTGAATGCTACCACATGTTAACACAGGCCTCTGCACCATATTAGCTAAAGCCACTGGTTTAAAGACATGGCAAATAGAGCCGCTGTGAGCTCATGGGCTTTCTGTTAAGAGAGTGTGTGTGTGTGTGTGTGTGTGTGTGTGCACACAGACAACACACACGTAAGCATGCATTTACACACATTTGCTTACACATATACACACACACAGATGCATACAAACATTTGCATAGACCACAGACACACATGTATGTGTATGTATGTATACACACACACACACACTTCTCCAATATCTTTTTATATAATAAATACCAGCTCACGAATATTGAATATCAGACAGCTCACAATGTATTTACTGTCTGCAGACACAATCAGCCTCGCTGCCTTGTCTCTGGAGTCAATAAGGCCTTAAAGGAACACAACCACCCAGAGCCATAACATAGGACATAATAAAACACATCTAATACATATTTTTTTACTTTGTGTAATTTTTTTTTTCTTTTTTCAAACATGGGAAGTTCACATGTAATTTATTTGTGAGGAAACATGCGATTTGGGTTAAGGCTATTGTAAGCGTATGTCACAAAGACATTAGACAGGGTTTCCTGAATGGCAGGGTAAAGTCACGGCTAAATTAATTACAATGTCCGCTTCCATTTTCTTTCATCCTTTTTTAAATCTATTTCCAAAGCCGAAGTGTGGAGAAGCGAGCAATTAAACATCAAAAACAAGGTTCTGTTTGTGCTAAACATCTGTTTGTTTCTATGGTAATTACTAAAACAGCGCTGGAAAACGGAGAAACTATGACGAGGGTGACACCGAGAGAGAGCGACAAAGAGAAAGAGAGAGAGAGAGAGGACACACAACAAACTGAGACAGAGACAGAGACAGAGAGAGAGAGAGAAAGACACAAATAGAGAGAGAGAGACACACATACACACAGAGAGAGAGAGAGAGAGAGAGAGACAGAGACAGAGAAACTTTTGACTTTTTACACAACTTTATTTACACAAGTCACATATTATAAAAAGCAGTGACTAAATAAATAAATAAAATTGAAAAAATTAATTGAAAATGTCAAAAAATTAGTTTAAACATAAGTAATAATTAGTTTAGCTCTGATGCAAAGATGTTTTCTGTCTGCAACAGAGCACAAAAAGAGAGAGAGAGAGAGAGAGAGAGAGAGAGATAAAGAGGAAAAAGAGAGAGAGAGAGAGAGAGAGAGAGAGAGATAAAGAGGAAAAAGAGAGAGAGAAACAGAGAGAGAGAGAGAGATAAAGAGGAGAAAGAGAAAAGAGAGAGAGAAACAGACGAGAGAGAGAGGAGAGGAGATAAAGAGAGAGAGATAAAGAGGAAGACAACAAATGGGAGAGAGAAAAAGAGAAAGAGAGAGGTAAAGAGGAAAAGGAGAGAGAGAAACAGAGAGAAAGATAAAGAGGAAAAAAATGGGGAAGAGAAAAAGAGAGAGAGAGAGAGACAGAGAGAGCGAGAGATAGGGAGAGAGATAAAAAGGGAAAAAGGAGAGAGAGAGAGAGAGAGAGAGAGAGAGAGAGAGATAAAGAGGAAACAAATTGGAGAGAGAAAAAGAGAGAGATAAAGAGAAAGAAAGAGAAAGTGAGAGAAAGCGAGAGAGGATGAAACCTGCTATATTCTCAGCATAAACAGCTATTTCTAAAATTCCAGAAGTCATTTATTTCAATCTCCCCCCCCCCCAAAAAATACTTCAGATAGAAATGCAACAACTGGAAGTTCCCTTTTTGCTAAGACAAGACCACAAGCCAAAAAACACCAGCAGTGCGTGGAGACCTTTGCGTAGAGTTTTCCTTCTGCATACAAATCCTAACGCATCTAAGTCTAAGACGAGAAACTGAGTCTCGGGTCGGACGGAAAGCGCGGGATGTCCAGACATTCTTTTAGTAACTCACACAGAGAGAAAGGAGAGTAAAGCGCAGAGTATCACTTTCTCCACAAAGTAATACAATTGAAACCCCTGCGTTTGGCTTTACCAGAGAATCTTGATGTTGTCGATTAGATGATCAATCTTCTCGCTGGTGCACGTGGCTAAAGCAGAGCTCCCGTGGGACAATTTCAACAGAGACAAACTGGACACAATTAGACGCAAGAGCTGAAAAAGGGGAACAGCAGTGTATGAAACAGAGTGGATGCTTAGGGTTTTGTTGTTTTAAACGATGACCAATTTTATTTGAAATTCACAAAGGAAGTGGAATTCATTCAGAAAATAATAATACAGCAGCAGAAACAAAATGAAGGAATAAAATTATCGATTTCCCTTTTTCACCCATTGGTTGTATTTATCTTTTATTATTTTTTTTTATGCTATGTTACTTCTAATGCAAGAAAACTTGATAAGAAATTAATACATTAAGGGACAGCTCATCTCTTATCTTACCTCAAAGTAGAATTTTTTTTCAGGACATCAGTTATAGAAATTAACAAATTGTCTTTTTTAAATCAAATAAATTTGGTTAATAAATAATGTTATAAATAATGACAAACAGGAAATTACCCAACAGGTATATTAAATGGAAATTTTAATAAGGACAATTTAATGACTACAGTCAGGTGTATTTTCTGATGTGTTTGTGCTGTGAATAACAACTTAAACTCCATGTTCAGGCAACAGTTGTTTCTTGACCTCGATGTTAAATGACATTGTAAGGATTTACGCACACTGACGCTAAAATGATGTCAGTTTGAGCATGAGTGCCAGTCTGCTAGGCATCTGGACTTGTGATAATTGTCAAAAATGACAGGCTCTTCTCCTTTAATTGCTGTTCTGAAGAAGTGGTTTTGCCGCAAGAAAAAGCCACTGGAGTTGACAAAATCCGCCAACTATGACCGAGCACCAAGAGGTCGCTCTGTGTGTATGTGTGAGCGTGTGTAAACAGGAGTTTTGATCGTTCTTTAAGGCTAAAATCACACCCTCGCCTAAAGTGGCTGTATCTAAACCCTTGCCAGACATTGAAATTAGCACACGAATAACTTAAACTAGATGTAGAAATATCTGATCTTTATTTGACTCTAGTTTTTTTCCGCAAAACCCCAAACATTTAAAAAAAAAAAAAAAAAAATCAAAAGAGCGCCACTGAAAATCTGAATCATATACGGTCCAAACACGACCGTGAGACACATGGCACGGATTTCTAAGCCTCGTTGTATTTTTAAGCTTAAGTGTAGGCAGTGGCGTGTTTGCATTGGATAAAATCTCTGATTACACCAGAAACGAACATAGCAGACTCACAGCGATTCTTACTTTTAAACCATCTACCTCAGAAACAGCACAGTTTGTAAGTAAATAAACCCCAATGTCGTGTGCTAATTGGCGGCGGACAGAAGCCATTCCTGGGTTCGCCTTAAAATAATTATTAAAAAGAATCTACATAAATTTGTTGCTATAGAAACTGCACAACTTGTCGATTGGGAATATGTTAACTTAAACCTAAGCTACTATTAATTATTTTTATTGTGTTTGTTGTAAGTATGTGAGTAAATGTCTACGCTTTTCAGCTGTGTCTGTAGTAATCTCATCCCTGTGTGGTCATCAGAACACTCTGACCCTTTGAACACCACTTGAGCGGCAAATCCAACAACGCTGGTAATTTGTGTAATCTTTCAGCTCACCTAGAGAGGAGAGTAATGTCTCCTCAAGGCATTTGTGCAGGATTTTTGCACAAGCCAGGAATAATGTTCTACCATCTAAAGCCCTGTTTATGCCTGTGTGGTCCGCAGTGACGCTCGCCAAGCTAAAACCCGGCCTGAAACGGGCACCACACATTCCGGTTTCTCCTTACACACTGGCCACGAAAAAGTGGCGCGCCTGCACAGGGACCACCGCGGCTCACCTAGAGCAGCACGGATGCCGCGAGTGCAGCACGGACGCATGCTAAGGAGAAAATGATCCATATGTAATATTATGAACTGAATGATGAGGTGTCTGGAATCCAGCATGGCAGTGAGGTCTTAGGCTCTATGTGTGTGTGTGTGTGTGTGTGTGTGTGTGTGTATATTTCCAGAGAGCAGGAAAGCACAATAGCACTGCACTGAATGTGATGGATGCCTAATGTACTGCTGGAGGAATATCACTTCACATCACCTTGGAGCCTTAAGAGGCAGTTGTGGCTGAAGCGTTTCCTGTTATAACCTCACCACATCCTCGACAGCCAGAAGAGCAGAGATTTGATTTTTTTGTAAAATATAATTTTCTTTTTTAGAGTCACAAGCTCAAAAACTCTTAGCTACTGAAGACTGAATAAAAGCAGAAAGAAAGCGATCTAACAGTAATTATTCCACACATGTGGTCTAGCTCGAGTTTTAGAAGCACTTTGCTCACACGGCTGATGATGGACTTGTCCAAGACCTGCTACCTTTTACTAAAGTTTAAATCAAACCTGCTGAAACAATAGATGAAGACAAGAAATTAAGTCGACCCAAATACATAAAAAGAACATATAAAACCAACAAAAACGAATAAATTAATATTACTTTTTATATAATAAAATATTTTATTTTTTATTTTATTATTCTTGGTTTTTATATAAAGTAAAATGTAAAATATAAATAAACTCTAATAATTAAAATTTGGCAACATAAAAATATCATACATAAATATATATACCAATGAAAATCATGTCTCATTTTTATAGTTTACTCGCGATAAAAAAGTTGATATAACGGTTTTCTACGGTTTCTTATTTTATAATCCTTTTATTTATTTATTTCTATTGATTCTTATATGACATTTTACTCATCTAGTATTATAGAAAAGCTTTAACAGGTCCTATAGTCTCAAACCCCTCGTTCCGTGGGTGTGTTATGTATATATTGTATAATTCTCTCCAGGACAATTTCAAAACATCAACTAGGTCTGCTTTCCTTACAACAGATCATAAATCCATAAATCGGGCTGAATAATTAAACACATTCACTACAGGCACCCAGTGTGACCCTGAACCAGGAATAAAAATCCCAGGGACATGAATTACTACAGCACATTTTTCACCTGAGCTAAAGACTGCGAAGGAAGCTGGAATCTGCTGCCAAAGCTTCAGCCTGCGAGGTGTGTGAGACACCCTGATGAATCACTGCCGCTAATTCCCACTATGGAGAGCGCGGCAGGAGTAAGACAGACGTGATTTAACTCTGAACCTACACCGGTCTCTGCGCTGTCACTGCACGCAGGGTCAATTACCTAGCACACACCCACTCACTCTCTCAGACTCTCGCACACACACACACACCTACACACCGCCACACACAGCCAACACATTGTTGAGCCATCCATTAAAAGCCCCGAGAAAGAATCCAGAAAAAGAGAATACAAATAAATATTAAGTATGTGAGTGATTGAGGAATTTTCAGTCAGGAGTCTGAGCTCCGTTTGAAAACAAAGCAGTTCGCTGATTTCATTGACTGTTAATCATCATCAGAGAGCATCAGGATTCTGTAAACTCTAGCAAAGAGAAGAAAGAACGTGAGAAAGAGAGAGAGAGAGGGAAAAAAAACCCTCTCCATGTGCTCGGTGCTGCAAATGAGATGAAGCTCTGTTGAAAAGTCGAGAGCTCCGACCCCTTCCTCACGGAGCCGGCGCTCATTCTTCCCCTGTGGATGTGTGGAGGAAACGTTGAGCTGCTGACGGGACGAGAGAGAGAGAGAGAGAGAGAGGGGAAGAAAAAAAAGAAAAACACACAGCAGGAGCAAAAGGAGGACGATAGAGGCTGTCTCACTCTACTTTTGTGCTCTGATGTCACAAAACACATGACCCAGCCTCTCCAGTAACAGCCCACGAGGAGGGGGAAAAAAGTGTGTTTGAAAGCATACACGTTTTTTGGATGGTGAGAATGTTTCATTCCCCTCACAAACAACCACAGAACCACAAGTGCGGTGCGAGCGCTTTGGCCAGGACGAGCGCAGGGAGCCACTGGGGCGTAAATGGTTAATCGGCGCGGGTCATCCCCACTCCCAGAGACCCCACAAGTCAGTAAGTACGCTCTAACCACACTCGAATCGGCTTCATTTCGCTCCATTCAATATCTGTGTGCGCTTTACCCTCTCTCTCACTCGCTCTCTCTCTCTCACGCTTTCTCTCTTACATGTGGCAATACACAAATAGTGTGCACTGGACTGAGAGCTTCATTAATGACATGTAAGGCTTGCCGAGCGTCTTTCTTTCCGTATGGTCTGATATGGTTTATGCTCTTAGTTTAGCACGTCCAGGGTCCCGGCGACCTCGAAAGGAGACGTTGTCTGGCGAGGATATAACCAAAGGTGGTGATGGCATCTAACAGCCTTTTCAGCTCGGTCACCCAGTGTCAGCAAAACTTCTTCTGGGGTAAGTGCTGTGAGAAAAAAAAACCCCAACTTCTGTTCATTTCAGTGTGCTGTGGTTCAGGCATGGGTCATTCGGAAGCCACCTCGGCAAAACACACCGGCTGCAGGTCAATACATATACACGTGTACACTTGGTCGTACCAGGCGTAGGGCACCAATCATGAAAGCCACATCACTACAGCAAAGCTATATTCAGTGTTTACGTTTGCAAACACGCTAAAAAATGCAGACATGTTTGTAGAACGTAAATCTATATTTGTGGAATGTTGACTGTGGAATAGAAACGGCTTCAAAACGTCTAAACAGGGACCCCGTTTCGATTTACAGGCCGCATTAAAACAAGATGTGCAGGAATCGCTTTAGTGACTCCGGGAGTGCGAGTGTGTCCTAGACGTGCATGTTTAAATCTATTTACAGACACGCGCTTTGATTTGACCTGTATGTGTTTTAGTTCTTGGTTAGAAATACGCACAGGAATGAATTTCTTGGACATGAATGCAGTCCTACAAAGCTCCCACCTTTCTTTAGGAGTTTAGTTTCGACTTAAAACATGAACATGAAGCCAACTTCCGAAGGAAAAGTGGCTTTAAATGGAGTTTTTGTTTTAAAAAAGGAGAGAAATGTGCTATAAAAGTTTTGTAGACTGTTTTTTTGAGAACTCCAGGCCATAGAAATAGAGAGAGAGAGAGAGAGAGACAGACAGACAGACAGAGAGAGAGAGAGAAAGAGCTTGGCCGGAGAGAGGTGACGGATGAAAAACCACATACGAAATACAAAAGAGATGCAAAGTGTATTTGAATACCACAATATACTAATGTACGCAAAATGTCATGGAAACTAAATGAAGTAATCAAGGTGGCAGCCATGACTATAGGACACCAAGAGCCAACAAAAATAAGTTAACATTATATAAGTGAAATATAATCAACAAGGTTCATACAAGTTTCTAATGAAGTGCTGTACTTACATTAGTTTCAGCAGGAGACTTCTCATAATTAGGAAATGATAGACTTCTCCAGCAGGAGCGCTCTGCGCTGATCCGTACACTGGGACGCGCAGTGGGGTTGTCATGGCTGGCTGCTACACCGACACTTTAAAAACACACGACGAGTCACACAGGCTCACGCTGACGCTGTTTGATAGATAACTGATCCGGTTTTATTTTTAGATTCTTTTTTAATTATTAAGTAAATCAATTTAAAGCCCCTCTGTTTGCTATTTAATTAATAGATTTTAAAATTAAATTATGCAATCATTTAATAGAACTTCAACACCTAGAAACAACTTTCTGCCCAATGATCATAATGGTAATTGAACAGCTGCTAAACTGAGGCCGATACAGAACAACGGTATGAAAGTGTATCCGGTGGAAGATATGGGGTCGTGGCAGGCGAGCCCTGTTGTAGCCGTAGTTCAGGCATGTGGTGTTAACCTCACATTTCCTCAGGCATCACTAATCAATTACAAGCGTGTTACAGTGCTTACGGGTCCATGTGCTTCTCATTTGCTGAGCCCGGTGGTCCTGCAGGCTGAGCAGTGAAGGTTAATGGCGTTAATTGGTTAGCACAACTTAGCCTTTGCTTTCGCACTGAAAAGCGATATTAAGGAACCCTCTGAATCTGAAGCAGCAGTGATGCCAGTGAGCGTTAAAATTCATAAAACCAAACATTTTAAAGTTGTATGTAGTATAGTTATAGTAATATATAGTTCCAGCATCAACATCGCAGTGTGTGTATCTGAAATAGGCACACTGCAGGATGTGTAATGTCAAGTGGGAATTTTAATTGACTGCACCACAGTTCAGAATGGATATGATCTGTGGATTAATTGCAAAGTTTATTAATAGAGTGAAAGTTTATCATTTGCACATTGTTTTTAAGGTCTGTTACTGTGTAAACATTCCAAACTAATTTAAAGCATTTATTTCATTTACAACTTTATTCATTGATATTTATATTGTGTATATTTTACACAGATGAACTACCTCACAAAATCACCTGCCAATCGTTCTAAAATATAAAATTCTTTCTGAATAGAGCCACTCAAGTCATCTGGGAATTTTTATTTTAAATCGCAAAAACAAATCAAAATATCGCAAAGTCAGGTTTTTTTAATATCGACCTGCCCTATTCTGAGGTAAACATTTAGTTTTTTTTTGTTGTTTTCTTTATTTATGTATTTTCGGGTTATATTAAAATGCATTTCTATCAAAACAAACAGCTCCCAGCTTGACTACCGGGTTGAAGCAGTGACTAATTAAGGGTCTTTAACACGCTATTATTTGTAAGCGGCTTCCATCTGCTCGCTGACGTTTTAGCCTAAACCTCAATCATACGTGTCCAACGCTGTGTGTATTTACTCGGCAGCACTGTGAATCAACAAAGTTAATTTGACATGAGCAGGAAAAAAATACCTCATCATGTACCATTTACTTTACAGATAACGGTAAGTCAGTAAAACTCCCAAATATTTTTACTAACTGTAGGGAGAACTTAGAAAAATTAGACCGCATCTCTGAGCATGCAGGTTTTTTCAAACTAAGTGGGCTGATCTGTGTATTTATCGACACACGTCCAGATCATTTCAATCGAGTGCAGTGAAAAAAAATTGGAGTCTGAAAGCATGCATGGCATAAAGAAAGAAAAAAGAGCAAACCACATGGTAAACAGAAAGGCTGTAAGAAAAATGAGCAAGCTCTTCAAAGGACTGGAGAGTAATTTGATACGGCCACTGCTGGATAAGGAAGCTTTTTTAGTCTGATACAGACAGAGGACATCAAAGTGCAATATGTCTCATGAGTCAGGAAGAAGATGCAGAAAGATGGATCATCTTATCAGAACTGAACATGCTGCAGTTCTAGAGATACATACACACACACAAACAACGCTGACACATTCAGCATAAGATTTATAAACAAAACTGTGCCCTCTCTTATAGCCCTGATGATCCCGACAATCCCTAGACACATAGTTTGTCATATCATAATGAAGGGAATTCACGCCGATCTTATATTTACTTATTTAGGGTCTAGACATATTTGCACTTCATTACCCTTAAAAATCAACTCAACACTAAACACACACTATAAAAAGAGACTCGTGTCTCATCCGTGATGTCAGGAAAGTAAAAATAATGTCATAGTGAGCGCTAAACATTCTTGGTGTGGAAAGCAGGCTGATGAGTGCGTCTGTCGTCTTTCGTCACATGACAAAGGGAGGCATTGAGGTCTTCTGCAAAAAGCTTCAGAGAAAATAATCAAACACTTAACCATAGACTCTGGTTCTGCCAAACATAACATTAAATCTGGGAAACAATAAATAGTCCCATAACATGAAAAATAACCCTTCTAATACATAGAAAACCGGTCAACAAACCATCAGAGCAGTCACTAACAGCCCCAGCCCTCTCGGGCCTGCTTACACGGACGCAGCGCTGTGCGAGACGTACGCTGACACCGAGACTGTGTCGGAAGATGAGCTACCAACAGCATTTTTAAAAAAGGCTTAGAGTTAAGCAAAGTAGCTCAGGCAAATTCTTCCATTAACTAATTGCTCTGTAGGCCGCATGGCAGGAAAGCCATCTGGGAAACGCATCACAGAGACGTCAAGGCAAAGCTGCAGTGTGAAGAGCAGCGAGACGTGATTCATTTCTTCATTCATTCAGATAAAAAAAAGCCGTTTTCATTCACAATTTTAAGACATTATTTTCCATCTGGCCAGACAACAGTCTCATGATGTAAAAATACATATTACATTGTTTTTGAATTCTTCAGTGAGTAAATGGTCTAAAACCACCGAGTAGGGTTTGATTTGAGAGACGTCAGGAATCTTGAGTAAATCACGTCGTCTCATATTTCTTTTTAAGAAACTATGTGGAAGGAGGAAAGGATACAGCTAAAGAAATGTATACTGCATAAACAGGAAAATTGGAAGCCCAACATGCGTTCTGAAAGCTACCTTGGGTACGGCTTCAATTACCGGCACCGGTCGAGTGTGGAGAGGCTTCGGGGCAGGTTTGGAGGGGAAAATATTTAATGTTCAGATAAGTGGACTTTGACTCCGGATGGCTGTTTTGACTCTACCATAATGAAGCGAGTCCAGGACTAAAAAGGCTCCATACTTAACAAGGCTCTACCTGTTCAACCCAACATCGGCCACCGCCAGAGCCAGAGTGCTCTATTGATTTAACCTCGGCTGGAATGCCAGCTTTTATTTAACTAGGGCATTACTTTAAAAATTTATAATATGATACACACAAGGGCTATAAAGAAAAAACTGGGTGTAAAAAAGGAGGCAAAAAAGGAGGTAAAAAAAATCAGGCCGGTGGAGGTGAGGAGAGCAAAAAAAGAAATAGAGAGTGGAGGAGAGAGGAGAGGATAGAAGAGAGGAGAGGAGAGGAGAGGAGAAGGGAGGCGAAGGGAGGATAGAGAAAAGGAGGGGGTAACAGAGAGCTAAGGAGAAGGGAAGGGAGAGGATAAAGGGGAGGATAAGGGAGGATAGAGGAGAGAAGAAGAGAGGTGAGAGGAGAGGATAAAGAAGAGAAGAGGAGAGAAGAAGAGAGGGAAACAGAGAGCTGAGGAGAAGGGAGAGGAGCGGATAGAGGAGAGGGGATGAGGAGAGGGGATGAGAAGACGCGAGTATAGCGTAAAAATGAGAAGAAGAGAGGAGAAGAGAGGGTAAGGGAGAGGAGAGAAAGAAAGGAGAGAAGTGGAAGAAAAGAGAGAAGAGGACAGCATAGAGAAGGGAAGAGGAGGAGATAGCTGAGGAGAAGAAAGCTGAGTTGAGGTGAAGATAGAAGAGGGGATAAGAAAGAAGAGAGAAAGAAAGGAGAGGACAGAGGAGAGAAGAGGAGAGAACAACAAAGAAAGGGAGCTAAGGAGAGGATAGAGAAGAAGAGAGGTAAGGTAAAGAGAAGATAGAGGAGAGGAGATGAGAGGAAGAAAGGAGAGGACAGAGAAAAGAAGAAGAAAGGATAGAGGAGAAGAGAGGAGAAGAGAGCTGAGGAGAGGATAGAGGAGAAGAGAGGTGAGGTGAGGAGAAGATAGAGGAGAGAAGAGGAAGAAAGGAGCGGAGAGAAGATCCTTCCATCCTCAAATTCTTAGAAATTCAGCGCAGTGGAAATGGAATGTTTTTCAGACAGTCTTGTTTAATGCTCATTTCCTTGAAAAATGTATATTCTGAGAAGCTGAACAACAGGAGTGAAACTGGGACTCGGACAGTGTGTCTGATTCTCTAGGGCAGCACTGACACTGTGTGCAATAGAATGGGTTACGGTATTGTTTTTGGAAGAGATTAATATCTGAATAGAACACAGACTTCACACGTAAACGGAGATTTAAGATTCCTCCAAATAAATTCAGCGCACAGCCTGAGACTGATTGTACGTCCGTCTGGATCCAGTCAGAGAAAGCAGCAAGGACGGGAAAGAGACACGGATGAAAGGCAATAGAGTGAGTGAGACAATCTAGTAGATAAACTGAGTTGTACACCCCCACCCCCACCCCCCCACACACGTATACATCCACGCAAACACAAACACATTCCTCCTCAGTGCACATGTAAAACAAACCATTAGCACTAAATAACAATACATTCTCTCACAACATGACATGGTAATCTGACCACGGTCATTAGCTTAAGCAAGCACCACACACAGAGCAAGACACACACCTGTGAGAATCACATTACCGTTTGGAGAGATAAATACAGGTATGACACATGCAGTGTGTCCGTTTCAGCAGTATCGGTTTCCAGGCTTGTGTTTCTGCTGCTTTCCTGCCGCAGTGTTATCACTTCGGCTTCTCAACAATCTCTGAGGATTTAATAGCGTTTTAAATTCTCCCTCGCTAACAGAATGGACTGCTTGATTAGCCGACTGGATATAAAATAAAATGATTACACTATTTTTTTTTTTACATAAACTAGTCAGCGTGACACCTGCCTTTTGTATAGAGTGGGGCAAAATCTATACCAAGATTAATTCATGTCAAATATTAAAAACACTGAATGATGCAGCTGAAGTTAAAGTGCAAAAAAAACAGCACATGTGTGTGTGTGCGCCATTAAGTATTATCTCCAGCTGTTGTCAGCGATGCTGTTTTTCTGATAGAGACGTCTGTTGACTCATCCTGTGACGGCATTCAGAAGGCTGCTATAGTTACCGTTTCATTGTCTGCTGTGTTTACTGTAAGCCCCAACACCTCGTTAAAAAGAAAATAAAAGTCCTTTACTGATCTCGGTGAATTCTGTGAGGAAATGTCAGCTCGTCGTCACTGTGATGTAAAATTGATCAATCATTCAGCAAGGTTGACACGGTGCACTCAAACGATCCTCTGTGGCTTTAAATATGTATTAGATGTCCAAAGGCGAATTCTTTAAGTTGTTGTTGTTGTTTTCCTCAGCAAAAATACGGAGAAGTATTTGAGTTCACTCGGAGGAAGCAATTTTGAAGAAAACAACAGGGGGGGAGAGAGAAAGGGAAGAAAAAAAACCCACGCCTGAGCTGCTTTTATACAACTTCACTGTTTAAGCTGTCGTTTTGCTGACAGACAACCCGTCTAACTTTCTCCTCCGCCGCTAAATTTTAACAACGCTACCCATTAATAAACATGATTCCCTCAAATAAGATTTGAAGCCTGCGACAAATTTCGAAGAGGTGCAACTCAAACGGAGAGCGAGCGTTCACAAAGTCGAGAAACGGAGAGAGAGCACAAAACGACTTATAGGATCATTTTGGATTTTTTTTTAATATATTTATGCTCCAGACTTTACAAAGATTGCTGTGAAATATTTCTGCCGACTATAACCTTGGTAACCCTTTTAATGCCAGATCTCTATCAGCGTTTGTAGGTGTGTGCAGATGTCTAATGATCTACTGAGTGAAAGATGTCCACGTCTGTCTAACAGCAGCTTTATTATTTGTAAGTCAGTTATAAATCGTTAATATACCGATACCAGCAAAAAAAAAAAAAACTTTCGCCACTTGTTCCACAAGATCAAATCTGATTATTCGCATATTTAGGATTTGTTTTCATATTTTATCAGCATCAGTGAAAAGTAGAGCTTCGTTTAAGACTGACATTATTACACAGAGGAGTGAACAAGACACAGTTTTCATTATTGACTTATATATTAATCATCACTGAATATATTTCTATTTTTATAAGTTACTATCTGACAATATGGCGATTCAGGATAGGCACAAACCCTCATGCGACTATGTATGTAGGGTTTGTACATTAAGGGTTGTGTTTAATAAACAACCAGAACAAATTTAATGCGATAAAAAAATGAGATATGCAGAAACAACTAGGCGTTTCGGGCAGCTAAGCGCTAGATGATGTTTAGCATTTTTAGGGGCCGTTCCCATATTGTGTCTGTTGCCCGCCTAATTTTATTATTAATTAAAAACGATGCCTTTTTTCCAGACTTGTCTGCGACAAAGCGAGATATTTCCTGCACCACAGGTCATGTGACAGAAACCAATCAACTTCCTCATCTTTTCCATTACACAGTAGAAAACTGTGGAGCAGATCAGCATTGTGGCATTTTTTTCTCTTTTTTTTTTTTTTTTTTTTTTTTTTTAAAACATAGATTAATTTTGTAGCAGATTTACAGCAAAGGTGGAAATCCTTTGCTAACATTTCCTTTGTGTAATGAAGAGGGCGGCTGATGGCTGCTTAGCAACGACATAGGCTCCGGAGCTTGCTTAGACAGATAGATAGACAGACAGACAGACAGACAGACAGACAGACAGATAGATAGATAGATAGATAGATAGATAGATAGATAGATAGATAGATAGATAGATAGATAGATAGATAGACAGACAGACAGACAGACAGACAGATAGATAGATAGATAGATAGATAGATAGATAGATACTTTGAGGTGGATAAGGTGGTATATAGCACCACTGCCATATACAGGATATGTAAGGTCCCTTTAGAGGTTCTTTATGAGCCAAAGAACCACCAGTGGAGCTATATAGCACCCTTTTTGTTAAATGCAATAAGGTACCTCTTATGGGTTCTACAGTGCACTGTGGTGCTAAATAGCATCAAAAGGAAAGGTGAATTAGAATGTTCAAAAAAATAACCCCAAATGGATCTTGTGTCCCAATACTTTTGTCTATATAGTGCATGTGTACATTTGTATACTGATATGCTGTATATATAAAATGGTATTTATATGGTATATACAGTACATTTTATAGAAATCAGAGTGGTGTCACTGTGGATTTTACAGCAGAAACCCGGCAGTAAACAAATAATAGTGATGAGAGCCTCTATTCAGTCCCCAAATTACAGTCTGGTTAAGCAGAGACTGCGTGTGTGCCAACTCATTATTGCTGCTCACTTCCAAAGGGACTCGTCTCCATCCTGGTTTAGGAAAAACATTTGAGGGGCCTTGGAAGTAAAGACGGCTTTATGAGTGCAGAAGCCCAGGAGACAGTGTACGGAATTAAGCACATGCCCACAGGGTGCCAAAACTTTAAGTGATGGTGTGGGAGGGCAACGGCTCAGCCAGGCTGAAAAATGTACTACATGCTCATTTATGCTTCTGAATGACTTTTTAATTACTCTCATGGGCCGCCTGATTAGAAACTAATTATGATAAAGGACATGCCCGGAATAAGACTTCAGTAAAAAATCTGGAATTTAAGCATTTTTATGTTAAAAACCTTTAATTGTGTATTATTATGCACATGAAACATGAGGTTTAGATGAGATTAAATATCTTTATTGTCCCCTCATGTGGAAATTCATCTTCAACCACACAAACACATGTCACATACACACTGAACTTTACAATCTTTACTGAAAAAAAGGAAAAAGTGCATGCGTGTGTGTGGGGCATCAGTGAATACAGTATGTCCCACAGAGAGGTGTGTATGTGCGCGCGCGTGTGTGTGTGTGTGTGTGTGTGTGTGTGTGTGCGCTCAGGAACTCTGGCCTCATTTGACACTTGGTCTTTCTAAACAGCCTTTGGGTGTAGTGACAGCTGTGCTCTGCTCACAGCCACTAGTCACAGATAGACAAACACTTTTATACTACATTTAACCAAAAAAAAACAAATATATAAGGGAAAATATAGAGGGTAATTAAAAATAATTTTATTAGGTAATAATTACTTGTGTAATAAGTAGGCAGAGGGGTATAAAGTACCCGAAAGCATCACTTATGTAAAAGTATAGTTATTTTAGTAGCAAAAGACTTGGTAACAGTCAGTGTTTAAAATATAACTTTTTAAAAGTATGTGATTTTTACTGTGCTTAGGTATGAAAAGTATTTTTTATATATTAAATATAGTAATGAATTAAAATAGAACAGGTAAATGCAAAATAAAAGCAAATTTTAAAAAATGTTGGTTTACCTTTACCGTTGTTTTATTTTCTAAACTTTCATAATAAAAAAAAATTATTTATAATAATCATTAATAATAATAATTATTATAATATATTTTCATAAACAAACATTTTCAATCAGTACAGACAGAATCTATACTGTTTATCAAAATATATTAGTCCCAATTAAACTATTTAAACGACTTATGATAGATCTCAAGCATGTAAACGTGTCGAAGCTTTATTGACTGCAAGATGCTGAGCCAGAAGGCGGTCACGTGAAGAACGAATGACCGTCTCGAGCCAGAGGACTCGGGAGATACGTATTATTACGTATTCTGTTTCCATTAAATTACGTAATCTAAACGGATAAAGCGGTCACGAGATGAACAAATAAACAAATTTGGCTTAGGCTAACTAATAGGAATTTTCCCATACAGAATTTAGGATGTTGCAAATATGCGGGCAATACAAAAAAATTAACAAACCGCTCTTCGCTACAACTTCTTTTTTTCAGAGTCATATCAATGTACGGGTAAAATACAGCTTTTACCAAAAAAAAAAAATAATAATAATAATAATAATGACTGTAATGTATCATTACTTTGTAAAGTTAAGTTTGTAGAAGTTATAAGAAGTTGTAGACGGTGTAATTAATTACTGTAGAAGTTATATATATTACTCAGAATAAAGAAATATATAATAACTGATAAGACTTCTCTATAAAACCAGGCGTTTTTTTTTTTATTATTATTTAACCGGTAAAACAGGACTCTTAAATACAGGAATACAAGTTACCATTCTACCATTTCAGCACCTACTTCCTCTGTATAGTTCAGTTACCACAGTGTTTATCTAAACGTCCTAGTAGCTTTTTTTAGCTTGAAACATTTCAGATATGAACGAGCAACAGAACAAGGAAAGAAATGCTAGACAACCTCAAGCCCGCAAAAATGCTACTGTGGCCTTGGGCAGGGTGTACAAATACCATAGTATTAACACCCTGCCACAAATAAATATAGCAAAATAAATATTTGTCCCAAGTTTGCCTATTGCAGAATTGTGCATGAACTTAAAAAAAAGGATGCTTGTAGGTTTATTTTTAGTTGAGCCGTATTGTCGTAAAACAAAAAATGCCCGCAAAATTGCTGATGTGCAGAAAGACGTGTCTGTCAGCCACAGAAATGTCATTTCACTATTTTATACGACTGGCATGGCACCGATGAACTATTGAGAGTATATCAGGCTCAGATTGAGGAAGAGGTAATGATACGCTGCCACTCTTTACTGGCTGAGGGACAAATGACCATCGGAGCCAATTCCAGCTTTTTCTTTTAAACCCTGGGACGGGTTAAATGCTGTGTACATTTAGACGAAGTGTCAAGGAAAAAAAACTTAATAAAAAATATCAATATAATTACTTTTAGTCACTGATAATATTTTATAACTCATTATAAATCGGAAGTATCCTCTTTAATAAATAAAACCCTTTACATTTACTTCCTACAATGCTTAGGTAAAGAAAAAAAACACAGTAAGGCATACTGTTAAAGGAAAATAATCAGACACTTCTCATCACTAACAGAATTGAATTTACTTTTATTATGAAGAAGAAAAAAAATCATAGAACAACACTACAACTGTAATAAATGACCATAAACAGACATCTTAATTGTAAGTTTAACATATTGTAGAAAATTTAATTAAATTAGGAGGTAAAATGCTTCTGGTTATTTTGTCTATCATCTATCATTAAGAGTAATAAGTTTGTAAAATAGTTTGTTCTAAAAAAACTACTTGTTATGCCTTTACATTTCCATGAGCATCCATGATGCAGGTACTTTTTTTTCTTCATTTACATTAGAACACCTAAAAATCGCTCCCCGGGAAAAAAATGTCAAGCTGTTTTTCTTAACAACTTTGACCTTTTTTTTTTTTGAATTTACTTCTGACTGTTGAAAATCTCGAACGCGAGAGACTCCTTCCTGACTCTTTTTTTAATCGATTACTGATTACTATAGGAACAAGAATCTCTTTCTATCGCATGTGAGCGTAACACTAAACTGCTGCAATTCACTAATCTGCCATTTTATAAAGCTAACAAAGCCATCAATCACCCCGGCCACTGCTTCCTTTATAGTGTACAATAAATGTATTTATACAGCGCGAGTAATTCAGGAAAAAGATGTAGGCGAGTCGGATCCACAAACAAAGGAAACGCTGAACACTGGCCATATTCAACTGTCTGTGTTATGCTTAGCACCTTATGCGTGTAGTATGGAATTTTCCTGTCCAAAGTAAGCACTTTTTAGTGGGGATCAGAGTATTAAATGTCAGGATGATTAGGAGTGGAAGGAAGGGCACGTTTCTGAATCATTTTTCGAACGGGAGAGTCTGACACCAGCGGCTGCTCGGTTTGATAGCAGGCAGGGGAGCAGACACGGAGACGAAACGGCAGAGTTATTTCATACATGAGTGACAAAAGTGATCACTGGCACGGTTCCTAAGAAAACACACCTCGACTCTGAGCTCCTTTAGCTTTGGGAGTCAAATTATCAACACGCATCATCGCTTAACAGGGTATTAATAGTGCTCCTTTTACTGCTTTGACTTGGAAAAATCCAGGCAAATGTGCAATAGAGCCCACACACCTTAAGATATTGTCTAATCTATATTTAATCCTGTAGTGTTTGTGTAAAAATGCCTAACTGTTGTCAGTCTATAGACCTAATAAATCAGGATTCTTGAGATGGACAGCATTTACACACTGCTAAAATACTGATATCACCCCAAAAAAAAAATAGTAACAGCCAGAATTGCTTCAGAGGCCTGGTTAAATGATGGGGACAGTAGCCTCGGTTTTCTTTTTAAGAGCCATGCTACAGTTCCATTTCTTCTCACATGAACCACATCACTTCCTGCCATTTATAAGTACAAGTGATCTCAATTAAGGACCTCCATGAAGGCAGGAGGCGGCAGACAGTCATGGCAACCAGCGCCAGAGGAAAGCGTCTTTACATTTTCCTCCCTCAGTGCTCCAGACGCTGTTGAGGAGAAAAAGGAAAAAAAAAAACACATGCTCCAAAAACGTGCCTGTTTTACAGTCCGCAGACATAAAATGTCAGGATCACGCAGTTTACTAGCGTCACTCTGACTGACTCTGGTTCAGAAAGAAGCGCCAGTGCAGGGTTATTAGTGTGTGGTGGAACAGAAACATGATGAATACAGGAAAGAGAGGGAAAGCTGGGCCAGAGGAATACCATTGTATTACGTTAGGTTGGGGAAATTCTACGAGACACAATGAATAAATGTGATTCTACTTTAACTGTCGAAAAAAAAATTCAGGAGTGCACAATAAGAGCTTCGAGAATTTTTTTAAGCAGAATGGATGAAGAAAATTAGTATATTTAAAATTCTGGCGTTTGGCAGACACCATAGGACATCCAGAGCGACTTACATTTATCTTGTTTACCCAACCGGGTAGTTAAGGGCCTTGTTTAGGGGCCCAGCAGTGTCAGATTGATGGTGCTGGGAATTGAACTTACAATCTTCTGATCAGCCGTCTAACACCTTAACCCCTGAGGTACCGCTTCACTCTTCATATAAAATCCTACGCCTTAGTTGAACATATGATTATATATCTGCTTTTAACAAGAGGCTCTGGTGTCGTTTATATGTGTACGCGTCTACATTTTTATATAAAATCACCTGCAATACAAACTAACTGATTGACAAAATCTTTAGTGCATGAAGAAGTTACAATAACGAGGAAGTTTTTAAAAAAATAAAAGATGTTTTTATTTCCTTTATGAAAGGTTAGTACTAGAGCAAATTTGTGTATAACTGACTACACAATTAAACCTTTGCCTAAAAACACACTGCGGGACAGTGATTTCAAATCCGTCCACGTTATGTTTTTGTTTATCTGCCATTTCCGAGAACACTAAACGTCTCCCAAGGTGAGGCTCGCTGGCACCACGGCAGGAGAAATTACTGTGGCTTCACCGACCACGATCGCTGTGTTGGAACAGAAAGGACTGGACTGTAGCAGTTTGTGTTTCTTTTTTTCCACTCGAAATTGGTATCATTGGAAGACCGGCCTCACATGACATTTAAGTTTGATGTAAATTCTTAACAGACAGAATTAATGGACCAGTTCAGTATCTGGCAATCTCTAACCTGACATATAAATCAGTTAACGTTAAATAATATCCAAAAAACGTCAAAATGATTTTCAAAATGAAGAATAGTGAGTCACAGCTTATTCTGTTCACAGAATCAGTGCTTTTAGTGTGCGTATTCTCGATTACAGTGATGAACGTAACATTTGAGGCTAATTGGTTTCCGGATGGTGCAGAAAGCTTGGACGCGTTGGACAACGTTGAGGTTTGGTAAATAGAGTGAGACTCACATCTGACACAGCTTTGTAGCCTGGTGGCTTTTAAACTAGCAATCATCATAATGATGAATGATATTGATATACACACTAGAAGGAGCGCACTAAAGGATGCGTAATGTCTGTGTATGTATGTGTGTGTGTGAGTCTGTGTTTGAAGAGAGGAAGCTGCTGATAAGTTTATGCCGTGCCGAGCAGGGCTAGCTGGGTTTGAAGATTTAGGAACTGAAGAATGAGAATTTCCTCAGCAGACGGGTGAAAGGGAGTGTGAAAAAGGGAAGCTGGGGTAAAAAAAAAAAAAAAAAAAAAAAAAAAAAAAAAAAAAAAAAACTCATCTACTCACATCATGCTCTGCAGCTCTGGGATGAAGCTGATGGCTTTTCCGGATCCTCTCGCTGCTGTTGAGGTGCTGCTGGCTGCCATGGGGCTTGCAGCACTGTTGCTCATCTGTTACACACACACACACACAAAAAAACGCAGGGCTCATTTGACCGTGTGCTCCATCAAAGCCTGAGGCAATTATAAACCCACTTCACAAAGAAAACGTTTCCTGACGATCAGACAGGACGGAGGGAAAAAACACTCCACATGAGACGGAACCTGGAACATTACAAAATACTCTCTGTGAAATGTAGTGCGTGATATTGACTTTTAAAAGTGTTCGAATGGAAAGACGCGTCATGGTGAGCGGGACACAGACTGGCAGCGCCCGTCCTTAATAGAACTTAGCAATTTTAAAGCTATTCTAATGTATTTAAGATATTGTTGCACACAGGGAAGAAGCTATTTACACAAATCAACTCGAGTGTGAAACCGGGCCTCGTTTGGTGCAAATTCAGTACCGAGACACGCAACTCATAACCGTGCTGCTATTTCTACTGAAACACATTTTTCAAACAACCAAGACAGCATTTGCATCTGGTTCTGCTTAACGATGCTCCAATAAATTTTTTTCCAGCGTCAATACTCATTAAAAATACCAGAAAATAAGTAACCACAGATACAAAAAAAAAAAACCTTAAGGATTGCTAAATAAAACTTCTAAGAAAATGTTGAGGAGGAAGACATCTTTCTGAGCAAAATAAGTGAGAAATTCAGTACCTTTACAGTTTTGGCATTTGGCAGACACCCTAATACAGAGCAACTTACATTTATCTCCTTTTACCAACTGAGCACTTAAGGCTTAAGGGCCTTGTTCAGGTGCCCAGCAGTGGCAGCTTTGTGGTGCTGAAAATTGAATCCACAATCTACTGATCAGCAATTTAACCACAAATAGCAAATTACTCAAAAGTTGTAATGTCAAAAAAACCAAAAAAAAACTATTTTACTGTTGAGGTTAAAGTTGGATCACAGAACCGTAGGACTGCAATCTAAAAATAAAACAAGAACAATAAAGAAGACAATCTAAAAGCTGGAGAACTGTTCATCGTTAAAAAGGTGACCACTAATGCTGTAAAATATACATTTTTAATGCAGGCACACACTTAAAAGTTCATAATATAAACTATTTTATGGGTTATTAATTTATAAATCGTTATTTAATTGGTTATTGAATAATTACATTGTATGAAGTTCTTTAGTGTCTAATCTGAGCATCAGGACTGTCAGGGGGGGGGCATGTCTCTACATCCTGCTAATAAATATAATCCCACAGTCCAGGACTGTTTTCTCATTAAAACAAAAGATAATTAAAAAAAAAGTCGATTAATTAATTTGTCATTATGTTGTACTGCACAGCAGATAACATTCATCACACAGCTATCCACACATTTTGCAGTTAGGCTTCGTCAAATATCCCCCCTGCTTAATAAAACAAATTAACAGGATGCTGATATTTACCTGGAAATGGACCTTGTAAAATTTAAATGTTCCATTGTTGAGTGTGGAAACATTTACATTGGAAAGCATAGCCAGGTGAGTTTTGATGACCCACCAGATTTATTTGAACAAAATCACCTGATGCACAGCTGCTGGCTCGACTGAGTTCAAAACCACAGCCTTCCTTTTGCCAGCCAAGTCATCAGACTAGCAAATCACACAGGTGGATTGCCTTTTTTCTCCCTGAACAGATGAGAACAAAGCCGGAGGATTTCAAAAAAAAAAAAAGAGAGAGAGAGAGAGAGAGAGATTACTCTATTGTTAAGAAGAATTCCCAGTCTAAATAAATGCTGTCCACCCCCTCCGTACATCAAAGCAGGAAACACACAATCAGGGCAAACAGAAAACTGCTAGTTTAGTTTACACTCTGAGAAAGCGCAGCGTTTTAAGGCGTCCCGAGAGGAGAGCAGAAGCACAGACAGCAGTAACTTCCCCAATAAATACATCTAAGCATAAAATTTCAAATCCTTCTGTTTTCGCCCCCTCTGTTGGATAAAAGCTAGAGCCTTTTGCTTTGACTTGTGAAGGCAGATGGTCGCCATACTCAGCAAAATGAACTCAGATGTGGCAAATGAATCGAGATTACTTCAGCATGCTAAAGTCTGAACGAGTGCCTCGCCTTCGAAGGAGAACAGGGGAGCCGAGTCTATTTATTGCATTTCCCTCTCTATAATTAACTAGACCTTTATATAGCTTCGCTTCAATATCTCTTTTTCAACAGACGCTTAGTTCATTTACTCATTTAATCTCCGGCATGCGATCTACTGTTTGGAAGTGTTTAGAATGACTGAGCAAAGAAAAAAAAAAAAAAAGCTAGAGTGTTAGAAAAACTCCACATTACATCAATTTAACCAGTTACAATGTTCATAATAGGCAACATTCTCATGCACTGGTATTAAGAAAAAAAATTATTTTATAGGGAACAAAACCATTAAACGTCATACTGTTTTAACAATCAATTAAATCTATCCAAAATTAAAAAACACAGTTCATTTCAATTTAGCCATCCCAAAATTTACAGTTTAATTTACAGTCATAAAATATTAGAAGGGGAATAAGAAACAACTTTAGGAACTGCTGAATCGGGAGAAGTAATTTAAGGCCGTGCTGTTCTGAGGTTATAATGAAGAGGCAAAAAAAAATTTTTTTTTTTTGATTTAATGCTGTTCAAAGTTTTATTTCACTCCCACATCCTAGACCCAGCACCATATACATCCCTGTGCCACGGCCTCCACCTCCGTGTGTTTGCATAAGAAAGTGAAATCATGCAAAATCTATTTCCCTTCATCCAAAAGTGTGGAGCAAAGACTCTTGGAGGTCTATTCAAATGAGAACGCGGTGGGATAAGGCTCTGGTTAAACGAGCGAGCGTAGTAAAATCGCACAGTCTGAGCCCCCCCTGCCACACTGAAGTGTGGCGCCTCATCTGCTGCCTGCCCTCCACACACACACACACACAGAGACAAACAATGGGCATGTGGAAAAGTAAGCTATCAGCCACCACTCAACTACAGCTTTTATATCCACAATTATCCCCAAACCACACAACCCACCCGTCTTAATAAGCATTAACTTTACTCCAGTCTCCTGCACAGAGGAGAATGGTTCAAGTTTTTCTCAAGGGCATCAAACACCACACTGTGATGAAACTACTTCTTCTGGTGTTTTTTCATCTAGCCTACAAATGGAACTAGTGTGAAACAATCACAAGTGGGGAAATGGTAGCGCAGTGGTTAAGGTGTTAGACTGATAATTGGAAGATTGTGGGTTTAATTCCCAGTGGAACCAAACTTCCACTGCTGGGCCCCTGAGCAAGGCCCTTAACCTTTGATTGCTCAGTTGTATAAAAGAGATAAATGTAAGTCGCTTTGAATAAGGGCGTCTGCCAAATGGCATAAATGTTAATGTCTAATGAGCAAAAGGCGGCTCGCTGCTTCTTCTTCATCATCATCTTCTTCCTCAGTAACTCATTTTGGTCCTGATGCCAAGCACCGGAAGTTTAAAGCATCCTGTAAGCTGGACTATAACCACCAAATGTCTACCAGAAATACACCAATACTAACAAAGTCATTACTATATATTACTGTGCTTTAAGCGGGGTGTCATGTGCACACAAACTAAAGTAGTCTCGCTAATAAGCTAATAAAACACGCATAACTGTTGACCCCAGAATGTTTTCGCACCCTGCACGGTTTTTATTTAATTACCTCCCCCGAGTCTGTTCGGCACTGAGTCCTCTCGGTGTTTACTCTCACCCGCGCCTTTTAAAACACAGCTCGGTTCTTCCGGGTGAGTAGATTAAACGTCACCCCGGTTGGTCGCAGGGATGTATGGGTGTTGTAGTTAAACGTGGCGCGTGCCGCTGTAGCGCCGGTGAAGCGGCAGTTCTGCTGTAGTTCCTCACTGCGTAGAGTCGCACAGTAAAAGACGAAAAAAAAAAAAAAAAAAAAAAAAAAAGCAGATTCAACAGCGCCACCTACAGATCACAGCTGGGGGCTCAAACCGCGCACCTTAAACAAGGACAGAGGGAATAAATGACTCTTAAAAAAAACCCAGTCGTTTAAAAAAGTTTATTTTAAACTATATCTAATAATAAGCACTAATTCATCCTAAAATAGCTATAATAAATAAATATAAAGCTGGTAAATAAAAGACTATGGAAAAGCAAGTAATATGTGGACATAGCAAAGGCGTACCATAGGATGGAAAAAAAGAAAGTTATGAAATAATTATTGTTTATTAAAATAGATACAATTATTAAGATTCGTTGTATTGATCACTACTAGTACTAGTAAAATGACTAACTAACTTGTATTATATAGTGTTTTATAATCATAGCCTACCTATAAATCTGGGTTATGATTTCTAACAGTAATATTTTTTTATACTACTATATGAAAAGTATGCTCAAACACACACACTTGTAAATAAGGCGACACACACATTCAGTCACAGTTTAACGCAACTTTTTGTCTAGTTTTAAACTTAACTCGAATTGAAGTATTTCTTTTTATTCCTGTTTTCTTTTTGCTGGACTCATTTCCTGTTGAGATGTTCGACTGTAAATAACGGTAAAGTCACAGGGAGAAATAATTAAACTCTACAGAGCGCTTTATTCTCTATAACAGCATATCATTCAGGGTTTTAGTGTAGAATTCTAACTTCAGATATAAAACGAATTGGAAGCTCTGTGGTTAAAGTGTTGGGCTGGAAGATTGTGGGTTCAAATCCCATCACCACCGATCTGGCGACAGATAGGCCCCTGAGCAAGGCCCTTAACACTTTAACTGTTTAGATGGATTAAATAATGAGATAAATTTAAGATAATAAAAAAAAACGCTCCAGAGGTTCTGTTCTCTCCGAATGAACTCGAATGTGCGACTCTAATCGAGTAAATTCGACACTGGAGTTTAGTTGTGTTTTCTAGCAGCTTTTATCTCCGTTTGGATGTGTTGTCATGTCCTGTAGAGTTTTGATTCGAACACAAACACATCAGATTCTCTGCAGTATCAGTCACTGTGGAGCAGCGCGTTAAAGTGACTCATTCATTCGGTTTGTTTGGACTGAGGAAAAATGTCCGGTCCTGTACACCACGTGCTCGAGGCTCATCAGCATAATAATCATCCCGCGTGGGCACATATATAGACCACAAAAGCAGAGCTCGCCAAAGCGCCTGCCTCCAAACACAAACCGCACAACCAGACCAAAAAAACTGCGGCTTCTCCTATCAACTCCATCTCCAACCGCAACTTTCCGAATCCCGCTTTTTTTTCCTTCTTTTTCTTTTACTGCGAGCGGGTGGAAGAGAAAAGCGAAATATTTTACAGCATCTATGAATCCGAGGTTATTCGACGCAACTGTTCGAGTTTTGTTTCTTTCGTTTTGACGTGCGATCTGTTAAAAAAAAAAAAAAAAAAAACAAGCCAAAAAGCCAAACTGACCTTATTCTACTTTCTTCCTAAAGAGTCGGGATGTGCGAGGACTCGCTGTTGTCTCGGACCTTCGCTTCGTTTCTGTAAACTTCACACCGCGGACAAACGACTGAGAGACTGAGAAAAAGAACAGAAATATGCATTAAGATATTTGAAGATTTAAAAAGAAGCTGTCTTTCACAAGGAGAGCGTGATTTCGGGTTCACCTCCGAGTGCGCGCGCTTGTTTCCGAGCGACCCGCGCGTGCGAAACTGACAGTACGCTGGCTCGCCACTATGATATACTGAAGAACTCTTAACGCGTGTCCAGAGCGCGAGCGCTCCGAGGGGCTTAAAAAGAAAGACTCCATTAAAAAAAACAGACTGGCGAATTTGATCAGAAGCCGCCTGACGGTTTGATTTGTGTGTCTGTGCGTGTGTGTGTGTGGTGTGTGTGTGTTTCTGTGTAATGCGCATTCCGATAGATCCGAGCAGTAGCAGGAGGTTCAGCCCGCCGTCCAACGGTGTGCAGGCTCTGCCCGGGAAAGCAGCGGATGCGAGCGCGGCAGGAGCGACGCAGCACGAGGCGAACACGGTGGCGGCGGCGGTGCCGAGACTGCGCGCGCACGACAACCGCACCATGGTGGAGATAATCGCCGACCACCCCGCCGAGCTCGTGCGCACAGACAGCCCGAACTTCCTCTGCTCCGTGCTGCCGTCTCACTGGAGGTGTAACAAAACCCTGCCGGTCGCCTTCAAGGTGAGTCCCGAACCCGGGTCCGAATCTCAGATACTTTTTATTATCAGATAATAAATACGTACTGCAACTACCATTGACGTTTAGAAAACGTGATGCACTCCGGAGGATTTTAATAAGGGTAGAAATGATGAGAAGTGAAGCAAGAATCTCACTATTAATTTTAGCTTTTCTTCACATTCGGGCGGTTACTAAACTCAGTGAAAATAGAACGGTGGTAAACTTGATCCAGCTTATTGGTATTTATTAACTAATTGACAATAAAAGTGCTTGCAAAAGATGTAAAGGAAAAAAAGAAGAAAGACTGAAGACATGTGGGTTTGATTTGCTTTAGTCTGTACGGGAGATTTAGTCTTAAATGCGGAGGGTATTTGTGCATTAGAGTTTCTCTCTGCGCTGCGCTGATACACCGATTTACCCTATCTGCCTTTTCTGAAGAACTTTAATCGAACAAAACAGAAAAGACAAATAAAATTTAAATGAAAATCTGTGTTAATTTATGCAGGGTTTTTTCTGTTATTTATGTTTGATATTACGTTGCATATTTTTAAAAACTTTCAGGCCACATACAGATTTTTGTTTGTGATTTTACTGTATTTGACAGCTCAATATTTAAGTGCGTATTTCAGTGTCCAACTATAAAAACTTGATTTTACATATGGGACATTTTTTTTCACTATTTTTTTTTAAATAAATACTTTTAAACGGATATTTCATTGCTATTCTTTTATTTTATTTTAAATTGTTTTTTAAAAATAAAAATTACAGTCAGATCACAGACCTTTACAGCATATGTTGTTTATTATAGGTTTCAGACTGTAAATAGATTTTTTTTTAGACCATCATTAAGTGTGAGCTCAGAGATTACCTCATGAGAATTACATATTGAAAATAATAATTAAAAAAAACAGCAACAAGGATTTAACAAGGGTCTGGAATGACAGTGTTGTCTGTTATGGTCCAGGTTGTTGCACTGGGGGACGTTCCTGATGGAACAGTGGTAACAGTGATGGCAGGAAACGATGAGAACTATTCGGCAGAGCTGCGGAACGCCTCAGCCGTCATGAAGAATCAAGTGGCCCGCTTTAACGACCTGAGGTTCGTCGGGAGGAGTGGGCGAGGTCAGTACCTTCCTTGAGATTTCAGTCTAAACATAACCACAAGAAATTTTTTTTGTTGCTCATGTGAATCACATGATGCGGCAAACCACACGCAGCAGCTCCTGTTTACAAGGCAAGAAACAGAGCGTTGTAGTGAAACCTCTGCATGTGGTAGATTATCCAGTGAGATACTAAACCGCACTTTAACCATGGATGCCCTGCACAGTTTTACAAACAGCTCAGGACTGGAATTCAGGAATTGTGTGATTTTCCACACGAAACCCTCACGTCTACGACTGATTACAAGAGTCTTTTGAAGTTGTGTCAGCTCTGAAGTTGGAAGCACACGTAAACATGCTACCGAGAGATCACTTCATGACATGTCAAGGAATGTAATTCGAGTACTTCCTCGACTAAAGGATGAAAAAAAAGGCAAGCAGAGGGTGTGTTTAAACATTTCTGCCTTTGAAGTTCAATCTAGTGATTTTCATTATAATTATTTATAAATGATTATACTTTGCAAGCATATGTATTTATTCACTTTGCATTGAGGTAATGCGAGTTACAGACAGACAGCTGCTGCATATAAACTATAGATGAAGATGAATACTCCTTTTGATATGGGAGTAATTACTTAAGGAAAAAAAAAACAGCCCTTGTGATCCTTTGGAAAGACCCTTGTTCAGAAAGCAGGCCTTTGAAGACGACAGTACAGGCAGATGGATCAGAAGAGCACGCAGTCTGATGCTGGAGGCAGGCGAGCCTCCCAGAGTGTAGTCTAGACTTGCCTTCTTAATCTTTACAGCCCCTTAAAGTTATACGTTTCTAAAGTGTTCAGTTAAGGAGCTCTAAAAGAGCCTAATTTTAAAGCCTTACCTCTTTATAAATGTTTAATTAAAGGTGCCATGAAATCCAAACTGCGAGGTAATAATTCTGTGTTATTATTACTTGTGCAAAAAATATTCTCTCTATGCCAGTCATTTCCAAAAAAATATTCACGGTGAAATAAACAGTGTTTGCTAAGTCTGCGTTGACAGACATCTGACTTCCTTCCAACCGCTGGCCTAAGCACTTTTTTTAAATGTAACACACATTACTTCACACACACACACACACACACGTGTGTGGATATGCGAAACAGAGAGAGCGTGTTATCTCCTCGCAGCTGTCACAGAGAAGAGGGTTCTGGCCCGCACTGAAACCTACACCTCAGCAGGCTTGGGTTTCTCCTATCTCTGATACGGGATCTGCAGGCGGAAGTCACAAGGGAAGGGAACAGATCATAAGGAAATTAAATAAGGGGAAACAATCCTGCATGCAACAGATGAGAAGTCGATACGAGCAACCAAAATCAACAAGGCGGAAAAGTGAAGAAAAAAAAAATTAAAAAACGATATAGCCTTACACTCTTCATAAGCTGTCGTGCGATTTGAGAGGATTGCTCATAACACGATTTGCAAAGTCAGCAGAATGCTAGTAAATCAATCAGGGCTCATAACCCGCAAACAGGATTGACAATACTGTCAGAAAATTGTTTGTCATTCGGGAGACTATTGTGAACTCAGAAACCTGAGCAACGGGAGTGGGTGAGGTTAAGGGGTATTTTTAGTTGGTGGTGTGGAGTTGTTGGATGCAGGGGAGAGACGGGCGTTGGTCTCGTGGCTGGGCATAGCACTAGCCTGCGGTGTGGCTTCAGGATCTGGTTACTGGGCAGGGCTGGGTTGGGTTTGATTGTTGGACCCAAACTTGCATTTTGGGGGCTTAAGGACAGAATTCCTGAGGGAGAAAGAATAAGAACACACAGCAGGAGATATGATTTACAGTTATAGCCTTAAGTACTTAAGGGTTTATGTACAATGGATGAGAAGTGCTTCTAAAATAGTCTTTTTGATAATCATAGGCGCCATGATTGCCAAAGCAACAATGAGAGCTGATATACATACATATGTATGTATGTTTCTTTTGGTTCCATGAAAAAGTTTAGAAAATGATGCACACACACCCACAAACCCAATTGACAAAGTTTGAAACCCGCCACACACCCCTATAAACATGCAAAGTGGTGTGGAGCTAGCTGCTTAACTGAGTCACTGCTTTTCCACCCACCTCTTCCTGTCTCAGCAGCAGATTGCAGCTTAGAGAATGTGTCATGCCTGACTTCACAGCATACTTTGCAGATTACTCTCGTTGCTGAGTTTGTTACTTTTGAAGCCACTTTGCGCTTCCTGTGTTGTGCTCACAGAGCGACATCTATTAATATTTCTCCATGACAACATCCAACCAGATCACAGCGAGCCGGATCAAAGTAAAAGACAGTCTTTTGCTTCAGTTATTAAAGTCGTATGATTGATAATTGCATGAGAAGCGTAAGTTAGGATTCGGTAGGTTTAACGGAAGACTGTACTGCTTAAACGATCTTTCCTAAGTGAAAGGTCATGTGAGGACAGATGAGGCACAAAGGGGCTGTCTTTGGGTTTGCTTTACATCTAACGCCTTCAGCACAGTTTTATAGCGTCAGTCTGACAGGAAGGGAGAATGACTCCATGCTGGGTAGTAAGTTATAAAATAAAAAAAACGACCTCATTGTCAAAAACTGAAATAAAGTCATATCAGACTGCCACACTGCAAGCGCTATCTGCAAAAAAAGCTGACAAAGCAGACCCAAAATGGGCATTTTGCTTCGTTTTTTTTTTCTCTTTTGACATTGCTGTCTATTGTTTCCTCAGTGTTTCAAACGTTATGTTCTGCCACGGCAGTTAAAAATCCCACAATCACCGTCATCACCAGCAGCAAAGAAAATGCAAATGGACAGCATGCAGTGAATGTGGCACATTGTGCTGGGTACTAACGGGCTATGAACCTTTTTGTGTCTTGCAGGGAAGAGCTTCACTCTGACAATCACAGTATTCACCAACCCTCCTCAAGTGGCCACTTACCACCGAGCCATAAAGGTCACAGTGGACGGACCACGAGAACCAAGGAGTGAGTAACCCCCAAATATCAACCGTCATGTGATAACGATTAAAAATGCACAAAGAGGTGTATGCATGCGCACAAAAACCACTCGGAGAGATGAATGGTGCGGTTCGACAACGTGTCGCCCCAGCTGGCACTTTGCCCCTTTTCTCAGCCCAGAGGTGGGAAGTAGGGCTAGAGTCTGTGGGCTGGCGGGAGAAAGATGATGGATGAATAGATGCATGGATCGTGTTAGGGCACTGTTTTAAAAAATGGATCCAGCATGCCTGAAAGCACAAAGGCAGCCTTTGAGCAGCAACAGGCATGCTAAGTGAGAGGCAAACACAAACACGTGCTGTGGAGCCGTTCGCCTTACGCAAATGTTTACTGTATCTGCCTCTTGTCTACGTCCTTCAATGCGTAGTGCCAGCCGCTCAACCTTTAACCTGAAGCCCACTCTTTAGCATGCGCACTCACAGGCACACCACACACACACACGAGGTCTAAGATAGCCTGAATATTAGAATCGCCTAAGTTGCTGCTAATTCACGAGCTGCTAATTCAAGGTCGCTAGGGTTTGTATTTTCAATTTAATTAAAACAAAATAAAAACCAGACTAGCTATTCTGACTGAAACAATCCATAAACGTCTATTGTTTTATTTTTGCCCACCACGGGTCACTTCACCCAGTTTGAATCCTGTGTAATTGCTGTCTCGAACGAGAAACAGTGTCTGGCAAAAACGCTCGAGTTACTGTCCAGCTTTGAAAATGTCCTGACTTGTACAAAGCAAAGAGGGTTTGTGTGCTTCATGCCTCAGCACAGAACGAGAGTGTTCTTCTTACCTGGAAAGGGAGAGGGGGAAAAAAAAACCCATAGCTGCTGAATTTCAATTTTCACACGAGGCCCCCGAAGCTGTAAATACACACAAGCTGTCATACATGACTTTCATGTGGCACAGAAAAGAACAAGAGCCTCGTATGGTTGAGCGAATGTTTAGGTTAGAGTCTGTTGCAGATTGACATTATGGTCAAAAGTCTGCAAAACACAACCTTTTTGTGGCAAAGGCTGATCATACAATCAGGCTTAGATTGCTGTGCCTGTTAATCCAACCTGACAGACTGTAAATATCTCCTGTCATCATTTGTGCATCATTTATTTGCGCGAGTATTTTTTTTATGATGTGCCATGACCGTTAGAATAATTTGACTAACATTCCTGTTTACAAATCGAGGACATCCTTAGCAACCAACCCTCAACCCCCACCCCCACCCCTGAAACCAGGGGCTTTTTGGTAAACGATTGTGTTAGATTGTGCACTTCCTTTTTTCTTCGGTTGTTTCTTCCTGTAGATAACGCATTTGCATTTGTTTTTTTAGAAGCGCAACACTTCTCTTTAAGTCTGTTTCCATCACCATCTGCCTGTCTGCTGTCAGAACTTCTTCCATCACCCGTTAGGCAGTACACTATGTGCTGTATACCCATAATAGTGTGTTTGTCTTTAAAAAAAAATGTGGGAGCCAAGCAGCCTGGCACACAGCTGTTCCTACCACAATTTTATTCTTACATACACAAATATATATTTTGACTGCTAACTATTTTCGGCTGCGAACTCGGTATTATCACTTCACAAACAGTGTATATTTTTTTCCCCTTCTCTTGTTCCTCTTGATTAACACATCTGGTTACAAACGTTTGAAGCCAGTTCATATCCGTGTGGGATCATTATTCATCACAGAATTAAAAAAAAAACCCATGGCATCAGTGATTTGACAGCTTTTAAGCTCCCACGCCCCTGATTCATCTTCATTTTGTTGCAGTTTTGTTCTCAAGGCAAACAGAAGTTAACCTCTGCCAGACATGGCCTGTGTTGGTGTAAGCAGTAGGGGTTTAGTGAAGCGTGTGTGTGTGTGAGTGTGTGTGTGTGTATATGCTAGTATATGTGTATAATTAATTGTTAAGTAAGTGAATGGTTACAGTGATTGATTAAAGGTTTAAATGGTTTTTATCTTATTGGTTATTTTTAGGTTATAGTTTACTTCCCTCCTTAGTCATTGGACATTTATGTGCATGTATTTACATAGGTTTCCCTTAGTGCTGGGCGAACAGCAAAAATGTAATTACTGATCAATTTTTTTTCCATATATATATATATCTATATATATATATAATATATATATATATATATATACTATATATATATATATATATATACACACACACAGTGGTGCCTTGACTTACGAGTTTAATTCGTTCTGTGACAGAGCTCGTAATTTAAATTACTTCTATGTCAAATCAATTTCCCCACTGAAATAAACTGAAATGCCTTTGATCCGTTCCGGGTTCCCGAAACACACCGCAATTTTTTTGTTAAATGTTTTAAAAAATAAAAAAATATAATTATAAAAAAATGAATATAGTATAAAAAACAATTACAATAGAATGAACTGCAGTAGACTGCTTTTATTTAGTGTAATGTACAGATTCACCTTGGAGATCAGACGACTCCACTTGCTAACGGACATGATAAAGCTCATGTCTAACTAGCTATCAAGTGAGACACGGGATGCTGGGCGGATGTTACAGCATTTAACTAGCGGTTGGGTGTCTGGAGCTGGCTTTTAACCTGAATTGTAGCTCACAACTCAAAGCAAAAAATCGGCCGAGAGACTGCTTGTATGTTGAAAAACTTGTTCGTTTATATATATATATATATATATATATATAGCGAGAGAGAGAGAGAGAAAGAGAGAGAAAGAGAGAGAGAGAGAGAGCGAGAGCGAGTTTAAATATCCCAACAATGATTAAAGCCACAAGACCATTCGATGTCATTGGTGTGTGTCGACCAAACCTGCCTTAGTTCATTTTTTTTAATCTTTCTCTTTTTCGTCCACAAACAAACAAGCTGAAAAAACTTTAACAGAGTAAATACTGAAAAACTATTTACTGACAATGATGATTCCTGGATTAACATTGGATCACAACATAAGATTAAATAAACTTGATTAAAATAATTTATGATAGCCCAGGAACAACATTAGTGAATTTAGACTGTATTAATTATAATAGTCTAAAATAAACCAGTAATAAATTTAGACAGTGAATCATAAATAATCGCTTATGTACAATTGAATGTAAAATGCTTTGGAATGGTGAACCCGTGGAAGCGCAATAGAAAAACAGGCCTTATGTTTTATTAAATTTAAGTACAACTTTTTTAACTTTAACAACTACAAGCCAGATTTTATAATCTTAAATATATCATCTAAATATATACGTCTATGTTTGGTCACGAAGGCGGGGAAAATGATCACACAAATAAATTGCACATACATGTTGTAGGCAATTGTTCAGTATAGCATGTCATGTATTACATGTGATTTAAGTATTCTTTGTTTGTTTTTTTATTAAATACATTCTTAATATTACATTTTGTTTTATAAGGAGAGAAAGATTTTGAAATAGATTAAGGCGGCTTCAGTGGAAACACACTGATGTCATCAGAAGGTTATGATTGTAATGTTGATTTAGGATTAACAAAGCATGTGTCCTCAGATCCTGAAAACTAAATTTAGAACATTTATTAAGAAAATTAAAGGATTTTTTTAAACATCAATTGCGCAGTTCAACACAGTACATAGTACAGTAAGCATCTAACGAAAGTGTGTCAGCTTCAGACGATTTTCTTAAATACTTGCAGTTCTCCAGGCAGAGTGACATACCTGTAAATAGCGTTTTAAGCTTTAATCGCAAGCATAAATCACTTTTATATTTTAAGTCAGTTACACAATCGATGACCTATTGCTGTTATATGATTAGACGATTCACAGGCTTTTAATTCTGAGAATCAACCCGTGATTAAGAGGAAATACAGGTATAGTCACTATATGATTAATCTTCAACGATTATGTTGTCTTTTCTCGATTGCATTAGCGGAATATTCCTTTACAGGCCAACAAATAAAATTAGCTTCTTTAACACACCGTTAATCACGCTGTTAAAACATGGCGACAACATTAACCTCCCTCACACTCTCGTTCACCATCTTTTTCTCATCTCTAAGCTCTTGCAAAGCATCAGGCAGGTGGCCAGGCAGGAAATGACACGCACAAAGGCATCTTAAGTTGTGCAACCTCCTATGGGTGTGCAGTAACGCTGCCTCCGTCTGCGTGTTTATGAATTCTCCTATGTATATCACACACAAAGTCAGCGAGGGCGACAGATTGCTAAACATTTCTAAAGATGCAGTACCGACTAAGCGCACAACACACTCACGCTTTCAAACAGCAGCATTTCGGTAATGTTACCTAACAGCTAACAGCAATCAATGGTTTGCTCAACATACTATTAATGAAGAGCTTTTTTTCACAGAGCGGTTTGATCTTTGTGTTAAATTTCATTGCTGATGAATGTATTGACTCCACTGATTATGTAAAATTATAGACTTGGGAATAAAGAGCTAAAAATAAAATACATAATTGATTGTATAAATTGAGCAACTAATAACTCAATTTTTAAACCAAATCAAATTTAAGTGCTTAAAATTGCGTGAACGTCACCTTATTTGCTAGTCTTCAATTCCGTTAATTAATCTTAATTAATCATTTTTTAAAATCAGTATCAGTAGACAAATCTATTATTTCCTGATATTAAATAAATCAAAAACACTGCTGAATTTTCGTCTGAGATGATTGTACCTCTGTTTGGATAACCTTGTACAGAAGATTTACATTTTAGAGGATTGAAAAAAAGGTGTTTTGGGATCTTTACCATCATTCTATAGCCTTGGTTTTGTTTTTTTATTGTGTATCCAGCCTTTGTTGAACTATTTAGCAATAACATTTGCTTAAATCATTCTTTTTTTCTAAGAGCTTTGCAAAAAAAAAATAATAATTCTATGCACCTGTATTACCTTAAACACAATTGGCATAAAACCTAAACGTTAACTGCTGAAAGCTCTACTTTTATATGAGCTATTAAACATTTTGTAGCCTTTGGTAAAAAAAAATTAAAACAGGTTAAAAATGCCTTTCAAGCATGTGATTGGTTCAGGCAGCAGCTAACCATCAGCTAATCATGGATGACAATTCCATGCCTGAGAAATGTTAGCAGAGAACTTTTAGAGATACTTTACAGTCCCTTCAGCAATATAGCGGAAAACGTGGCTAATGATTTTCTGCAGACAAAGTAAGACACGTCCTGCAGACACGGCCTGCGATGTCATCAAAACATATATCCAGGCTTCTGCTATTTATGTACAGTGAACATATACAAATAGTCGAAGGTAATTCGATTATTGTCTCTACACTGGTAGTTTAAAAGACAACCGTGTGCTTGGCATTTTGTGAAGTTGAGTAGTTTCCCACAAAAATGCAGAAAATATTTACGCTGAAAATGTTGATAAAAGCCTTATTTTAAACACGTTCTAATTGTTACAGAAATACTGAGATTATCCATGATGTCTTCATCATAACATCATAATCAATTAAACTTTTTTTATTAAACAAGCTTAACTGAATTTAAGGTGCAGTTTGACGGATTAAATTAAATTAAATTAAGTCAAATCATTATAATATGCAGGAAATCAGTCAATTTGCTTTTAAACTTTTGAAATTTTCGATTAAACTCAGCTGAATAATAACTCATTCTTTTCTGCATTATTTTGATCTCAGTCTTTTACAAAAGCTATTTCCTCATGCTGAGCTACAAAAATGAAAAGCTTTCTGAATGGAAAAAAAAATTGGGGAAAAAAGCACACTTTTCATCTGAGTGTGAAGTGAACAGTGCAGTAATTATGTAGCAGGACTGGTGTAGCGCTGCTTATTAACAGCAATTTCAGCTAATAGATTGGGAGGGGCTGGTCAGATGTTTAATAGAGGCCTCTGTGTTATTGCCTCCAGCGTATCTGACACCAGGGCCTGCAGACCACCAGCGTACCAGCATTCTTAAAGTCTAGACACATATTTGTCTCTGATTTGCCAGTAATACATCAGATTTTGTCAAATTGGTGTCAACTAGGGAGAAGGGGAAGAAACGCCAAAGCTAAAACCAAAATTTCAAAAGGGGGGTGTTTTGAGGGGCTTTTACACTAGGATATAGAAGAACAGATTTCAGTAGTGTCAGATGTAGGGAGATGACTTTTATACAATTTGTAAATGGTTACCGTTTTTCATTGGGGTTCTCAGCAAAGAATTGAAAAGCAGAATGATGAATGTTGTTATTGTTATAAATTGTGCAGCTGTTGCACTTGTAAATTGTGCAGATGTTGCACCAAGTTCTATAGTGCTGGGTGGTTCTAAAAGTTATAAATTGTGAACCGTAATAGATTTTTTAAAATTTATGTTAAAAAAGTAGGCGTGGCTAACTCGAATGCAGTATGTGTGAGCCTGACCAAGACCAGGGCTTGCAAAATCGCTAGCCCAATCTTGGGGCAATTGTGTCTTCCAGTTGGGCTACCAAAATGTATACCCATCCTGGCCGTCTGTCTATCTTATAAAGAGGAAAAATATAGTTAAATGCTTTTGCTTTGTCTCACAAATTTAAACGGGTTATTTTGTTGTATATAATTTTCAGGCATCTGCAAGTCACTATCAATATGTGGTATTACAATCATGTTTGTGTTTCAATCAGCAAGTGCTGTGCATAGAAAGTATTTGTCAATAATTTATCCAACATTGTCCTGTCCATCGTTACTAACAAAAACCGGAGAGTGTTTGCCCGAAATTTTGCAGGCCCTGAAGATGCTGCATGTAAGATACTGGGAGTATAAAAACATAAAGAAAAAAAACGAACAGATGAGGATTTTTTAAAGTATTTAATATTTATTTTTCTATATTTAAGTTTTTCTCCATGTTATTTAAGTGGTATTTAGTTTATACATGTAAAAAAATGTTAATTGAGGAAAGTTTAAAGTAATAATCTTCGTCCACACAACTGTGAAATGTGATTAACAGGGGAATTTGTTCATATTTCATTTATTATATTCATGAAGGCCCAAATAAAAGGAACGAAGTGATGTAATGTTAAAAAATAGGTACTTTCTAAAGTTTTAAAGTTTATTTATTATACAAAGCTATTTAGTTTTTCGGAAAAAAACTGCCTAATTTAATAATTATAGCGTGAAATACGTAATTTCCATGAAAATAAAATTACTCATACCTTAAAATAGAATTTCGGTCATAGCCCTATATTTGTTTTACAAATATATTCAACATTGACTCTAAGATAGTTGACGTCCCTTTATACTGTCTTCCTCAGGACGCACTTGTTTTAGCTGGATTGTACTGTTCTATACTGAGAAAGGATCACGGCACAGCCCAAATATCCAGTCTCTTCAGGACTGAATGCTGAATTCATGTAAAGTTTGTCGAGTCAAACGGAATCATTTACAGTAGAAGGAAGGTCTGTTGTGTGTATTACCATATATTACGCTAGCGAGACGAACTGTCTGTTTCATGAAAAGGTTCTGTATTTTCCGAGCTTCTGCATGAGCCCATGTGTTTTGACTGCCATGTAGACGGCTGGAAAAGAGCTATTGTCTCAGTGAGGAGTCCTATAAAGCGGTAGCCTGGAAGACTTCAAAGCTTTACCTCCATGTTTGTCAGTTACGAAAGGATGACGTCAAAGCATGGCTCCTCTCTTAAATAAGTTTACCCTGTGTTCTTTTTTCGCTGTCCGTCCTCAGTGGGGATCTGTTAACATACAATCGCAATATACATTAATTATTAAGGTCAGCTCAAACCAAACATTTTGGTGTCTACGGTACTTGCGCTTACTAATAATTGCGAGTGATGTAGATCTAACAATAATATTGCTACTAATGTAGAACTGTTTATGTTGCGGTTTGTGTGTGGAGCCGCTCTAATTACCAGAGCCAGAAATGAGCATTAGTGGTGAATTAGTGTGAAGTTCCTCGAGGCTTTGAACGTTTAGCACATGTCTCGACAGGTAGGCTCACACAACAAAAACGATCACAGTAGACCTCTCAGACAAAAGGGCCGCAAGGTCCATTGAACACAAACCGATTCCGGGTTGGCTTGTCTGAACAATAATCCTGATGTACTTTCTCTAAGCACACTTCCAGTTGTGAAGTGAACTTAAGATATTACTTGTTGCTTTTGGCCAACGCGAGAACATTGGACCTCGTATGAACAACAGCAGACTGATAGCTTGGATGGAGCTATACAGTTGGGTAAAATCCGCTAGTATGTTTTTCCGCTGCACACACATATCTCTAGCGTGCTAAGCAATAACCCCTGCTACCAAACACCCCATCACACACACACACTCCAGCTGTGAAAGTTGCCGAAAGTCGGTCGGTACAACGTGAGAACGGAACAGTGTGTTCATTTTACTATAAGCGTTTCCCTGCACAGACATGTTTGGAAAAAAGTTTTCAGAGACTATGACAAGCAATTACTTCAGCAGCATCCAGCTCTCTGTAAGTTCATCTCTATTTGGAGTGCTTAGCCAAGTTTCTAGCAGTAGTTTTCCCTAGAAAATATGCAAGGTAAGCCTTAATCCATCTTCTTTGTTGTTCAGTAAATTGCGTAATTTTTTATTTAGGAAACATTTTTGTAACACGTTGTTTTTGTTGTGAAGTTGCATGATGTCTGCCTGCTGCAGCCAGCCTGTTGATTTATAAAGCTCTGGTAGTATTTGTGCCCTTTCTTGGCCTACTTCGCTTCCTGAATCTTGGAACACACAGACCACACAAGCGACTGGCAGAACTCCAGCAATGCTTGGCTGCCTTGTTCTCTCTTTTCTCTTCTCGCTCTTGCTCAGTCTTACTCCCTCCCACCCACTGCCCTCTTCTCTGATCCTGCGAGCAGACAGGCGCTTGGCCTTGTCCCGTCTTTCGCTGCTGTTTTTTCCCCTGCTTGCTAATTTCACAGGCTCCTCACACGAAGCTGCCATATGAAATAATCCATTGTTTCGCTCTTCGGGAGTCCACCCTCCCTACAGCACAGCAATTAAAGAAATGAAATCTAGACCAATCTATGTTTCTCTTTCTTCTTCCATCCGTTTTATTCCCTGTGTCGCCACCAGATGATTGATGTACCCTGACGGCCCGGGCTGATATTTGATGTTAATGAGTACTCGGGTGTGTTTTGCAGATTCGAACACAATCAGATGGTGAATTCACATGTAGACAGACAACTTTTTTAAAAAACACAGCATCAGTGCATTTATTTTTCAGTATTATTTGCTGTCTGTGTTGTTTTCTTTTTCCTTTAAAGCCAGATTTTACAGTGGGCGAAGGTTTGGAGTCAGTTTGTGCTTCATGACACTGAACATGGTTTTGCACAAAATCATCAGTTTGGATGCGATTTATTGTTTGTTGTGTTTGTATCTGTATTTATTTGATTACAACTTTAACCACTGATCTGCTGGATTTAAATAGAATCTCAGTCTAAACCATCACTGCATTATGGAATTTCGATAGCTGTGTATTGGTAAGGGCCTCACGATACGATACGATACATAGCACGATACAATATGTTACCATATATTTTAATGCAATACTTAAAAACACAATACAATATAAATGTATAACAAATAGCTAGAAGTTAAAGGCGTTCTTTATTTTTTTACCATGTTTGCTTCTGAGACAAAGACCGTTTGTATCAGTGACAACTACAGCAGCGGAGGAGGAAGTCGTTTGCCATGCACCGAGGGTTTTAATTAAATATTAACGTGAACGTAAAGCAGCCCTCAGTATTTTTACACAGCCATTTGCTACAGCTAAATCATTCACATAAATGTTTATTTATCATACCTGAAGTGTTTAATTTGAAATATAGTCTATTCAAATTTAGGTTTACATTGTCCAAGAGTCCTTTTTTCTTTTTGTATATAGCTGTTAGAAATGAAGAAAGTACGTTCGGATCCAAAAGACTAAACATTCGTATGCTGTCCAATAATTGACATAAGAGTAGTAGATGTAGCTTTATTTTAATTCTAGCCATATACATGCATGCACCCACTGACCCCTTTCAATAGGAACACCTGTACACCTGCTTATTTAGGTAATCATGCATGTGGCAGCAGCAAACTGTATCACATTTTGTATTAAGACTGTTGGAAAAGTGATAAGTACAGTAAATGTTTTTTAGCCTGTGTCCAAAGTAGCACCAGAGATGTGGCCACTTTTTTAGCCTGATACGTCGTCAGCTTTGTCAGGTTTGGTATCTATGCAGTTCAGCTCACAACGGTTGAAAAGAGTGGTGAGCTGAGCTGCATATATATATATATATATATATATATATATATATATATATATGTATATATATATATATATGTATATATTCAGTATATAAAGCAAATGGGGATATTATGTAGCGTAACAAGGTTTGATGAATGTACAGTAGCTCTATAGTTAATAAGGCACTTTAAATCGTTTGACAGTTAGACAGTAATAGATAAATATTCCCACTTGATATATTGCCGTTTTTAGGAGAGAATTACTTGGTGTACATGATTTGGCATTGCCATACAGTTACATTAGGAGCTGGCTGATGGTGGTGAGGAATAACTGTCTTATTCACCAACACACTGAAAGGTTTGTCCGATGCATCCAACCTTGATATTTATGGAACAAGAAGCATGACACCCTCAGTGATTTTATGCCTCTAATAAAATTCAATATGGTGAGTATATTGGCAGATACTATTTCATGCCGTATGTAAGCCCACGTGTAATTTGTAAAAAGCTTGATTCCATGTAGAGACAAAGGTATATTCATTCACCAAACCAGTCCAGTTAAATGAAATTAAACCACTTGCTCTTTTCAGCAGTGTCGGCAGCAAAGACGGCGTATATTTCTTGTGTTTTCTTCTGTGCTCACACACACACACACACACACACACACACACACACACAGCAAATGCTTCTAGGGATTACTTACACCCGAGGTCCTTACGTGCATCTGACATTAACCTTTGGATAAGGACTTCTCACAAAGTGCTGTTTGCTCAGCTTAACTTCAGAACACAATCAGGTTTTGCAGGGTTGGAGGTAGCTGGGGCCCTTCAAGCCAGCTGGAGCGCTGCCAGGCTTCGGCAGAAGTTTCTCTTTTCTTCTGTTTGATATTTAATTTAGAGCCATTCAGCAGAGCCGTGCAGGGCTAGACAGACAGGCACATTCTAACTAAAGAGAGAAAAAAGGCTTTAGAAGTCTCTTTTTAACTATATTCTTCCACGTATTGACAGAAATGTAGGATGGGCTCCAGTGAAGCTTCTTTTGTGTGTTCTTTTTAAAGAAGGGATATATAAGGCCTCCATATGTTGCATCAAGTATTCACAGTAGGGAAAGCATGAGCAATCGGGTCAAAAGGAAGTGCTTATGATGTGACTGCTACTCTTTATGAGATGATGACTGTTTCTGAAGGTAGTTTTTCCTCAGTGACACAATTCTGATAGCAGGAAAATTCAGACACCAAGCAATTCAACTGTTAAGTTTTCTGGTTGATAACTAAAGCATCGTGCTAAGCCCTCTAAATGTAACTGATTTAGTTGATGTTGTCCATGCTTTAATGTGATACAAATTTGACAAGCTCTGATTATAGTAAAGTAACACCTCTGGACTGTTCACTGTTTTAGGACACAGGCAGAAGCTGGAGGACCCTCCAAAACCAGGGTTGTTCTCAGAGCGTCTGAGTGAACTAGAACGGCTGCGCCATAGCACCATGAGGGTCGCTGTGCCTACGCAGAGCCCCCGGCCTTCTCTCAACACCGCAACAAACTCTTTTAGCCCACAGGGACAGACACAGATCTCAGGTATGAGACTAGGCACAACAGTCACAGTTGCCCCAGGCTTGCTCACTAGGGATGTTTTTAGGGATGCTTTGATCACTTTGGGTTCCTTTGTATCCTTACTTATATTTTGTAAAGCTGCTTAAAGACAATATCCATTGTTAAAAGTGCTATAGAAATAAACCTAAATTGAATTGAAGTTAAATTCCTCACATTTCTCTGTTGTGTTTGCAGACCCACGGCAGCCGCAGTCGTCTCCGCCGTGGTCGTACGAACAGCCGTACACACCCTATCTGAGCCAGATGACTTCTCCCTCCATCCACTCCACTACTCCACTTTCCTCCACCAGAGCCACAGGCCTGCCTGCCATTAGCGATGTACCCAGACGACTCTCAGGTACTAAGGATACTGGCTGCACCTTCTACATCACATCTTTAGTCTAAAATCTAAAGTAATACAGATGTGCTAATTTTACATGTGCATTATCTTTGCCCTGAGGATTTACTTAATTAATGAGGTCCGTTAATTAAGTAAATACTCAAATATTTTATGTGTAAAGTTAAATCAAATCAGATTTCTGTAGTGTTTTAGGATTTTGCCATTTAAAGCCGGTCTTACACTGTGCAATTTTAGCCACGATTTGGTCATCTGAGACAAATTAAAATCAGTCTTTGATCGTCAGTTTGACATGTCCTCGGGAAGCTGATTACCAGCCTTTGCAATCAGTTTTTTTCTTCCGATAAACTTCTAGGAGTGGCAGAAGACACTTACATCTAGTGTAACTTCTTCTACAATGCCTGTCAAACCAAGAACCAATAGGAGCGCCAAACCTAAAGGAGCACCAAACTTAATGACACAATTAGCACGACAAATTCAAAATGTCAAAACGAGTCTGGTGGACAGTACAGCAAGAAATTAAATTTATTGAGGCATGAGCAAAATTACTGCTACAGATTTTTAAATATTTTTGTTGGCTGCTAGCTACCATTTAGAAAAATATTGCAGGGTTACAGAACCTGTCATGGATTGATGACGGATGTGCATACGGTTTTGATGCGTTTTGACTGTCGTTCAGTGTGTTATGACGACAACTGAGGTCCTACAGTTTGACATGGAGATCATGTTCCTACAGTCTGACAAGCAAAAATCACCAAATACTATTAAGCATCACACATGGATTAAGCTTTCACTGCATGTGTATGACTCGCTCACTAGCTGATATCTGCTAAACAATGTCCCATTTAAAGCACAGAAAATAACAGTATCTCTCATTACCCCATCCCTTCCACCTGAGTCTTTGAACTTCGTTTGAACGAGCTTGAAAGGAACAATAAAAGAAGAACAGAGTCACTGACTCATCCTCTACAATATGCAGAGACTGTAAAAAGCTCAAGAGATCTGTTGTGTCCTTGCCTTTATTAATTGAACAAGAGAATATGTTATACACCCTGCTAGAAACAAACATGACGTTCCTTCTTCTGTACACCTGTTTGACTCATTGCCAGGCTGTTTTTTTGAACTTCTTTCCCCTCCGGCTCTCCACCCTTACTGCGTTCTTTGAGCGCAGGGCAAACGCGAAAGTTTAAATGACTCGGCGTGGCTGTTCATTGCCTGTGTTTTTGAACCCTGGCCAGCTGCCGTGTTGGGTTTGATTAGTTAAGATTTCACCTCTTTTCATCTCTGCAATGTCAGCCTTTGTTCTTTTCTCAAAGAGACACATGTACCTCTTGGTCCTAATGCCCTCTATTCTTCCTTCAGTAGGCCATGAACGTCTCTGCGCAGGAAGTGGAAGTTCTATATCAGATCATTTGAAGCAGCTGCTGTGCTGCTGTCTTGTTTTCTCATTGATCACAACATCTAGTTCTTTACTCACAGTTGAACATACTGTTGGGATAAAAACAAGACTTCAATAGACAAATCAGAAATTATTTTAGATTCGGTGTTGCAAGTGTAATTATTTTAGATTTTAGGTTCAATGTTGCAAGCCTCAGTGTCGTTGCCAGATTTTTTTTTTTCGGTGGCCCAAACACAAATAAACTAACTAATGTAAAAAAACATTAGTAGTAGCGAAGTGGTTAATGTGTTGGACTGCTAATTGGAAGATCAGGGTTTGATCCCCAACATTACCCACTGCTGGGCCCCTGAGCAAGACCCTTAACCCCCATCTCAAAAGAATAATAGAGATAAATGTAAGATCGTCTGCCAAAATGCTGTAAATGTAACACACTATTTAAGCCAGTTTTATAAATGTTAAGAAACATACAAATGATGCTTAAAAAACTTTTAGGATTAAAAAACATGGTAGATAGAACATCCGTCTATCTTTATCTATTAAATCAAAGAGAGATTTTTTACTCTGTCCTTTATCTATTTGACTTTAAAATAAAAAGAACATAATCTAATACAACCTATTTTAGGTCCCTGAACTGTACTTGTTATAAGCACCATAAAGTTTATATAAATGTACTTAAAATGACCTTTTTCTAATTTTAAATGTACTATTTGTCTCCTTAATGTCATTTCTTATTAAATCTTAACGATGATGTGCAGAATGTTTTGTTCTATGTGTTTCCCCTTTCTGTGGCATCGTCCTGTGACTATTTCCTGTTCAATCCAAAATGGCAGCGTGCTGATAACATAAGGACCCGATGTGTTTCTAATTGACCACACATGTTCTCTCAAGTGCGCCAATTCATCACTCAAGGGCGTGTGCGCTAAAACATGCCTGCAGCTTTCCTCCAGCACACTGACACTAAGGATGGTGCGGAGCTGAACTGCACCGAACTGCAGTGTAGCATCAGGGTTACGTCGCGGTCAGTAAAGGAACTGATAAGGAAAACAGATGAAAGATGAGATTGGCGCTCGATGAGTGAGAGCACACTGTGGGTGAGAGAAGCAGAAAGTCTGCTGTGGTAAAGAGTTGAGTTTGGTGATGAGAAGGAAGAGATTTAGGAATGACTTTTTCTCCATTTGTACTCTTTTGCCCAAGCATTGTTGTAGCCACAGGCCATTAGTGGTTTATAATTTTTAGAAAAGCCAAACGAGGGTCTGAAAGAGCAGATCTGCCCCTTCTTTCTGGCTAATCGCAGACGTGCAGCCACATCTGAGGCTGCTCATTATGCATCTCATGGAAACTGTTTTCCCCTCAAACTGCTTCCATATGGATTCCTGCTTTATTCCGCTCTTATCCTGCTTTGATTTTTTTTTTTTTTGGCAAATATGCGTGTACACAGGAATACCTAAAACAAGCGTGCACTAACATTAGAAGGTATAAAAGAGATCTGTCTCACTCTACAGTAGTGGAGAAATAAATAGGTGTTAATGAGATTGACTGCGAGGCCATTTTAGCATGACAGCAGTACCAGCATGTGCTCCAGGACTGATAATGTGTGGTTTATAAAATGCTTTCAAAGCTAAAAGGTAAAGTGTGTGTTATCTGTGCTCCAGTTTTTTAAACCCAAAGGGACTGATAATCATCCAATCATCCAGGCAGCTTGTGTACCATGTTTACTTTGACATTTGAAGTTAGGAAATGTTAATCCCATCACTCAGCGATAACACAGCCACTGTTTGGCGAATGTGTGATATACTTTAGGTATGTGCAGAGAGAGGGTTAAAAGTACTGCTTCACAGCGCCCTCTCTTGTCTAAGAGTTTTTGTTTTGACACAGGAAATGTAGATGGTTCATTAGCTGCTTTTTTAAACTACTGTTATACATCAGTGCCCTTAAACTCAGGACATGAATCATTCAGTCATAAGTGCAAGTATACAGAGTGATGCATATTGTCTGTGTATCTTCCTGTGAACTTGATTCTTTATTCAGCTTCCAAAATTTCGGGAAAAAAAGATGTTAATAGATGCATGGCCAATACTTATACATATAAATATACATATAAATCATAAATCAACTTTTGTAATTTGTAAATAACACATTGTTTTCTCTTTTAGGTACATCAGATCTGAGCCCTTTCACAGCCGACCCGCGTCAGTTTGAGCGCCAGTTTCCCAGCCTGTCGTCTCTTACCGAGTCACGCTTCTCAAGTCCTAGGATGCACTACCCCACTACATTCACCTACACACCAACCCCTGTGACATCAGGCATGTCTCTAGGCATGTCCAGCACCACCCACTACCACACCTACCTGCCACCTCCATACCCAGGTTCCACTCAGAACCAGAGCGGGCCATTCCAGACAAGCAGCACGCCATATCTGTACTACGGGGCTTCGTCCGGCTCGTACCAATTCTCCATGGTGCCAGGGGGTGAACGCTCCCCAACACGGATGCTGCCGCCATGCACCAGTGCCTCGACAGGCATCAACCCCAACCTGCCTGCTCAGACTGAAGGCACCGAAGCCGACGGCAGCCATAGCAGTTCACCCACCGCTCTTAACTCCAGCGGGAGGATGGACGAGTCTGTGTGGCGACCATATTGAAAGAGGTCAGCGATGTTTTGGGCGGGTTACAATGGTCTACGTAGCAGAGCTCACAAGCTACACAAATCTTTTGGTTCCTAAGCACAGTTGCTAGAAATTGTGCGGTTCAGTGTAACTTTAGAACTTTAATTTACGATTCCAGGCATTATAGTGAGCGATCTGATGTTCACTGCAGAACCCACTGAGAGCCGTGTGAGGGCTCTGAACTAAACCAGTAGAACTTTTTATTGTATTCAATACACATTTCCCTGACTATTGACTGAAACTGTTCTCATAGTAACTCAGTGTATTTTACAATTTTTTATTAACACTGAACATCTTTTAAACATCTGTTTTTTATTTATGAGTGAAAAGTCATATATATTAGACAGTACCTGATTATGTATATGCCCTCAGATTTTTTTAATTTATGTATAAATTTGTAGCAGATACGGTACTAAGAAGCAATATAAGCCATATAAAGCGTAAATTATACAAAGTGGTTAGAGGGACAAAATTTAAGACGCTTGAATAATATTTTGGGAATGATTGTTAACTTAATTGTGTATTTACTCTTTAGTAATTTAAAATGTTTTCTTTTCCTTTTTATCGTAAGGCAAAACACATATCCAATATGTAAACAATGAAGGAAAGATGTCAGTCTCAGATCAATGTTTTTTTGTTTTGTTTTGTTTTGTTGGGTTTTTTTTTTTTTTGCTTAGGTTATTGCTTTCCTCCTTAGAAAGCTGCATACATAGAGAGGGGCAGTTAGTTTAAACCTTAAGGGGCACTTACAAAGAGAACAAGACCCAAGTCTTGAACCGAGCAAAGCATTTATTTACACGTATGTGACATATTCCGCTCTTAGTTCTTATTTTTATTCAATGTTTTACTGAGTTAATTTATTATTTCAATTTGTCTTCTTATTTAATGAGATCAAGTGACTCAGAGCAAGACCAATCGAACGCAGCGGGCGTGTCCCACTTTTCACGCTAACAAGAAGCCGTGTTCAGGCTGCCTATATTTTATTTTGTTTACAGGCAACGGTACAATCACCATCTGCGTTTCAATCGTGAGCTCTGAATATATGTATAACTTCCACCATCGATATGAGGAATCAGCCTTTAAATCTTAACTGGACCATTAACTGTGTATGAATGAGGTCAGGTGAACACTATGCAAAAGAAATGATGCAGAACTAATATTTTTTACACAAATGTACGTCAGATATTCAGGTCATTATGTAAAAAACATGAAATCTGGGGGAAGTGGTAGCGCAGTGGTTAAGGTGTTGGACTGCTACTTTGAAGATTTAGGTTCAATTCCCAGCACCACCAAGTTCCCACTGTTGGGCCTCTGAGCAAGGCCATTTACCCCCAACTGCTCAGATGTATAAAGGAGATAAATGTAAGCCGCTCTGGATAAGGGCGTCTGCCAAATGCCGCAAATGTAAATCCAAATACATCATATGCAAATTTTTGTAAGCAGATATTTCCAGCATACAGACAATCGGCATCTAAATTACGCACTTAATTCTGTTTTTTTGTTTCTAATTGTAATTTTAAACTTTATTTATTGCTTGGTGAACCATGTCTCAAGATTGATTTCTTACTGACAAGAGATCTGCAAAAAATGTCACCGATTTTATATTTGCAATGATGTCATTTTGTACAAGATTTAATCGTGGTCTTTGAATATGTGTGTGTGTGTGTTTTGGATTCAGACAACACGTGATGCTTCCTTTGTAAATTGTAACTTAAGAGGCTGCAGGCAGCACCCTGGGAATCCAGTTTAATTTAGTTGTTGGTTTTATCTGGATCAAAGCACTTCCTTTTCATTTCTTTTTGTCTTTGCTTGGTTTTGAATAAAGCAGTGATGCCATTAGAAAGAAGAAAAAAACAGCCCAACAGCCGATCACCAGGTCACAAGTGTCATCGCTTAGGTCCAAATCTTGAGCCAGATGAAGTTTACAATTAAAGCCTAAACACACAGTTCAGCCCATGTAGAGTCTCCTACAGTAAATAAGTGATATTTGACGTGTGTGATTCTATGTGCATTATAATTCTGCCACAATAATAATCAGGGCTTTAACTTGGGGATAAACTGGACTGACTGTTGGTTAAAGCACAAATATGTGGCTTAAAGTGATCATGTGATCCTTTTCTTCTTCCGGCATTTGCTTCCTCATGTTTCTTAAGCTGTTTTCTTTTGGCTGTGAGAAGAGCGAAGATGTTTACAGTACTGCAAAAGACTTCTCTGCACTGTTACAATGATTCAACTATTTCTGATAACTGCTTTATACCAGTGATGAATAATACCAAAAGCTTGACTCAGTTTTCTGAATAACATTTAGTGAAAGAGCCTAGTTTTGCAAGCAGCTTTTGGATTTGTGTCAAACAGCTGAGAAATGTGCGGCTCATGTCAGAGCCCTGAGCTTTATGAACGGCCTAGCGAGTAATGTTAATCAGAAGCTGTGGTCAACAAATCTGCTGCTGGAGTCGCTTCTAGGATTTTTCATCTCTAAGTGAAATCCAGCACACTTGGGGTTGATTGATTGGTGGCGTTCATAGCTTTGAGATATCCGGGCATCATTTCGGTTTCATAACTAACCAAAAATAAATTTTCCCCTCTGATTAAGTGACCTAGCAAAGAAAAGGCTTGCGGGCTGCGACCGGAAGTCAGTCACAAAAACCGATTCAAACTAAAGCAGCAAAAGTCGGTACGATATGTTAGGGCACGTTTGTCAAATACAGTGTTTTGCATTTAATATCCTGGAAATAAACCCTTTTATACATGAATATGCATTGTTTTAAATAACTTTTCTAGACCTGTAAACTGCTGCAGAACCTTTTTTTTTTTTACTTGTTCATTTGCTTTCCATGCACATACTGTACAGGTCTCTAGGTCTTGTTTTTTCCTGGTTTTCTGTCTTATCTTTTCATTGGTTGAACTCATTTATTTGTGAAACTTCCAGTAGTTTCTGAAGGACTTACTAAAGTCCTGTAAAAATTGTGAGTTTGTTAAACATTTCGAATGATTGTATCATTGGTCTTGGAAAATAAAAAAGGTTTTGTTAAAATGCACTTGCTTGGGCTCTTTTTTTCACATTGCATTAAAGTCCAGTTCCCTGTTTTAACCCTATGTAACGGTGTTTACAGTCATTTTATCAGCATCGACACCATGTTACAGCACAGTAGCGATTTTGTACACAGGAACAATCTAGAAACTTCCTGTGGCCATGTTGGTTTAGCGGATTTTGCTTTTCTTTTGAAGACAGGATATCAACAGAATGTACATTTATATAGCGAAATATTGAGGGCAGTGCAGTAATGACGCCTAGAGGAAGAGTCAAAATTGCAAGCTGATCACTGCTGGAAGGTGCAACGCGGCATTGGCGGTTGATATTTCAGCCATTTTTCTCTTCCGAAATTTTGTTGCATACCTATAAAAATGTGTTAGCTTCACACTAGCCTTTTTTCACCACCATCTTTACTATAACTCTGCACTTTCACTTTAGAGCCGCTGTATTAGATGATAAATTACATCTATAATCTTTTTTTTTTTTTTTTTTTTTTTTTTTTTACAAAATCCTACCTTTATTACTCGAGCTCAGTAAATGCGACCGTACAGCAGGTGCTTCCTAAGAAAAATGAACACCTACAGAAATGGTCAAGGGAAGTGCAAAAACCTATTTTAACTTCCCTTTAGTGACTGACAGTTATAATAACACAGCCCTGGGCACCACTAGCTTGCATTCTGCAAGCATTACTGCTCCGGAAAGTCCCTGCACGATCGATGAAAAAAGGCCAAATCTGGGTGCAGACTGCAGTCTTTTAGCTCAGGTTGTGTCTCATACATCATTATTAGTGACAGTTAGAATAACACCCTACTGCACAGTCAGTTTGGAAAAGCCACACTTGGAAAAAAAAAATCATTTGAAGAAAAGGCAAAGATGTGTTCGGTTTCAAGCTCAATCTCATGAGACATCATTAGTCCTGGCTGCATTGCTGGAATTGTCAGCTGACATTTTACAGCCAGCAGCTTATTGATTTTAATGCAATTTTGCAGATATTGAGGCTCTTTGTTAGCTTTAGAGTGGTGTATATAGTTTGCAAGACCTCTTTGTGTGCAACAGGTCTGACTTTAACTTTCCTAGTCTGACATGTCAAACCTGAAGTGTTGGGGATGTAAGGTGTTGTTGTTGTTTTGTTTTTTTAACACATCTCTGATGCCAATCTGAGATCCGGCCCTTTGGGCTTTCTCCACAGCCGAGCGCTTAACTGCGATTTAGGTTTGGTAAAATGAGACGACCCTGATGTTGATATTCACCGAGTCTGTTTATTGAAGGAGGCTTATCTGGATATGTCTTAAGTACAGACTCAAATCTCCATAAGATTTTTTGAAGATTTCATGTCACTTTGCCAGACGTTACTGTTTATAGGATTTCTGCCAAATACTTTCAAAACACACTGGCCATGAAGTACAAATGTCCCATTGTAAGTCATGTGATTAATGTAAACTGATTTGTTCTATGTAAGGAATCAGTTAAGGCAGTGTGATCTTTAAACACCACACTCATTGCTGACTGTTTGCCTAAAGCTGCACCGAAGGCCCTTCAAACAATCATATAAGCAAATACAAACATTCAAAACTTCAGCCTAGATCACTGTTCAGATCACTGGGCCTGATCGGAAAAAAAAATAATAATAAAAACTCAATGAATTTTTCCAGTGCCATGTGTAAATATCTTTAAAACACTTATAGTCAGGTTACTTCTTACGGACATGTCCCTCAGCTCCATGAATACATAGTGTGTTATGGTTGGAGTGGAAAAACTGGAACACTGACTGCACCTCAGACCTCCCCCTTTATTAGTGCCTGATCTACTACTATGGATGGATAACTAAATCCCCATAAAAGTGTAAATGTAGGAGTAAAATAGGAATATAAGTGGCAATACATTTAAAACAGGATGTTTAAAAGGTGACAGTTTCTTATACAGACAGTAATAATGCCAATAAATGTGACACACAGAATATCTATCTAGTGTCAGTTCTTTCTAAAGGTGGTCAACTTCCCTAATTATTAGGACGTCTGTATTATTTCTTTGCCTATCTGCAACAAAAAAAGGAAGAGCTCATTCATATGAATAAAAGCTTTCCAGTAAAGTTCTCATTGAACCATTATGATGTAACAGAGGCCGTATAGCTGAAATCTATGGACTTATATATATAATATTTGCCGTTAATAAGTTTTCAACGCAAACAAGTGTTGTTCAGTATTTTATTTCATTCCTCTCTGAACCAGAGATGTAACTAGAGTTTTCAGCACCCAGGGACAAAGTCAGTTTTCGTGCCCCCTCCAGGCCCCCTCGTAACAAGGTGTGAGCTCTAATGGGGTCCATCATGCTTTTCAAGAAATTTTTGAGTTGTACAACATGAAAACCTGCATTTCGAGACATATTTTTAGGGTATAAAGAGGATGAAAAAAGTAAAATAATTCTGGCAACAATGGTATTTCAAATATATAATTGGGGAAAGCATTTCATTCTGAAATTCATTTTTAATTATGTAACATCAATTTGGCGCAGATGCTGCGCCCAGGGACAGATGTCCCCCCTTGACACTCAACGTCACTGCTTTGAACCAGTGGTGCATTTTATAGAGTTTCTACGAAGGAACTGACTAACCTACAGATTTTAGGAATGAACTAAAGTCCAAGGTTATATAGAACAAAAGAACGTGTATGTGGGGTTAGGCTTTTATTTTATTAGAGTAAAACATGCATTTTCTATATGTCTGTATGTTTATACTTATCTATGGAAAATGTGCTTCTGTTCCAAAGTTTATATTAATAAGGATGCAAACCTGAAACCTGAATTCATGAAATGTTTCATAAATATACAGTTTTTAAATAAAATAGTTTCTATTGTTAATAACTAGCATGACAGACACCAAAGACTTTCAGTGGAATGAAACACAAACGTTTATAAATTTCAGAAAGTCTGAAAAAAGCCCCTTAACCCATGTGCTCTTGATCAATCTTTTTGTTTTGACCATGACGCACTGGAAACGGTTCAAAAAGTCTTTCTTGTTTTATTAAAGGGTTTTTTTTCCAAAATTATAGATTTGCGTAACAGCACCAACATTAATTTAACAGACACACCGTTTTGATTAACTAAGAAAACTTAATATTAAATACTGTTAAACATAATCTTGCGCCAGAACCAAAAGCTTACACTTTCACAGGGCCACATGGATTGTATAATTCTTTGCACATTTTTAAACACAAAGTAAATAAGAATAGAAAAACAATGCATGGTTTAAAATAATGTTATGTAATATATATTTTCATGAAATCTTTACTGTTAATTAAAGTTTTCACCGAAAGAAATATCTTATACTTTGGTTAGGCAACATGGGGCTGTCAGTTTGTTTATTTTTTGCAGACCAATAAAATGATAGAAAAACAGTGCCCTGTTTATATTATTGCTGTCTGATATAGTATGTATACAATAATAGAATATTCTGTTTGCATGGAAATAAATAGTCTACACTTCTGTCGAGTCACAGGGAAACACTGGTTAGGAAAATTAAGCATGGATTAAATGAGTGCTGGTAATATTATATAATAAGTAAACTGCTACTGAAGGTTACAGCATACAAAAGCGTTGGACATACATGGCGTCGGACTCTGATCGCTTATATTCATGTTAGCTCTTGGTGGTGGGCAGCTCAAGACATGATCAGAAGCCTCAGCGATAGTCTTGAAAGAAGTCCTGCACGGGCCATGACTGTAAAAAGTGTGTGTGATTAATGAATCTGATTTCTTCTTGCTGTCGTGAGCTGCACGATCCACGCCAACAGAACCCCTGTGTTTCTGTCTTACGTGTCCGTCTTTATTGGAGCAAACTCTGATTTACGCGTCATTTCCCATCATTTTTGTGCGTGTGAAATATATGACGGGCTCCGGTTTCACTGCTTGTCTTTGAGGAGGCCTGCTCATTTCTCACAGACTTAAAAACAACCCGATGGCCCCACAATGGTTTCACAAGCAATCCCAATCCACCAGTATAACGATGGCACCTTGCCACCGCAAGTGGCCCAGACGCCTGAAAACAGAGCCATTCGGTGTCCCTGCGCTGTCTCAACCATGCACACACAGCTGTGATTTACACCGCCAGCCAAGCGGCCAGTGTCGGTGAAATATTTGCTGCCACCGGGAGGGAGATCCGGACAAATGAAGTGTGAAGCTCCTGGGAGCAGGAGAAGGAGAAGGAGGAGGAGGAAGAGGAAGAGGGAGGCATAGCCATTGAATGCATACAACACTGTGAGCTTCACTCGGGACTGGAGAAACTTACAAACAGAGAGCAGACTGCTGATTTGATGAGGGATAAAGAAGTGTTTCTGAAGTGACACTGCATTTATGTTTGAGAGAACTGCAAGCCTAAGCTTCTCTTCAGTATTAGAGTTTGCCACAAAAAAAGTAGCAAATCATGCCAACTTGAAAGTTGGTGGAAATACGTGCAAGTCGCATAGGTCAAGCTCACGACAGCAAAGCTCACTACAGTAAGAAATGCTGCACTCATGTGGCCATCTCTAGTAAGAAAACTCAACGCATTTCAATAAAAAAAGTCACAAAGAATTCTATTCAGAATTTGTACAATATTTTTAACCATTCTAATACTTATTCATTCATTCATTCATCTCGCCTCTAAAAGGCAAAAGGCAGGAGGGACAAGTCGTCAGTCCATCACACTCCTATGGGCAATTTAGAATCAGCAATCAACCAAACATTTTCACACTTTTCTTCCAGACTAAGTAGCTCAGACTGATTAAACACACACATTGTTTTTCTCATGATGATGTTAAAACCTGCACCTGCACAAGAATTAGAATCCCTCTATATTACACATTTTAATTACTTAGCACTAAACGAATAACACATTGTTTTAAAGTTCAGGGGTTAATCTGATTAAAGAGACATATGAAGTTTATAGTATTGATTAATAAAACAATATTGATTCGCTAACAACAAAATTCGGAGGGTTCAGACACCAAAGCGGGGCCTTGAGAGCAATTCGAAACAAGCCAGCTTGGGCTCATGCTTAAATCACCTGCTTTTCGACTGCAAGTTTGCGAACCAACATACACACATGTATGTCTGATTCCCCACACATACGAAAAATTACAGTACAATTTTTTGATAAATAATAATGAAGTGAAGCAGTACAGCTACATCTTTTTATTTTGCTATTAATTTTTGACATATATTTTACTTGTTAACATGGTAAGTAGCTTTCTTCTTTAGTAGGGATCAATACTGGAAAAAAAACCTGACATTGCGAAATTTTCTGCGATTATATATCACCATAGGAAAGAAAATTCCCCAGATGACTTGAGTAGCCCTATTTGGAAAGGATTTATTGTTTTAGAATGATTAGGGTAATTTTGTAAGGGAGTTTGTCTGCACAAAATATATAATACACGAATGATAATTATAGATAAATACAATATAAATATAAATAAAATAAAATAAAAATATCAATGAAATAAACAGTGCTTGATGTTTTTCTAGACATTTAGATACAGAAATTGAATAATCAAATGTAGAATTACACTGTATAGCCTCCATCAAATAAATTAAGCACAGTTAATTTTTGTTAAAGCTAGAATAATTATTCGTTCTTGCATCTGAATGCTTTAAATTAGTTTGGAATGTTTATACAGTAACAGACCTTAAACAATGTGCAAATGATAAACTGTTACTCTATTAGTAAACTTAGCAATTAATCTAAAAATCACATGTGGGGAGGTGGAAGCTCAGTGCTTAAGGTGTTTGACTGCTAGCCGGAGAATTGTGGGTTCGATTTAAAGAAGTTAAGAGGTTACCACTCCTGGGCCCCTGAGCAAGACCCTGAACCCCCAACTGCTTGTTTGTATAAGGGAAATAAATGTAAGTCACTCTGGATAAGCTTGCCCTCTTAATTCAGTAAATGTAAATATTTTCTGAACGGTGGTGCCATCGACTATAATCCCCACTCGACATTGCACATCCTGCAACATGACTATTGCAGATACACACATTGTGATGTTGAGGCTGGAACAATGTACTGTATTATGTTGCAACCCTACCGGCTGTCAGAGGTTCACAGCACAAGTCTCAATGATCTTAGTATAAAAACTGAAAACTGTGATGAAAAGATTTTGGCATCTGCCCCGGGGTATATATATATATATATATATTACACATGCTATAGATTCAGCTCAACCACATAACAATGTCCTCCTCAAACTGTTGTCACAAAGACACACAGTTAAAAAAAAACTATTATTTTAAAGCATAACATTATCCCTTCACTGGAACTGACAGGATCAAACACTAATCTAGCATGACAATGTGTCTGCGTACAAAGCCCCTTGAGCTCCATGAAGACATGCGGTGTAATATCTGGTCATTGACCTTAACCCCACTGAACACCTTTGAGACGAACTGGAACACTGACTGCACCCCAGACGCCTTTACACAAATATTTTAATAGAACGTTTTAAAACATATGAATTGGATAGTCAAATGTCCCAATACTTTTGTCCATTTGCCACTGTCTCATGCCAAGCCATCACATCATGTTACGGCGTCTCAGTCAACATTAGTTTCGTATTAGAGACGCGTGAGGATGGCACAAACCATGCAATCCTGTCCCATCTTACGATGGGTTATAAAGGCAATTTGGGATCTGTAATTTAGTCAGCTACATTTTTAATATACTATCCACCTGAATCGTGTTTAATCTTGGACCCACTAGTGATAAAGGTATATTAAACTCACGGCTACATAACAATAGGTTTCGTTTGCATGTGTGCACAATTTTATATCAATATTGCTCCTGTAATGGCTTCAGACATCCAAGTCTGTAAACGAAACGCTTTTTCATATGGGAATAGTTGCCTCCAGAATGATGAGAAGGATTTCAAAGCCCAGTTTTATTAGTATGTTAGGGACACACATCACTTGACTTGTAAAACAAAAACAGTAAAAATTCCAATGTTCTTTTTATTTTGTGTTTATATGCTTGGAACATGTTTATACTCCATGTCCTCAGAGGCTAAATAAAAATTTCAGTGTTTAAAAACAACCGGACAACAAGAAATTATAAGCGGGAAGAGCTCAGTGCTTTTAACAGCTGAGCTATGACTGTGTTTGGGTTTGTTGAACAGCTTATATGAACTGGATTCTAAACACCGTGATTTGTTTGATGAAAGAAAAAGAGTGAGTGATAAAAGAGGCCAGTGGTGTCCTCAGAGCTCTCTGCTTTATGGCAGCCTACCACAGACCTGGCATGGCCCCCAGCCAATGGGCAGACCGGAGGAGCCGACAGCAGAGGGGAGAGTGCCAGATGCATAAACGGAAACCCAGTCGTATCCACAAACATTGTTCTGAGTCAGAGAGAGTGGGTGGCAGAAGCCTATGCAAACCGTGGCAAGACAGCATTCTGATGCACAAGCAGAAATCTTAATCTGAGCTTTGTGCCATGTATATATATGCAATCAGTCTTTCCATGCTGGATGGTTGGTTTTAGGTTCTAAAAATAATGCTTTCCGGATTTAGGGTTTTTTTTTTTTTTTTTTAAGAACAAGAAATCAATCTACTATAAGATACATTTGGCGTCTGCTGGCTCAGGCGATTGGCTTAGGCAATGGTGTGCTTTTAAATATATAATGAACATTAGAGAGACAGCTTCATGCAGGGAAACCGAGGAGTTGTGCTATATGCTAGGTATATAACACGTTAGCATCTTAACACTCATCAGATTATTGATACAAAAAGCCATCTTACTTGAAGATCCAGGCACATCATTATTTTTCCGATTTTCCCAATAAGTAACTTGAATTCGAATACAGAGTAAGATAAAGGATGTGCAAAACAGAAGAAAGACACTGTTCCGACACCTCGGTGAAAGCTATAGATTGCCAAAAGCTAAACAAAAGCATGCGCCAGCGGGTGACAATTTTCCCGAACGTCGGACTCACACTCTCAATCTGCCATGGTCCACTGGACCAGCGTGACATCAACACTGGCCCTTTTCTCAAAGCACGCCATGGTACAGCTTTAAAAAAGCCATTCCTCAGCTTACCAAGAGCATGTGGGATTGAGTGTGGGTTAGTGGAAGACTTGTTGCATTCACTTGAGCCTTGTTTCAGATACTGTACCAGTGCTACGACTTCAGATTCTAAACACAAGTGTGATTTCAGGAGTTCGTTTACCACTGCAGGTCCTGACAAACAATTCTTGCTGTAGGGCAACAAAACGAGTCCAGATGCTCCAATAGGAGCATCAGAATTGTGCTCTAGTGAAATCTGTAAAACAAATCCAAAATAATTTGAACAGAGTGTGTTAAAATGAGTTCACTGTAGGATGGAAAGTTAATGTACTGTACACGAAGAAAACTATATGCTGCTCCCAAAAGTTCCAAAACACTAACTTGGCCCCGGACAAAAAGTATTCTTACCAAAGCAAACAATGCTAAACGCCATCACATACACCCTCGGCAGAAACACGTCTAATTTTCCACCATAAAAACTAGGAGCCGCTTGGATCTTTTCATGAGGTGCAGACGGACAGGACTGAAGTCTAAATCGAGATCTGACCAATCTATACCCACAATTACCCTGCTGTTTGAACCAGGGACGAGCTGAAACATTTGGTATTATTTAGTGTGTAGGCAATGGCAGTGATGCACAACCAGTTCTCAGTAACAAATCCAAGATCTCAGAAGATATTACTGCACGGCGCTGCTCAGATTCGGCTCGGAGTATTAACCTATAATTATAAAGATGAAGCAAGCGCCTTGTTTTGTAAAAAAAAAAACTTAACTGAACTGCAGGTTCTCTCGATCAAGGACCGACTCGACTGTCCTGAAATCCTCTGATGTCAGGCACTTGAGCCTGCTTGTGGTGAACTAGCATGCCTCCTGCAAGGCCCTTTGGCACTGTCTGTGGCTCCGGCTCTGCTTTACATTACCATGCATGTGGATCGGTTTTTAGAGCTATGAAAATGTAATTGCCACTTCGGTATAAGTTAAATTATGTGGGAAGTGAGAACTGCTAGTCAGTGGCCTCTTATTTTCACACCATGCAAGCTGTCTAAGAAATGCACACGACTGGGAATGTATGGGAATGATAAAAAATAATGCACATTGTTATCTCGCAAAACCAAAAATTCAATAACTTATGTCAATTTTTGGGTAGCATTTACTTTTAGAGTGTATTCTACTGTTACTCAAGTACATTTTTAGTGAAAAAAACTTTACTTTTACTTCGCTATATTTGGTGGCGTTCCTCCGTTACTGTTAAATAGTAATAAATATAAGATTTTTTAAATAATCTGTTAATATAAATTGTTCGTAAGTCTCGCAAGAGGGAGAGGGAGGCTGCTTTGTGAGAGACTGCAATGCATCGCCTGCTTAAGGTTAGTGCACGTTTAGCTGGAAGATGATGGCTAAAGTAGAGAAAGACATGTGTGTGTTATCGGAGGCAGATCATCAATGACCTCAGATTTAGTCTGTGTTTTTTCACTCCAAGATTTTAAAAAAGAATAGTTTCATAATGTCATTCATGCTGTGTGAACAAAACGAACCAGCATCACAACACACAAGAATTCCAGCTCCAACCTGAAAAAAAAGTAGTGTGTCAAAATGACACCTATTTGAACCTGATTAATAATTTGATATCTATGACCACTTTAACCTTATCGTAAAATCAAACCGGGACGTCCTGATTTATACAACAATTCGGACACCTGACTAAAGTGTAGAACATCCAAACAAAATCAACACTAGTATTTTATTTGATTCCTACCTAAATAATGCATGTACATACACATAAAATTTTAAAATAAAGTATATATATTATATATATATATAGTATATAGATATTATAACACTATATATATATATATATATATAATATAATATATAATATATATATAAAATATAATATATTAAACTATAAATTAAAACTTAAATAAAATAAAGTACATTTATAAGTAGTATACTTTACTACTTTAACATTTATGTGTATGTACATGCATTATTTAGGTAGGAATCAAATAAAAATACTAGTGTTGATTTTGTTTAGATGTTCTCTTATAAAAATATATACAGTTACTTCGGACCTTTTCGATATATTGTATACACGCGATCCGTATATATATATATATATATATATATATATATATATAGTTATATCTGAGTGTTTTGAGATTGATTGTAATCAACAGGTCATGTGATGTTAATGTGTCCAATCACAGGACAGAGATTGACTTTACTTCACTTTAACCTGGTTAGTATAAGCAGAAAAAAAACAGAGAGATATTGGAGGAGGGGGATGTGAAAACTTTCATCAGATCCCTTTTTTACTCTTACTTGAGTAAGTATTAAGATTGTTAGTTTTAACCTTAGTGGAGTAAATTTTGCCATACGTACTTGTACTTTTACTTGAGTACAAATTTGGCTTCTTTACCCACCTCTGACAGTCAGCATACAGCAGTATGGACTCGTTTATTAATGAATAGGTTCTATAGGGTGAAACACCTGCAAGGCAATGACTGGTCATGTTTGCATGTTGGAGACATAATCACACAACGGAAACTGGATTTCTGTACAGCACTGGAACTGTTAGACATTAGGAGTTCATTCATGATAACTGTTATAGTACTGTTATAGTTATAGTACAGGTAGCTGATTTAACAATTTAGAACTGAAGAAAATCAATGTACGCTCTATTCTTCCCAGATCATTTTGTTTAAAACTTCAACTTTTGATTGTATAGATAATAAAAGATGTCATCAATAAAGTTATTTATTAATAATATTAAGAGATGCCATTTTTTCCGAATATCAAAATGGCTGTGATTCTATTTCCATGAAAATATACTCATTTTTGTCATCATTCTATTTCATCACAAGAAATAAAAAAATATTTGTTTGTAAATAACAACAGCCCAAATATTAAATAAACACCAACAACAATTAATGGTTGAAATTGGAGGTAGGGCTGTCACAATTATCAAATTTGGGTGACGATTAATTCTCAAAGAAATAAGTGCGGTTATGGTGATTTTTTTTTGCCTGTCTTTAGGCTTTAGCGATTAATTGTTAGTTTGAAGGAATTGACGATTAAATGTTTGTGAAAAAACAATTAAGCATTAAAAAAAGACAACTCAAAACTTATTTTAGAATCGCTCCAATTTGTGCCCTATTATTGCTCTAGTGTAAATATTTAATTATAGATAATAGTATTTAAGAAAATTCATATTCATTATTTGTTCTGTCAATGACATTCACTCATACTCCAGGCAGTTGCATTATGGGTCGTTAACATGAGTTGATATGATGATGAGTTGCGTAATTTAAGCGCCCTTGAAGTGGCAGAAAACCCCAACGCTCCGACCTTCAAATCACGCTGCTCCATTCACTTACCCTGGTTGAAAGTAGGGTGCTGCAGGTACTACAGCTCCCCTAGTGGTCAATAAAAGTGTGCAATAATTGCGGTTGGATTCATCGATTGTGGTTAGGCCAAATTATTGCGATTATAAGATTATTTAATAATTGTAACAGCCTTAATTGGAGGCTGGAGCTAATTTTTTTTCTAGCCCAAATGGTATCTTCATACAACCAGTTAGTACCAGCCGCAATACTAACACATGGTATACACCACCAAGTTTCACTGACACATACAGAACACATCACCAGCAGTTAGTAAGCAGGTAAAACAGAATTAAACACATTATTTTGTTTCAATTCAGATTTTTCTGGCATTGACACATTACAGTGATCGCAATAACATTTTCTCATTTTTACATTTTAAAACGGTAGCTAATTTGTAGGGAAGTGGTGGCTCATGGTTAAGGTGTTGGACTGCCAACCTGAAGATTGTGAGTTCAAGGCTCACTGAGCCACCACTGCTGGGCCCCCGAGTAATGCCCTCAGTTGTGCAGTTGTATAAATAAGATAAATGTTAGTTGCTCTGGATAAGAGTGTCTACCAAATGCTGTAAATTGTCAGCCAGTAATCCCTGGCTTTGCTGTGTGTGTGGATGATGTTATCTAATGTTTATTATCTTTAACCCTAACCTTATTTTTTTAAATATTCTAACTTCAGTCCTTACCTTTATTTAAAGCTGTATTATTTACAGGAGTTTGGCAGTGGTGGCCGCTCGTTTCGGCGCACTGTAGGGCCGTGTGCATGTAGCTGCTTAAACCTTTGAAAAGCAGGTGATTTGCGCATGCTCTCTAACTGGCTTTGCTTCAAATTCCTCTTGTGGCGCACATTTTTGCACTCCGACCAGCCTACGACCTTTTTGGGGTTGTTTTTTTTTTTTTATGTTAGCGATGCAAATTCATTTATATATATATTTTTGCCCCATGTAATTTAGACCGATGCAACGTAAGCCATGCATTTTAATGTTCTTCGATTGGCCCGCCTCAGTGAGATTTGTGCTGGGGTTTTTTTTTTCTTATTTTCTAACAAATAGAAAAATATGTAACAACCATGTTTGTATAAATATTTTTGGATGGTATTTTGCATTAAACATGTTTTCTTTTGTTTGGAGGCTTTTGGGATTCGCTGTGTAATAAAGTATATAATGCAATGTTCTTTATTTGGCTCCCTCTAGTGGACAGCATTGTTATTACGGCCTTCATCTCTGAATCAATCTGATATAAATTGCAGAAACAATTGAAAGATGATTCTTAATTACTGATAATAAAACCACATTAAATCACATTAAATAAAATTAGATTGATTTATTGCATTTTTATCATCGGATATTTACAGTCCTGCATTACTAACAATTAATTTGTTTGCGATACCCCTAACAACCCCACACATCCCGAGACATTTTTTAAGCCCCAGCCACCACTATATTTACATTTACATTTGCGGCATTTGGCAGACGCCCTTATCAGAGCGACTTACATTATTCCTTGTTATACAACTGAGCAATTGGGGGGTTAAGGGCCTTGCTCAGGGGTCCAACAGTGGTGGCTTGCCGGAGCTGGGAATCGACCCCACAACCTTCGGGTTGGTAATCCAACACCTTAACCATTTCCCCTACAGTATATGCTTATATAAATAAAACTCGAGAAAGGATTTTGTGCCTAGTAATTTTTTTGTCACTTATAGTTCCAGCTCAGTCCTCAATTCTTACACCTAATACTTAATACAAAAAAAATACAATACATCAAATGCACCACAGTATTCCCAAAGTGTCTCTCTCTATTATATTCTGTGGAGAGCCAAAAGGGACAGTGTGGCGTAACAAACTGTATGTCTAGACCCATGTGCTGAAGGCAAGACATTTTATCATCCTGTATGCCGCAAAGCTTACTTAAGTAATCAAGGAAGGAGTGAGGCACATGCTTGACAGTCCCTGGTACCACCAGTGGCCAAATAAAGATTGCAGATGTATAAGCAGATGGTTTGGATTTCCAGTGAAAGAAACACGCTGGACCGACCTGAGCTGGTGAAAGGGCTTCCTCCACAGGAAGTGCAATAATTAAAGCCCAGGAGGCCAGGGAGCCCCAGGTCACTGTAGTCTGAGCTGAGCTACACCTCTCCAGTTTCTCCATACACATATTACACTGCGGCATGTGTTATTTTACTGTCAGTCGAGTCTGACACAGAGAGCAGACAAGCTGATGGTTTGACTCTGTTTCCCTGAGGACGGGTACAGGTTATTTTTTATGCATTCTGTAAAATGTAAAATGCAGACGTCCATAAAACAAAAAGCCCTTTTTATTCATCTTTTGTTTAGATGCAGAGTTAAAGTAAGTTTTTAATGGATTTTTTACACTTTCCTCTAACATTATGCATGTATGGTTTCCCAAAAGTCTCCTTCTTTGTCTCTGTTATCTGTTATCTTCTGGCTCTCCCTTTTAGTTATGCTGGCATTGATCCTAAACCATAACAGTACAATATGTAGATAAGAATCTAATTTCATGATTATCTAATTAAAAACATAAGACTTTATTATTGTTTACTTTTCCTATTCCAGAATTAAGGAGCGTTCAGCTATGATACAGCACCTTAAGCAGAGCGGCTTGAAGGCCCGGCTTAGTGAGATTTGTGCTGTTTTCATTTTTTTGTATTTTCTTACAAATAAAAATAATATGTAACAACTATGTGTGTATAAATAGAGATAGTATTTTGCTTAAAAATGTTTTTTCTTTGTTGGGAGACTTTGGGGATATGCTGCATAATAAAGTATATAATGCAAATGAGCATGTTAAAAAAAATTGATTATAATAATTGACAATACTGTGGCCTGTAGTAGTACAGAAATACGCAAGATCCATCCCAGAACTTTGGGACATGATTTGGGGCATCGTTCATGAACAGTTATGTAATTATAATAAGACTGCTGATTATTATTAAATGACTGTCATTCATTTATATACAATGCAGGACAGTGTAAAATGGCTTATGTAAATGAAATATACATACGCAGACATATGCAGACAAATGTTCTTTAGATTAAATAACATTCTCTGTTTGTTGTTGTAGTTAAGGACTGACAGTTAAACTGACCACCCCATTTTGTCTTCTAAAAACAATTGCACCGGGTAAATATGGTATAGATTTTTTTTTTAAATTTATTTATACCGATTCGACACAAGATGGCGCTGTTTGCTTAGCTAGAATACACTGTTCTACAGTCTGCACTAATCTTCACATAGAATATGCAGAAAATAAATATGGCTGTTGTTTACTGAGATCCAGTCTCAAACTTCAGTACTGTTCTCCAAATTAAAATGAAATGTCAGCTCCTACAGTTAATCATACAGTAAAACATAAAGCAGTTTTACTTTTAACCAACAAACATGTTGCATGTGGAACATACACTATTTTACCAAAAGTTTGTGGACACCTGGCCATCAGATTCATATGTGGTTCTTCTCTGAAATGATGCTACAAATTTGGAAGCACACAGTTGTTTGGAATGTCTTTGTATATTGTAGCTTTACATTATTGCTTAGAGACTCACTGTTGCAGCATGACAAGCTCGATTAAGCTCCACTCGCTTAGTAAGGCTTCTATAAAGGCTTTCCATTACAATTTGGAGCTTGAAGATGAGATATGTGTTTATTAAGCTACAATAGTATTAATGAGATCAGAGATAACTTCAGGTAAGGAGGTCTGTGGTGCAGTTGATGCTTCATTTCATAGTATAGGTGTTCGCCGGTCAGAACACTCAAGTTTTACCACTCTAGTTGTAGGGGAAGTTGGACTGCTAATTGAAAACTTGGGGTTTGTTTCCCAGCATCACCAAGCTTCCACTCCTGGGACCCTGAGCCAGGCCCTTAACCCCCAAATGTTTAGTTATATAAAAGAGATAAATGTAAGTCGCTCTGGATAAGGGCGTCTGCCAAATGCCATAAATGTAAATTTAACACACCATTGAACACCTTTAGGATGAACTGGAGCATCAACTGCACCACAGACCTCCTTACCCGACATTTATGCCTGATCTTACTAATACTATTGAAGCTAAATGAACACATACAGTATCTCACCTACAAGCTCCAAATTGTAATGCTGGAGAACAAACAGAAGAGTGGAGCTTAATCAAAGAGCAACATGGGGAGTGAATCTGGTATAAGATGTTTAAAATCACATATGTTTGTGATAGCAAAGATCCACAAACTTTTAAAGCGGGTTCACTGATTTTGAAAGGAACCAAATTTAACAGATAATGATGAGAAAACTGAAATGCAGTAGAAGTAAATATGCTTCATTTGTGAACTGGATTCTGGAAAACACTGCAGGTTTGTTTTAGACTGTATAAAGTAGTAGAATAGCATAGAGCAGGGGGCACCAGACTCGGTCCTGGAGGGCTGGTGTCTTGCAGAGTTTAGCTCCGACTTGCCCCAACACACCTGCATGTAAGTATACCTAGTATACCTAGCAACAACTTCATTCGCTAGTTCAAGTGTGTTTGATTATGAGCTAAACTCTGCAAGACACAGGACCCAGTTCAGTGACCGCTGAAATAGAGGAAAAATGACACAGACTCCCTTGTGCATTTTGAGAGAATAAAGGCTGCAGAGATTTGAACAGTCCTATTTTAGTGGCACAGTCTTTCCTTAAGCCCAGTACAGAGTTGCTGATTGGACAGAATTGTGTTATTTGCACCCAGGGAGCCAAACGGCAACGACATGTAAAATGTACACATAGGCAGCATCAGACCAGGCAACAGTCTATCTAGGGCATTTATAGGACTGATCCAATATGGCGTCCTTAAGGCAACACACACACAATAAAGCTGCTAACTCGAAAATTCCCAATAAAAAATGTTAATATCACAACTTTTTTAAACACAAAGTTGTTATCTTTCATTGCGGTTTTGTCAAAATAGAGTATACTCTACGAATACTGTAGCTTTCACTTGCTTAGCCTCCTGGCTACATCCTGGTAAGCCAGTTCGATCTCTCTGTCTGCTGCACATGTGTTGGTGAACTCGTCTCGTGCGTAGGCGTTCTGTAGATAACGCCACACTCCACTGTACTCTGATGGGATCTCAAAGTTACGGTATTTTTTAGAAACAACCTTTAAAATAAGAATCAATTTATTAAAATATGGATAAAAAGCCAAATATTGAAACATTATTCCTAGTTATTGAGAAGCTATAATCTACTTACCTTGACAACATGAAGTTTAGGAAGAAGGTTGCAGTCGGCGAGTGTTAAGTCGTTGCCATCAAGGTATTTACGACTGGAGCACTTCTCCACTTCTGTGCTATCTGCATCGATCTCTTCAGGCAGAGGAGAGTTAAGAAAGTCATCTAGTTTCTTAAAGGCTTTCAGTAACCCTCGCTGGAGACCTGCAGGGTGAAAAGATGTGTGTTGGTCCAGGGTCACCGCCAGAACAAGAAGTATTAGTGATTTCGGGGCATGTGAATCAGATTAAAATGTGCCACTCACTTGTGTTAGCCCCAGGGTTTGTGTTCTTTATATATGCAGAGAATTTAGCAAAGATGTCATTTCCTGCTGTATTTGATTCCCTGTTTTTTGCTGCTAGTTTGGGGTACCTTGACAAAAAAGAGGTGATAAGGCAGTTTGCGCAGCAATTTCTTTTTTAAAAAGTGCTCTGACTACATACTTTGGAGGCGCTAACATCTCCTCTAGATATTCCTCAATCTTGTTGACATCAGTCCGCACCTCTCCGTTGAAGGTGAGAAAAGGTGGGTGTGTTCCAGGAGCCAGATTATGTAGATCTGGTGGTTTCCTTAGGAACAATATCGGACATCAGATTAGATGAAGAACTCCGAAGTTAAACCACAAAATATGAATGCTCATGAGAATATTATTATTACCTTTTCAGATCAACAGTGGTGACATTAAATACCACCCCTTTTAGCCATAAGATCATGAAGAGTCTTTGTGAGAAGGGACAGTTCCCAATGCTTTCCCCATCACTGCCTGCCTGGAGTGAACCAATCCATCGCAACAAAAACAATCATTATTATTAAAAAGCAACAATTCTTCTCATGAGACCCAATATTCATAGCAATGCAGGAGGTGACAGATACGTGATAAAAGTGTTGAATTACTGATCCAAACAAGGTCCTTAAGGTAGATAGATAGATAAATCTTAGCATTGATTTTACACATCTCTGGAACTGTACTGGAGTGTTAAAGTCCCCTTTTAAAAAAAAAAATAAAAAAATGATGACAGGAGTGGGATCATTGTATAACACAAAATGTCTTATCAGATTAAAGACTGATTGAAAATGACTGAAAAACTCTTGACGTCTGATTTATTTCCATTAATCAAACCCTTTAGGATAGATGAGTTGTCATTCTGGAAGAAATCCACTTTCATTAGAATTGAAATGATTAGTTTAATGACGGATCAGTTAACAATTTGCAGAGCTGCTGCCACCATCTTGGCAACATCATAGGATAATTAGTCAGATTAATTTTGTATTGACTTGCAGTGACTCTAAACTTTATAAGGACAGAAAACCCTACCAGAGCATTTTCCCCTTTATTCGACCCGTCTATGCAGACTGGTTTAGTGGTTATATTCTATTATTTACAAATTTCTGACATTTACATGTCATTTAACATCATAATGAATTTCTTTATCACTTTTCCAACCTGTGTTGTGGAAACATTGCCCCACTTTAAAATCTATTGAAAGCTATTAATAAAGCCTCGTGAAAAAAACATGAGTGTGATTCAAAAACAAAACCACTCAGAATGTGAGTCAGCGTCATAGGGCCAGACTCAAGATTATTACACTCTTGAGTGACACGTGCAGTTGCATGAATCAGGTGGGACCTTTTGTCCTAACAGTTAATCCTAATATCAAGTTTTTCATGTAAACCAAACAATGCAGCAATCACAATCCATATCTGAAATAAAGCACTCATGGTATTCAGTAGCACCATAGAAATGGGCCAGAAAACCGAGCCAGTCACAGGATCCCAACTGGTGCTGAATTATTGATGGAAATTCCATTACCTGCCTCATTAGCCCTTGGTCTAAAGGGTTCGAGTCTGACTTGTCAACAGAACCTTAAGCTTGACTTCGTCCTAAACCTTTCCAATTGATTCAATTCGGGTTCAAATGTAAATCGCTTACATTTTGAAGGGCTATGTCGAGGATTCAAAGATTCTTCTTTTTACTGTTTTGAAAAATACTAAAATCACATTGATTCAATTGAGATACGTTTCTGTGAATAGTTTCACCCAGTGTCAGATTGGACTGTGTAAAAATGTTGATACAATATGAGCTAGAATATCACTGTATTGATATTGTAACCTCTTCATCCATATAATCAAATTACATTTTAAACTGATTCAGGTTTACATTAATATTTAATTAAAACCCTCAGTGTTACTTTCTCCTCCACACCTGTAGTTGTCGCTGACACATACGGCCATTGTCTCAGAAGCAAGCACTGTAGAAGAAATAAAGGACTTCGTATTTATTGTATTTTTTAGCCATTTGTATTGCAATATGTATTGTATTGCATTATATAGAATGATAGAAAGAGAGAGAGAGAAAGATTACTTGGGGACTCGGGTTCGATTCCCAGCTCCACCATGCCACCACTGCTGGGCCCCTGAGCAAGGCCCTTAACCCTCAATTGCTATAACAAGGAATATTGTATGTCGCTCTGGATAAGAGTGTCTGCCAAATGCTGCAAATGTAAATATATATATATATCGTGAGGCCCTAGCCAATACACCGCCCTAGTGTCAGATATTTATATAAAATTTGCAGTGTCCTTATGTCTTCTTTACTCTTCTTAATACTAACTGATTTTTTCAGTTGTTGTACTGGAAATATTTACATTTCTTACATTATATAATGCTGAAACTGACCTTTTACAATCTGATCTTTTACAAATACCACAACATTGACATTATAATTTCACCAACTTTCACAATCAGTTATTTATGATTAAATCTTAAATCTCATGGAATGAGACACAAACACTAGGACTGATCTGATTTAGCCTAATGTAGCACTCCCACTGAGGAATTAGAGCGTTGCAGTGTTGATAGGAAGGCAGAAATAATTCAGGAGGGAGTCTGCCTCCTGGGCAGAGAGAGAGTGCTACTGAGACACCTGTCCATTTTAGCACAGCACTTTAGCACTTCTGCTTCACCGACCAAGTGATGCTGACCAAACACTAACACACAGATATACACCATATGCATGTCAAAACACTGATAAAGTATTAAATTCAAGAGCATCTATGTTCAGTTAGTGAAATAAATAAAGATTGGTACCTAACATGCCATGCTTCCTTACCTTCACGAACAGTTCAATGTCAGGATCCTTATCCTCTTCATTTGATGAGACTAAGTCGGTCATTCTGACTTTATTGTTCTCTGTCCTAACTGTGCCACAGATCTCAGTTTGGATTGGCTGAAAAAAGCAGGAGAAAGCTGGCTTATAAAAAAAACTCCTTATTGTCCTTACTGTACTTCCAGCTGGCTGTAGTGATGATCTTATTCATGCAACAAGTGCATAAGGTGCAGCCTTGTTTTGATTTGCCCCTGGGCCCAGCTGTCAGGGGTACAGCATGCTCTCACTGTCACACTAAGGCCAAAAATAGCCAGCATAGAGGAGAGGGAGGAGCACCAAAAGTCTGCTTCTGTGTCACCTACACTCCCTCCACACACACACTCGCTCGCTGGCCTTTATATCCTGCCAGCGATCGATTACTTTTCAGCATTTCATGTTAAAAAACCCCCATAAAAAGTCTGAAAGTGAGTCACTCTGGAAACACAGGGAAGAGATGTCCTACTTAATCACTGTGTGAAAATCAAGATCCAAATAGATAAGTAACACTAAAGTACCAACATCGGGTACTAAAAATGAGGCTGATTAAAAGTACAGGATGCGAGAATTAATTCGGTATTGTCATATGATTACATAAAGTAAACCAATCTGATCAATATCTGGCCTCGATAAACAGTAGGTCTATGCTGCAAACGAGAAGACATAAAGCATAGAAGAAAATTAATTGTAAAAAGTTAACACACGTTATGAATTTGAAAAGTCCACAAAAGTAATTGAGGACTTTTCAAATTAGACAATTAGTGTGAAAATGGCAACCTGTAGCAAAGTACAACATTCATAGCATATACACAATGAGTCAGTAATGGGTTATAGCCTGGGGTGGAAAAGGGAGCTGGACATTCCACTCTCTAAATATAGAGGCTTGCTCAACTGCTAACACACACACACACACACACACACACACACACCTAAAGTTTGGTGTTAAATAAAGATGATATGATTTAAAGACAGCTCCTGACAAAGTTTACTTTGTTAACTCTTTATTTCTTAATAAACCACTGAAAAAAAAGTTATTCAACGATTGATCGTTTTGTTTAATGAACAGCAATAACACAATATTACTGGGATCAATGACTACTTTAAACGTTTTAATCATAGCTTAATCTACATACACAAGCAACTACACAACTAAATTGAAACTTGAAATGTATGTCACCCATTTTCTAAGGGGAGTTAAATGGTTAACTGAGATTCTGAAACTAATCCCCTGACATCCCTCCATATATCGGGCCACCCCATATCGCAGTGTTTGTCTCTTTCTCTCGCACAGCATAAACGCACAACAAGGTGATACCCCTACTCTGGATCATCCTACTGTCCCACTCCTTCATGAATGCATAAACTGTTTGAGAATTCTGTGAGATTTACACATAATCGAGACACATTACTATACAAAGACACACATTTTAAAGAGTGACCTCTAGTGGTTCAGATTTAACAACAACAACAATTACTTAAAGCTTAAAGCTGCAATAAAAACAACTAAATGAAATATTATACACAGAAAGAAAATATAATAAAATCATAGATTTAACACACAATCTCACAACATACACTTTATGGGCAGAAGTATTAGGACACCTGACCATTACATCCATATGTATTTTTTAGTCATTGTATTTAAGATTTAGTCTCTCTCTATAATAATCTTCACACACTGCAGAGCACGGCTATATGGATTTCCTTAACCCCTACCTTTTGGCCCTTAAAACAGAGTGACGAGTGGTAGGGATAAAAATATTTCCCTAAGAAATGGGACACCAATACTACACCAGAACAAGTCATCAAGTGTGCGATAAAAAGCTAATGCCTTGGCACTCGACTTTCACTTCTGACAGTGTATTCGATCAGTGTTGTGGGACTATCGCACAGCAGTGAACATTAGCGATGGGAAATATTTGATGGGAAAATCTGAACACAGCATTGCATGTAATAAAACAGATGATTATTGGTCGTTAAATTTATTATTAAAGCCAACAAATACTTATTTGTGAATCTCGGGCAGCCATGTTTCCACTGTAGCTAATGTGTCTTGAAAGCTAATGTGTCGAAAGAGAATGAAGACAGGATAAGGGTAGGGCTGAGGGGTAGAAATGGGATCAGGACTTATTTATCCACAATTTTAATTTTACAGTATTATTAACACCCAGATTCTACCACCCCAAGCAGAACACTGCATGTCTTCGTGGATCTCAGTGGCTTTGTGCACTTTGCTTCTTAGTTCAAGAAAATTATCTAATAAAAAGGGAATTATAGCTGAATGTGTGGGGAAGACATACTTATGGATATATTGGTAAGAAGTCCTCAAACTTTTAGCCATAAATTGTATATCAACACTTGACAATCATTTCCTTGCATAGTTACAAAGTACCTGTACCTCAAAGGAAGACATTAAGAAAACAGTGATCAAGCCCTTTAACCCGTCTTACCATCAACACAAACATCTGAGTGCAAGAAAATCACAATATCATCTGAAAAAAGTAGCTCTTAAATTAAATGCTTTCTAAAAGCATAATATTTTCATCAGAGTTTTCAACTCACTGATCAGCTAACATTACACGTATACTCCACCAGAATAGAAAAATAGAATCCAAATATAAAGATTAATAGTCACTAAACAACACAGGGAATTAAATATCTATATGCATTGAAAGCATGAAACACAAGGAAATAAATATACAGTGTGCATATCTCAGTAACTCGCCTGCTTTAGTTCCCTGCACTACACCGAACATCCGAAAGGCCATCAAAACAATAAGAAAAAGAAAAGATTTCAAGGCATTTCCAGAAAGCCATTAAGCATCTTATTTAGCACACACAGCAAACCTGATTATTTCTAATAGGCCTCATTTTTATATAACATCTATATTTAATTTTTTTTTGGGGGGGGGGGGGTATTTTAAGCAAGATTTTATAGGAACTTTCTGGAAAGCTGAGTCGCTTAAATAAACGGGAACCCTATACTTTAAATACCTTCATGCAAGAAGGGGTAACATTTTACAAAAGCAGAACCTCATCTTCTGATTATCCTTTTTTTTCTCCTCCTTTGTTCTTTTTGTTTTAAATTTAGCTAAGCATCTTGCATTAATTGAAACCAATCCTTGTTTTGACACTCATTCAAGCAAAGGGTCGTCGTCGTCCTCCTCCTCCAGCTCCAAGCGCGCGAATGGCCGTGATGTGGAATGCTCCCTCTTCTTCAGGAGTCTAATTAGGAGGACAATAGTGGTGAGCACTATGAAGGCACCGATGACGATGCCTATGATGGCTGCTAGGTCCGAGCATTTCTCTCTAAGCAGCACACAGCGCACATTGCTGAAACTGCCGTTATTAGGCATCTCAGAGATGCCCAGGAGGTTGCACATGAGCGGGTAGAGATCTACGCTGTTTATGCTTTTCATCCGGTAGCCTTTCCGAAAGGCAGGGCCCTGGGCCGCCAGGAAGGCATGCATGCTTTGCAGAGAGTTATCATAGCCGTGGTCACCCACTGTGAAACGTGACAATACAAGAGTCGTGTCAAAAAACATGATTTTTAACAGCACTGCAAGCATGCATCTAATTTATCTGACCATCTAGACACCACTTACATCGTGTGAGGTTGCCTTGTTGGACAATTGTCCAGCCTTCATCAGCAATCAGGATGATGGGCTGAATGCGCTTGTTGTTTCTGTAGTGCAGCCGCTCAGGTATTTCAGCTTTCATGTAAGCCTTCATGTGCGCATGGCAGCTGCTAAGATTTTTATACAGATCTGAGGAATCTGTAAATAAAAAAATAATATTATATGTGAATATTACAGAAATCTATGATGATATATCTCGGTACTGCAGAATAAACTGTCAACGGTGATAGACTATTTATTTTGTGAATACTGCAACATGTAAATAAGCGTAACTCACACGCAGTGTGCGTGAGTTTAAGCAAAAGCAGGGCTCAGAAAATTGCTAACCAGACTCCTTTGTGTCTTTCAGTCGGCTACCAAAATGCATCCTGCCAGTCGGGCATTTTTTAAGTGTTTACATATTTGTAGCAGACGCTCTTATCCAGAGTGACTTACATTAATGTCATTTATACAACTGAACAATTGAGGGTTAAGGGCCTTGCTCAGCGGTGGAAGCTTGGTGGTGCTGGAAATCAAAGTCTGTTCTTTTAACTGGCAGCCCAACACTTCTAAATATCCTATTCCAAATTCTGTATAATTCTTACTCCTAAAATAACCTCCAAACATCTGGAAATGCTTTGTACTAAATTTTACCTGAATGTTTATGTTTAAGTCTCTTAGTTAAAGTTAATGTATGATGTAATGCTACATCATAAAAGACCTTCTAGACAACTGATTACCTCCAACAGTTTCAGAAAGGCACAAATATTGGGGGGGTGCCGTCAAGGTGTGCACAGACTTTTTGCTATGTAGTGTAGTTCATGATAAATACTCACTGTTGAGCGGTATAATAGCAGCCACTGGAGTGGGATCCACCAAGAGATAGCTACTGCGTTCGATACAGTCATCAAGCTTAATTAGTCGATCCTTGGAGCACTGCACCATGCCGTGATCACTAGTAATGATCACATTAATTTTCCCCCATAGTCCTGTCTGGCTGAGATGATCCATCAGAAACCCCACATGATCATCTACCTCCTTCAGGGCAATGGCCATCAATGTGGTGTTGTCTGGCCCATAAAGGTGTCCAGTGTTATCAGGTTCTTCCCAGTACAAAGCAGCGAACTTTACCAACTTGTCTTCAGTGAGCCATTTTGTCAAGTTTTCCAGTCTTTCGTTAAATCTGACCTCAGAGTTGTATTTTAAAAAGTATGTCGAGGTGCGGTTTTGGATCATCACATCTGTTCCAGGCCACATCGCAGCGGCAGATTTATAATTCCAGTCCTGTACGGACACCCAGATCGGTGTGGCTTCATTCCACCAGAAAGGATCGGTAGAATTCTGAGAACTAAATGTTTTATTCGCCTCCGAGTCATACATGTGACTTGCCACAATTCCGTGACTTTCCGCATACAGCCCAGTGGCAAGACTTTAATGATTAGGAAAGGTTTTAGTAGTAAAGACATTATTAAGCTGCTCAATCAGAACACCATCAGAGATAAATTTTTGAAGATTAGGTAAGGGGTATTTTTCCAGATAGTCTGAACGGAAACCATCAAACGATACAACCAGCAACGGGGTGACATCTTTTTCGTCACTTTCCAAAGCGATGGTTGATTCATACAATGCAGCTAGAATACACAGAAGAGCCTGGAGATGCATCCTGTCCGCAGAAAAAGGTTCTTGCTGCAAAAAAAATAGCAAAAAATACATAAACATACTCGTTAGATGAAATTAGTTTCACTTTTAGGTCTGTAAAAGTTTAGTTTGGAAAAATTATACATTGAGTTTCCTGCTACATTCCTTTACTTTAAATGAATAATCAACCGGCATATCATTTTTGCAGCTGTACAACCCTAAAATATAAAAACATATTTATAAAATATCATCTTTTAATAAATAAGAATGCTTGTGTGCATTTTAATTTAGCAAGATAAATATCTTAAATCTAGACAGCTTATTAATAAAAGTTTATAAATAGACAGGAACCTGAAAAGGTTTCTCATGTGGTGCTATAATGCTAAACCTGCTAACCTGCTAACCTGGCCTACCAGTACACCATAATAAACTACACCAAACTTTATATTTAAAAACAAAAACATCTATTATAACAATAAACATGGTCAGGATTTATAATAAGAGTCTAAGTGAGAGGTATGTGGACACAGCTAGCTAACGTCAACCTTGTAAACAAAAACGTTTGGCAAGTAAATGAAGTAAATCCGGAGTGAATCATTAGGTGAAGCTGTAAACACTTTTCTGCCTCACCAGTCCGAACCACAACCTTCCATTACAGCACAGCACATACCATTATATTACATACCAGTACAGCAGAATCCAATCCACACACAGCTGTTCAAAAAGCAAGTTCCCGCCAACTGATCAAACACCTGGTGCAAATATTAGTTTTTATTATACTAAAGAACTGGGAATGAAATCAGCCATGATACGTCAACCAACCATAACACTGCGTATTTTCCAGAATAAACCGAGCAACTCCCGAGCTCTGCTTTCCTGTATTACCGGTTTGCTCACTTCCTAGAAGTAAGTGCGCCTGTCGTGTGACTGACTGCTCGATAAACCAATAGACGGCTCCAGTTTTGCACTGGCCCCGCCCCTCAACCATAGGCTTACAAAACAATGTGGAAATGTTTATTATTATTTCTTCTTATTATTTTTCTTCTTCCTCTAATTATTATTATTATCATCAGCAACATAATTATTACAATTATTATAATAAGTATTGTAAATATTATTATTTATTGTTGTTGTTGATGCTGTACTCAATAAAGTCATTAAAAATGTTTAAAAAATATATTATTGTATTGCTGTATCCTGATCAGGGTGGATCCAGACATTAGGTGTGAACTGGAAACACACCCAGACTGGATGTGGTAGTCCATGCAAACAGATGTACACCTACAGTTAAATAACTTATACACACACATCCTATATGTGAAATCCGCAATATCTCAGTCTTTATAATGGGCCATAAACGACATAACACGTTATAATCCTTGTGTCATTAAGTGTAGTTATTTAATTTTTTTTTTTTCAGTAATTGGGGGATTCAAAAAGGGGTGTGTGTGTGTGCGTGCGCGCGTGTGTGTGTGCGTGTCTCTAAGCGTCTCCCTCTGTATGAGTACTGCAGGCATTCTAAGAAAAACGCACACACTCCTGCGATCTTATTCCTGCCATGACATAAGGTAGGTGATATTTTATTAGCAGCCTGTCCGATCACTGTTCTCTTAACCTCAGTGCGTTATTCCTGCATTGACTACAAGGTAATTGCAGACTGCTCGATGCAGGGTGAGCTAAGGAGATATGGCGCATTATGTAGTTGTGGTTTGCGCTTGCGTGTGAGATATAAATGAGCTGTAACGTACTAACCTTCACATTTGCCGTGTATTCCCTCCTTTATATTCGTTTCCATTAAAATAGATGATCTTGGATAATCGGACATATAGTGCAGCATTTATTAGACTGTTGTGCCGCACACACACTCTCATAATATCTTATAGTGGGCACCAGATACAAGGATAGACATATCTGACAGGTTATATCTAGTGGTTCCCATCCTTTCTTTGTTTCATTTTTCAAATCTGTGATCATTGAGGTTATTGTTAAGATTAGGTTTAAGTGCAGCAGGCCTGGTTCTTGCCAACCATAGAAGGGTGGGCAGACAGATATCCCATGCAGGTGGGCAATTTTTGGGGGTGGGGTTGAGAAGATAGATATTCTGTTAAATTCAGAGAATGAAATGATGGAATAGCAAAAATATTGTTGTACTAATATTTTTGTTTGGGCTTGTTTAAAAAGACATATTAAGTCAGTATAAGCACAGATATGTTTTAAAAGCAGAAAACAAATTAATTATTCAAGTAAAATTTTGAAGAGAGAAATTGAGTAAACATTAAAAACAATCAGTGGAACTAGTAAAAAGATAGATAGATAGATAGATAGATAGATAGATAGATAGATAGATAGATAGATAGATAGATAGATAGATCTATTTTTTTTTCTCGACAGAGTCGGGATCTGGGGATGATGAACAGCAGCCACATTAGGATCACTGTTGCCACTAATAGGCTTCTTAATAAGGCACCAATAATTAATGCATTGAATTTGGAATCAACTATTTCCAGATTTTATGATATGCGTCTGTTTCAGCTTCTCTGTAATTCTTGACAGACCGGCAAGTCGCCATCAAAAACTTTTCAAGAAAACCAACTTTAAGGTTATTTCCTAAAATGGACACCCAAAAATACATCTAAAAGTGTTATTACATTTCTAGTCTCAATCCATTGTTGAGAAACACAGTTAAAGAACTGTCATCCGTCAACCGTCATGTGGTGCTGATGGAAGAATTTCAGTAAGTATACTATACTAATAAAAATAATTCCACATATCTGACAAACAAAATTAATCTTATCACCTTATCATTTTTACAATAATGTAGACAAAAACACTGTAAAACAACACATGAAGGGTTGCACTGATCAAAGAAAAGTGTCAGCCGCACAACAACTACCTATTATTTGCAGTTAACTTTCTTCTTCTTTTTCTCCTTCCGCTGCTTCTTCTTCTTTTTCTTGTTCCTCTTCTTGTTCTTCTTTTTCTTTTAAGGAGCTTTACATTTCAGCTCAGCTGATAAAGTCTGTCTTAGGTAATTGACATATGACTAATGATCATAGTCACCCCAGATGAAATAAAGACTAGAGAATGGAAGAGTCTGGCCTCTGAGGGTTACCAATTTAGCAGGCAGCTGCTGTGTCCTAGTTTATTGTTCATCCTCATGAGTCAGTAAATTTTAGCCAAGAACTCTAGGAACCAGTTCCTGACGATTGGATAATGGATTAAAATGTGTGTAATTATTATTAAATTAGTAATCAACAAGTAGATTTTTTTTTCCAAAACAGTCCGGCAGTGGCACCTTAGTAGTTCTGGAATTTAAAATCATAATCTCCTGATTGGCAGTCAAACACCATTACCAATATTGTAGCACTTTTGGTTAGGCACCTGCCTCAGGCATAGTTTACGTAAGTATTTAACCATAAAAATATAAACATAGTTTACATAGGCTCGATTTTCAGTACTGTGTTACTTCCTCATTCCACAGGAAAGTGGTAGCACAGTGTTGGACTGCTAGTTGGAAGATCGATTCCCAGCACCACCAAATTACCATTGCTGGGCCCCTAGGCAGGGCACTTAACTCTCAATTGCTCAGTTGTTTAAAAGAGATAAAAGTAAGTTGCTCTGGATAAGGGCATCTGCCAAATGATGCAGATGTAATGTAAATGTGAATGTAAAAACAGAACACATCTTTAAACAGATGATATGGACAATTGTAAAAGTTTTTGCCAATGAATAGATACACATACCATCATTCCACTAAGTAAATCTATGAATAAAAAACTATCAAGAAATCATTATTGTTTTACCATTAATTAAAACAAGCCAATATCCAGTTAATATTTTTCTCAATTTATCTTTCAGTGTGTTTAATCATTTCAATGAGAATTTATATACATTAGAATGTCCACAAAGACGATGCCAGTCCCACAGACCCTGATGGTAAATCTGGCCAATCCAGATGTGGACCGTAATGTTCAAGTGACTCAAGCTGACCATCTCTCTAGTTTGAAGGCTTTGGCCAAGAAGTTAAACCTTGAGACAATGAAACCTTCACATAAGGAGTGGCGGTTTCAACTAGAGAGCCAAAGACCCAAAGCCCTGGATACGTTAGCGGCTGTTAAAGAAGGACGTATACGATCCTGGAGTTCACAGAAATGGTCAAAATCATTATTGGATATCCCTGTAAACAAGATCCAATGGCATCCATGTGAGAGACTTAAAGAATTTGGAAGCATGACTGAGGCACTGGGGTGGCTAAGAGAAGAGTTGGTGAGCTCTGCACATCATTTTAAATGCAAATGAATGGTTTACATATGCAAATGTATTAAATACAAATCTGCTTTAAATCTGACAACTCAAAAGAAACTAGAGGCTGCGATCTATTTAGGGTATCTGTATATATCTGTTTTCTGCTATAGCTCTACATTAAATGTATAAAATCTCTTTAGTTTGCCATCTTACTTGTTGGTCTGTTTTCTTTGTCTACTTCAGGGGAAGATGAGTGCACAGGACCAGCAGCTAGCTCTCCAGCTTGTACGTCTGCACAGTGATCTTAACAAGCTTAAAATCGAGCAGGTGTGTAGGCAGCATCGGAAGATGTTAAACGATGCAACGTTTGAGCTGGAGGAACGCTATGAAATGCTGGACCTGCTTTGCGATGCCCCGCTCACCACTGGATCCAGCATCTCCGCACCACTTAAGCTTATTGGCATCACAAAGATGAATATCAGTTCCCGTCGCTTTTCTTTATGCTAATCATTCTGCATAGACAGAGTATATGGCATTAACCATGCATTTAACATTCAATGACTCAAGTGATTCTGTTCCTAGTTTAATTACCTGTGCATGTGGTAGATGTCAGCAGTACAGTAATACAGTGGGTAGCATTGCCGGATCAAAGCTCCAAGATCCTAGGCTTAATTATAAATTTCCTTACCATCTTTGTGGAGAATTACGTTTTAATGCAATATTTGCATAGGGTTATTTCTTTTTTTGGGGGGTAAAACAATGCAAGGAGGTAAATTGTCTATACTAAATTGCAGGTAGGGTGTGAATGTGTGTGTTCATGGTTAGATATAAGAAACAGGCATTACAAATAGAGTGGATTTTGCATTTCCTCCAGTGTTACCAGGATATAACACTAAATAGGATAACATGGCTGAAAATGAGAAAGTAAAAGAGAGATAGAGAGAGAGAGAGAAAGAGGCAGAAAGGGCAGAGGCCCCTTATTTTTTCCGCCATGCTGAGACAAATGGCTGTGTGTGCAAAACTAGAGATTAGAATATCGATACACTATCATAAAAAAAGGATCACATTTGTACACAGCCCTAGACAATATAAAAACTGCATACATGATACAGCTATTTTAATCATCACCTTTCATTTAGAGTGCACAAAGAAATACCAAACTGTACATCTGAACAGGAAATATTAGTGTTCTATACTAAATTTCTTTTCCTAAATTATTTTTAAACAGAATCTTATCGATACACTCTTTCACCTGTATTTAATTTTGCATCTTAAATAATCTAAAAAAAATATATTAAATGATTCTTTGTAAAAAAATATTTGATGCACTAAATGGCAAAATATTTATAAATATTTAATCATCACACACATACGTGCTTTATAAATAAAACATTTACAACGTTAGTTCCCGTTACTTTTATAATTAGCTTCTGTAGAACGCATTAGTAAAGAAAGCTGCTGATGCTAGACGAGGTCACAGTCATTGATCCAGTTTATCTCAAAAGTGTTAAGTGGATTTAAGATCAGGGCTCTGTGTAGAATACATTTGTCATTTTAAATTTTTTAACCAATTCTCTAAATTATATATAGTAAAGTATATTTATGTACTGATTTTTGACAAGACGGTTATTTAATTACACCAATAGTCCAATAATAAGTGCATACAGTGCAATTGTTGTTACATGAATTGAGACAGTTCATGTTGCCTAATTTCTTGTTTCTTGCTCAGGTCTGTATGAGTTCAGCACAGAGAAAGAGTCTTTTACGCGATGTTAAGTGCTTTATTTAAAAGCCTTTTGGCAAGAGCATAATTCAGTAGTTATCTATGATGTCTACTTTAAAATTCCTTATTTGTTGCAGGTTTCTAATTAAATAATCACAAACTCTACAGCCCATTCCCAATTCCAGATGTTCACAGATAATCATGCAACCATTGCTGTATCGCACTTGTGTCTCTTAGATAATAAAATTTGTGCTGGAAAAAAACTAGTTGCATAAATGACAAATCAACTTGTGATAAAAGTTTGTATTTTATCTTTATTATTGATAATGATTTTAAACACAACGCTCTAATATTTACTGGAGCTTAAATCATTAATAGAAACTGCCTGGGACATGCCTTAGTTTTTAAATCATCTTTTGCTTCCTGTTAGTAAGTTTACTTTCCATGCATTTCTGCCAGTCTGTAGCAAAAGATTATTTAAATTATTAATGCAGAGTTTTTATCCCTTTTAAACCGAGTCTTGCTTATTTGATGACCTGTCATTGTTAGGATTTAAGGTAACACTGGGAACATCTGAGAGTTCTACTTTAATGTTTCCCTCATAAAAATCACTCTATTGTAATTATAGATAAATACAGGTAACACAATGTCACCATATAATGGACAGTTTCCCCAAATACTTCAATCTGTACAAGAGTTAACAATAACAGATAATAAATGTTATAAAGTAAAGTAAGCCAAGGTCTCCCGACATTTGTAGGAAAATGAAATGTTTATTTTTTTTTTGTCACATTTCCATGTATTAAAAGGACAAAAATACAAAATAATTTTCATATGTGCACATTTGTATCTGTTACTCACAGGAATCTGTACAATTCTTTTTTTATTATTATTATTATTAAAACTGTAGATAATGTATAAAACTGTAAACTTAAAGGACATTTCAACTCAAAATGATTTGGTTGTTATATCCAGTGTTGAAGTCATGTATGAGAATCTGTCACTCTTTCATAAATTCTGAAAAGTGTTCGGGAAAAAATCACAGATGTAAATTTACTTACATCCAGTGTTTTTCCCAAAACATAATACTAAACAGAAGAAACAAAAACATAGATTAAAAAAATAAACTTTAAGCTAATATAAGCTGTTTTTTTAATAAGTGGTTGTACAGTAATTATTACAGTTTAAATGAAGTACTATGTGACATAATGTAATTAAAGGGGACACAATTCATTGTATAGATGGCTGCATACAACGTCGGATTTCACCTGTGGAACTAAAGTATATATTAGTCACAATCTAACACCAAACAAAAAATGATGAGGAATGGTGTAGCATATAAATGTAAAAAGAACGATCAGAAACATCATGAACAGGTAGTTGGTTTCTATATAGTAGTTTTGTGGTTGGTTGCATTTAAAAAATTATTTGATCTCCTGCTGATTTTGTATGTTTGTCCACTGACAAAGAAATGATCAGTCTATAATTTAAATGGTAGGTTTATTTTAACAGAGAGACAGACTAACAACAAAACCTCCTAAAAAAATGCATAAAAAAATTGATTTGCAATTCTATGATGGAAAGTATTTGATCCCTTCACAAAACAAAGCTTAGCACTTCGTTGGTAATCACAGAGGTCAGACTTTTCTAGTAGTTAACCACCAGGTTTGCACACGTCTCAGAAAGGAATTTGTCTCGCTCCTTTTTGCAGATCCTCTCCAAGTCATTGTCATGCTGGAATACACACCCATGAGTAATTTTCAATGCCCTGGCAGAGGGAATGAGGTGCCCACCTAAGATTTGACGGTACAGTTCATTCTAGCCTTGTGTAGGTCTACAATCTTGTCCTTGACATCCTTAGACAGCTTCTTGGTCTTAACCGTGGTGAAGAGTTTGGAATCTGATTGATTGCTTGCTTCTGTGGACAGGTGTCTTTTATACAGGTAACAAGCTGAGATTAGAAGCACTCCATTCAAGAGAGTCCCTTTGAGGAATTGCCTTTAAAAACTGCTCCTACTCTCAGCTTGTTACCTGTATAAAAGACACATGGAAGCCAGAAGTCAAATACATTTCCCCTTATTAAAATGCAAAACAATTCAAAAAAATTTTAAAATGCGCTTTTCTGAATGTTTTGTTGTTATTTTGTCTCTGACTGTTGGAATAAACCTACCATTAAAATATAGACTGATCATTTCTGATCAGTGACAGGGCAAACATACAAAATCAGCAGGGGATCAAATAATTTTTTAATCACTGTAAATAAACAAAAAACGTCATCAATGAAAGTAAAAAAATACAGAAATGCCATACAATGTTTATCCTCTGAAAATGGTAAATTACTAATCTTTTTACATACAGAATATAGACTTTAGATTCAAAATAGAAATCAGCTATTTGAGTTTGTGCTGGTGAGAACTTCAGAGACGCCTCACATTAGACCACTACGTTCATGCAACATACTGTATGTCTTGTCTTAAGGAATCAGAACAAGAGTCTCACAGTTAATGGTAGAACCGAACCTTCTGAACAGAACAGAGTCACACAGAACAAACGCATAAAGGCAAGAAAAACAAAAGGAACAAAAGAGATTACAAGAAATCCCCTGAATATCAACTCCTAATTTTCTTTAGTGTGCCAAGTACATTATATACCCATGCAAAATTACACAGACATTTTATTTGTCCATTTTTAAGCTACCAAAAACATACAAATAATTATTAATCAACACACATCTGAACTAGGTTTTGTCATTTTGCTAATATAAAGGTACATTCAGTTTTTTTATTCAGCCCATGGCAGCCCGCTTTACATTTTTTATACATTTCTATCCTAGTTACATCTATTCATTCAAATCAAAATCAAAACTATTTCTAAAATTTAACATTGTCATAAACATGTTTAAGATCATGTTTTAACATTAAAACCACACTTGAAATAAACCGGTAAAATATTTTGTATTCCACTATAATAAAAATCTGAGCGTTGTCTTAGAATTTAAATTAGCCATATTTAAGGCTCAAAAATATTGTATTTATTGAAAAATAATTATTATTTGCATTCTAATATACACAAATCCATAACATTTAAACCACATGCATAATATTATGTTGCCAAAATAGCTTCAGGTATGGGCTTGGCCAGACCTCTGAATATGTGCTGTGGTATCTGGCACCAAGTAATTAGCAGCAGATCCTTCAAGTCCTGATACTTGTGAGGTAGAGCCTCCTTTAGACTAATTTTTCCAGCACATCCTACATGTACTCAATGAAATTAACATTTAAATTTATGTAGGCCTAAAACCTGACTCTTTGTTATGTTGACACAGGGAGTGATATTAGCATGGGCTCCCAGACTATTCAGTAAATTGTGCTAAAGTAAGTCTTCTATAAGCTCGGCACAGACAGGCTAGCCTTCACCAGCGTGTTTTTTGTAACACTCAAAATCTCTGATCTTTATGCTAGCCCAAAGTTAGAGTTAAAACACATCGCCTGTGCGAACGGACTGTTCACTTGCTGCCTAATATATATAATCATTGTTACTGTCTTCACCTTTCAGTGGTTTTAATGTTATGGCTGATCTGTATATTTTTGGATATTAAGTTTTTAAAAACAACAATTATTGAGTAATTGGAAACCTAAATACCTCAACTAAATAACTGACACTTCTTTTGCCCTTAATTTGAAAAAAATCTAAAACATCAAATCCCTATAATGTCTCAATAATATATATATTATTTCAAGAATTTCAGTTTTACACTGGAAGAAATTAATAAGATAAAAAAAACCTTGCCTCATGGTTGTGTGTCATTTGGCCTGAACATTAGAAACATAATCTAATCAAAAAAAACATTTAATTAATATGCTGTCAACATTAACTCAGCTATTGTCAGACTGTGTTAAACTGCCCTGGAGAAGACAATCTTTATTATCCCAAAAATATTTCCTCTGGGTACAAAATATAAAGACTGCTCAAACATATATTTAAAAATATTTACTGCAGACCTGCATTAATTCTGAAGTGAAACAAAACAATTGACACAATTAGTCTTTAAGTTTAACCAAAAATAAAATAAATAACCCAAAAATAAATAAATAATGTTTTAGATTTGTGAAAAGTGCTGTGAGAGCAAGGGGCAATCACCTTGTTCTGACACTAATAGCTGGTGTTGCTCCACAAGAGCAAATTTACTCATTTCTGAAAAAAAACTGCACTTTTGATACCTTTAAAAAATATACTTAAACCTGTAGTCTAGCTATTTGACAGCCCTTGCAGAACCATGACTTGGTCTGTTATTTTTTACTGTATCATTACTGAGCATTAGAACTAGTTCTGTTCAAAACATTAAAAAAATACAAATCCGCAGCCATCACCAAAAACCTGATCACCTCAACCAATAAGCCAAGTATTACATGATCCATGGTCCACTGTCCATACAATTGTACAAACACTACATAAATATTATTGTGCATAAATATAAGCCATTGAATGTACACTATGTTAGTTATTAAAAGTACAGTTTTACTCCACCACTGGTAAAATATATACTGAGCATTTTTGAAGTGAAGGAAATTTACAATGTGTACATGGTACTTTATACATTTTGTACAGATTTAACTACCTACATGCCGAGACATATAAAGGAAGTGATGTTTCCTTTACAAAGTGACTGGTATTAAAACCAGAAAAGAGAACGTAATTGTATTGCATTGTTTGGATACCAAAGACTGTGTTTTTGTGCTTTGATAAAAAAAATAAAAATTAAAAATTAAATACACCCAACAAGGTGATGCCCCTTATGCAACCGATTAGGAAACTGTTACAAACGAAAATTTCACATACTGTGCTGTGATCAATAAGAACAATAATGTTTTAGACAGTTCAAAAACAACTTTGGTTAAGCCGACATTCTCAATAACAAACCTTACCGTTTTACTGAAATGGCAAATTAAATATCGAAGTAAATATTGAAACATTTGATGGCTTAAAAAATGACGTGTGTGCATAACACATTCTCTTTTGCCTTAAAAGTGTCTGAATAAACACAAAATACCAATAAACCCCCAGAAATAAAATGTGTATAAATTTATATTAGTATTGAACAACTTCTAAACAGCAGGTACAATAATGTCAAAAAAATGAACAAAGTTAAATTATATCATACATTCGCACCTTTAAGATAAAAATTATAACCTGAGCAATGACAATGAAAATCAAACTGAGCACATTTTAGAGGGAAAAGGATGAAACTGCATAATTGTCCAAACCTCTAAAGGAATATTCACATTTACATTTACAGCATTTGACAGATGCTCTAATCCAGAACAACTTACATTTATCTCTAACTGGGCAATTAGGTGTTAAGGGACTTACTCAAAGGCACAACTGTGGTAACTTGGTGGTGATGGGAATCGAACCCTAATTTTCCATTTAGCAGCCCAACACCTAAACCACTGTGCTATCAGTTTCCCTTGGCTGTTTCAAACCATAAATGTTTTTCATTGGAATCTTTTTTTATAAAAGCATTCTTTTTAAATCAGGATCACTTCAGATGAAGACAGTTGTGTACAAACTTATATTTTACATAAAGCTGAATTTTTAGCACAGCCACATACCCAACTCGATAGGAGTTTGGTTTTATGTGTCACTTTGGTTTTCAATGTCATTGTACAGTTTTTTATACATACAGTTTATTTGTTTTCCTCTTTCAATCTTCAGTATATACATGGTCTGAGTACTTTATTAGGAACACAACTAATAATCGGTAGAAGTAAACAGTCACTTCCACTCAATGCTTGGAAGATACCATTTTAGATAAGGGTGGAGTGTGGGAAGACCTGGTGATTTGGAATCTCCTAATGTCCTGATTGACTGACCAAACCTAAAGCAGGTAATCAGCAGAGGGTGGGGCAGGGGTAACTGAAAAACAAGTGAAATAAAGTAATATAATGAACAAACATTCCTGGCAATTAAGTTCCTTCTGATTATAATTTATTACCCCACCTCCACCAGCCTGGACTGTTGGGTCACCAAAAACTGGGATTCATTAGATGAAGCTACCCAGCTGCTCAGTTTTGGCAGGTGCCCGGGGCAGCCTCAGATTTCTAGACAGAAATGAAATCTGACATGGTCGTGTACTGTTTTGGTCAACTTGATTATACTTTACATTCTGACAACCTTTTCTAACCACCACAACTGTACAAAGTGTTTAAAGTTTCCGTCAAATTAAACCTGTCCTTCTACATTCTACATTGATTTCACAAGTGTTTCTGTCTACAAATCCTTTGATCAACTGGGTTTTTTCTTTATTACAGCATCCCGAGTATAAACTGGAGAGCACTGTGAATCCCAGCAGATGAGCAGTTATAGATTTTACCAAACCACCACTTCTGGCACCAATAATCATGGTACATTTTTTTTAAACTTCCATTCTAAAGGTTGCTGCATGATTTTTATCTATTAACATGCTGTCACACAGTTGTTAGCTAAACAACTGGGTGTACAGGTGTTCCTAATAAAGTGCTCAGTAATGCCTATATGTGAATTGATGTAAAACCCCCCCCCCCCCCCCCCCCCCCCCCCAACTACCAAAGCAGTATTAGCCCAAAATTACAATTATTCACAGTTGGTAATCCATGTGCTGATATCGGTGTAGATCTGAATGCTGGGAATTCTAAGGCAGTTCAAACAAAATCTACAAGAGGGCTTTTCGTCCTCTCACACAGAACGTAAAACAAAGTGTCTACCATAATCCGTTTAACAAAATGCACATGACCATATAAGTGTACGATTAACAGATTGCATAATTTAAAAAAAAAAAGGAAAATAATGTGTATTCCTATAATGTGTATAGGCTTCTCCTATTTTCTGCTCCAGTGGAGCAACACCAGATATCAAATTTACACGTTAAACTTCAGGCTTTATAATATATACACTGTATTATGACTAGTAATTTAAATCGATTGGAAATTTTGCTTACTAGTTTGCGAAATTGGTAGAAACATTGCCAATGAATGAAAAAAACATGCATACAATATATCAGGGTATTGAACACTAAACAGAACAAAATACCTATATACGACAAAGCTACACACTGTAGCTCTAGCATTCTTTTCGGTTAGCATTCACATGTTTGTTTACAATGGCAATAAGAGAAGGAACACCATGTATATCAAAGGTTAAAAAACGTTAGATTTCTGTAATGCCATTAGTTTGAAGCGAACATATTTTACAGTAAGGCATTTCTATTGACCTCTTCAGAAACAGAATATACAAAGGTGGTTTAGCTATAGCACCTTGATGGTAATGTTCCCCAAAAGTGCTCCAAATACAGAAATACAGGAGAACACATTTAAGTTCTGACCTCACACGTCTGTAATGTGCTTCTAACAAAAAAAAGTTTCAAGTAAAAACATCAACATTGTTTTTACATTGTGCTTAGTGACAGGAAGTTTGAGCTGGAAGTTCAAGGCCTGCCAGAAATCTTGCCTTGAACTAGAAGTTGCTTTGGATGTAACGGTCTTTCAAAAACAAGTTGTTGTGAAATATCTAGAACTGCTGTATTTGTAGTACTTTAGGAACAGTTCTATTGGGCTGTGCACAGAATCTAGTTTTGCAACTTATACATAGACTGGAATGTATACTTCACTCTCTGGTGCAATGCCAAATTACATACAAAGAATCCTGTTTGGCTTCTGCATGTGAAAAAAAAAACCCACCAAGTAATTAAAAAAAACAATAAAATGTACACATTGGCATTGTTGTTTGCTGAAAAATTTTGTTTTGGCAGCATTAAGCACCAGCAATATGTAAGCACCACAGATTATTCTTCAGACCGAGCATTTGCTGACATGAGAATTATTTAGTTATTTAAGCTACACATCGGTGTGTATGATGAGTGTTCAAGAAGCTACGAAATGTTTCCAGCATTTCAAATATACGTCACTAACTACTGGAATTGCAGGTTGACAGAATTACGAACAGAAAAGGAGATCATAGAAAAAATATTTAAGAGAGTATCCGATTAAAAGGCATTTCCCCCAAAATATGTTAACCAAAAATAGACTTGTGTTTATTATATTAATGTACTGACTATGATGCTGCTGATATAGACATAACCAAATCACAGTGTTTTAGCACCTGGAGGATGGTAATTTCTCCATGGGACATACTCAGCAACTATTTACACCCGAGAAAGTTTTGGTGAAAGCAAAATATGAGCTAAAACCTCCAGCAAACAACAAAACCAAAAATCAAGGACTAAAGTGACCTAAAACAAGCACTGTGTTTCAATTGTTTTCCCAGCAGGCAGAGGTAATATGTTGTAAATGTATTCACTTAACCTACAATGTTTATGTCAAATGTCCTTATTGGCTCGTTACCTGTAGAATATCTGCACCAGAATATACCTGAGCCATACACTAATAAGGGAAGGGCTAGCAGCAACCAGGGAAGGAGCCATGTTTAAAGAGACAGTATACAAGAGAACAAATTCCAGTATTATAGCCGCACATATCACAAACAGTACTAAATTGTTTACCACAGGCGAACTAGTTGTCGACCCTAACACGCTGTCTCTGAGCTCCTTTTAATCCCTGGCAAGAACCCTTCACCTTTTTGGATGCACCTGCATGGCGTCTGGGTTTCAGGATCACAGCAGGCACAATGGAGCCACAGCAGGGTACTCAGTGCACCAAACCTGAATTGCGCTGATGTTCGTAATAAGCTTTATGTGGTGCAAAATCTACGGAATAAACAAAAAATTAAGACGGTGTAGTCGAATGTGTTTGTTATTTCGATCTTGACATTTAAATGCCCTGGATGAATGTTTTTGCTATTAAAAAATTATATATATATATATGTTCATGTTTAAAAGAAACAATGTCACCAAGCCTTCTCAGCCCTAGCATTTCCTAACGAGCATATAAGCATATGAGAATGTAGCACCATACCCAACAGTTAGTTGTTTGCTTAGGTACAATAGAAAATCTATTTCGTTAGCACCTATCCAAAGTATAAAGGTTGTTAACAGTGGGTTGGGGTTATAGCAGAGAATGTGCTTTATGAAAGCATCCTCATCCCCAGGAAAGAAACACCTCAATGGTTTCTTAAGTTAATGGAAAAACCAATCAGGTATATTCAGGCAAAGATAAGTAGCTAAATGAGTTCAGACAAACATAAAGATAAGGAAATCCAACATTAGGGAAAAAAAAAATGAGATGTTTGCAATGATTCCGTGTGGAATCACTGATAAGCATTCACAACTTTTAACTTGATTACTTGGTTTTATGTCCAATGGGGAACTGGACTAAAAACCATGAGAATGAGCACCAACAGGGAAAATGCATGTGTAGGACTGGGAAGAATAATGAGAGCTACCTGGCTGTTTCCCACACTACAGTAGTTAGACAGAGACAGCCAAGAAGTCAAGAAACCATACTTTGAAGGAGGGTTGCCAGGTCGGTTACAAAAGAAACTTAATTCAAATTTAAACATACTTAAAGGCTAGTTAAACAAGACAAAATATGAAGCATATCCCTTTTTTAAACCTAAACACAGCTTTGACTAAATGGCCTGGTATTATTACAGATAATATTATCATAGCTTTGAGGCCAATTTACTGCTTCACATAAAAAACACTCCAGAGTAACTCAATTCAGCAGGTAAACAGTGGGCCTGGCAAGACATTGACCTGGCGAGACCCTTTAGGTCAAAAGCTGACAATTTTTTCTGTGTACGCAGCAAATTTTACAATTTCCATTTTTCGACTGCTAAATAAGACAAACATGCATTGTTTTATAAGCTGTGCTATCATGAGTCAAAGAGGTATCTCATCACAACGCTTTTTAAAAGTAGGACGTATTATTAGGTATTTTAAGGCAATCAGTCAACGAATGCCACGATATACTCTGTCAATTAGAAGCTTTTGCCTGCAGAGGTCAGTGAAAGTGCAAAGCAAATTCTAAAACCCTACAAAACATTGCCAAACTATTTACAAGAAAAAACCAACAGACAACAACTAAGAAATATATCCAGAATGGAATGAAATTGATAGGTAGCATTAACTGGGTCATTCTGCCTCCATTTTTTCAAAGTAATGGTTTCGGCTACCTGTAAACACACTGACAGAAGATATACACCCTCTTAAAGGAAGTTGACATTATTAAATTGAATATAAAAAGAAAATGCATATGTACAAAACAAATATATACACTCGAATTTTGCTTGCATACAAAAATCATGTACAACGACCAAGTTTTGTTTTCACATTTTAAGTATTAATTTATAATAAATCATTACAAAACCCTTTTAAAAAAAAAAAGAAAAAAAGTTAAACCCTTTTGATTAAATAAACGTTTTTAAAAAAACAATTACAGAAATAATAAACTGGACAGAAAATTAAATAAATAAAAAAAAGAGAAGAGAGAATGTGGTCATAAAGAGGACTCATACTGAAGGAGCTCATAGAGAAGCGGACCGTCCCTGTACCGTATCCCTACCGCCGAGGGGCTGATAAACTGCAGGATGTTAATTGTCCTTCTCAGACGCCGATCAACAAAGTGGGCGTCCCAGGCTGGGTAGCGTTTTCGTGGCATGTCAATCTTAATTAATGGCCCCTCTGGCCGACGGCGGCCCGATGGTGTAGTGGATTTGGGCGAGCGCACCTGAAAAACTGGTAGACAGGTGTCTGCTGTAGATTCATCCTGCTGCCCATAGCCTATTGTAGATGCCCGGCTTGGGGTGGTCTGTGCAGCATAATGGCCAGGGGTTGGTGCCATTGGCTCGGCCTCAGGGGGTAAAGGAAGTCCCCACAGTAGATCGGCACAGCACGAGCTGGTTAGCACCCTCATTCTGGGGCCCATGGGGTGAAGGACACCATAGTAGATCCCCATGAAGACCACTCCTGAGGCAAAACTTAGATACACGCCACACAGAACTGGCAATGCGTAAGAGTCTGTGGTGGTTGGATCTCTGTAAGTGTACCACAGACAGGTGAGCACCGTGTTCTCAGCAAGCACCACAAAGTAGTAGATCATCATCCGATAGCGTGTCTGGCCTTCCTTTACATTAAACCAGCAGAAAATGTAGACAATGCCAACTACCATGTTGAAAAGCACCTCCTCCCATTTGGACATACAGAAATCAGTGCCTCCATGCACAATCCAGAAGGCCATAGCACACCAATGCATCACCACAAAAATGCCAAAGTAGATGTGGAAGATAGACGCAAAGAGAGCAAAGGACAGCACCCGTGAGGAAATGGTAAAGAGCCTCCAGAAGATGTGAATCAGCGCCCCTCGATAGCTCATGCTCTTTTTGTCATCTCTGGAGTCCCTTAGGAGCTTATGGTAGGAAGCCAACACCCAGGACAAAGACAAACAGCGAGCCTAATAAAGAGACACCTAAAGGAAATGTAAAAGAAATACATTTAGTATTGAAAGAAATCATCAGTTTGCCCACACAGCCTTTTTCAGAACTTACTGACAGTAGACTAATAGATAGGTTTCTTACACTGCAAAGTCTCTGCCTGGTTCTTCTGGATCATAATGCAAAGTTGTAGCACCAGTTGGGGAGCACTTTCCAAAAACGTCTCCAGCAGCCGAAGCATGTTGACATCAGCATACTCGTACATCATGGCCCAATAGAATCTTCGTCTGTGTCTGGTCTGGCGCCGACTCTGTATGCCCAGGTACATAGTCCGAATGTATCTAATTGGAAAGGTGAACACTGCTTCAATACGCTTAGAGTTTGAGCTGAAAAGTATCACAGGAGGCATTGCAAATGACAACCATAAAATGCACTGTGTGGCACTGCATAGACAAGACATTTTTTCAGTGACGGATATCAGTGGAATCTCTGGAACTGAATCTTATTACACTTAACACATTTAATGCTTCAGAAAGAGAAGCAAGAGTAAGAGTACAATAAAGAAGTGACAAACCACTGAACAATGCTCCAAGAACACTGATAAAAAATTATGAACACAATTATAATGTGACTCTTGCTTATAAATAAACAATGTGGACACATTTCCAGCACACCCATATGAGTGATCTGCAAACTGTTACAAATTTAGAAGCACACATTTTAGGCCTCAAAGTATTTGTAAGTTGTTGTGGCATAGAATCATAAGAAAACTATTACAGCATGACAGTGCCTCTTTACACAATGCAAGCTCGATGAGCACATGGTTTGCCAAGGTTTGTGTAAAAGGACTCGATTGTTCTGAACAGAGCCGACTATACTTATAGTTTGTCAGGGCACTTTCATTTCTGTGAAAATCAGTAGCAAAGACATTACCTCATGACCATGACCTCATGCGTGTAGCCTATAAACAGGCCTCCATTACGTCACATCTGTCCTATATCCTATTTTTACATTGTTCAAAAAAACAGAAATCAGGAAGCAAGGTATATTAATATACAATTTTATTACAATTAAATATTTATTTTAATGAATTAAATTAGGTCATTCACAATAAGACCCAGAGCCTGTTCAGGTACCATGCATATTATGGGTATTTTTAAAAAAAAACTTCCAAAACCCTAATTAAAGTATAAGTATATTCCATTGTGCAAGTACATGGTACATGAGCCAATGAAATGCATTTTTCGCATATCCCATTAGTACAAAGTAGCAAAAGGGTAAGGGTGCTCAAGCCCCACAGGACTTGCTCAGGTGGGGCTTGAACCCAGTGGTTGGAGCAACAACTACGCACCCTGCCCCCTAGCAAAGTAAGCAACGTAGCAAACAAAGTAGCAAAATAAAAGTAGCAGACAAAACACTGATAAAGACAGGCAACAAGATTAGAACAACAAAGATCCTATTTAGGTACCATGTACATTAAGAGTGTTTTTTAAAACAGACATTTTAATCTGTTTAGGTCTCCAAATATTCCCTTATTGTCAGATTTGGAACCCAGTGTGGGTGTGTGGCCTAAACTTTCTATTCTTTTCTTCTGAATATGATATGATTATAATATAATAATAATAATAATAATAACCCTACCACTTTGCACCCCCGGAAACACTGGTACATACTGGACAAACCCCAGCGAGAATAAATATAAATGTGGATCAAACAACTGGAAAACATTGTGTTACACACTAAAGCCACAAATCCAACAATAGCAAAATAAAACCTGCATGTAAAAACAAATTACAAACCCCCACTATGCCTCTAAAATCAGGTCAAGGGTAACAAAATTAAGTAGCACATGCACATTATTCTTTTATAAACACAGTATCTTGTTCACTTCTGCACTCACACCAACATGACAAGCTGTCGAACAGTTTGGCAAATATATGCGCAAGATAGCTTCTGAGAAGCTCTAATTAAGCTTGCCAGTATGTTCAGTGAGTCATGCTGCTTAGGACTGACTGTAGACAAATTAGCCTTGACAAACTGAGTTTGAGTTTTAATTGCCCACACAAACCCTCAGAATTGCAGACACTTTGAAAAGGAAAGTGTGATCATCAATCATCCGTACCCTGCAGCCATACACTTCACATTGCACCGTAAATGGACACCCAATTATTACAATTCTATAGGTTTTTATTGTAAAAATTAAAAAAAAACTTAACAAGAACATCTTAAATCTATAATTCATAAAACTAATAGTTTCCTTGCTAAGATGAAATTTATACTTTAACAAAAAACATCAAGGTTTCTAGATTTAATAAAAAACAAAGTAGCAAATGTGACAGTCAATAATAAACAGGAATGAGACAATATCCAAAACACTGATAAACACAGGCAACAAGATCTTAACAACAACAAGTCAAGGATTGCCCTGATTAAATGAGGCATTATCAAGGGGATCGGGGTTGGTTGGCTTGAAAAAAAATGGACACTTCTGATTAAGCTAAGAAAACAAATATCTTTCCCTGACAAAAGTGCTTTGCTGACAACCATACCCAGTCACCCTGAGTCAAAATTTGGTCAAAGATCTGTGTAAGCTAGCAAATATTTAGCCAATGCACATTCTTTTACATTCTATTGCACTAGTGACATGGGATGAGCAGGGTGGTGTAATGCCTTAGGAATGTCCAGGAGGGGAAAAAGTGACCATTTTATAAAGTGCAGTGGTATTAATCTCTTTCTTGGTTGGTACTTTTAACTTGGTTGGTGTAACTTGCCTAGGAATAGGTTCACTAGTTTAGATGTTGGACTGCTAACCCTAAGACTGTGGC